>CM073771.1:59277096-60477096 GCA_037158775.1 Hetaerina titia
AAATTGTGATCAAATCGATCGTGATCTAATGTTTACAGAAAAAGTAGGATTCGTAAACAAAAACCCATTTCCAAAGTATAACAATTTCGTACCAATACAAGTTGGGTGCATCATTTCCTTGACTTGTTGATAAGAATAATTTAATTGAAGAAGATATTTCCAGTAATTTCAGAGAGAGGTATTATTTCTCATTGAACACTACTAACTGATCATATTTTGTTTTGCAACAATCCAAAATTCATGATTCTTAGAGCATGATGATGTATGACTAACGTTTGATATTAGGTTTACCTATTCCAATCAACCGGTTACTTTAGCATTCTGTCGTTTTTTTTATTGGATATATGAACCATGAACACAGTAATCAACCCTAAGGTCGGTTTAGTAGGTGATGATACAGTTCACCCAGTACTAAGCCCGAAGGCGTGTGGAATTCACATATTAGGGTAGGGGGCCAGTTATGACGATCTGGTACTCGAAAAATCACAAAAAAATTGGATTGAGCTGCAGGTGCCAATGAAGCTTGCCCGGGAATCGAACCTGGGCGCTCCACGTTTAAATATATATATATATATTATATATATATATATATATATATATATATATATATATATATATATATATAAAACCTGTGCCTTTTTTACGTCAATGAATTTGGACTTTGTCACTGAATCATTTCCCATTCTATTTTGCAATCATTCACCTCATACTCTGACTGTACGTAAGTATTCCACAAGAAATTAATTAAATCTACTGCAATATTAATTGCTGTTTTCAACTCTACATAATTCTAATCCAAGGCTATTGAATTCATGATAACTACATTTCATCATAAAAGTAAACTGTACTGAATAGTAAACGGTCATGAGCTAATGTCTTTTCTGTCTCACTGTAATAGTGTCATCTGCCCGTTATGATTACCAATACCTCTTCGTCTTATCTTATAGCTTCATTAGGGTTTTATCGCTACATTGAGCCCAAACACTACATTATCCAAATTCATTGAAATAAGCATAATTTAATTAGAGTTAATTTATTGTTTTTTTGGAATATTGCACAATACAATTGTGTTTTGATATTCTGTCCTTTACTT
This sequence comes from Hetaerina titia, assembly GCA_037158775.1. Taxonomy (NCBI): domain Eukaryota; kingdom Metazoa; phylum Arthropoda; class Insecta; order Odonata; family Calopterygidae; genus Hetaerina; species Hetaerina titia. Next base: position 59,278,190 of record CM073771.1, read on the forward strand.
TTTGATGCTCAACTATTATCATTACCCTGAAATAAGGAGAAAGTTATTTTGAATGACCCATCATAGAAGAATAATAATATGCTCGTGAAAAAGAGACCCAGACGAAAAATAAAATAAAATGAAATAGTACGCTATTAGGATCTCGGTTTACGGTTTGACAAGAGAGATGCTCTTGCTACTTCACAGAATAAAGACAAATTTGCCACCGGTTCCATTGGAAAAACATTGAGGACAAAAAGACGATAATCCGTATGTCAACAAGTGAAACACGAGCATTTTATTCTGATGAACCAGGAGAATTTCCCTCTTATTGCACCATGAGAATTCTAGTCGCTAAAATATTTCTCTTGCCTGTGCAGTCCAGTTTACACCAAAGGAAAAGATCCCATTGTGAGGTGGGGGTCATGGAAGATGCGTGGTTGTGAAAAAATTCAAAATGTGCGCTTGGCATGCGTGTCGAGGGCACCGGTGAGGAAGGAAGCGAGCCATTGAGAAAAGTGCGGCGGCGGAGAGGATGGTTATAAGGGGCTGGATTCAGGAGGCCGATGGAGCGCAGAGAGCGTGCCTCACTCAAAGTTGTTCCTTTTCATTCCGCCTCCAAGGCCACCGTTAGGTCACACTGCGTGACGGCGTCTAGATCAACTGAATAAAAAATGGCCAGTTCTCTCTCCCTCCTTGCATTTCTAAATGGGCTCATAGACTTAAACCTGTTTAGTCACTCTACGGGTAAGAAAATATGCAAACCAATGCATTCAAATAGAACTTTGTGAATGGTGAAATGCTATGAAGTTTAACAAAGGAAGATAAAAAATTTTAGCCCAAAGATAGATCCTATGAGTTGTAAACGGTTGCACCTAAATTCATTTTCAGGGAAGTATAAACATTGTTCCCCATTTTAAGAACACTAACCACCACATATTTGAACCTGAAGCTATTGGATGGGTTGAAATTAATATTTACCTGCACCTCGAAAAAAATTAGCCATAGAATTCCATCCTTATGGCCTTATTGTTTAGTAATTCATTCCAGAGATGGCTCCGGTATCCAAACATTGGATTTATAATCTAAAATGGAGATTAATACAAAAATAAAATATTTTTTGTTGAAATTCAACCTTAGCGGTTGATTTCAAGCATAAATTACGCTTTTGTAAAAATGATAGAATATTTTTGCACAAAAATAAATGTTTTTCCAACCTATTGTCTTCTGGATAATTGAGATGCTTCGTAAAATGACAAAAATATATAAACAGGTTGAGTTTGGCATCCATTTTTAACTAAATCAACACGGGAAGAAATAACATCTCATTCAAGGTTTTGATACACTCTTGAGGGGAATTGTTGGGTTGATCCAAGCCGATTTACGGGGAAATGACTTAATCAGTATGAATAAACATTAACATTCATTAAAACGCATAACAAAAACTATGAAACTATTAGAAGAGAATGAAATTGGGCTGCATCACTGTTTTTTATTAACTACGAGAAGTACTACTACGATTGCTAACTGATGTGGGTAAATATTTCGTTGATCAGAGCAACACTCTCTGTGTGAAAGTGTGAAATGTCTCTTTATGGATGATGATTCCTTTATCTACAGTTGGAAAAATTTAATATGCTACCTTTAATTAATTTCTTGAATTTTTTCTTTAATTGTTTTAATTAATTAATTTATTTCATTAATTGATAGAAAAGTATATTTTATCCTTTTTAAAATATATTACTATAAAAGTTTAATACTTTTTTATGAATTTTTAATAAAAAAATAACAAAATAATACAACAATAAAATATTATTCTTTTTCTGAAAAATATGAAGAAATTTAAGTAAAAAATTCGACGTGAGAGAGCTCTTTTGTGTCTTTTTAAAGTTGCTTTAAAACATATATTGATTCACACACTGAGTAAGGAAAGAACCAATATACATTGAAAATATATGCAGTTCCTTTGCACATGAAAACAAACCTTAACCCACAATACGGACAGCAGTGCTTGCTATTTCGTAAAAATAATTGATTATTTGAGCACAGTTGATTGAATTTTGATTCATCAAAATTAATACCACACACTTTAATCCCGTCGTAAGTGGCGCTGAAAAGGCAATTAAGGGAAAATTTGGCGGTTTACTTTTTTATTAAAAAAATAGTGTTATCATCTTCCTAATTACATTCAATTTCCAGGGTGATTAGTCTTATCCGATGAGAATCAACGCAGTGGCTCACACAATCGTTTATACTGCCGTGAATAAGCATTTTTCTTCAATAATTAATTCCTTAAAATTTAATGATAAATGACAAGAGCTCTTTCCCCTTGTAAACTCATCACATTGCACTCTAAGTTTAACCAATCAACTCAGGGACGAATGAAATGGATTGATAATAGTTTTAAGAGGAGAATGGAAAGTGGTTTCCACCGTCTTAACCTGCGGTGACCTGATACATTTCAAGGAGCGATAATGGAGGGGAAAGGGCGAGAAGGGAGGGGAAAGGGCGAGAAGGGAGGGGAAAGGGCGAGAAAGGAGGTCTTCAGATGATCGGACTTGGCCTTGGGGTTGTGTATTCGAGTTGGAAATCATTCCTGAGGGTAGGAACCAGGTGCAAAATACGGAAAAGACGGTTAGAAGACTTAAGTAAGGCCACAGGCGTTGGACGCGGAGCGAAGAACTTTCTTAACAATGGAGACATTTGTCCTCCAATTCTAGATAGGATATTCATGGATACTTTAATAACTACTAATATATTCAATCACTTGATGTATCAATAATAAATCGTTACTTAATCATAGTAAAAATCACTCATGGTACTAAATGTCTTTAAAGAACTTTAAACGAACAATTTTGCTTTTATATTGTGTCAGATGGAATGTCCGTCGGTTGAATAGACTCATTTAACAAAATGTTTACATTTCGAATTAGAACAGACATATGAGGTTTAAAATTATTTTTCATTAGGACAGCTGATAGTTATGGCTTGTTTATCAGACTCATTCGTAACACAGAATTGTCAACACGACGTTTCTGCAATAATGGCAGGCAGAGGTAATGTTTGTAAGTAGTAGCTGCTAATCTTATAATAAAGTGCTAAAACACTAATTAATTGGAACCCTGCCAAAGGAAGAGTTCGAGACAACTTCTTAGAGTTCGAACATTTTGGCGGTTCCAATTGAATGGGTATTAGTTAATCCTTTTTCGATGTGTAACCGGTTTAGGTAAAATTCAGTCCTGAAAAAAATTTTAATTATAATTTCAGATTATTTGGCCCAAGCATACGTAATCCTCAAAGAGTTACGTACTCCTTCGTTTTGTTAATAGTTTTCTTTAATATTATCGTATTTTTTGGAAACTTGCTATGAAACGCTCACTTTATAGGCAACTAACTAAATAAAGTAAAACAACATGTTTAAAAAGATTCATTATCACGATTATTTGAGAAAGGAAAATTTAATTGAACTTAATCACAATAAGGGTGATGACGTGAGTTTTATCGTTTTCAAATCATTTCGGTGCGTATTACTATATATAATCATTGAGAATTGTAAATGTTCAAAAATAACTTTACCAAAAACTAATATTAATCAACCTGAGGGTTAATTCGATAGGTGATGGTGTGTAACGTTAACACATTAGTTTAGAGAAACCGGTTCATTATTCTATGCCACCTGGAGTTTCCAAATTGCATTCGAAAAATCAAGGGCGCCAAGAGGCGTCCCCCGCAATCGAACCCAGGTCCTCGTGTAAGCTCCCCGGTGCTCCACTAACTGAACTACCACCATCAAACAAATCATTATAAATATTCCATCATAAACTATTTTCTATAGGTCTATATTAATATGCATAAGGTTTTCAATTTTACTTTATTAACTTCAATTTTTTTTTATTTAAACGAATTTATTGTTCTGTACATTAAAATTCTAGACAGAGATGCACAACAAAAAGTGAGAATGAAATTATTAGTCGTTATTTCATAACGTTTTCAGAATTTTTCAGACTACATGTTATCTAGTCCCTATTATCTAGAGGACTTTAATGACAGCAAAAATATCCAAGAAAATTACCTTTATACTCTTAAGATGTATTAACCATGCGTTAGAAAGCACTCATCCAAAACAGAAATAAAAGAAGTGAATTTTATCCATGTGACCAAGGTACTGATAAATTATTTAATGCTTTTTTCCTTTATTCGTAATGACTAACTGATTATCATCAATTAATTTTGAATAATAAGCGATGAATAATTAAGGATGATCAATTGACTCTAAGGTACGGAATTGTGAAATTCCCATTAGGATTCAATATACTCATAGATTCAAAGCGCTGTGTATTAGCAAAGTAAGATAATTATTACTCACATTAATAACTAATACTGATTTCAGTCGATATTGGATTGGGGTTGCTGCGGGACATACGAGATTAGACTTGCAATTTATCATTTTCTCCGGCTAAAATTGCTTTAGTGTAAAAATAACCTTTTATTTCCCGTCGTTTTATTTATTCTCTCTGCTGGAAGTATTTGGCTATTTTTTCAATCATTTATATAGTATATCGATCGTCAATCATTACCGAATCATTGTGGAAATAATATACTTATATATCTGTGTATAATTATAAATGTATTTAAAATTCATAAATATGATTAGGCACACGCACGTAATTTCATTATTCTAACTAAGAATAAAAATCCAGATAAAATAATGAAATTATGGAATTTTATTGTCAGGAAAAATTATTTTGACGATTATTAGTCGAGAAAAATTTAATTCAACTTCTTTTAGAATGACATCTATGAATTACGTCTTAATTTCAGAAAATTATGGGAGTCGAGGTTATCGCAATTCAGGAATAAGGCAAGGAGAAGTGTTATCATATCATAGAAATCTCTTTACGGTGAAATAATCTGGTGAAAGTTCAACTATATCATACATCCACAACTATTCTACCTGACATATTATCACTTGCATAATCCACAATCTAAAATTGGTTTCTGCAGGTTCAATTCAGTAAAAGTGTGTTCCTGTGCTGAGAATTTATAATTACTCCGCACTATAATAATAGTGAGTTATATTAATTTGTGCATCACTTTTTAGGAAGGGAGTGCTGTATCCGTGGATCAAATTGCAAATGGTATTAGAAATTAAAATTCCCATCTCAAGAATAAAATGAAAACGATATTTCAATAACTTTTTGGGAAGGCATTTGTACTATATTTTTAATGTTTGATACGCAAAGAGAAAATATTTATTTTTACATACATTGGTAATACCTTATTATGAAATTAAATATTTTAATCGTTCCATGTTGTCATACATTTAGCATTTAGTAATGCACATCACTCGATCTCCTTTTCTTCTAATAATAATCTAATCTATCTATAGTCTATTTTCCGGAGATATTGCCAGACAGTCTTAAACCAGAGCTATAACAAAATGTTTATAATCCTATTATAAATGTAGGCATATACCTGTTGGACTTTTATACATGCCATTCATTTAAAACACAGCGACTAGATTAAAAAATAACTCGAAAGTTCTAGTTTGATAATAAAAAAAACTTTAAAATCATCCTACCGCAGGGGTAGCTATCCGTCTAGGAAAGATAAATATCTATTTTGTTGGTTCAAAATGATATTAATAGGAAGATTTTCTACCCAGTGTATCCATTTATTCAATGTGGAAGGGAGCTACCGTCAACGCAGTACTTACAATGTCATTTATGTTTAAAGAATTAAAATAAACCAATGACTAGGAATAGAAACGGCTTTGGAGAGATAGCTTTCATAAGCTTTGTCCAGGCTATAAAAAGAAAATAGAAGTGCCCTACCGTACATGCATTCCTTGTGCATGTATACAGGTCAATCATACTACTCATTAGTCTACAAAATAAATGGCCTATGAGATTATTAATCTATAATAGCCTTTTCTACATATTTTAACTAGAAAATTGTAATTAATGGTTTATGGTGTTTTTTTGCAACTCACTGAATTTTTATAGCATAATTATGTTGGAAAAATAAATAAAGGAAATATATAAATAAAGGATAAATAGAAGGAAAGATCACACGAGGAAGACCAAGAGATTTGTACATGGGACAAATTAAGAAAGACGTAAAAAAGAAAAGGTATAGAGGCGAATGTAGGGCTGCAATAAACCAATTGTAGGATTGAAATACTGATGATGATGAATTGAGTTGGAGCAGGATGTGTTTTTAGAATATAAAAGTGGGTTCTAAAGACGAATTACATCGTAATTAAATTTCTTTTCACTCATATAGGTCTACTTGAAACAACAAGGGAAATATTTTGAGTACTTACAAAAATGTACGGTAAATAATATGATCATCCGAAAACATTTATAACGTATTACGTTGCTCCCAGGCTAGCCAACGCGACCGTAAGTTATGCTAATTAAAGAGCAGACGGAAATTGAATTGTAAAAGGAACGGAGCTGAAGCCCTGACATTCCAATTTCCGGCTAGATGTTCTACCACAGATACACTGAGATTTCGCAAACTAGATACCCAACACGTCCATAACTCCCACTGCAATATCTGTTTGCGAGTTCATGGCATACTTTCAGCCGTACCTAGTGGGTAGTTCCGCGTTGATACACAAATTCTTTAATGCAACTTTTTTTTAAGAAGAACCTAGCTTCGTTCGTGTCAGTGGGTAGCTACTGAACCACATTTCAGACCACCTTTGATAGTACCTATTGTCCGTCTACTCCCTCCCAATTAATTCCTAGTATTTAACAAGAAGAGCTATTAGTAGACCGAATGTGAAAATTTCAAACGTGAAAGAGAATCCCACAATCTCGGTCAAAATCACATTTGATTTAATAATTGCTCAAAACTGTATCCATATATACATATATATATATATCTTGAATAAAATTGTGAGCATATATATATATATATATATATATATATATATATATATATATAAACACACAAACACTAACACAAAAAACACCACACACATAGAAACATAAAAGAAGGACACTTACATTGGATATTTACGTTTCGACGGCACGTATATATATATATATATATATATATATATATATATATATATATATAACTTTAAAACAACGAAAAAGGCTATAGGTATATATTAACATTTTGCTGAGGCATGAAGATTTCAAATTTATTTCCTTTTTTGCTTAATTAATATACAGGAATATTATATAGGTATAAGGTATGGGAAGACGTAAGCACGATAAAATTTCAGAATTAGATCCATTATTTCATAAATAACGTGCATCGTCTTATTGGTATTTTAAGGAGACCTATAAAAGGTCCAAATATGAATTAATTCGTGTGAAGAAAAACAATATATTTAAAAAAAATATTCCACAAGATGCTTTTATGAGATCAAGAAATCTTAGTAGGGAAATACTATAGAGGAAGATATTCCTTAATGAGACACAAAAATAAGGCTATTAGCCTTCGATCGGAACCCCAAAGGATGGATGAAGAGCCTTTTCATTCTCAGGAAATGGTTCCCAGACTGACTCCATTATCTGACAAATAGAATCAAGTGCACTGTGTTTTATCACTTTAGCAAGAAAGGAATTATAGATTATAACTGTCACGATTGAAGGTAGATAACTGTCACCATTGAAGGTAAATTACTTTAGGATGAGAAGCACCAAAACACATATAATGAGCGGACAATAATTGGATTGTTAATTCAGATATAAATAAAGCACAGACTCTTAAAGGAATAAATTAATGAATAATTCAAAAACAAGTGAACGTTGAAAAGCAAATGAAGAGTATTTTCAATGACCTTCTTGGGTACTTAAATGGAATGGAAAAGTTGGTATATCCACACGGAATTTCCAGTTTATGCAAGGGCCGAGTTCTATTTTTCATAATACAAATAATATCAAATTCATTTTGATGATAATTCCACAAATATATCAACATTTTTAAAGTGAAAACATGTCGGTTTCTACAATAATTTTAGAATATTTAAATAGAAGTTGATGAATTAAACCGTTTACCACAAACAAAGGAATTTTGATTTACATCCATTGAGGTAAGTATTGATTCCGTAAAAAATGAACTAAAATTCTGAAAAAAACTTGCATACATTCCTAACTAGAATTATTAATTTAGAAATCCTACCCCTTATTTTCTTTAATCTTCCTAATTTCCTATGGTAAAATATTATAAAGTGTCGACCTAACGCCTATTATCTCCAAATATATTTACAATACATACTCAGTGATTAAATAATACTGTTTAAACAATCAATACTGATCTTGTGGTATTTTTCCTCGGATCAACAAGAAATCACTTTATTCCTAATGCCCTTAAGACTTACTCAATTATATTTCATTAATTCATTCGTTAAAAAACTTAATCTCATTAATATTTCGAAAGCCATGGTTGATAATGGTTCAATGCCTTTTTCTAGTAATATATTTAACTTGGGAGATAATCGTAAACCTACACTGTCGTGGTATTATAATGTTGATTCTATTTTAATCATTGCCTCAACATTGTTTTATTTGATACAGATACCAAGAAATAATTACCCCAGAGTCATCAGAGTAATATTAATATCCACCCATATATTGTCACTAATCGAGTATTTTGGTACTAGTATACCATGGTAAGAACGCAATGAATTGAATGAAAAACATCATTAAAATCTAGACTTATGCATCAGATTTATTCCTATTCATCTGCCTAAGGTTTAACAGATTACTCTGCACCATAAGCTATTAATATATATATATATATATATATATATATATATATATATATATAAACACAGCACGAGAACACATAAAAAGAACACTCACACGTAATATCTTGATAATTTCGACGGACTCGAACTCCGTCTTCTTCGGAAGATAAGATAGGATCTTCCGAAGAAGACGGATTTCGAGTCCGTCGAAATTGTCATGATATTACGTGTGAGTGTTCTTTTTCTGTGTTCTCGTGCTGTTTGTGGCTGTCTAAGTTTTTTATTCACAACTTCCGTGTTACTTCGAAGAAATCATATATATATATATATATATATATATATATGTATATATATATACTTTTATATACATAGAACTGGAGTATTTATGGGTTAATTTTCATTCAAAATGATTGAACAACAGAGCAATGAATTACACGTCAATCTTAATTGTACGGCCGTACAATTGAGTATGTTTCGTACCAATGACAATAGTTGAGCGTATTTTGGTTCACAGACAATCAGATAGTTGAGGATACTAAATCCGTCTCACTCCTTCGTTATTCTATTCTCTATTATATATCACTATTTTCTTCTGTTATTTCTCGTACTCCACTTCAAAATAGTTTTCTATTTAATACATTTGGAGCCACTAACTAGGGGTATGGGAGTTAAAATAACAGCCTCTACCAATGAACTCGGGGGGAAACATGAATTATTCACGAAAGGTGTTAGTAAAAGTAAAGATAAGTGAAAACAAGGTCATTCAATCCCAATTATTTTCTGTGCCATGCGCGGTACTGCAACTTGAACCGTCTTCCACTTGGCGATTGGGTAGGATCCGCTCTCACTCTGAAGTTACTTCCCATTCTGGGGAATAAACTCGGACCTATGTCGAGATATTGGAGACAAAAAACACCCATTCTCATACCAAACGCCCATCTCGTAATCTGACGGAAACGGCGAAAGAATCACAAATGTTCCAGAAAATTTGTTTCTACCGACCACTGTTGTGTCTGACCAGCATTTGTCTGCTCTATCCACCCCGATTCCATCTTCTCCACACATCTCTCGATTTCCTTTCGGAAAATGAATGTGAAGGAAAAAAACGCACAGCGAAAACAATGGCGGTCAAGCCCACGCCTGTAGGGTAAGGTTGCGGAAGGTTTAGACAGAAACTGTTGCGAGATGGTTGAGAAGGGCGGGGAGAGAAGTGTCAAAGGAAGGGAATGCATGAATGAGAAGGAACACAAAGGAATGGTGAAAGGGCGGAGGGAGATACGGGATGGGAGTTGGGCAGGGGTGGAAAAAGGAGGAGTTGTGGGCACGGAATATCGATCTCCTAAGGAACGAGGGTATCGCGAAGGAGAGCTTGGCGCTTCCAAAACTCTCCTCCACGCCGCTTCCCACTTTCAAACCACGCCACCCACACAACTCCCGCCCCTTCACCCTTCTCGTACATAAAACAACTCTCCATCCTCTCCCCACTCTACTTCTCCCCAACTGCATGACATTCCCCTTTAACTCTGCAGATCTCTCCCGCTCTTATACTGCCTTAACTTTTATTTAAACCTAGTCATAAGGCCTGGTAAATACATTTATATGTATATTTATACATATATACTAGAACGTGTTCTTCCTTTATGTGTGTTCCTTTCCCATTTCCTTATCTCTATTTCAATGTGAATGAATATATATATATAAATGCATATATATATATTATATATATATATGCATATATATATTATATATATATATATATATACATATACACATATTTGTTGTGTGCGTGTATATGTGGGTCAGTCTAATCCAGGGTTAGAGCGTTTGACCACTGACCGGAGGGCCCGGTTTCGATTCCCCGGCAAGCCTCTCTGAGAACCTACAGATCCACCAAAGCTATTGGACTTTCCAGGTATCAGATCTTCCTGGGAAACCATAACCGGCTCAGGGAACGGAACCTACCCCACTGCCCTTATACGTGGATTTCACTCACCGTATAGGGCTTAGTACTGGGTGAACTCTACCGTCACCTACCAAACCGACTTTCTGATTGATTAATATGTTTATGGTGCATATAAATTTCTAGAAAAAAAAAGGGTCGCAGTAGTCCAGTGAGTAGAGCGTTGGACTACTGACCGGAGGGTCCCGGGTTCGATTCCTGGGCAAGGCACTCTAAGCACCTGCAGCTCCACCCAAGCTAGTTGATTTTTCGGGTACCATATCTTCCTGGGAAACCATAACCGGCACAGGGAAAGGAACTGGCCCCCCTACCCTGATGTGAGGATATTCACACGCCGTCGGGCTTAGTATATAGGTGAGCTCTACCATCACCTCTAAACCGACCTTCGGGTTGATTACTGTGTTTATATATATACATATATACAGCACATGCTGTCTGTATATTATATTTGTAAACTGTTCGAAGATATTACACCTTTTTGACGCTCAAAGACGTCCAATGCATACACACATATGTAATATATTATGTATGTATATATATATACACTAGCGACATACTAGTATATATATATATATATATATATAGACTAGCGACAAATACTTTAAAAAAGATCAATCAAAATATAAAAACTTCTCGAAAGACATACTATTTCGGGGGTCTCAGCCACCTTTACCAGAATACGAGTAGTTACTCCAAGTGTAACGAAAAATAAATTGAACTGAAAGCAAACACTAAGAAAAAATGACTGAAAGCACTTTTCTACTGGAAGGAAAGGTTATACCTTTTTGCCAAAGAATAGCAAATCCTCCCAAGACTTCGTTCTTGGCGTGCAGCTGAGGCCGCAAAAACACTCAAGTCTGCCCTTTGAGGAACGTACCTTTTTCAGATATCAGAGTAATTTTGAACCAATGTTAAACAGAATTACACGTGTTTCTCCGTCCTATGCCAACCCTTTTCAACTCCCTTCTCACTCCTTTTCCCGCCAAAAGATTTCTCCCTTACCCCAACTTCCTTTCTTACAGGATCACAGTGTATCTAAGCCGGCACTTGTTCCCATTCTGTACTAGAACGCAGTGTGGTCAATTGAAACTTTCGGTAATAATTATTTTGTCTAACTAAAAAGTGGTATTGTATATAGTTAAGTAATTTTGACTGCCTTACATGTTTTCTATTCCCTTACATATATTCATAAGGTGTATTCGTAGCTGTATGTGAATGTATGTCATATACGAAAAGTGAAGAATCAGGCGTGATATTGTGGAATCGAGACATAATGAAAACTTTGTTGCAATTTTCCACAGTTAAAACTTTATTGCCGACCATGGTTTCGATAAACTGTATCATCTTCAGGTGCTGAAGATGATGCAGCATCTGAAGATGATACAGTGTATCGAAACCATGGTCGGCAATAAAGTTTTAACTGTGGAAAATTGCAACAAAGTTTTCATTATGTATGTCATATGTTAGTTGATAGTATATGTATTTGCGTGTAAGTTTAAAAGGTTTTTGCATGAATATACATGTGTAAGCCTCTGTGGGTGTAGATTGGCATACTTTTATTGATTTTTTTGTGTTTTTTTTTTGGGGTGATGACCTAACAATCACACCACATGCCCTTGCGGTGGCTTGCGGGTTATTTCGTGGATGTACACGCAGATGCACACCTCTCAACATATTTTTCGCAACTTTGACTGAAGGGAACTGGAACGCTAGTATGGTCAGTTCCTCACACTCTCTATTGTCTCCATTTAAATGTATTTCGTTGAAATAGACGATGTAGAGCTTATACTTCAACCCCTGATTAGAGAACCCAAGAATTTGTTTAAAACAATAATAATATGTAATAAAGAGCTACTGGGAAATAAAGAGGCAATGTTTCTGAAAATAACAATTATAACAGAAGTTTGTATTATATAACAAAGGCAACGTACATCTGAAAATAAATTTTATATTCCTCTATATTAATCCTTTTGTATCTTTCGAATGCAAACTTCTCAATGATTTAAATAATGTTTCAGTGACCAAGAGAAGTTAAGCTCAAATACCGGTTGGTTCAAATTCCTCGTTAATGCTATCAATTGTTTCCACAAAATTTTAGATAAATAAAGACGCGTATTTTTATGTACAAAGAGCAAATTTACTGAAAACACTATCTCCAAGAAACGACCACAATTACAAAGGAACGTGACTAGGTCCCCATTTTCTTTTCTAGTTTATCCGAGCTAGCAAAAAAAAATAAATAAAATTATTTTCATTTGTCCTCAGGGACCACTGTTGTGTAATGAAAACGCTAGTTAAAAAAATTAAAATTATAAGTAATCTCGCTCCATTTATTACTCTCTGATTCTGGAGATGTTCAGTGCTAGAAACAAAATTATTAGTCTCTTGGATAGCGTATTGAGCAAATAACCCATTGAATGACGACTCAGGGTGGATGTTTGCTGAAAACATACGATGTAATTGTGCGATTTTTTTAGAGCCAATTTATGTACTTGTAATCTCAAATTTAATAACGTAAGCAAATTTGGCATTTTCACTTATTGCTCAACTTGAGGAAAATCAGTACCCATTTATGTCCATTAATCTCATCACGCTCCCCTGCCAGTTCGGCTACTGCGTAAGATTTCGGCAAATAAAAAAAAATTTCAGGCAGAGAACCGTGGTTAAAAAATAACTTATTTCAATGAATCGTTAACATACCACGGAGAATGCTACAAAGTAAATATCCACGTGTTACCTTTGTGTTACGCAAAGAAATCCATGAATTATAACACCTAATTACCACCCTTAGGTTACTCTTTTGTGATAAAGGTGTCACAAAACACTCAGCTTTTCATTTTTCCGCTCAGTGTTATCAAACGGGAAACAACCTTAGAACACGCGAGTTTTGTTGGCTCGTTTGAATCCTTAGCTCTACCGACGATAGCGTCAACCATATTGAGTTCCACGTGTGCGCCAGTCTGTTTCCCTCGTCTGTCTCATCCCATACCCAAAAAACATGAGTTAACGGCTATGACCGTATGAATACCTCGCATATGAGTTATAAGATAGAAATGCCACAATCCATTGTCACCACTGTTGTCTAAAATTTAACCCGACCAGTTTGAAAAACGTTTTTCAAATTGTGCGAAGTTAAACTTGGAGTAGAGTCAGGGTGAATACTAAGGTAATACGCAAATGTGGCTCATATTAATCGGGTTTTCTATTCCATAAGCCCACTCAGTCATTCGTTTGAGAAATCCCTTTCGTCCAATCGTAAATTTCTTGCTGGGTCATCCCCAACATGTTAGGCTTTCCTTATTTTACTATACCCCCCATCGAGCGAACGCGCCATCACTCTCATCAATTCGTCAAACCTGATGGCAAAATGATGAAGAGCATTGACGTGAGTCACCGGTGCTCGGTCCGGAAAATGTGCTGATAAATTCAGTGGCGGTTCCCTTACGCGTGGACATCACACTCGGAAGCAAGGAGACCATCGCCTTTAGTTTTTTCACCGCCGTTCAAAGGACGCCAACGACACGGGGTGGCGTGATCCAATTATGTAAAACTTTTTCTTCCCCCTATTCTGCACAAGCACACACACACACACAGACGCACACAAAAGAAGTCTCACGGGTACGGCCGTGTGTCCTTGGGGGCGCCACGATCGAGCTAACCAAGGGCACCGTGCTTCTCGATCCCTCCCGATGAAGAAGATAACTCCCGAGCGAGAGGGGATTAGAATAAATAGCACGATATTCACCCGGGAGGGATGCCTGTGATCACGGCAAGTTGTGTTTTCGACCCCAAAACATTTGGATTTACACATCACTGGAATTGTACTCCTCGTGAGGCTGGATGGCTCCCTAATACGACACAGGGTGAAAATCACTGAGGAAAAGGGTGATAATGAACGGTCATGGGAGAGGCATAAATCAGTATGATAAATGGCGCTTGGTGGGGCTCTTATCCAAATGATGATGTTTGCGTTTAAAGTCACTTTACTCAACAAAAAAGGCACAAATAATTGACTGGATACAGGAAAAGTATTCAGGAAATCGACAAAGCGATCTTTAAAGTTGATACTTGGAAGAGTTTTATCTTGCGCAGGAATGGCCAGCGGGTGAAAAAATTCCTGGTGCATTCAGCGCCATCCAAACTTTTTAATGACTTTTTTGAAAGGAAATGCTTCCTGTAAAGACATTCAATTTCAGCACGGAAGAAATCCGATTTATAAACGAGACGAATCACTGACATTAGATAAGAAAACCAAGATCACAGATAGCAGATGGATATACTTAGCGCTGGTCAAAGTAATAAATCGGTGAATCCCACGAATTACTTATTCTTTTCATACTACTGGTTTCGTTCTCTAGGAATTCATCAGGCACTTTTGGTTCCGAGTGAATCAAAAGTACCAGGTAACACCCTAACGAGCTAAAACGTTTGCATGAAAATAGTAAGCAATTGGTGGAATCTACAATGCCATTTCATTAACTAGTGCTTTGTAAGGGTTCCATCAAATCACGACCAAGCTCTAAGTTTTTCATGCTCGTGAGTTAATTACAAAAAACATCTAATCGAATTTAACCATCAAAGTATTTTCTGTGATTGTCTCACCTCAGTCTAAGACATGACCGCAGAACTGAATTCAAGCAGAATTCAGAATAAGAATGTATTCACATTTTGAAAGTTCGTCGCTTTTCCTTCGAAAACTTTCAGAAATTCCTCTAACTTTCATCATGATAAACCAGGAGTTTAGGGAGCGGAAGAAAGTCAGGGGGAGGGAAACCAAGCAATGGAATTGGTCAAAACATAAGTTAGATAGGGGCGGAAGAGGTTTAAGTTTCAGACTTCATACACCAGAAGGCGTACTGCTCTTCGCTGGGCACCTAAATACTGTAGGCATCAGACAAAGTACCTTGAAAAAGTCCGTTACCTGTGGTTTGAATCCACGGCGTACAATGCTAATAAGTTTACACGAAATAGACAATATATATATATATCCATATATATCATAATGGCCAAAATCCAATACAATATCCACGAAAAATACCCTTTTCCCCATATAAAACTGATCGATAACCTCTGACCATGATTTCAATTCAGTTAAATTAAACATATGTTTAATTGCCTGATTAAGTGCCTGTTTAACTGCCTAAAAAGGCTGCACCAAGCGTTCAATAGCTGTCAACATTTTTTATTTAAAATTAGGCTGAAATCTTCACTTTGATAAATAAAAGATACTAAGGTAATTTTCTATAAAATTTATTATACTGCCGACCATAGCTTCAACGTACAGAGTTCATTCTCAAGACAATGTTGGAAAATGTTGATTCCGGCCAACCAACAGTTGCATTGAGGTTAAAAAAATAAGAGTACTATAGTTTCGCAACTTTTAAGAGCACTTTCATTTAAAGCTTCCATGGTGTCCCGCGGATAGAACGTAAGGGGTTTCTGGTGCTCACCATCATACGAGATGCATACGTTTTCTACGTGTATGCGTATGCGTCCTCTACTTGAAGACAAAAGTTAATCTTTTGATCAGGAGTTACGTTCTCAACAAAAACGTCGTTTTCTGGGAACACCAAAAACCTTTCACGATGTTAGGTATATTTCAGAATAATGGCGAGGATAGATTAATGTAAAAACGTCAAGATCACAGTTGGTACATTTAAATAAAAGTACTTTTATTAAGGTGAAGCTGCACTCTTTAGGCTGTGCAATTTAATTTGAAACGCGACATTTGTACTTTCCTCTCCTTTGCGTATTCACGAACCATTGTCAAATGCACTACATGCCAGATGCGAAATAACACGACGTGAAGTAACTCACTTATCATATTTCCTATACATTTGAAATAGAATTAATATGTATTAAAAATCGATTTTCCATATAAATTTTGACTTCCATTAATTATTGGGAATTTTGTTATTATTTTATTTTTCAATTTTATTCCTCTCTTAAATTAAAATGTTTAAAATATCTGAAGGCAGAATTTTGGTATTTATTAAATATAACATCTTCATTATAGATGAGGTGTGAAGAG
Organism: Hetaerina titia; assembly: GCA_037158775.1. Taxonomy (NCBI): domain Eukaryota; kingdom Metazoa; phylum Arthropoda; class Insecta; order Odonata; family Calopterygidae; genus Hetaerina; species Hetaerina titia. The sequence goes on from CM073771.1 coordinate 59,294,870, forward strand.
ATTAAAGTGATACCAATTATGGCTACACAAGAAACAAGTGATTAAAGAAAAAATTTCACCCTCTCAAGTTATTTTCACTTAAAATAATAGCGGGGGATTACTAAAGTGTTGAAATTTATTTTCTTTGTCCGCTTCCATTTCACGCACAGAAGCATATTCTTCGTAATGAAGCTTTCGTGTTTTCTCTGCAAGGTTTTAAATACGAGTGGAACTTGGGACTAAAGGGAATTCCTAAATATCAAGAAAAGACAGACATTAAGCTCTATCTTTTCATAAAATTCTTTTCCTTGAGTCTTTACCATTTTCAGCAGAAGAAAGTTAAAAGAGCAGTGAATTTACATCTCAATTTCCTTATTTTCCAAAGGATTGCACGGAATCAATTTAAAATGGGGACTTTTGAATAATATTTTGACTAGAGAATTCATTAGATTCAAGGATTCGAGAATTTTGACCCTATGAATCTCGTAAGCAGCGCATATTAATGTTTGGCACATTAGTCATGTCGCAAGTTTAGCATTGTTTTTTTTCAAATCTTTTGAAGAGGAAGGTGAAAGTTTAGTTCAGCAAAACGTGAGGATTTGGGAATGTGAAATTGACAATGACGCTAAGTTCAAGGAGAAGCACAAAAGAACACAATTTTCTCAACAACCACAATCAGTGGTGGAGAAAGACCGAAGAGATTCAGGATGGCAGGGAGAGAACGAGACCCGCATTTATAGTCGTCTTTCATATCAAGGAGAACCTACTGAGTCTCTTACGTCAAAATTCCGCATGTAATATCCTACCACTGGGAGTTCTTAGACAACCTCGCACATCCCATTGTCATGGTAATTTGACTTAGAAGACCCCTTAGCGCCTCCTAGAGTATGGGGATTACTATTAAAGAAGAATTTCACCCCCTCAAGTTATTTTTACTTAAAATAATAGGGGGTACTACTGAAGTGTTGAAATTTATTGTATACTCACCTAAGTATGTAGGTGAGAGAGAAAGGACGTCTAAGTATTTTATTTAACTCAGAAGATTGAAAGCTTGCCGAAGACCATTTTCTGGCTGTTCCAATAGTTCAACGTACATGAGGGTACCGTTTTTAAGTAATTATTCGCAAAAAAAATAGAGAAAACCACTTAATTTTTATTTGTTCTCTACTTCGTCACCTCTCAGAGTTTTTCACTTCTCCCAGCGTTTCTTGTCCTTCGGAAAGTCGTCTTTGTATAAATCAGCAGAATGCATCGAAAACCATTATTCCACTTCTTCAATTAACCCATTTGTGTTGCCAAATCTATGACCCCTCAATGGTTTTTTGAGGTATTACTTAGAATGAGAAAAACTTGCTCGTAGTGAGATGTAGAACATAGGGCGGATGTGGAAAAATTTTAGTCACATTCTTTGAATCCTCAACCGCACCGCCAGATGAGTGAGTTGGTGCATTGTCGCCAAGAAGACGGATGCCTTTGGTAATCATATCGTGTCTTCTTTTGTTTACAGCATAACTCTAGGAATCCAGGCTCGAATCCCAGTCAAGGTGAACACTTTTAAAACTCTGAAATTGTTGCATTATAATGCACATACTATATAGGGGATGACTGCGTAAAAAGTTAATGTCGCGGCATCTCCCCCAGTCTCTAGGAATTTGTTAAAGGCAAAAAAAATACACCCGTAGTGTTTAAAAGTTGGCTTTAACCTCGTGGCATCGCGCACGACTGCCAATGCCTGTGATATGTATGCACAGTATTTAATTACAATATCTTGTTCATCTAAATACCACAAAATCTCAGAATGTAGGAGGACGCCTCGGTAGCTTAACTGGCTCAAGTGGACGGAGATCGAGGGATTCGGGTTCGTATCCTGGTCAAGGCGAATGATTTTTATGCTTTGAAATTGTTGATTTGTAAATTTATTAAGTTTATGGAGTGAAACACTGGGCAATATATAATACCTGGCAGGGACTGATAAGGGAAAGGAGACATAAGGAGTACATCGCACAACAGCCACGAGTTGGCAAGGTTTTGAAGATGTGGGTTACTTGGGGGAACAGAGAGAAAGAGGTGCCTAATGATAATAATAAAAATCACAAGGTTGGTAGGATTAATAACATTTAAAGGAGGAAATTGGCAGTATTTTGGCAATGATTTTACTTAAGGTGGGGAAAAATGTAGTAAGGATATATTTTGAAAGATTATATATCAGAAGCGGGTTGCGGTGGTCCAGTAGGTAGAGCGTTGGACTACTTACCGGAGGGTCCCGGGTACGATTCCCAGGCAAGGCACTCTGGACACCTGCAGCTCCACCCAAGCTAATTGATTTTTCGGGTACCAGATGTTCCTGGGAAACCATAACCGGCACAGGGAAAGGAACTGGGCCCCCTACCTTATGTGTGAATTTCACACGCCGTCGGGCTTGGTACATGGGTGAGCTCTACCATCACCTACTAAACCGACCTAATTAGGGTTGATTACTGTGTTTTTTTATATCAGAAGCGTTAAATACCACAGTAACGAAAAGGAAGTTGTACTGTTTTCTACTGGGGACAATCGGTAGTTAAGAAGTCTTTTACTATGTTTTTATATGGGAGGGAATATGTACCGTTTAGGAGAGAAATTGTAGACCAAACAAATTCGATAGGTGAGTCAGAAGTTTTGCATAGTCGGTGACAACGTATAAACAGCGAATCGCTGTTAAAGCTGGGTGTGTGTCAGGTATCTGCTGCTAAAGGCACTGCTGTATCTTGCATGATTGGACATTGAATTACACTTGAATTAATCATATAGGTTAAAATAAATTACTTTGTACACATAACTACGAATGTGCTCTAATTTAGGGCCGAAATTGTAGTTTTATCCCTGCATTACAATTTAAGTGAAATATTTTCACAAATATATCATCACACTATCTTATGTTGACTGGGATATTGAATTTATGATGTTGGAATATCAGACGGCAATCGTGAAAGACGTATAACTCTCGTAATCTTCATATCATTAAAACTATTTTGAGAGGCGTACATAGAAGTAGAAAAAGGATCCGATGATGCCTTAAAAGAGAAAATGAAAAAATAGAGTCAATGACATACTACCAAAAAGTAAAAATATTACTAATATAGCTCAGCCGAAAGTACTAGATTTAACCATACTGGAATTCTGTATATCAGAAAGCGATTTCATAGCATTTATATTCAAGCTGGAGATTAGCGCATAAGGTAATGAAGTCATTTTTGCGGCGAAATTTTTAATTTAATAGTATAGATTATTATACAAGGCTAAAGCGGCAAGGGTGAGGAAATAATGGCAGATATTTTAAAAAATCGGCGCTACGGGCGTGTGGCATAAGACGCTTGAGCAAGAAATATTGAAGGCAAAATTGCCTTACTGTGAGTATGATTAATGTGAAGGGTAATTTAACGTCTTCAGGAGCAAAGTTGGGATGGAGTTCCGGGAAATGCTTCTAGTATTGCTAATCAAGGAAAGTATAGGCTAAACTAAGTTTGAAGATGGTAGTCGATTTAAGCAGAAATGTGCCGTTGAGGAGCTAAAACCTTAACAATGAGATGGTCAGGTTTATTGGGAGAGCTGGTTTTCCGAAGAATATAGAAATTTGAGGATGAAAGGAAGACTGGCAATAACGCTGTAGGATAAATCTTCCGGTGGGCCTTTCCTTGCTACCGCTGAGGAACTTATTTTTTCTTAAAAATTTATACTCAGCCATTGAGGACGGCTGCGCTTGAGGGGATGAATAAAAATGTTCAGGTGACTTTTAGAATTTGATATTCACTAAGGTATTAAGAATGCCATCAGTAAATCCTTTTCCTTTTAACGCAATGAGGATGCTGAGGTTACTGATAAAGAATTTTAGAGTTAAAGATTCTGCTTTGGAAAATTGTTTGGGATATAAGGAACAGGGAAAATAAATACTGGGAGTATTGATTAGTAGATCCATTATATCCACGGGATGATTAAGTGGTAGAGGTTTTCGCTAATGGATCAAAGGTGATTCGAGTCTAATAAATGCTAGATAACTATATGGGTTATGGTGAATTCCGTGGTTTCAGGTTCAACTTTGTGAATATTCATGTTTGCTGACGGAGTGAAAACTTAATTTTCACAATAAATTTAGTATAGTACTACTGGCTTCGACGCATAGGTGATACCATCAGGTACGGTACCTGATGTCTATGCGTCGAAACCGCTAGTACCGTAATAAACTTATTGTGATAATATAAAGAATTTGCAAAATTCTCTATATTTCTTTCAAAATTCTCTATATTTTCCTTTCAATTTCCAAAAAGGCGTCCATCTCTGGCAACAGCATAACCGCAGTACATCTACTATATACATATATGGCGACGAGGTATAATATAGGGATGGAAGGGAAAGAGATTTGCTGTGGGGAAAATTTTTATTCAGACTCAGGAAAGTGAAGCGAATATCCTGCAGTAAAACGTGAATCTCTGGAAGTGGCTGAAAGCTTTTATCCATTATTTATTTCTCATCGCCTTCTTTGCATTCCTATGGAAATCAGAGTGTATACTTTCACGGCTTTACTGCCTTATTTTCGCCAATAAATGAAAGTGGGTCTGTCTATGTGCTTCAGAGTGTTTGCTTGAGTATCTATGCATGTATGCGTGTGGAGTATCTATGTGCTGTATACGGGTGGAATAGTATGTCGGCGAAGTAAACAGTTAATTGACACTATTCCGTTGACTAATTTAATGTTCGCGAGTTCAAATGCGGCCTCAAGAGTTGTTAATAAATTCTAATGAACAGGCTTTTCTAGAGTTTTAGATGCAATGATGAAAATGAGATCTAGCCTGCTAAATTACTTTAACTCGAAAAACCTAAAACCAATTTCCTCGTTACAATTACTTTTTAATGCGATTTTTTTATACAAAGACATGGATTGGAATATTTAGTTTTATTAAATTCGACGTGTGTTCAAATCATTTTACAATGTATTCGTCATTCCACCGCATAACATACATTCAAATTCCTCTATCCCCATGGCTACTCATGCTCTCCAACTGAGACCAAACGTCTGCTTTCGAACTCCCATGGACATAAGAGCTAACATTTTTGCTGGGAAAAAGATTTACATACATATCTATCTCGCAATCAGCGATTTGGATGAGAGAGAAGGAATGCAAAAATTTGACTTATGTGATTTATACAAATGAGAAATGTTCGCAAAAGGTACGGCTTATGTCCACAGTTCCTATGAATTTTGTTTTGCGTTTTAACTCGGCTTCATCGCGACCGCAATCAAGTGACTTCTTCTGGCACGTTTTATCTGTGACTTCATTGTATCTCAATATAATTATAGCTTAATTGGATAACCCTGTCAAACTTCCTTCTCGAAAACATTAAAAAAAATGAAATATCACTTTCTCTGATAGGTCCGAAGTATGACAGAATTAAATCTAGAAGGACTAACGCGAAACGGAATTTCTCATTTACAATCGATTGCATTTGTTTCGCCCGATCCAGATGTGTGAGATAAAAGAAATTCCACTTTTCCCCGGAAAATGCCGACGCTTATCTATGTACCAACTTTCAAATTCATCCGTTTATGGCAACTAACTCTGCTATATGCTATGGTACTACGAACTATGGTAACTATGCTCTCCAAGATTCCATTCGACGGGAATTTCCCATGACATTGTCGGCGGAGATCCACGCTTACTTCCCTCCACCTCGCTGCGGAAGCCTTTTCCGCCTCGTCTGAGGTTAATTCGTGGGCAGGAGTTCCCGAGCTTCCACCACTGAGGCCCATGCCACCGCTTTGCTATAGTATGCTGGGAGCCAAATTTGGGGCTCGCCCACTTCCCCCCCACTCGCTTTCCATCTCCTTCTCCGACCATGCCGACAAAAAACTTTTCAGCCGAGGCCCTAACCTGGGAGACAATCCATGCATTCTTCTTCCGGAGGGGCAGAAGGGGGATTAAGAGGGCGGGAGAGTAAAGGATTCGCAGTCGGCATTCACAAACAAATCCTTGTCCCCGTGGCTCGGCCACCACCCGGAAATAATCACTTTCCTCCATTTTTCTCCGATTTCCCGTGCGTCGACTTTCTGCAGCCACCGTGATAATCTTGAGCACTCACATGGCGGCGAAAAATTTACTTTTTCATAGCGATGTTGCTCAAAGTCTATAAAATTGGTTTCCCGCGTAAACAAAAATCAAATCTCTCTTTCCGTCATAAATTCATGCAATCAAATATTTGATAGCGGTTTATGTGAGAGAGTTACACATCACAATTCTATTTAAAACTCTGAATCATTTATCGGTAGGAATATCATGAGGTACTATCATAAAATCTCGTCGAATTTCCCGAATAAAATTACCAACATAATTAGCATTGTTAACTTAGATTAACTGTTGTATGAGAGATAGACATATAAAATAAATTGAGTCGTCATATTGGTGGAACATTTTGTTGCTCGAGTGCTTTGTTTGGAAAATAATTTATCAATAAATGTTAACTGAAACGAGATTAGCAATGCTATTCATAAAAGGCTTAGCAGGGCCAGATCAGTTTATTCATTATAATAGTGTTATTACTTCATAAAATAAAAATGTAAAAATGTATCCTTGGCATTATCGAAAAATAAAATATTTTATTTAAAAAAACAGCGTTAAAAAACCAAAGCGTATTTTGAATAGATCATCAGATATCTCATGAAGGTCTTATCATAATGTTAACACTTTCAATTTATCTAATACCCTGGATTGACTTCCGCCTTAGAAAGATATTCAAGGGATCCATATGCCAAAAAACGGATGAAATATTGGCTTTCAAATAATACAAGTCAGGTAATGAAAGTAATGCAAGGTACATGAAATTGATGTAAAACGCCTGCTATAATTAAATTGGATATTACTATTTTCATTTACGATCATCATGACTTTTTTGTCGTATTTGGTGTTTATTCTGGAAATAAGATCATGAAATTTCCTACATATAAACTACTTTAACGTGGTTCCTTAGGTTATCGATTCAATTCAATATTTGGAGTTTACTTGGCAGGTCATGTCTGATGACTCCAATGAAATTTTACTATTCGAGCGATAACTTAGAAACGAAGACCAGATATTTTTTTTTGCTCACAACAGGAATTATTACAATGATTTCATAGAAAATAAACTCGTAGTCCCAACTTTCTATTTTATTAAACATTCAAAAACGGCAACTTTACTACATCGTAAATAAGATTATTCGGAATAATTATAATATTACTTACAATAATATTAAGATTATTCGAAATAATAATAATATTATTTACAATTATATAATATTATTTCTTCTTAGTCTCTAGACTTTCCAAGCCCACTGATTTCTCGAAAAAAGACGGACGAGCTCAAGTAAGTTATGACTTGAATTTATAATCAGGGAAATTTAGTAGCAAAGAAATTCGAGGCACGAAAAACTACCCCGACGTAACAAATGAACAACACTTACGCAATCTAATAATCACGGCGGTCCATCACAACACCCATTATTGAGTAGTGGTATTCACAAGCCGATCTTATGATTTATTTGAAGTAAAATTAGTTCTTCAAATATCCCGCCATTGACAACGATCGTAATGCGGGAATATTAAGGTTGTGTCCGAGGTGCGATAAACGCTGAAATAGAGAAGCTATCCTCTTAGGGTACACTCTAGTCGCTTGGGGGTTCTGCACACGGACTACAAGGATTACTGAATAATAGACAGTCGACTCTATGAAGGCCTAAACTTCACGCAACGCAGGCGCGAGCTAGAGGCAAAATATTCATTACCGGCTTGATAGAGAAAATTTTGTTTCGCCAAGCTTAAGCCTATCGTCATCGTCCGCTACACTCGATGCAGTTAGCGTAACTGATGACCTAAGTGGGTTAAGTTCTAGGCCACACGATCATTAGAACTGCGCTTCAATTAACTAGAAGCAAGTCAATGTATGGGTACGGAGGAAAGAGGCAGCGGGATGGGGGTAGGGGAGGGATAATTAAACCTATTAAAAGTAACGGGCAATCTCTAGATCGTCAAATTCCTCAAAAGCCAAATAATCGTTAAAAGATAAGAAATATACATAGTAATCCTAAAAAAATACGTAATATCCCAAAAAAATTGCTATATGATTAATATTTAACTTTTATCAATAATTAATAACACGCTTCTGACGCATTCTTACACGTGAAAACTCCCGTGGTACAGTAATAATTAACAAATAATTTTAACGTTTATTTCTGTAAAAGCACTCAAAACACGTTTTCACTGGGCTAAATTGACCTACTAAGAAAAGGTTAGTCAATATTGATCAACAAATCAATCCAACTTCACCTATTACGAAGCATTCTACGTTCAAAATTATTTTTTTTGAATTTCAAGGAAAGAGTGCATTTGTTTCCGGTGGTTTGTGACTAACGTTGACTCACTAAAAAGATAATTATTACTATCTTATATTACACCGACCCGATAATTAACCCAAGATGAAATCTTTAATGACAAGTTACATGTATGAGATAAAACTATTAGCGTCCCAAATTAACAGTTTAACTTGCTAGTGATGAATTAATATTCAGGAATGAGGTATTTGCTAAGAGGGGTCCTTTGAAATTATTAAGCTGATATTCGGCATCATAATCTTTTGAAGGGTGCTTACCCAGGAAAAGAATCGATAACTTGGCGTAAAATATTTCAAAAGGCTAATATAGCTCTGGTTTCAGTTTATCATTTGCTAACAATAGCCAGAGAATGTATTGATATCAGTTATTTACAAAATAAAACAGCAAAAAGAGTGAAGTGTAGCTGTTAAACAGTAGCCCATAACGAGATCGATAAATATGAACAAGGCAACTATTGGAAAAGTTTCGCAATAGTTTCAATTAATGCCTAAAAGTTGAGGAAACAAAATACTTAGCCTACAAATTATACTGCCATAAATGTATGTAATGTAACATATAACCATCAAAATACCATATTTTTCAATCGCAATTCGGAATGAACGACCACTAAACCGTGACAAGCAGCATTTGTTGCGCCAAGAACGTAAGGGTATAAAATCGATATTATCACTGAGGATAAAAATTAATTAATTTCGCGACATAAAAAGTTAAGAGAAAAACACTGATGCGTAGGATTAAGAATATCGTAATACTAGGACTAAAGGTGCACCTAGTAGTCAATATGTATACACTTAGTGATGCCTAACGATAAAATTAGGCATTTACTTCTCTCTGCGATTGGTTGTAGATAATAGAAAATTTTCATTACTTTAGTTATTTTCATGTGCATCATCAAAAATGCATAACTTTGTGTGTATTATTTTATTATTATTAGGTAATCTACCGTTTAAGGTAGGTTTTGTGTGTATATATATATATATATATATATCATATACATATATATAATATATATATAATATATATATATAATATATATATATTCACATGGAAATAGATTTAAGAAAAAGGGATAGGAACACATACTATATAGTATAACGGACGAGCACATCATATCTATTTCCATGTGAATGAATATTTATTAGCCGTATTTGTGTTTGAATGTGTGTGTATATATATGAATATATATGTATATGTATACATACATATATATGTATATATATATGTATATGTATACATACATATACATATATATTCGTACATATACATAGAAATATATATATATATATATATATATATATATATATATATATATGAATATATATGTATGTATACATATATTCTTTTTAAAGGCAAGCGAAGGATGAAAGATTACGGCATTCACCGCCATGGTTAGCGTGCCAGGAGATTGACCCTCAAAATGTTGTGTCAAGCATACGACTTTCCTTATTTAATTCGGTATAAATTTTAGTCAAATTTATAAATATTTATTAAGAAATAATAGCGAAAATTTCTAAGAAAATTCAAGAGAAGGTATTCATATTCAGGGAGATTTTGTATCTTGAAATCACTACCCATATTCCACCAAAGCTTAAACCGGAACAGCTAGAAAGAAATGTATAAATGCTCGGTTATTTTAAGCTTTGTATTAAGCCGCGAATCACCCCACTCCCTCTGCAGTGAGTTTCCCGGAAAATGAATGTCACGACGGAATTCCAAAGGATTCTGCAGTCAAAAACTCAAAATCACGTGCACTATAGGCGCGTTACCCCACATTTAACATAGCTCTAAATCCTGAATGAATTTTGAAGAGGTTTACACCTTTAAAGGATATCTCTACATCGAAAGAACTTTGGGCTAAAATAAAATTAACCTCTCTACCAGTACCCACCTCATTTTAACCCCATATTGACCTTGGAAAAAATCACACGTTTCAATATCTCACGCTAGACATCTAATCTTGCCGGGCCCATTTAATGTGTCACAGTTTTGAGATATCAGCTCAACAGTTTTAATACCTGGAAGTATATGATATAGAAGTAGAATTGCCGCTTTGGGTATCACGAAAATGAGCCTTACCTCAAAGTCCTTGGTGCACTGGAAATATATTTTAACGTATTGAATGATTTAATAGTTTTTTTAATCCGGAATCCGCCTGGAGGTCTAAAATGAAACCGATGCTGCCGCAAAAAGAGCCTAAGAATAAGCGGTCACAGCAATTATATCTCTGGATAATAAGCGAAAAATGTATACGGTCGAAAAATGGAGTGTAAAAAAAGTCATCTACAAATGAAAAAGTCTCGTTTTGACTTACTCCTCTGGAAAGAAGTAAATTCACCTCTAATTAATAATTCCGTTCTCTCAAAAGAATTCTCGTATCATTGACTGCCAGTCGTTCGGCTTAACAGTCTTGAGTCCCAGCCTTAGCAACTGTGGTAAACAAGGAGATAAATAATTGAAGGAAATATAAATTATCCGAGAGTATCATTTAACGTTTAAATCATATGCATGTATGGTTCTATAGTTTCCTGTGCTTCATACTATAAGAAATGAGATTTTTTAGGAAACAAGAACACGCCAGAGATCGGAAACATCTTAAGAGACATGGGATCATGCAAAAAATCTTTAGACAAAAAAATAAATCTTCACCTTCCCTGACTTATGTATTATTTAAGCCTTTCGGTTATTTTTATTTTGGCGCCACTCAGACTACTTTTGACGAATATGAATAATTAATGTAAATTGAACTTGTTACCCGGGCGGTACCACAAGGAAACACTCGGGAGGAGAGGATGATGGAAAACTTGACGATTTCCTGATGATTTAAATTAATTTCATTTATATCCATTCCAAACTGCTCAACTTATCAGGAGCCACGGTTCAGACGTTGTGAGAGAGATCGCATTACGCGTCCTTGCTTGAAGGAGATTACTGACATAAAAACAGAGTAGGAGCCACCGACCAGTATCACACATACAGTTACGAGTAGACTGAGGCTTGCAAATGGGCCACACCATAGCTTAGCTATTTTAGGGCTTCATAAATGAGCTATCGTCAACCTTCGCACCTCAAATTGAACCAAATCGATCACTTGCTCACCCAGAAAATAAGCAAAATGTTACCGGTGAAGAGAAGGCGGTAGCGATGTTGGCGTCGTGGGGTTCAAGTGATGTTGTCGGGAAAGGAACTGGAAATTAAGTAAATGCTAAAAATGCAGTCATGTGCAAACTGATGAAGAGAATTCACGAAGTAATATATAAATATTGATATAAATATCGATCAAAATGTTGTTCACTGAGAGGGCTCAGAAAACTCTCAAAGTGATAAGAGACGGCCTCTATGTTGGTAAGGTATACCCCCTCTCTGGGATATAGGCTGATAAAGGGTGGTAATTCGATGATACGCAGCCAAGTACGAATAAAAAACATAAAGAGACAACACCCCACCTATTGAAATTTTTTAAATTATAATTCCCTCTCGCTTACCAGGAAGTAGAAAAATGACGTTTAGGTAGGAGTTAGTAAAAAATGACATAATTAATCACAATCATGGCTCTTAAATATGCTACTGTTCTTAAATAATACTGGTGTCAGTTGATTGAAGCCTTTCATAATTGAAGCGATAGAGTCGTCAACCTCATCAAGCACAAAAGAATCGGTCGGGGTTTAAACATTGAGGAGCGAAATAAATTTTTCCCTCCAGTCAAACTGGCGGTTGACGAGGGCTTTTAGAGTACGTCCAGCTTCATCAATCCGCCCGCTTCACGTCGTGCTCTACCTGCAAGGAATGAATGGCGCTATCTGCGGGAAAATAACCCACAACGCTTTCCTTTTTTTCATTTATTTTTTTTGCTTTTCGGCGACCTGTTCGGCGACGGCATGGCGGAAGGAAAGAAAAACCTCTCCCGTCGAAGTTGTTGCTTCGTTAATAGGGAAAAGAGGTAGGAGGGAGAAGCGGGGGTTGGGAGGAGGGGTGGGTAGCGAGATAGGAGTCATTGGCATTCGAGGCAGCTAATGCGGAGGGCTGCGCAGGTCGCAGCACGTTGGGACAGCGAAAACGGGCAGAGCGGCGTTTGAAAGGGATTCATCAATTCCACTGGGCGGACCTCAATGAGGTTTTAGAGTTACGGAGGTATGTCTGTACATACGAATTCGACGTGGGTTAAGGCCAGTTTTACACAACGGGAACCTTTGGGACTTCTCCTGGGGCAAGTTATTTACACGTTCGTAAGAAGACCTCTCTCCAGTACCAAGTGCACTTGTTCCAGTCTTCGCGCAGAATAAAGTTCATCCCCGGGGGAGGGCGGCGATCAACGCTCGTCTCTTCGCTAAAAAAAAAAGGAATTAAATAAAAGGACGTACGTTCGTGTCGCAGTTTGCGGGCTTGTTACACGACTTAGTTGAAACATAATTTACGGGAGTTTCTCCAACTGACATAATCAACAAAATATTAATTGCTTACACACTGTTAAATCGTGACAATTTGCGGGGAGAGAGTTTTCGATTACGTTGAAAATAATATATATCTCGTGAGAAACTACAGAATTCGTATGTCACTGTTATCCAGGTCGGAATACTCCTTTGGTAAACGTTATCACCAACCATTGAGGTACGAATCAATCGGTACAGCCTAGCTGTCTATATCCGGATACCTTATAAGTAGATGGAGAACATACGCAAAATAGTGAGGAAACGAAGAAAGAACTGATAGTTAGAATGGTGAAGGGCGGAAGTTGACGAGGGGATTCACATATGATTACATTGGTAATAAAACGGTGTAAAAGAGGGACGAATCGTCAAAAGCGGAAAATACAGGAGATCGGTGAGTTTTTCGGATTCCAATGATTGATACTATCATGAGATGACATGTGGGTCATAGAAACATGACGAAACCTGTGTGCAGTATCAACTGTCCTGGAATAGTTTGAATATAAAACCATATATGTGCCGTTTTCAGAGCATAATAACTCGCGAGCTAATTAATATGTTGTTCAAAGGCATTTTGTAAGCTCAGAAAATGGGCTATTGTTTTCGGGAAAACTATAAGATCGAACTTAATTCAGCGGACGACTATTCATAATCCCAAGGTTTAATGCAACATAATATAGAAATACCAATAGTACTTAGTTGAGAAACATTGGTGGGTAGGGTAGTGTAAAACATTATTCGAGATGGTATACATGTAGATTCCCTAATAAAAGGTGTTGGGTAGCTAATGGTGCCCGGTTAATTCAAACGACTGAATAAATTTAATCTTTGAAAGAAAAAATGGATTGGAAAGTAAAACTTAGATCCTGATGCATGGAACTTAACATTTCTGTTTACTTTATATGCAAGCCTGCGATAAAAGATACGTATGTAAGGTTAGATAAACATTTAGATGGAAATGGACAAAAATTATAGACGCATTTAATTCCGTCGTATCATGAGCAAAATATATAAAAATCATTCAATGGAGTCACGTGAGCATTAAAGTTATAGGAATATTAACCTGCAATTGTATTCATAACGTAGCAGAAAATTTTACACATTTAGTTACAGTGTTTCTCTACATATTTTATGGCGTAAACCCTGCAAAAATTCAATAGATTAAAAATAAATTAACCAAAATTTGAAATGGATTGATTTTGAGGAAACCTCGAAATTAATAAAAAATAACGAGTTACGAAAATTTACTCTGGACCATCTATCTCTGCTGAATCCTTTAAGAATTGTAATGTAAATAACCAATATGCTAACTTGTGAAACAGGTCGAAATTTAATTTTCAACTAGTTATGGGATAGTGCAGTATGTTCACTTTACAGCCAGTTACCAGAAGCGCTATTCTGATGACTTGCTGAACTAGCCAAGTCGCGCTAGGAAGATACACAATTGGATTTTCAATAAGGGAGTTAGAGCCACGTGAGGAATTTTGAGGAGATATCTTCCTCTTTACCTTCGCACAGCTGATAGGTATTGATATTCTTAGTACTTGAGATGGGAACACTTCCTCTGAACACGGGTGTTCCGGAAATCTTGCTAGCAGCCCCTCGGAATTAAATCCTAAATTAAAGGGTGGCAATTGGTTTGACCATAACCTTACAAGCAACGTGGGCATATTATCTGCGTTAAAAACATCCGAGTCGTGACGCCCAGCCTTTACGGTAAGAAGGCGGTGGTCGCTGGGGGTAGAGGAAGAAAAAAGCTGGAGAGAGGAGGAATGAGCCGTTTCTCTCTCCCGTGAATTTATTTCTTCCGCAAGGGACACGGCGAACCCCCCATCTCCACCTCTTCCAACTCCTTTCTACCCACCTCCCCCATGCCGCTACTCCGGGGAGGAACTGATTTATCGTCCTTGCACTGCTGTCGGGAGGAACTGCCTCCCTTCCCGCGATAACGTTTGCCGAACGTAAAGAGTCGGGAATCGGAAGACTGCGATTCCTTAAAAAGTTGGCTAAAAATTCCGAAACACCACCTTATTGTCAGTGTTAGTTCGCAACAGTGAATCTCATGGTTCGAAGAGTGGCCCGACGTCGATTATATGACACCAGAACGTTATAATACAGCCCAACAATAGTGTTAACTCGGTGGGCTCCACTTGCAGCACGTACCACATATAATGACTGATTGATAGATTTTTTTAGCAGTTTAGGGGTGAAAAATATCAAAATTCATGCATGAGCGAAATATCAGTATAAAAATGCATGTCTGTGACCCCAGCGGGCTCACGTATAAACTAGAAATTTCCTAAACAATGTCAATTTGACAACAGGACTGTATGAACAGGTCAAACGTCCCGAGCAGCTACACAGGAGACCATTACAACATCTAAACTATGATTTTTCCTAGGCACTTCCGAAACGCTGGAATGATTGTGCGTTATGAAGGCACAATAAGAACATTATGTAGGCGTTTTCCTTTTGTATTCAGTAAATTATAATATAAAAGTACTCAAGGCTTTCATTTGATGCCTCCTTTTATATGATACTTATATATCCATTTGAAATTTACACCTATTCTGTTCTTTCACTGCTGAAGGTGGCCGGGATAACTTATAATTCTAAAGACGTGAGTGTTCGTTTATATTGCTCCTGATTTTTTCTCGTGTAAAAACTGTGTGTTTTAATACTTAAAGAAATCAAATTTACGCATAGATAAGTTTTGATAATTACCTATAATAATTATTACAGAACAAAACACCATTTGCTAAATTTTAATGCTAAGGAGTTTTGTTATTGTCAATGTATTTCAGTCATAAATAATGAATTTCAACCGCATAATTTTATTTGTATTTAGAAAAACACGCATGATATATCGGGGGACAGGAGGAAAGGCGACGAAGAAGCAAAATAATTGCCACCAAAAGAGTCAAAGTGAATGGCACACATGATCCGGTTCGCAGAAAGCATTGCATTAGTTGCAGAAATGGGAGAAAAACCCGCAAGCAACGCTAAAATGTTTAGGATTAAGTACTTCGGGACTATAATACGAGGATCAACTAGAAGAAAACTAAAATCCCTTGTGTTTGAAATAGAGGAATTGAAGGCAAATGTCACGATTTTAAGAATGAAACTAGAGAAAGTTGGATCCTTCACCTACATGAGAATCAGTACAACTTGAGAAGGCAGAAACTGGACCGACATCAATCGAAGAATAGCTCAAGCTAAGGATTCTTCATAAATAGGCGAATATTATGTTCAAAACATCTAATTTTGCAAACAAGGCAGCACATCCGTCAAAAAATGTGTATGGAGCGTGGCATTTAACGGATCAGCGACATAGAACATTGGAAAGTGGACCAGTGAAGAATAGACGCCTTTTGAAATGTAGTAATGGAGGAGGATGATGACCTAGAAGAAAAAGGAATCTGAGCACTCTTAGTTATAGTCGCAAAAATCATTAAAAGTGAGATAAAAATATTCAAGTCCTAAAGCCTAAAAGATCCACGTAAAAAATTTAATTTCAAGACCCAAAATCCAAGAAATACTTGATAAAAAATTAACATCACCGAGGCGATTGGATATCACAGATAACATACCAGCTCTAAAAGGCTAGACATACGGGTAATAAATTACTAACAAATAAGAAATCAACCCAAAATGATAGAAATCATATTAGGGCTAATAATAAGTAACATTATTGATATTACAAATATAAGAACCAAAAGTACAAAACGAGACAAATTAATATCCCCCCCCCTATAACTATAGAAGAAATAAAAAAACAAAACCCATAAAAAACAAAGATACGTAAGACGAACAAACGAAGACGAACGCAGACGAACAGACGAAGTAAAAAGCAACGGGAAAAAATAGATTAGCTATAAACCTAACGGACGGGAAAATTAAAGGGGAAAAACCCGCGAGGGAGACTAAGAGAGAAGAATATATAGTGCAAATTTAGAAGAACGTAAAACGGAGAAGCTATCAGAGGGAGAGGGAATTAATATTGAACAGAGAACAATAGAGGCAACAGGAAAGCATTCTTGCACTCTTAAGATTAAAATACAGATTATGATCTGAACTTGGTTTTTATAAAAAAAGAATTTACCTGCAATACCAAATACTCCAATAACGGGGTCAAAGTCAATTCTATGGACATTTTAATGGTACGTTAATGATTTCAAAGGGTACAAAAATCATTCGCCTTGATCGGAATTTTGGATTACAAAACTTGAACAAGTTTAGACTTAAATGGGTATCAGTAGTAGTTTTAGCTGAGGCGACCGACAGCTAAGGTCATTTGCGCTATTAGGGATGGACAGGAAAGGATAAAGTTTGGGGGAGAAACCCGGCGTTAGCCTACTCTTATCAAAAAGGCGCCAAGGGGTCCGCGGTTTAACGTCCCATCCGACGGACGGCGCACTCACTCAGAGTGCCCTTCACAAAGCACCTCTAATAGTGATCGGTATAACCACTGTAAAATTTCTACCGCTTCCCGGGATACGAAACTGGGGTCTTCCGGGTAGGAAACCGAAAACGTTAGCTACCGCACCATCTCTACCTCCTTTTAATGGGTCAATATGATTCAGCATTGATGAGAGAATGCCCTTTAAAATTCTGCATTGTCCCCGCCAACATAATATATACAGTGGCGATTCTAGACGGCGTAACGTTAGCTCGTAGTAAAAGATGGAGATATTCATTAAACATTGATTACGCAAGGTGCAATAAGTGGATCGATTTCTTTAAAACTATCCGAATCACTCATTTAAAACCTTTTCCGTGAATCAATGATCGATTAAAAAATACAATCTACTACCATGTAATGTAAAAGGAAATAAGTGTAAACTGAAGAAGTTACCTATACCTTAATTGTAGCCGTGATGCAGTTGCAATAGCTAACGTACATTCTTTACACCTCCTACTCCTATTCACTTGGGAACAGTACCACCCCATATCACTTGCTCCCACGTTGGTGTGCAGGGAGTTCTGCGGACGCATAAAATCAATTTGTTCGTTATTAGAGCTTCTTACGCCTTTTGTTAAATCAGATGTATTGAAAAAAAACTACTACGTCATTCCCTATTAAAGCCGTCTTGGTTTAACGGTAGGTATATCTCGTGAAGAAAATGAGGGGTCCATAGCAATGTTGACTCAGGCATTAGATGATTAAGAGTGTGAGTGCCTATAGGACACCCGAAACCGCTACTTCTATCTCAGAAGGTGAAGCAAATGGAAGAGAACTTGACGAGGTTGACTCTTGAGGTGATCGGTAAACACTTTCAAGGACTAGAGAGAGTAGAATGTCACCCTCTGCCTTGACGCTGAAATCTTGATACGCCATACTTCCGAGTCGCTTTAATATTCATGAGGCATTTTAACGATGCGCCTTAATCAAAATAACGGAGATGCGCAAAGCATCACAGGAAAATAAAATTTTCCACTAACTTTAATGTACTGCTTGGTGAACATTCAATTGATTACCGGCGACATAGCTTTCATTTCAAGGTCAAAAGTCTCGCTGGTATGGCAAAACTAATCAACTGTTCCTTTATTTTTGAGATTATTTTAGAAGAAAGACTGTAAAAGAAGGGAGAACGTAATGCAAGCGAGGTAGGGGGGAGCTCAAGTTTAGACATGTTGAACGGAATGGAGAGAGATGCATTAACAGTCTAACGTATTTTTGGGTGTTAAGTTTGGTAAAAAAGGTTCATAAAATGTGGTGATATTTGGACTGTGCTCTTGCAAAATCTACCCTAAACAGCATTATAAACTAATGAGTTTATATAGGTTGATTTATATACGGAGCAAAACATTGTCCTTAGAACATATTAAAACAATGTCTTTGATTTATGTAAATATTCAGGCAAATGAAAAACAATTAAAAACGTAAAAAAGTAATTATTATTTTCTACCTAAAGATAGCGTAACAATGAGTTTCTTACGAAACCCACTTTTATTAAATTTTAAAAAACACTTCCTCAATAAAGAAGATATCATAGCCAATCTTATCTTGCCTAAAGTTTGACAAGGGAATGAACGATAAATCACCTAAATAAGCGAAATTGATGGAGCAATTGAGAAAATAACCGATAGACGACATATAAAATTCCAAAAACATAAGTCCAGACGACCACATTTTCGAATCATTCATAAAATGTGGAATGATCCTTGTAAGAGATGACAGTTGACTAAATGTTCATGTGAAATTCCTCGAAAAGCTATTTTTGTACGAAAAATGTATCGACAATGAACTCGAAAAAAATAAAAGAAAGACGAAAAAAAAGATAAAAGCCGAGCTCCGTGTTCTAATCCTGTTGTCAAGGATCTTTTATTTCCTTTTTTTTGTACTGCTCCTCAGGGCCTTGCGTCCTAATAAATCCACCACTTGTCCTAAGTGGAATTAAGCCCGCTCTACGGCCTCCTTCTGAGGTGCTCGGATGGGAAGGGAGGTCTGCAACAAATTCTCTTGCAGTTGGGAAAAGCAGGGAAGATGGTGTGAGGATCAGCGGTAACTTTCATTTTCCCTTCCTCTTTCATCACCTTACTAATACCCTAACCATGAACTGCCTAAATTATAAAGGATAACTCGACACGCTATGCGAGGTTATCCATGCATACTTTTAGGATAAAAGGCGTTGAGCACAGTTACCGTTCTGGAATTAGCTCGGGTTAAATTATTAATAATCACACGGTAGTAAATACAACACCTTAGGATAAGTGGATAACTTTCTCATTGAAGAATAAATATAATTGCATAAAAACTACATACACACGTAATTTCATGCATACGTATATATATATATATATATATATATATATATATATATATATATATATATATATATATATATGAAAATATTTACTTATCTAATTCCAAATATAACCTTCTCTTGGAATAGCATAACACCAGTTTAGGTACTCTAATGTGGCAGTGATTTTCTCATATTTGAAATAACTTTTGATTTAAATTACAAAATATTATTTTTGACATGCGACCACAATGTGCGGAAATACAAGTTTTACTCCTAATCCATACATTATTTTCTTCCTGATAACGAAAGCAACCAATTGTGTGCTTCCTAAACCGTGCATTGAAACATTCCGTAGAAGCTTCGGCAAATAAAAATAAAAGATTATCTATCATCAAATAATCCAGTACTTTGGAATAAATTCGATTTTTAATATTAATAACATATTCGTAGGTTATCCGTATCTCAATTTCTATTACACTCCGCATATATAAACTATGATATTGTAATTTCAAAATCCACTTCAATTTAAATTTCATTTTTTGAGTAATATAAAATATAAATGTTATATTTTTATCACATTATACCAGCAAAATATATTTTTTCCAGTTTTATAATTTTCCTTTCTCAAAGCCGTTCTATTTCCTCTGTCGCATCGGCAGTCGGGTAAGCGAAAAACATATTTTGAAGAATAGGTGCGTCGAAGACCAAAACATTTTTTAAATCTCCTGCGTAAACGTTCATTATCCTTTCACCGATATCATGTCAAACACTCCATTAATCTCTGTAAGAATATTTGCGTTAGGCTCGTGACAAGGTACGCAATTGTGTTTGCCTGCGCGTGTGTGTGTGCATGGGAGATTGTGTGTTGCTCCAATTTGTCCCTCTTATTTTCTTCCCTCAGAACAGAGGAGACGTCGCATGCATTTTTCAAGATTTGATGAAGCCTCGGGAAAATAAATAAACAACTACCTCTCCTGTTCTCTCGCCTCCGGGGAGGAGCCGGAAGATGGCGCCCGGAGCGTTGTCAGAGACGGTGTAAACTCACTCCAGGGACATTGTTCTCCCCATCACAAACACACACACACTAAAAAACGCACTCACACACTTTGAATACCCATTTTTTATTATACGTCGAAGAATTCCGTACTCGAAAGCTTGTAGAGTCTGGCGGAATTTAACAAAAACTCATTCGAATTCCACAAAAACTGATCGGGAGAGAGAGAGAGAGATCGGGGGGAAAAGTTTCTTCGCGTGAGCCGGGATAGAAATTAATTGATAATCGTTGACCAGAAAGTTCACGAGACAAGTTTGTGGGTTTCAGTTTCGAAATTTTATCGACAGACTCCAGACCCTCAGCTCCGTCCCGCGTAACGGATACATCGAGGGGATTAGTGGACGCGGTTGCCGTATTCCCGGAGAAAGATACTGTTCTTATTAATGTTATCCAATTCTGCAAAATCTTGAATCAATCAATAGATCGCATTTTACATTTCACGCGTGCGATGAAATAAACTAAACAACATCTCGCAGCGAGAAAATTAAACTTTTTCACCAACCCCTTGATATAGATGTAACTCCATGTACTAGAAAGAATCTGATATAATCATTTATTTATAGCCAGGGATTGGCATTTCACCATCAAAAATCACGCGGTCGGATAAGTGGGAGAACATATATCGATTGCCTAAAAACAAAAGTCAATGGTTCCCTGAACTCTGCGTCCTTTTGATGTTCGGGCCTCTTTTGTTTCCGTGTGTCCTCAGCGTTGATTTCGTCTTTCGTCTACGACATTTTTAAGCGGCAAATATTTTGCTTTGTCACTCCATATACATTCCGCATATGATTTTATTTAAAGTAATATTGATAGAGTCGGTCTATTATGTCATCGCTTGCGATCTTTGCCGATACTTTGCCGAGAAAACCTCGAATATAATCCTGATTGGCCATCGTAAAATTTGAATTTTTGTGCACATCACCGATCCCCGGATAACGTGATTAACCGAAACGTGTGGATAACATTTTTAAGGCATTAAAATTATTTATTCTCTGCCAATTGTTCCTTTGCCGATCAGTGAGATTCCCATGAACGTGAGATAAGAGCCGGATCAGTAAAAAACGAAATGTGAGCGATCGACATTAAGAAAGATGATAAGCAATGCTACGTGCCGTAGTTTTGATAGCCACTTTCGTCAGCGGAAGGAATCTGAACCACAAAAGATATATATATATATATATATATATATATATATATATATATATATATATATATATATATATATATATATATATATATATATATATAACTTTTGGACGGCACAATATAACACAGAATAAAGCAGATAACACGTAAAAGGACACTCGCACTGTAGATGATTTAAGCTTTCGGCCTACTCCGAGGCCTCCTTCAGGTTGTGGAGTCCACAAACGCGATTACCCAGAAAAGTTCCTACAGGATAAAATCTAACCACACACACCACCGAAAATAACAACCCCACATCTGACACTGGACTCAACCTTTGCACAACCTATTTTCCCCGGATCCCACAGACTGAAAACCCTTCTCAAAGAACTTTATCCTATTTTACATGACAATGACGCGACCATATCCCTAATGCCCCAATGCCCCTCTGTCGCTTACAGACGACCAGCCAATCTCAGAAACCTTCTGAGATCCACCAACCCTTTGGCACCCCGCCCTGACAAATTTCCACATATTTTCCCTACCTGCAATCGCCCCCGATGTAAAACATGTCTGCTGATCAGATCTGCTCCCTTCTCCCCACATCCCCTCATTGTCCCTTCACCCCGTTCCCAAGCTAATTGCCTCTCGAAAAATATTATCTATCTTTTGTCGTGCAAACAATGCACTTCATTCTACATAGGCGAATGCATTACCCCTTTATCCATCCGAATTGAACAATCACCGCTACTCCTGTAATTCTGCTTCACTCTCTTCCCTTCCTATCCCTTTACACGCAAGTTCACACAAACTATCATTCGACGAATGCTTTTCCCTAACAGTTCTAGAATCCCTACCCGATTCAGCCACCAACATAGAGGTGAGAACTCGCGAATCCGCATACATCCTACATTTCCGATCCTTTAAAATTCCCACCCTTAACCGCCATCTTTAATTTTCTTCCCAGCAGTCCCTAAACCTTCCACCCCCCTTCCCTCCCCAGGCACTCTTCCCTCAAAACCTCTCAGTCTGACCTGAAGAAGGCCTCGGAGTAGGCCGAAAGCTCAAATCATCTACAGTGGGAGTGTCCTTTTACGTGTTATCTGTTTTATTCTGTGTTATATTGTGCCGTCTAAAAGTTGTATATATTATATATATTTCTATATATATATATAACGTATTTAAATTTATTATTGTATTTACGACTGTTTGTCGAAGGGTTTGAAACTTAATTTTGGCATACGATTCTCGTAATTACTAGAATTTTGAATGAGGATTGGAGAAAAAAATGCTTTCAATTCAACTGCGGAAATTGGAAATTGGCTGACTGCACTAATAGAACACCCCATCAAAACTGCACTCATATACTCGCAATGCTTTCATTATTGTGATTTTCCTAAGAGTAAAGCAATACGGAACACAGAATAATTTGAAGTAAATACCGATGCAACTGTAAGTAATTTAAATATTGGGCCTAAGAACTAGGTGCAATCTAATATATACGGTACTGCAGTTTTTAAAATAGAACAGAAGACAAGCTATCACACTCTCGGGAATGCTCAAATGAGTTTTACTCATCACGAAAAACACTTCTATGTCATCACCAAATCGGTCATAACTTGAAGAAAACTCTTAAAGTGTATGCAATGTTTCTATGAAAAATATCGTAAGATTTTTTTTCTGACGTATGTGTGAAGTGCTAAATTCAGACCATCGGTTATGTGTTCGCATAGTTCCTGATCGTATTGAAATCGATAAGATGGCAGTGCACACCAATGTCAGTGAGAATTTGGCAATGCGTAAGATCTGCGATAAACTCGTCCCAAAGGTCTTGACGGACGAACAAGAGCAGAGCCAAGTGTCTGCATGAGAAGACCTTCTTCGACGGCATTGCGACGTCTCCCCAACCCCCTTACAGTCCCAAATTGGCACCACCAGGAGACTAGTAGTTATCCTCAACACTGAAATCCTCCCTAAAAGGACGCCACCATGGGACCCAAAGTGTCATATAAGAAGCTTGCACGCGTATCCTGAAAAAACTTCCGGAATCCGTCGCAAACAGCCGCTGGCAAAAAGTGCGCCGACGCTCAAGAGACGTACTTTGAAGAATTTTGAGGTTTTGTAGAAATATCTTAAATAAATCCAGTTATCCGAAAATGTTCCCGATACTTTTTGTACAAACCATGTATGCCGAGCCACATTAGCCAGCCCAATATTTAGATAGGGAATGAAAAACTGAGGAAATATTTTATTACTCCTGATTTAACATCAGCATTATATATTCTCTGTGGGTTTGGTATACATCTTGCACATCTATCACAAGAAATGATTCAAACGTTGAAAAAGTTACCCAAAATACTGTTTGGTTAGTGCAAAAGGATTTTGAAACGACAAAAAGCTGCCCAAAATCACATGGTTTACCTTGTGTTAGATTGTCTTGTATACGACTCGCTGAGAATTAGAAAAATTGATAATCATTAGTTACTCCAATAACAGTATCAGTCGTGCGATATTTACATTGGGTAAATATTCCTTACTCAAGCTCTGCATTTAATCAGAAAGTCAGAAAATAGTGTCAAAATTAGAGATATTATTTGAAACCTTAAGCATTCTGGTACTCGTAAAAACTTTTTACTAGCCATTCTAGGGGTTTGTATGGGATTTTAAGGATTTTTTCGTGCTAGATAGTGCTTACTAGTGCCGAAAGCAATACGCCAGGATCCATCAAAAACTTACCCTTAGTCGGTAGATTACTGCTAATAATAAAACAACCTACGCTTCGGAACTTCCTATCATTAGCAAGAATATATTTTCAATTCGAAAATCAAGAGTATATTTCACAGGCTGACGCCTGAAGCTTTTTAAGTTTTGAGAAATGACTAAAGAAATACGAAAAGGATTTACTTTTCATTTTTCCCAAGTTTCGTAACTATATCGTAATTCAAGAGTTTGAAACTTTCGCAAATTGACAAAGGTTTTACTCATACGTACTTCTTTGTCTGCACATTTAGGCCTGGTGATTTTAAATCCCATGCAACTTCTGCAGCGACTCGCATTCATCATGGATTGCAGCAATATATACATTGATTTATATTGATGTAATCAATAGCGTTCCGCGTTCAGTTTTGGAGGAAAATTTAATAGGGATCAGGTTTATTTAAACCAGATATAGAAATAATAACCCGCTCCCAAAAGAAAAACGCAAGGAAAAAGAAGAGCCGAGTAAAAATATGAGGAAAAATTCATGAGGATTTCCAGAATCCAGATTTAAACGTTACCGTTCACCACGCACAAAAATCATGATATTCTCTCTCCAGTATTCATCCTCCATTTTTCTATTACTTCTAGGAAATTGTCCAGGATTTAATTTTCAAAAGTTGAAAGCTTTTTCTGGAAATTAGGCTCCACTGAGACATAATTTCAAGGAAAACGAAAAAGAACTGGGAAAATTTAACTTCATCCGTCCTAGGCCAGGCATAGAAATTAGATTCATCCGCATATTCAGCCAAGGAACTCACATGCCTGTAGGCTCCCTCTCATTGCTACGTTAAATGACTTGCATTGAAAACTGATCCACCCTCCAAAAAAAATCCCCCCCCCCAAAATGGCATGGGACTTCGAGAATTCAATTAAACTTTCTGCATTATCTTCCACCGGCACCGTTTCTCTCCCAAAAACACCGTTGGACTTATTTCTCTAATCTTATTTTCACTAAATTTTAACTCAAATACTAATTTTTCCATTTGTTGAAGGATTATACATTCATTTCCTTGCGAAGGAAGAATACATTACGGTCCGATAATCCTCTACCAGACACTAAAGGGAATACGCCAAAAGGCAGGTAGAAAACGGTAGGAGCGTGTCTGAGTTGATTTTATTTTTAACTGCCTAAACATTACTGGCCACATTACTTCCAAATAGCTCACAGAGTCATTACTGTAAAAGGAATGTGAAAACACACGCGAAAGAATGACCGGGGGGAGAATAAAAGTTGAGTTGCAATAAGGCTTCAGCAGTTTCGTCTCCTCCTTGGTATTGCTTTGACTATTACGCGCTCGGCATGGCGTCGCTGGGACGACTGTCCCGTAAAACAAAACCAATCGAAAGCGGTGGAGAGGAAAAGGGAAGGAGAGAGAGAGAGAAATGTGCAGGAGGTCAAAATGCTCCCAAAACAAAACAAAAATAAATGGCTCTCCGATTCGTCTCCCTGGATACAACGAAGCAACGACATCTTCCCTGCCCCCACCCTCCCGGACAGACCAGCTCTCTTTTTTTCAATTTCCCTCCCCAATCCTCCTCAGACGTAATACTGGGACGGCCTAATCCCTATTTTTTTCAACAGTATCCTCTCCCCCTCTCCAGAATTCTACCCTCTTTCCACCCTCCGGATCAATTAAAAATCTTATCACCATCTTCTCTACCCGTGCTCTCAAAAGTGAAGCGTAATAAACGTGTTCGGAAGAACCAAAGTGAGATGTATTAAGGGGAAACTAAAGAAAATACAAGGAAAGGCACCAATTACGTCATCAACCGGCCATTAAACGGGGGTCTAGGACGACGTAAGACATCACGGGGATCATGGAGAAGGGGTTAGGGGTGAGAAGAGTTTGCGGAATAGGTTCGATAAATTTTGCAATTTGCAATCTGTCCACTGTAATCTGAGGAAATCTCGGGAAAATTGAGAAAAATCTCCTCGACAGTGGTGAATACACATTTTTCATGATGAAAATTTTGAAATTTCTCCATCTATTCAAGTTTAATTGAAAAAGAGTAGATATGTTAACTCTAACAACAAAAAATTATTATACTTATAAAAGGATGCAACAAATAAGGGAAAAATGAAAACCTACTACGTTTCCCCAAAAAAATAATTAATATATACATAGTCAAAATTGCTCATTGCTGCTGAATTGAATCTTGATCTTCGATTATGATCAGAAAACAGAAATTATGAGAGAAAATTCATGAGGAAGGCAAATGCATTTATCGTATTTTCATTCTTCTACTTGAGTACCAGAAAGTATGGGAGAAATATTTTCTGACTGGATAATAGATAATAAAGATTTCAAAAGAAAAAACTTCTTTTTAAATAATATACCTTCCATTGAAGGAGTGTTTTGATAATTTTTACTATTCTGGGAAATCAAATATACATAAAATGACGGTCTGAAATGCAAAAACAGAGCCTTTCCTATGAAGAACTAAAAATTCTTGCAAATAATCACTTCTTGAAACAATATTTCCTTCTTATATTACGAATCGCAACATCTGGAACAGGGTGAACCGCGCTATCTAAAAACAGACTATAGGATATGAAAAGGTTGAAATAGCTTCGTATTTCACGATCATGCATTGGCTGTTAGTTTATTCAAGAACAATAGTTTTGAATTATATTCGTAGTGAAATAAAAAATATTTTTATTTTTATGAAATTTATTTTCAACTTAACAGTCCTCCATAAGAGTTTAAGATCTTATCATGGAAGCCAGTAATTGGGCGAAGGTTTGGTGAGCATGCGGAAATATATCGTACGTACATGTAGAAGAACACTCACTGCGGAGTGGTGCAGTCTAATGGTTAGATGATAATTTCAACAAAACACTTTGAAGAGGAAAAATGAATCATGGGTCTAAACTTAGTGTTCAAAATGGAAATGGTAATCAAAGAGTCAATCATAAGTGAACATTGTACAACTAAGACTCGATTCATTCGAGATTTTACGTTGTTATTACAGAGAGTTTTGAAAACTTCATGTTCAGCAGAATTACGTTTTAGGAGAGATAACTGAAACTAGAAGGCACATCCTAGGCACCCAACTTCAAATGACCAAATGATAAGCAAAGCTTCGGGCTGCAATGCATGAATTCCGGATGGCGCTAAAACAACAGCCATTATTCCGTACTTTGTTTTGAAAATTAATATTTAACGCTACTTTACTTGTAGCACATTACTGAATTATCGTTGTTGAAGCCTCATATATTGGGTCAGCTATTAACCCCCAGTCCTTCGTCAGGCTTTGCCTTTGTCTTTGACTATGGTTTCCCACGATAAGATAAATATCAAGCAAAGGAAATAGTTGCATGTTATACGCGGCCGTCCAAAGCCTTCATCGGTTGGTAACCTCACTCTGCAACGTACCGGTTATGCGATAGTACATGATGATAAAATATAAGTTACAATTTACTATCTTGTCTGTTAATTGGAAATGTATTTTAAATATCCTCTAACACATACGTTTTCACATTTTATTCATATAAATAAATAGGAAGAAATCCACGCGTTGGCGAGAGAATATGAGTTAAGTCCACGTACAGGTATATATTAGTTAATATAGTCATTACATGTGTGCATACATCTTATATTCATTAAATGAAGAAAACGATGGATTTTTCCACTGTTCTTTATATTGGTACGTCAGTACCAAAGGACCAAGTAGTTGATACGTTAGTTTCAACGCTTAGAAGTCATCGTCAGTTACCTTAGCGACGCCTAAGCGTTGAAACTAGTAGTACCAAAATAATGAACAGTGGACAAATACATTATTTTCTTCATCTAATGTACACGAACTCCCACAAAGTTGAGCCGGAACCCATGGAATACGTCTTACGTTATTCTTGTGCTAAAAAAGTGGCTGGGACCACCAAATGTACAAAAACTAATATATGATAAAATGTGTTTCTACGCTACTAATTATAAAAATTACTCTATTAACTTATAATCAGGTACGTACCATTAGATCCCAGCCGAAAAGACGGATAGCTAGAATGATGCAGTCTTCGAAGAAGTTTAGATGCATCAAAAATCCATCATAAAAAATCAAGTCTACGTGTCTTCTATAAAAATCTCATAAATCTTGTAGTCTTCATGTCATCAGCTCTAGCAGTAGTTACTAGCGAAGGCGGCCGACAGCTATGCTCATTTGCATGTCATCACTTATATCACGGATAAATTAACCAATGGTTGAGGAAAAAACTTTCTAAGGTACTTATTCAAACCATCTGCATTTTCTACGAAAATTGGAGTTTCATAGATTGACCCACTCCCCATGTTGCTATCTGAAAATTCAGTAAGTTGCATTCCATAACCAGCCGGATAATAATCTGAAGAACTACTTATAACATATTAAAAAAGCTCCCGACGTAAGACACAACGGTGAGTCTTAAAAATCCCCTCTTCTCGCATGCCATTTCCTAAATTTGTTCCGAATATCTACTAAAACCTAAGCATAAGCTTCTAGTCCCACTAGTATACGAGTATTTACATAGAATGGTCCTTTTAAATTGTTTGGGTGTATTCTAACCACATTCATTGTGACGGTAAAATTACCAAAAAATGTCTAAATCATGAAAATTTAAATCCAAAAAAGGATTCACTTTTATGACTGATAAAGAAATAAAAAAATAAATGTACTCATTACAGAGGAAGTACCTCTACTTGCGGACTAATTGTTAAGATATCGGATATTATCTTCCCATCGCAAAGGTATTTAACTTGCACTTAAATCTCGCGCACAACTTTTTATGACTCTGATCTTTGATTTTATCCGCCACTGCTTCTTTAAGCGGTTTTGTTAGATAACTATGAGGAAAACTAAATACGGTTCTTATTTTTATTGTACGATTGAATAAAACACCACGAAAACATCGTATTTTTGTGAGAATACTCGTACTTATTTTTTTACCCACCAAAATAAATTAAGAAGGAGATGACATAATAAATTTTTAAAATGTCGCCGTGTAACGATAGCTCACGTGAAATAATAAAACAGGAGGGTAAATGAATGCTCAAATGATGAAGGAAAACCAGAATGTCGAGAGAAAGGAGGAAGGCAGAAACACTGGAAGTCAAAGAGAGTGAGGAAAAGGTTGCGGTCGAGGCCTCGAAAAATAGAGAATGCACGTGGAGATCACGTGATCAATATTCCCTCCCCTATCCTCATGCTCCCTCCCTCTCACTCAAATCTCTCCAGCTTGGCTTTTCTTTCCTATAAATGCGTTATCCCTCCAATGCTTTCCTCTGCCCCTCACACTCCCCTCAGCCTAACCTCGCGTCCTCTATCAACCTCCCCCACACAAACCCCCATCCCTCTGAGCCCCTTCCCACCAATCTACGACACTTCCTCCCGGTCTCCACCTCCACTCCTCATTCTCCGACCCACCCACTGCCCATTTCCCTCCCGGCTACCCCAATAGACTTTCCCCTGACCTCTCTCAGCCCCATATCTAAACCCTGCGGACGTTCCCACCCACCCACTCCCCTCCAAAATTCCCCCTCCCTCCGCCGCCTTAGCCTAAGGCGATCCCCACCAACGACCCGAAAGCCTTTCCCCTCCGCCTTCCAACAACCAGACGGCGTACTCGTACATTCCATCGAACCTCCCTCTCCAATCAGTCCCTACGCGACTGGCGGCTGGAATCGAAGATTGCATCACGAGAAATGTCGCTGCTGATCGCGAATTTCTCCCTACACGGCCTTAAAAAAAATTTGTATATATATATATATATATATATATATATACAAATACATTACACACACATACATTATCGAAATAAATCACTCCAAGAAGGTTACAATATAAGGGAAGGGGCCACGAAGGGTCAAGATGAAGAAAGGGAAATGGTAGAGAAATGTTGAATGTATTACAGACTTAGATTTGATTTATGGAACTCTATCGAACGAAGTACATAAATGCTTATAATGGACAGATGTTTACAAAAAATTAATCAACTGTGAATAATGAAGACCCCAAAACACGTTTCACTTTGCCACAGTATCTAGATAACCTGTCAGCTCTATTGTAGTTTTAAATTCTAGTTTATGCAACACTATTTTCTAGCTAGAAATTATAATTTCCATTGTAACTGCTCAGCCATAATTAACATAAACTTGTAATTTATTAACTTTGCACTGACCAAATCGGCATATTGACTTACCAAAACGACATGCTGACTTACAATGAGAAGGCGTAAATGAAGAAAGACTAATTTTTCAGATTCCACTAGAATTGTTACTTAGCATGACAATGATTTCGTTTCTAGACAACATCATCAGGTACCATGTCTACCCACAACTTTTAATTTGATATCTACCTATTATACCAACGCAGTGGAAAAAGGGCTAAAAGAAAACCACCCAGAATATAGTCATTTCAATTGATTACTAATTGTATTTTTTCCAAAATTTCAGAGTAATTTTCAACGGGAGAAAAATACAAGTTTGGTTTAAAGGCTAGATTGCTTGAAGTGGTCACGAATAACAGCCAAAGCGGACACATGCTGTTATCCATACGGCTGTTCAAAATTTCGCCACTTTTTTATTCCAATTCTATCCTGGGAATGTACAAACAGCGTTTAAATGAATTTATTAAGATGTCATCCACTACGGATTTTATTTCAAATTACCATACTCTACTGAATCCTATCAATAAATAGCCTTACAATTAGTGTTTCTTACAAAAAGTTTTTATTTACATCTCGTCAAGCTACGTGAAATTTTACCGCTTGTATTTTTTTCTTTTAAAAAGCAGTGTATGCAGGCAGCTAATTCTTCAAAGTTGTAATTAGAGAAATTATGCACGTGTTCTATATTCGCTTATCCAATAACTTATGTCATGGAAAACGAACTAAATGGCGAATGAAATGGTTTTCGTGCCTTCATTCTTGTTTCATCCGTCATGTTTAAAACTTATAAACATTTTCTGCGTTCGATGGACAAACACCTTGGTTGAGTACATGAAAAATACATGTAAACATGTTGATTTACATAGATGACCCTCGGATATCTTATTTCCTTGCTCATATTATTGCCACTTCTTCAGCCATCTCCCGCTCTCCTAAAAGTCTCGCCGGTTCCTTAT
This sequence comes from Hetaerina titia, assembly GCA_037158775.1. NCBI lineage: Eukaryota > Metazoa > Arthropoda > Insecta > Odonata > Calopterygidae > Hetaerina > Hetaerina titia. The sequence continues at coordinate 59,326,453 of CM073771.1, forward strand.
ACGTCATTATATTGCAATAATTGCTTATTTGAATGCTATTATTATATTTATCTCTGGCATATGCAGGTGTTCCCCAGGGAAGTGTCATCGGACCTCTATTATTTCTACTTCCATTGCTTGGTGCACTTAATGGATTAATGTTTACTAATGTAAAAATTATTTGCAACATTATTAGAAATATCCGCACGGACATTGTATTCTTATTGGATTAACTCACGTAGAAGTTCCAGCTGCTCACTTTTTACGATTATCTATTACTAAATGAGTACACATATGTAGCTCATTGGAAGGTAATGTTTATTTTTTTTAAACATACCGGTACACAGACTCGGTACGTGAACTTAGATCTACATACTTGCATGCGCTCCAGGTTTCAAACAAAATTTACGCCATCCCATGCCGCAGTACATTAGGTGGGAGAAAAAAGTAAAGTAACAGGACCTTCTCTCAAAAGTATAAGGACTGATATACTTTATAAGTTGAGCGGTATATTTAAAAACTTCATAAATGGTCTGTAATTTGAGTGTTCCTCTGGACAATGCTTTTCCTCTTTCTCTTGGAGAATGTATTGATTCGATGGCCATGAGCACAAGCCCTAAAATAGCGGAGGCGCTCATGGTGTGTAAGAATATTGATAAATGATCTTGAATGCATTCTTATAAACTGGATTTTGCAGACACAAGTAGTGTCAAAATAATTAATAACAGCTTTTTACTTCGGCACTTTAAGACAAAACGCTCCGTTTTTGCTTCGCTAACATAATGCTTGCAAAAAAATGCTTTACTGAAGTGATAAAAGTACGCAATACTGATATCATAGTTTCTACTTTAATTCTAATCAATATCCGCGCAGAGTGTTGACCATTACTGCAGAAAAATACATGACTGTAACAACCTCAAGTTTTCCTGTAAGGCTCCAAAACCGCTTTTCTTCCTCCGTTTAGATTCAAGAGAATCGCTTTCCGATGTACTCCGAAAATTGATCCTTCTGGACAGTGAGAACATAAACTAATGTGAAGACTGTGAGAGTTTATTTGAAATTACGCACTTCAATGCGGTCGACGGCTTAGCCCACCATTTTATCTCCATTCCAAGACAGGAAACAATTTTTGACGCAAAGAATGAATTTTTCCCTTAACAAATTTATGATTACCAAGAGCGTCTCACAGAGTTAGGAAGGAGAACTTGAGAAGATACCGCAATTATACCAGCTCGTAATTGTACAGTATTGTCATGGGTTATCTCTCCTGCGGGACGCCAGGGTTTTAATGAGACAAAAAACCCCGCTCCCTCTGGACAGCGTTTAAATTCCTTCCTCTCTCACTCTGCGTCAAACACTCACTATCGTAAAAGCACAGAATTATCACTCACGATTTAAACAGCTTTTTCTTTACTCGGCTCCACACACTCTTTATCACCATTCATTCCGCACTACATGGATATTCATTCCTTCCCCATCTCCTCACCGCTTATACATAAATCTCACATCTATCACGTCTTCAACGTCGTAATACTTCACATTATAATCCCCAAAACCAACCTCTTTGCCTTAAATCACCCCCAGAACAACTTCCTCTCTTAAATTCCTATTATGGATACCTGAGAGCTTCCGAGTCCGAGAGTCCGAGGGCTGGAGGCTACTAGCAACGTCCGCTTGATCTGACCGTAAAAATTCCGCCACGCTAGAAAATTCAATCGGGTGTCCACGGAGAGGGAAGGAGAGAGGGAGAGCACGCTGGATTCCATTTCCCGCTGCTGCTAACACTTATTCTGCTAAGTCAGCTGTCCGTGACAACTGGACTTCAGCACGGCGTACCGTGGAGAGCGGAGAAAGATGAAAGATTCTCGGAAAAGGAAGGCGGTTGGCCCATACGCCTGTCACATCTGTCGTGTGTAATTTATTCACGAAAAAAAGGTTCCACTTTTCCCTTTTGCCTTTGTGTCTTTCTTTATTTATTATTCTAGGTCCAATCTCTCTTCGTCTCTCAAAACACCAATAGTTTCATTTCAACTTTGCTGGTGTTTATGTGCTCGGGCTTCCTGCCTCTTGTTTTACGAATGCATCCTTTATCTTACTATGAGAGATAATAGAGGACCTAAAAGAGATGATGTTTGAGTAAGATTTAGCCCAACCCATAAATAATCATACACGTGATGCATACGTTATATTTGGAAAAAATCTATTACATTGCAATGAAATAGTGATTCGTGTTCTCTGCAAAAATGATAAATAAATTATAATTTGTAATTGCCAGTGTTCCTGTTCATAAGCGTTTTTGCTTTGAGTCGGAAGAATTTTAGAAACAGCTGCAGTAAAATATTAGATTTCCAATACTGTATCCGGGACAAGGTAACCAAATTCATTGGATTTCATGGTATGATCTACCAATTGATTGGTGACACTAATGGTTTTCCTTTAGGACATTTTTGCAGTACGATCGATCCTGTGAAACGGTTTACTACCTTAAAGCAGAAAACACTGGTACTTCAAGAACCATCTTACGTTTCTACTTTTCGTCAATGAAATTTAGTAGAAAGGAGTTGATATTTTAACTTACCATATGTTGGAATTATAACCAAAAAGATTAAACAAAAATTACCATTTTATCATTTATTGAAGTTAATAATTATTTATCAGCAGAAAGCAGATTAATTCCCATTGAAATATTTAATAGAAATTATTATTTACATACTCTATACTTTTTAGGTGGGAGGATAATACAAAATAGTAATAGTTACTTATTTTGCCTGATAATAAAAATGTTCATTGCAGGTAGTGGATAATCAAAATGCCCAAAACAGAATGAATAAATATATAGGGGATAATGATTGCTAGCGTACGTTATTTTGTGGAAAACCACCAATCCTAACACGTTTTTACATGGTGGGTAACAAATTCAACACCAATACAGTATGACAATTTAGAATATAAGAATTACTATCCGCCAGCAAAGCAGCTATTAAGGCTTAAAAATATCTCCAATATTAATATTGCCTCTACGATAAGTGGAATGATATTGACCTTATCCTCCATCTCATGGTTTCGCTAGTGATTCGACGCAAGACCCCTCATCATTTCCCGCTTTAACGCCGCATCGCAACGACGCAGTGTGTGCTCGGTCCCCTCAGACCCTACCAGGCCCCTTCGTGGCGGATCAGGGAGACGGAGGGAAGGAGGTGCAGAGGAGCGTGGGCCACGGCCAGACGAATTCGTTACCTTCGGGCATCGCACGGTATCCTCATGTCTAATGCAAGAACAAGCTTTCGCTCCCCCACTCTCCAGCCCCCCTCGTCGTCCGCGGGAACTCTTTCTTCTCCCCTTCCGTATATTGCGCACCCATCGGACTTACGACCCTACGGCTCGCCCTCTCCCCCATCGCCGCCCACGCCACGAGTATCCGACTCCCACGCACCAACCATCCGATCCAAATGTATCTTCGTTCCTTTATCTCTCGCTCTCTTCCATGCCGCAATCCCATTCAAGCTCGAAGGAAATCCACAACGATAATTCTCCAACAATGATCTCGAAATGTCACCATACCACCTCCAACGCCATAATAAAATACCTGATATATTTCTACCGCATTGTCCTCGATATAGTTTACAAAATTTCTCCTGAATTAGATCCGCATCGATCGTCATTTCCGTCGCATCATATATTCTTCAGTAATTGACGCCACTGGGCACTGTCAGGTGGCCTAAAAACCGAAGTAATCAACCCGAGGGTCTGCATTATGAGTGAGAACAGGGTTACCGTAATGAGACCTATGTCCGGGTGAAATTCCCGCATCAGGGATATGGGAGCCAACTACTTTCCCTTTTGCCGCCAGTAGTTTCAGATGGAAGAGCTCTGAGATCCAGAGAATACTGGGGTGTCCAGAGGCATCACATATGAAAACACTCTTCACTAGACTATCAGACTGTCAACGAAGATTTACGTACATGTAAAGTGGCACGAGGAATGGAATGCTGAAGACCAAAACACGTTAAGTACGGAATTTCGACGTAAGCCCAACGCTTTCGAAGTAGAGTGCAAGGCGATGCATTTATCGCTAAGAGGAGAATTTCGAAAATCATCCAGGGATCTAAGGGTCCTAATAAAATTTATCACCTCCTTGGTACAGCCGGAAATTACAACAATTGTAATTCTGGCCAACATATTTACATATACGCAATGCCCCGCAAGCCGCCGCAAGGGCGAGTGACGGGGGTGTTAAGACACCATCCGAAAAGCAGAGTAAAGCCACATGCAAAACAAACAATAGCATGCAAATTCACACCCTCTCTAACGTATATATTCTTATAAAACCCCATTTAAACTTACACACGTGCAAATTAATATACAAGTCCTTGCAGCCAACATTCACAAGCACATGCACCTACGATTGTACCACATGTCTACGCAGCTTTTAATTTTGTTCTCGTTTGTAATATCTTGACTATTTCAATTATGACTTTGATTTCCAAGCTACATATTGAACAGATGAGTTTTACTAGACTCTCCATCATGCCTTCAAAAATATAGGAAGGGGAGACTAAACCCATATCATTACGATAATAGTGTCATTAAGGATTTGAAGTAGGAGAGTGTGTGTACTGAAAGGAGAAAAAACATTCGCGTTTGAGGGTAGCTCAGTGTACGAACCTAAAGGAGAGCGAGTGTTACGAATTTTGCTCATCTCCAGTTGGACTTCAGATTTTAGTAGGATGTTGCCGAATAAGTTTCCACTTTCTACTGCCTGACGTCAGAATTGTTTTCTCTAAGGCATCGAGATATTCAGTCGCTTAAACTATGGAGCGTAAATTATTTTTTTTCTTGTCTAAAACTATTATACTCGTATTATGAAATTCCACCGATTCGATGATTATTACAGAATATTGAAGCTGGAAAGTAAAAATGAAGCACCTTCAACATTAAAATGCGGATAACTACAAAGTACTGTACAACTCCCAAGTTTTAGATTCAATTTCGGTGTTAACACTTGATACCGTATGCGTTATATAAAATTCCTTTGAAAATCTGAACTCCAGTCAGCGAGAAATCCTTGGCCATCACACCTGATCGTCGTTCAAAACAAATCACTCAGAACTGAAAACAAATCACTCAGTTGATTACCATGTAAATTTATTTACAAAACTGAAAATATTTATTTCATTATGTAGTGGAAAAATGCTAATTTTGAAGATAAATTTGCCTAATGATGAGCAAAAAAAATTAATTTATATCGACAATTCTAAATTTTCTCCCTCATTTCGGTACGTATCTTCCCCTGGCGGCTCGAAAAAGATCAGGTTAAAAAAATCGTAAATGAGAATAGGTATATTATCGATAATTATGGACTGCAGTATACAATTTCATTTTAATGGCCTCCCAAAAATATAGTTATTCAAATGTATAATACCAAAATAACAATAACATACTATAATAATGCCATGATAATTCATTGACTATACATAATAATAAATAATCTCATTTATAGTTAAAATATGATGTATAAGATAAGAGTATTTCACTTAACCTCGAACCGTTTGACTTTACAAGGCGCAACATACGCAGCTGATTGCCATACATCGTCTTATCAGAACACATCTAATATCAACTTTAATTCTGCTCCGTCAACTAGAGTTTTCGCTGCAACATTGGTGATGTTATCGAAAAACAACTATAATAATGGTAACTCAATTCAAGATTCAGTCACTTTCCATTTGGAGAATGAATTGGACCACGAGGGTAAACCCAAGTGGATGGGTGTTGGGCGAGGAGAGGGCAGAAAGTTGAAGCGGAGAATTTTTTAAAATCCGTCGGCCTAGAACAATATTAGATCATACGAATGTGGTACTTCAAGATATTACAGTATAATCCCTCATTATAAGCAATACTGCATGCAATAAATCACCATGTGAAATTACACTCAATGAATCAGGGTCGACATTTCTAGAACAATTCAAGTGTGGAAATTAACAAAGAAAAAAATTGTTCCACTTGACCTAGATTCAATGACCTTCAATCACCTCCCCATTTTTTGGTTGGGAGTGGCAATAAGCTACCTGCCCAATCCACTTTAATCTAGGGAGACTGAGGAATTTAATAGGATAAAAAGAAAGAGAAAATAGGTCGGGTTGGCGATTGATTTGAAAAATATTTATTACGAAAGGAAACATGTAGCCGTCAATGTGTCGGGACATATCATTAATTAAGAGCCCATCTAATTACTGCGGGTGTTGACCCAAGTTTTGCGAGCACCTGGAACCAAATCCTTCCCGTAGCTACGAAATTATTCGTCCCTTCACTGCAGCACTCCTCATCCTTAGCCCTCCAACTCCTTCACTTCCTTTCCAGAAGCTTCCTACAATTCCCGATTCCAAGGGGGGAAACTACCCCTCCTTCCGACTCTGCCTGCTATCGACCCCCCTCACCCACTCAACGCTCAATTCCACCCGCTGCCGACTTCTACACCCCCCGACTCTTTGCCGAATCCACCACCTTCACGGCCGCCCCCTTCTCCACCCCCTTGGGGAACTTCCGCCTTTCTCCGAACTAGTTCCGAGATCCTCACCTTTCTTCCGCCTCCCACCCTTCTATCAACCCCCATGACCCCGCCTCCCCTCTCCCCGAATTTCGGGACTGCAACGTTGAGGATTGGCGGTGAAGAAGGTTGGACGGAGAAGGGAAAAAAATACCCATCACCCGACTCCCATTTGGATTTCGGAGCACTCTCATTAATTCGACCAAGCTGACCAAAACGCGACAACTGCTGTGGGTCACCGCCTTTATTCCCGCGCCTCCTGCCCAGTGTCGGGGCACACATCAATCAATGGCCGGGGGATTATATTAATAGATGTCAATAATGTCCCCGCGCCACGAGTGGATTCAAACGGACATGGCCGGTGAATCATGTTTGTGTTGGATAATGTAGACGACACGGTATATTTTAATGCATCGCGTGCTACGAAATATAAAACGAGACATTTTGAGAATCGTTGCGGCCACGTTGGGAACTTGACTTATTTCAGTTGCTCAACTATACTTAAAACGTGAGCTGGCAAGATAAAAATAAATGAGAAAATGGTGGCAATATTTTCCACTCAAAAGCTACTTACAAGCCTTATTTATTCCTCAAATAAAAAAACAACACTCACAGTGGTTACATATCAGACTCTTGTTATAACAGGGGGTAAAAAGAATGCTAACGTAGTGATACGATGGTAGTTTAGAAGGCATTCGCTTATGATTGCCATTAATTTTAGGCTGATAGCCTAACAACGGCGAACTTGTACATGTAGGAATTTGAACAGACGTTTCTCCCGCGATCTTCGCCAGTGTAAGTGCCCGGAGCAACTCGATAGAAATCTTGGCACAGTTTATGCTTCATGCGTGTATGCAGTCACACTACCATAGTACCGGATGGCAAGCATATCTATAAAAACCATACAACCAGGGATGACAGCCTTTAGCAGAAAATAACAAATATTGGGCCTTTTGTGATGTGAGACCAGAAAATCAAAAGAAGCCGCTAGGAACGGCTCATAGAACTAGCCTACGACAGTTACTCTTCGAAGTTAATACATATATGGAGTCTACATTTCTACGGTTGCAAATACGGAGACATAAACAATAGAAAAAAAAAGATTAAAAGCAATTGGAATGCGGAACTATAGGGGGATGAAGAAAATAAAATGGATTGGAAGAGCAACAAAATAAGAAATCATTCAAAGAGTGGGCCCTATGAGGCAGACACGTACAAGAAAAATAATGAAATTAATTGGACACATCCTGAGACATTATTTGCTAAATACCGTAAACGAAAAAACCCAAACGTGAATAATTACCAAGAAAGCCTCCGAGATGAACTACGAGAAGTCTCTAAAGGAGTACGCCTAGGGAAGGAAATATGGGTAGTGAAAATACTCGTATTGGCAAGAGCCCGAATAAATGGAAGAGATGCCAACCATCAATCCTCACATTGACTAACAGAAACGGTGAGCAAAAGTAAACAGCCCTCGGAAACTTGTGCACCCTAACTTAGCTCAATGCAGTCCTCCTATCAAGAATTAGCCCTAGAACAATGTATGTGCCCATAGGTCAAAGAAAATCCGGTAAAAATAATGTGCACGAGCTCTGAAGTCTTAGTCTTCACCAACTCATTTCATCCTCCGGTTAAGTTCGTTGAGCATAGCGTGCTGCGTCATCTCTCTGTATATCATACGCGTAAATGGTGAAAGTACATTATCGTACAGGTACTACGAATTCCAATTACAAATCCGTAGCGATATGCATCGTAATTTTTCGCGGTCAATTATTATCAAAATAAAGAATTGGGAAAATAGACAAAAGGAAAGATGCTAGTCCCACTGTATCCGCTGGTCATCCTCAGCACCGGAAATAATTATCTCCATTGGCCTTTCAATCTTATCCTAGAATCAAAAATATCAATTAAAACAAAATTGATTTTATTTTTTTTATTAAAGTACAATAGTTGCTTCTAAAATTTCGATTAACTAAACCATGATTATGATTATTATAAATAGTTAATCCACCGTTGAGATAGCTTTTCAATGGACACTGTTTGTACACTCCAACACATCTTCACAAAATAAGACCAACTCTGACAACCCACACTGCATTGAGATGCTCTTCAATTCCGCACACATTCTACCTCCTTTCAATTCCTGAAATCCCACCAACACCGCTATCCTTTTTCTACCCCTACCTGGTTCGCCTCGCGTCCTACTGTCCTAGTCTTTTCCATTGACAATCAAAATTTTCTGCGCCCATCTTTCCTACCTTCTTTGGATTCCACCCAAAAACACTTTCTCTACCCCACCATGGGTAGTTATAGTTCGTTTGATTTGATATCCGCCCACTTTACCTTTTCCATTCTTCTCCACACTCGCATCTTAAAAACCTCCAATACACGCCCATCATCTTGAACCAAGAGCTTAACTTCCGGGCCGCAAAAAAACTACCCCCTTCCAACTTTGTCACTTATTCTGTCTTAATCCCTTCACTTAACCTCCCTGTCATCATTGCTCCCCTCCTTGAGAATACTTCTTTTCTAAATGGACTCATTCTTCTTATTTTCTTACTAATGTGGCTATCTTAGACCAAGGAACTACGAAGATACGTAAAAAGGCTCACCTGCTCTATTTTGGTCCTGAAAATTTAATTTTCTCAAAATCTCGAATCCTAATTTCGCGGAACGTCTCAAATTTAACTTCGCCATTCATGAATATAACAAAAAAAATCAAATTCGCCAATGCCTGAAATCTATTCGCCAACATTTGGAAACCTTTGGAAGCTAGAACCTTGGAAGGCTTTCGTAGGTCGGCTGATTCTTTTAAAAGTAAACCCAAAATTACAGTGAAATATTTTGTTTCACTACTTTTATTTCATCCGATCGATTTCCAAGCCCAAGGGGCATATTCCAGGTAAATAACAACTCTTACCTGAAGGGAATTCTTTATAAATAATTCCCAGAAAAAGCAAGCGGAGGAAGGAAGAGCGGAGTGGCGATTAAGGGAGATACTCTAGCTAGTGAGAGAAGAATGGCTAATGACGACTACGTCATGCAGTGCCGGCGAAGGAAGCTTCGGGAATTTTAAATAAAGCATAAGGGTCAGTGAGTGGGGCTTTGGGTTTGCACGTGTACACTCTGGAGAATGTGACTACAATATCAAAAGTTTCGAACAAACTTCTACATTAAACGCTTATTCCTATACATGTACAAGAATTGGAATAATAACATATTTGTAGCTTTATACGATTCGTTCAAGTATTTTTAGCAGTTACACCTGTAAATTTTCACTTATATCAAATCCGCTTGCAATGTTTTATATCCCGACATTTTTCGATCCACCCATTCTTTTCCGAAAAGCACCAAATGAGCGTGTCAGTTTATAGTCCAGTTCCCTGACCTTAATGCTTTACTTAAAATTCCGTAGTCCTTCCTCATTAGTATCTAATGACACATTAATTAGAGTGCTGAATTCTCATTCCCAAAAAAACACCCTTCCAAGAGATTAACCTTGTCGTCTTTTCTTTTCTTTCGACTGTACTTTTGATCCAAAAAATACTAAATGTGCAGATTGCTTTCCGAAAATAATGCAATTGAATTTCCCGCACCGTTCTTATAGGTTGGAGTGAGATTAAGCCATATGAAGTATGTGGAACGGACGCTAAGCTTTGCCACGAAACCGGTTTTAGTGCTCTCCAAACTGTAAAAGCGCCAGGGCGTCAGTTCTGTAAACCTCTGCGCGCCGGTCGTGTCACGAAAAAATGGAATCGATGATCGGAAAACGTTACGCGATTACTACGTTTTGTCCTAAACTAAAAAAATTTCTTGAGGAGACTAACAAAATGATTCTTGAGGCTTACAGGGACTCTGCTCTGTCCTACTCACAAGTTTTGAGGTGGTTAAAGGCCTTTATGGAGGGCCGGGAAGAAGTTCACGACAAACAACGCTCTGGACGGCCGTCAGCCAGCAAAACCGACAACAATATGGCTCATGTTCGACATTGTTGGATTATGACCGTCGATTGAGTATCAAGATGGCTGCCAATGAACTGAACTTGTCGTCTACTGTTGTGTTTCGCATTGTTACGGAAGATTTAGCGATGAGGAAATGGTGCCCCAAGCTAGTCCCCAAGGTGTTTCCAAACGACCAAGGGACCAATCAAGCGGAAATTTCATGTGCAGTTTTGCAACGTATTGAAAATGAACCTGATTGTTTGAACAATGTCATAACTGATGATGAAACCTTGGGTTTTTCATAGGACCCAAAAACTAAACGTCGAAACTATGAGTGGCACACCAACCATATCGGGACTGAAGAAAAAGCAACGGAATAGAGCTACGGATATTTTTTTCGTACTTGTTGTCGATGTTGAAATAGTTTTAAGCATAGTTAACCATCAGAATTTCAAGAGGCCCTCATGAATTTTGAAAACACACTGCACTGTTCTTTCAAGTTATTTATATACTTATACTGAGTATGAGTTTTTTTCTAGACAGCAATACAAAATTCCCCACAGGAAAAATTTTCAAGGGCGCCTCAGTATCTTCTTTTTGTTCCAACTCCTTCGCTCATCTGAAGGCTCTCTAAAAGGTGGAAAGTTATCGGAAAATTTGAAAAAAAAACGATTGTGTTTTTGTGAAAGATCAAAATTATGACCAACGCCTCTTAATCAATACGTACTAAAATTTATTTACGGCGCAGTTCCCCGTGTTTCTAATCTCTTTGTTTCACTTCCCCAGTTTTGACACTTTTGTTGACTCCAAATTTCGCCCATCAAATTTTCATTAGCCCCTTTGTGAGTTCTCTGTTCGGGCTCCATTTCTATTAATCGCAAGCGTTTATGGTAGAGTGGATACAAAAAGAATTGAGGCCGAGAGAATATCGAATTCAGTCGGGAGAGCAGAACAGTTGGCAACTCAACCGAGAGAGCGCGAATGAAGTCAAATTTAGCATGGAACTTTTTAATAGCACATTCACTCGTAACCTTTTCCGGGAAATCCATTTCGCCACATTATCAGAAATTATAAAATCAAGGAACTAAGGAACCCCCATTAAACATTAGGAACAGATGTGTTTTCCCTTAAGCGTCAGGATTTGTCCCCTTTATATCTTCAACGACCCTTGAGAAAGTTATACAGCTAACTTCCACATACGTACTATATTTCTGTCAACCTTCAGGATGCACTCAGCACTCAGATATCACAGGACGAGTTAGAGATGTGTCTGGACTGCGATAAGTATTTTAGTTTACTAAATGCACTTGAAATACAATTTCAATAATTTTAGACATCAATACATATAACGGTAATAGGGAAAGGTAAATGTTTAAATTAACAACCTATTCTAACTTTTATATCGTATCTAAGGAATATTGATATCAAATCAAAATTGTGAAACTGAATATTTAAAATTTGTTACAGGAATTCTTAAAATGCCAAAAAATATTCAAGATTAAATTTATAAAATTTGTTGTTAAATTGAAATATAGCAGGATACAAAAACTAACCTTTTGAAATGGCGTAGTAAGAAATTTTTCATTATTTATAGTAAAATATTGGTAGGTTAATCATTGATTCAAAGACCATTTGCAATTGAAGCGAAATAGCCACAGGTGTAATTTTTTAATCATTTTCACATTTTAGAACGAAATGTTTTTAATTATTATTATTTTAGATAATCTATCATATGGTGGTGGATTTTGAAAGCATTTTGGAAATCATTAAACTTCTTCATGTTTTTACAAACAGCTTCAGCAGCTCAAAAATTGGATATATTAAAAAAAATCACCTAAAAATTTTCTCTCCTAATTTCTACCCTCTTTTAAGCCAACTAAAATACGGTATTCCCTCATCTTCTTTCCCTCTGTATGGCTTCTATCAGGGCATTGTAAAATTCTTTCGAATTTTAAAATCTTTTTCATTATCACATTTTTGTGTTCTTGGTCCTTGCCACCGAAAAATTAATCCTTTTCCACACCCACGTCTTTCATCCCTTAATTTTTCATCTCCGCCCTTTTATACAAGTAAAAGAAATACTGACCGGAGGATAAACATCGATAGGCAACAATATCGTTTTACACTCTTTGACCCACAATAATATTTTCCTACGGAATGTAACTTTTGCTATGCTTATACAATGATGATGATGCCCTTCTTATTTAAAAACATTCCCTCATTCGTGATTGTCCTCTTAAAATTTTCTTATTTATTATACCTACAGCCTATTTTTATTTCGATCTCTCACTTAAAAAGATACTGTAGGCGATGATTCTCGTTTATAACTTAAAATTCAGTCTCTCGGATCTTCTCCACTTATTATTCACTGAAATCTCGAAATTTCCCCTCTATATTCCGTATCTCTTGGTGGGGTTGTCGACAACCAAGAGTGTTTTCACGTCGTTCGTCGAATTAGTACAAATTACAATAAACTCCTTTCCCATTTAAGGACGAGCCATTCACGAGTCGAACTTGAAGTTTCCCTCTTCAAGCATCGGCCGAATCACTGCACTCAAGATCAAATGAGTTGGCAACTGTGTGAAGGGGAATATTTGAAAGTTAAGATCCGAAACTTTTTAATTTCTTTCACTTGACTTTAGATTTTAAATACACTGAAATCGATGGAAATTTGACCTGCTTTAAAAATAAAAGCGAAAACAATATCTCTTAGCACGTAAGGTTACCCAAGTAATTCATCATCCTTAGCCCTTCAACTGTTCTTACTCCATAGAAGACAGAGGAATCCTGAGGTTGATTGTTTTATTTACAACAGAATAAATTGCAAGCATTGGAGAGGCTCATTTGGGCTTTGGTTCTTAATATGATTGCGTGCTTTTTTCCTGCCTTTCGTGATTTTTTTATAAAGGTAGAGTTAGGGATTTTAGCTATGGACGTGACTTATGCGCAAATGTTTTAAATCCTTCACGAAATTGATACCACCTGCCTAATAAGGAGAATAAATGTAAACATGAGGCAACCATTTCAGAGAGTAAAAATCATTGACCGGGATTTGAACCCGGATCCCTCGATATCCGGACGAGTGTTTTAACCAATTAAGCTACCGAGACTTTTTACTCTCTGAAATGGTTACATTATAATGCACACATAGCGGGTGACTCCGTTAAAGTTACTGTTACAGTTTCTTGAAAAAAAATAAATAAACATGAGGCATTAACCTACCACATCCGATGAATTAAAACCAAAATTAGTACACGTTAAACGTTTTACATTTCCTAAAAAACTGATTTATAAAAATGAAAATTATAGTAACTGAGAACTTACTTAAGATGACCACTTGAATTTTAGGTAGTTCAATGAATTTATTATAATGCATTAACATTTGATTAAGGGTTTCTCTAATTACCTGTGCCTACGAACGCACTTAAAAATTACATGACCGGATCCATCAAAGTAAACAAGTATTCGTGTATATTAGACCATTATATTCATAAACACCTCTTTCACACTAATTGCACGTTCGTAAATGCTTCACTTCTAAGATGACTGCATATAAAAAATTTCTATACATGACAAGCCCTTTTAATAATTAACAGTAACCACTTCGAAAATTAGCTGAGAATTGTATGCTATTACAATTTCAAGCCCACTGAATGAAAAGGGTTTTTCTGCAGGACATCAACAAGCATTTCATAAAATTAAAGTGAAAAAATGCATTTTTCGTTCATTTCGAATAAAAAGAAATGCTCTTGAGTTTTTTTTGCATTGTTTCCCCAAGTACTGGTTCAGAATATGTACAAACATAACAAATGTACAAATATGTACAAATTAAACAAACATTTTGATATGTTAGCAAATAGAAATAGGAATTCAATTGATCAATAACTCCACATTCGTGTTGTGTATTCATTGGTGACGAAAAAAAATGAATTGTTAATCGTGGTTTGTTCTTTTTTTTTGTGAAATGCTATCCATCTATAGCTTAAATTGAATGGATAGAAAATTGTTCCCTTATTAATGTATATTTTCCGATTACGTAACTGTTTACTGAGCGTCGGCAAGGCTATCACGAACGAAACATGACGGCTAAATGGCATGCTCTACGTAATACCAACGGAATCCATTACTTGGGTTATGGTTCCAGAAAATGTCATGTATCTGAGTATATTGATGTCGAAGATACCGTATCGAGAGACAAAATGCATAGCTACGCAAGCAGAAGCAGATACAATGAATAGCGCGGGGTATAGGGACACTCGAAGAATTACATTGGTTCTTTATAAAATCAGAATAGGGAAACTGATACTACCATTTCTGTTACGAGTACACTTTAAATAATCAAAGAAGAACATCGGAGTGTTTACTTCAAGACCAAAAAAATGAAAACTAAGTAAGACGAGTTTAAGTCTTTTAATGATAATCTTTCAATTATACATTGGTTGTGCTGGGTTTTTTTGTTGTACATTACGGAAAATACGTTATATGATCCTGAAAGATGTTTCAATCCAAATTCAACTAAGGCACATTTTGTCACGACAGGGCCAATTGCCCTTGACCCTTTCACATTGTGATTTCACAAACCATGTCATTTTATACCTTCTCCTTCATCACCCAAATTTCTGTTGACATCGAGCCGAAAACTTCAAAATTCAGGCTTAAATTGAACGGTAAGATATATCAAGTGATACATTTATCACTATTTCATGTTTAACGCATATCAAAAATGCGACTGAAAAACGTCCTTACAATTGCGCTCATTGATCCTTTCACGCAAGATTATACAACACTACCCAAAGGCTACCTTTCTTAAAATTCATCGCAGAATTAGTTTATCTTCCTGTTGACAGTCTGAACCATTTTAATTTTAGTCTGTGATTCATTGCAAGACGTAAAGTATGACTAAAATACTACACGTATGAAATGAAAATATTCAGTGTTTTAAAAACATGAATGTCTAGGAAATATTAACCGAATAGCACGAGAACGTCAAGTCAGATTTCCACATGCATGGTTAGAAGTATTCAGATTAAGTTAAAATTTTACGGAAGAGTTCTCGATCCAGGACCTTGGCCTGAATGCATTTAAATTGTTACCGGCATGCAATAGGGTATTTTTTTTCATAGCGCAATGACGAGGTAGGTCTGAAAAAAATTACCTGCAAAGAAAAACGAAGGCAACGAAATAATTGGTAAAATAACCACTTTTAACTCCTCAATTCAAAGTTGAATGTTTCATGCGAGATTATTTTCAGGATTGATTAAATGTCGCGGAAAATTCTTCTGGCCTCCGAAGACGAACTTCCGCGAAATGTTCCGAAGAGCGATTTTGAGAATATTTTCCAATGCAACAATTAACAGTCTATCCAAAATAAAGCTCATTGCAAAAAAAAACATTTCAAGAAAAAGTTTTACACTATTCGATAATTCATGCAATTAAGGTTGTTGACGGCTTCCGAATGTAAAATATACGAGAGACTGTGCCGACAATAAAACCCACCAGCGTCACTAACCCGCGTTTAACTGACACACAACGCAATTTTAAGCCTAACCGAAATTCGTGAACCCCAGCTCCTTCGGAAAACATCTTGGGAAGAGCATCAGTGTTAGGAGAAATCTCCACCCAATCAAAAGCACACACTCTTGTTCCCGTGGGAGACTTCGGATTGAGTTTAATTTCCCCATAGGTCGACTTAGATCAACAAAACGACGTCGCGCAGGCAACGCCCTTTGCGCCTCGGTGTACTTAGAACGTCTCGAAAGAGGGTGGTGGATTTACTCTTTCATTAAAAATAGGACGGACGCAAGAATTCTACCTCGACAAACTTACTTCATCGAAAAACGTTTCGAGTGTCCCATTAAGGAATGAATCGAAAAGTTATTTCCTCCCGGTATCTATCAGTCCATTGCAGTGGTCGTAATTTTGAGTTCACTAAAAGCTTCACGAGGGTGATTTGCTCTCTTTTCGGGAGTTGAGAGCCCGTCCGAAATCCCTCCCCGTTGTAGCATTTAAGGACTGTAACAAAATTTCGATCATTAGCGCGCATAAAAGGAGTGTCGCCTCTATCGTCGCGAGCGCCAAGATGACATTCCATCACCCAAAGCGACAATGCATGATTTTTTTCAACGTCGGACGAAAGGGTCTGCTCCAGAATGAACGACTCCCTACGGAAACGTTCTCAATTTGAATGAATGACTCCAACCTGTAGGATGCATCATCTGAACGTGCCGATAGCTGTGTGGGATGGAGAGACAGAGGAGGAGGAGAAAGAGTCACGACGCCACCTTGTCGCACGGCGGGAGAGAGTTCTCCGTTGCTATGGAGAGGTCTCTCCCGCCGACCGAGCCCTTTTTAACGAGCGAGGACAAAGGCCTTTATTTTCCGCTCCCCCACCTCGGACCGTCCGTGCGTGGTGTAATGTCTACGAGGCCTAGAAACCCATTTGGTTGATTTTGATGATCTCCGGGTTAATGCCGGCGGAAGGTTCCCTGATACGAAATTCGAAAGAGAAATTTACACTTTAATTTGATAATGAGAATGTACGATGATGAGGTTTCTATCGCATGTATATGTGGATGTGAGATAAATATTAATGACGTGCCGATTGCTGGTTACGGAAGCGTTACATCCTAGCGAATAGCTTGTGCAAATTTCCTTCTTGCCACTTCTAAAAGGACTTTGGATACATAGACAAACTGAGGAAATCCGTCAAACCTTTTCACCTCATAAACACTGGACACATTAAAGATATATATATATATATATGATTTTTTACCATGGTGAACTAAATACGGGATATGTACCCACCAACTGCTCAGAACTTACAACTTAATTCCGTCACGTCAAAAACACTCCTATTCCGACTATAGGGGAAGTACACAACTTCCTAACTTGTATAATATGTATTATTTTAACCAATACTTTACTCAGAATGAAATATCCTTTCTGACAACCAGGACTAAAGACTTTAGGGTTTCCAAGTATTTTTTATCCCATTTAATCTCAGCATAAATTACACATTTACGAAAGCATGTAAGATATTAGCCATACATATGTCATGTGTTGATAAATTATCAACACGTGGGTAATAATAACATTGATTCCGTAAATAATTTGGTTCTACCCTGTTTTTGCAAAATCAATAGATCCAAAACTTTAAACGGTAGATGGACACTCCCTTTAACATGATTTTGAATGATGGGCTTCCTGTCGAATTGTATCCTAGCGGAATTCTCCTTGTTTCAACATGGTTTTCTTACAACATGTATTGTTATTTTGATTTAAAAGTTGAGTCCATTTCAGAGTCTGTCAAAATCAATGAAGTATTAACAGGAATATCAATTAGTACTTAATTTTACAAAACACTTGGGAAAAGTATTTAAAGAAATTTAATGAAGAGGTGTTTCCATTTAACTTACTTGGGGGTCGACTCGAAAGTGATTCGTTCAAATAAATATCGTTGGACCAAATTTTTCATATCGGACATAATTTAGCAAAATAATGGACAGGAGGGCAAATGATATTATGGGATGATCGAGTTCACCAAGGGGCGAGTTACGCGTTATGCCATAGTAGTAATGAGGTCACTAATAGAGATGAACATAGAACACAATGAGGATGTTTTCGTCTGAATCTAGATTTCGAGATAGCGTTTGATAGAGTGAATTTGGTAGAATTAATGAATATACTACAGAAAAAGGGAGTAAATTGGCGGGATAAAGGACCTATCCGCAATCTGTAAATGTCACAGACTACTCAGGTTCGACCGGGGAATGAAGAGTTGGGATAAGCGGTGTCAAAAAGAGGTGTAAGACAGGGGCGTCCGTTAACACCTTTGCTTTTAAACAGAAATAAAGAAGAAATGTTAATTTAGTACGTTTTTAGTATTTTTGGTACCCTGCAAGCCAACGCTAGGGTGTGCAGCAGGGGGTGAGTGCACACAAGACAAATTTTGACCCTAATATTTTTATCCCTACCGCGATCGAACAACGTTATTCTGATCCCTTATCGTTCGTGGAAAAAATAACATTTAAATCTATCTCAATTAACTCTATCAAACGCTTTTTCGAAATCTACAAAACAGGCAAAAAGGTCCCGGTTGTATTCTATATTCCTCTCAATTAGTGATCTCATTACTGCAATGGCATCACGCGTACCTCTTCCCTTCCTAAACTCAAACTGATCATCCCCTAAGCAAATGATTACTTAGGGGATGATCAGTTTGGGTTTAGGAAAGGAAGAGGTACGCGTGATGCCATTGCAGTAATGAGATCACTAGTCGAGAGGAATATAGAATACAACCAGGACGTTTTAGTCTGTTTTGTAGATTTCGAAAAAGCGTCTGATAGAGTGAATTGGGAAAAATGAATGCGTGTATTGCAGAAAATAGGAATGGATTGGAGGGACAGGAGACTGATCCGCAACCTGTACATGTCTCAGACTGCTCAGGTGCGAGTGGGGAACGGAGAGTCCAGATGGGCAGTGTTAGGAAGAGGGGTAAGGCAGGGTTGCCCATTGTCACCGGTGCTGTTCAACGTATATGTGGAGGAAATGATTAAAGAGGCATGGGAAGAACTGGAGGTAGGAATGAAAGTCGGAGGGGAATTCGTAAAATCGGTTTGGTTTGCTGATGACCAAGCATTAGTGGCTCAGTCAGCCAACGGATTGCAAGCATTGCTGAGTGAATTGGAGGTTCAGTGCAATAAATATGGGGTGAGAATCAACATTAATAAAAAAAAGGTTATGAAATTTTCTAGAAAGAAAAAGGCTAAGCTAAATATTAAAATAGGCGGGGAAAAAATAGAGCACGTAGAGCAGTTTACATAACTCGGAAGTGTTTTGGACCAATACGGTCAAAGTGGTAGGGACGTAAGGAGAAGAATTGCGCTAGGCATAGAGGCTTTCTCAAGGAGGAGGGAGTTGATGACGGGAACGTTGAGTAGGGATGTTAAGACAAGACTCGTAAAAACTCTGATATGGAGCGTAGCTATGTACGGCGCGGAAACGTGGTCACTGAAACAGGAGGATAGACGTAGATTGGAGGCTTTTGAAATGTGGGTGTGGAGAAGAATGGAGAAAGTGAAATGGACCGAAAGGAAAACAAATGAGGAAGTACTAGAAATGGTGGGGGAGGAGAGGGGTTTGTTGAGAGAAATCCTATGGAGGCAGGAAAAATGGATGAAAGGCGTATTGAGCGGGAGTGGGATGTTGAAGAAGGTAATAGAGGGGAGAATGTTGGGCAAGCGAGGTAAGGGCAGGAACAGGATAGGGATGTTGGACGGGATGAAGGGAGGAAAGAAGTACACCGAGATGAAGAGGGACCTGATATAGATTAGTTTGCTAGGTGGGGAGTCACAAAATGTTTATTTGATAGTTGTGTCCATCCAAAAACCTACCTTAAACGGTAGATTACCTAATAATAATAATTATACACTTAATCTGTCTAATTTTATTCAAATGATCTTGTATTATAGAGTAGTATGATAGGGGTAATAATACATTTTCAATATTATTGCTTCCCGATTAATGCAAAATATTTATTCTGTAAATTAACCTTCGCTCCATGAGTTATTCCTAGCCTACTTCCTCTTATACTTTTGATACACTACTCCGTTTATCATAAGAACTTTTTACAAATCCAGCCTCTCTACGCTGCACCTTAACTAATTCGGCAATCAATACAACTACGTGAGGAACCCATGGACTAGCAGCATATTTTAAATTAGTCCTAACGAGAGAATGAAACAAAGAGACATGCAAATAACTGGATATAGAAATGAAAGAAGATGGGTATTCATAAAATCAGATTTGCTAATGATCAAAATGTAGTTAGCCAAGTCAGTCAAGGGATTGCAATCATCGACAAGCTCGTTAGAAAATCGGTGTAATAGATCTGGAATGAGAATCAATGTAAGGAAACTAAGGTTATAAGATTTTCAAAAAGAGGAAGAATAAGTCATAAGTTAAAACATGAGGGCATTAACCGGGGCAAGCGGAACAGTTTACGGAATCCGCGTTAGTTGAAAATGGCTTTCAAAAAGAGGAGGAAATTAATGGCAGGGACCAACGTAAGGAGTTAAGAAAGAGTAGTGGAAACTTTGATGTGGAGACGACTTTTTTCGGTATGGAATCTGGTTGTTGAAGGAACATTTTAGGTGTAAATTGAAGGCTTTTGAGGTATTTGTGTGAAGGACGGAAAATGTAAAATGAAAGGGGGTAAAACAAACGAGGACTACTTGGCATAGTTTGGGAGTCAGTTGTTGGAAGAAAGCCAATGAGGGCAGGTGGACGCAAAGCATTTTCATCGGTGATGGAATACTCGTACTTGAGATTATGATAGATGGGACAACGTTAGGCAAGCGATGTAGAGGGAGAAAATTTATACGAATCTTGAACGGTAAGAAGGGAGGAATAAAGTATGTGGAATTGAAAAACGGTTTTCTGTAACGGTGTCTCGTTAGGTAAGACTTGGAAGTGTAGTGGTATCTTGTCTGCGTCCTTCCAAAATTTCCTTTAGACAGTAGACTACCAAAATTCCAGAATTTCATCAAAGAACCGATCGAAACATCCTCAAATACGTAAGATTTGTGAAATGATCAGTGAATATTTAGTTTTGTTAAACTTTGGGAGAATCGATTCAGCCGTTAATGAACGTAGTTATCTGTTTATCTCCCGACATTAATTTGAGAATACATCTAACATATAGGGGGTGTGATAATCCAGTTAATAGAGCGCTTAAATACTAACCGATGGACCCAAGTTTGAATACGGGTGACGCCTCTGGGCTAACCCTCACCTTCACCCAAACTGTGTGATTTTTCGGGTACTTGACCTTCCTGAGAAACCAATGCCCGAAAGGGAAAGGAACTACCAAATGCGAGGATATCACACGCAGTATAAGCCTTATTACGAAGAGAGCTCTACCCTAAACTCTCAAACTAACCCTCGGGTTAGTTACTGTGGCATTTACCTAGTATACGAGTCACCATCGATTAAACTATCCTACATCAGTAATTAATTACAAATTTGCAATTTTACAATTAAAAATTTTAATTGTGTTTTGTGGAAATTCGCAAATTTTTCATCAATCATGACATTCCACTATATCACGCCTGAAACGTATCTTTTTATCCTACCGGAGAATACGAATATTCAACCTGGGACAGTCTGCCAAAAAAAATCTCATAGTAAGATAAAACTCTACCCTGGGGTGTCCGCAAAGCAGGATTTCACATAAATTTAATCAAATATCGCACTTTCAGACTATTATTTGCATTGCAAACACACAATGTGCTTTGGCGTGAAAGGTGCGAGATATGAATATAATACGTGTCTAAGAATTCAAAAGACATCACCGAGCAAAAGAAAACTCTTAGATATTTTAAGGCCATTCGTGGGAGGCTTTAGCCAACCTGTTCCTTCCAGTCTCCTCCGCCTGATTTGTCACGGCCTGGGAGCCCCTATGCACCTACGTGCGCGAAGCTACAAGGGTATTATCCTGATGCGGGAGGCTGACGGAAGTATTTTCGCGTCCTATCTCACCCCTCTCCACTCGTCACACGATTGGAATGAAATGAGAGGGTGATGAGGGTGGGCGGAGAGCCACAAATGATCTAAGGGCCGGGATTATTGGGCACAGATAGGGAACGGTGCACTATTGAGAATGCGTGGGTGGTGAGGTTTTAGGAGAACCATGCCGGTAGGATTGGGGGCGGATGAAGAAGGAGACGAAGGAGATGGGGATGAACGCCCTTCTCATGCACCCTTAAGACTTATGTGGCGCGGTAGGCTTTCCAAATACGGATACGAGTGATTGAACGTTGCGCGATATACGTGCATTCCCTCAAATGAATTCGAAATAAGGCGCGCGCAGGAGGCGGAAGAAGCGGGCCTCCTCGTGGAAATTAGCGTGGGCTTGTCAGAGCGAGACGCTCGCCTATTTCCTCTCGGCTTTCCAGGAAGGGAACCTGGGATTAAAGGGAGAAGACCGAAAGAGGAATGCTCTCCGGTAGTATTAAACACCGCATCGACACATTGGTGGGATATCTTTGCAGCATTTGCAAGAAAATATTCGCGATTCAATCGTTAGCGTTTCGAATGTCGTTCAAAATACAAAAATTCATGCCTGTAAAGCCTATACTTATTGATGCATCTGATAATGACATTTCATAATGATTACATAATCCACAGCCAACATTGACGTTCACTCTTTAAATCAATAGAATTTTCCATTTTGAAAAATTTTTAAATCAAAGTAAAATAAATTTCAAGAAACTCTAACAGTAACTTTAACGGAGTCACCCGCTATGTGTGCATTATAATGCAACTATTTCAGAGAGTAAAAATCATTCGCCTTGACCGGAGAGGACGTAAGTAAGAGGACGTCTCGGTAGCTTAAGTGTCTAAAGCCCTCGGCCGGATATCGAGGGATCCGGGTTCGAATCCCGGTCAAGGCGAAAGATTTTTACTCTCTGAAATAGTTGCATTATAATGCACACATAGCGGGTGACTCCGTTAAAGTTACTGTTAGAGTTTCTTGAAATTTGTCTAAGGTATGAACAGCCTAAGTGTTTGAAATTGGCTTTATTAACATCGTGGACTGTGGCGCGTCGCGCACGACTACGAATGCCTGTGACATTGTATGTACGGTATTTCGTCATAACATCTTGTTCCTTTAAAGCCCCCAAAATTTCAGAGTGTAAGAGGACGTCTCGGTAGCTTAAGTGGTTAAAGCACTCGGCCGGATATCGAGGGATCCGGGTTCGAATCCCGGTCAAGGCGAATGATTTTTACTCTCTGAAATAGTTGCATTACAAAGTAAAATATGTTATGGATTGATTCCCTTATCGACGTCTCAAACCGACACCATATAGATCATCCAGGAAGGACCCCTTCCTCCTCTCTCTCTCTCTCCATCGCTCCCTCATACCTTTTTCTCGAGCCCGCTGATCCCTCCTCCCCCCTAGGGTACACTCTTCCTCTGCAAAGGGAGAGGAAAGTTTCCACCGACCGTCTTTTAAAGGGAACGCCTCGGTTGCTTCCGCGTTCAGATCAGCCACTCAGCCAGTCCCCCTCCGAGACGTTCCGAATACCCGTCCTTCCCTCACTCACCATTCCCTCGTACCACAGCCCCTTTCATCTTACGCGAAGTTATCGGGGGCTGGAGCCTTAATTATCAAACTTAAAGGCTTCTTTTTCCGTCATCGCTCATTAGCATTTCTAAGTCGTCGGAGTTTGACGGCGCTTATATCAGTCTCGGTCTTTCGGATTCGGCTTTACGGGGAAGTCCAGAGAGTTAAGCTTTCCGCAGCTGACTCGAGGGCCCCGGGTTCAACTGCCGGCGATGACTGTGGACATCATCCCCACGTTAAGTGGTGTTATTTTCTGAGCCGTAAAACTTGGTGGGGAAACCCCCGGAAGCGTAGGAAAAGTTCACACGCCATCTCAGCACCAATGAAGGATCGGGACGGTGCGGTGGCTAACGTACAGGCTCTCCACCGGGAGGGCCCGGGTACCACATCACTTATTTTGTTTACGTCAACATCCGTCAATACGTTTCTACGAGGGTCATCCGGAAAGTAGTACCCGTTCGTGAAATAAAGACACAAAAGTAAATATTAACAAACATAAAAAATTTTATTTGAAAGAGGATACTTTAAACTACTTCTCAACATAATCTCCAAGCAAATTAAGGCATTTGTCATAACGTGTGACAAGTTTCTGTATTCCTGCTGCATAGTCCTTCGCCGCCAGCTCATTGAGATACAGGGTCACTCCTTCTTTAAGTTCTTCATCGCTGTCAAATCTTTTTCCTGCCAAAAAGTCTTTAAGCTTTGTAAAGAGATGAAAATCTGAAGGGGCCAAGTCCGGGCTATACGGTGGATGGTCGAAAGTTTCCCATTTGAATTGCTGCAAAAGTTTTTGTGTTATCCCAGCTGCATGAGGCCTGGCATTGTCATGAACGAGAATGACACCAGTAGACAATAGACCTCGCCGCCGATTTTGTATTGCCCGCCGTAATTTCTTTAATGTTTCACAATACGCATTGGCATTAATAGTGTCTCCACGGGCCATAAAATCAATAAGCAATACACCTCGTCGATCCCAGAAAATGGTTGCCATGAGTTTCCTGGTGGACAGAACTGTCTTGAATTTTTTTGGTTTGTTTGGTGAATGAGCATGATGCCACTCCATTGACTGTCGTTTACTCTCAGGTGATGCATAACAAACCCATGTTTCGTCACCAGTAATTATGCGAGTCAAGAAAGAGTCTCCTTCATCAGAATAACGTCCCAAAAACGTCAGTGCTGCAGCCATACGCTTGGTTTTGTGCTCATCTGTAAGCATGCGAGGGACCCATCTTGCACAAATGTTTGCATAATGCAGATGGTGTTTAACAATTTCATGAACAATTGTTCGAGAAACATTGGGAAAATGCTCACAGATGTCATCAATTGTGACGCGCCGATCGTTCCTCTCGAATTCGTCAACTGAGCTCACCAGTTGGTCTGTAATGACAGACGGTCTCCCCGAACGCTCATCGTCGTGTGTGTTCCCCCTCCCCATGTTGAAGTTGCGACACCACCGCCGAACAGACGACTCGTCCATTACATTGTCTCCATACACCTCCTTTAATTAGCGATGAATATCACATGGGCGAACGTTTCTTGCATTGAGGAATTTAATCACTGCCCTCACTTCACAACTGGCGGCTTTCTCAATTTTTTTAAACATTGTAAACAATCACAGAAACAACACAGGCAACGCTCACGCAACTTGACTCAGAGAAGGCAGACAAGCCACTGAAGCTATCTGACCTCGTCCAGCGGCTACTCGCGTCGTCAGCACTTCATGCGGCACGAACGGGTACTACTTTCCGGATGACCCTCGTAATTCCTCTTTTTTTCGATCGGTCTTGTATTCCTCTTCACCTAGTTTCAGTCTTTCTCCATACCTACAAAACTAAAGCCTCAGACCTGCGCTTATCTTCTAAACTCGATGAATTGGTTTCATATCCATAAAAGGCACGCTCCATCTCAGATTATCTTCGATGAAATGGCTTGAGTGTCTAAAATTAAATGATTAGAACAGAACGCTTACGAATCTCGTTCAAAAATCTAGTATTGAACGAGTATACTCTGATAAATACACATGAACGGTGGGGATCTCTTAATTGAACACTTGAAAGTCGCCATCACGTCGGACCTAACTTAAAGAAGAGACATACAAAACCATAGAATATACTTGTACGATACGCTGCACACGCAGTGCCGCCTTAGGGTAATCATTACTCTCGAGACGCATAACTGGAATATAGTAAATTTGAGAAGGAAAAGTAAAGGAAGCATAGCAATTCTCTTGCCTCACGTAGGATATACAAAGACAAATTTGGAAGTATCTCAGACAATACTTCAAACACGTTTTGTTATAGGAACTTTATTTTCAGAAATGGAACAAAACATAGGAAAAAAATCACTCAATGGATAGAAGAACGAAGGTTAGGAAGGAAAGAACACGAATGTCAAAAATTCAAAAATATATTACAACTGAGCTCCTAGGTGCATGAATGGTCCAATGACAGACAAAGGTTTACTGCGCAGTATCAATAATATAAGATTTAATTCGTCAGCGAGAAAATTATTTAAGCTAGATGGACATAGGCTGACCCATGATACGTTTACTGGCGAGATATTAACGACAAAATGAAAAAACATACGCTTACGAACAGAAACTAAAGGATCTGCTTTTCTCTCTTTCACCACTCTCTAAAATAACACAGGAGGACTTAAGTGCTGCATTAGGATATCATCCTTTTATAGATACTTACTCCCCTCCAGAAGGGCTGATGTCCTGACACCCATTGGGGCCGATAGTGGGACATTACCCAGACTCAGATCGAAAACGTGGCAAAGACTATTTTTTCTTTTATTCTCTGCCCAATGGAGTGATGCAAAATTCGAGACAAGTTTTCATGACTTTTTGTGGATTAAAGAATGTGAAATATAATTTATCGCACTATTCCAAGACTTTTCAGTTGGAACCTCTCCATATTTTAAGAAGGAACAAAAATAAGCGTTTAAGTCTTACAAGTTCATTTATTTGTTGCGAGGAGTTTTCTCAATGCATCCATAACGCCAAATCAGTTTAAATTATTTCAAGGCAATCAATAACTCCGTTCTTTTTCTATCTGGCTCGTCATTCTCCTTTAAAGCTATTTATTTTTGTTGCATAGACATCTGAGAATGAGCTCACAGGTAAGCATTTGGACGCAGGTAAGATATGGAGAGACATTGCGTCCATTTTAACCATTGTTACCAAAATGAGTCAATGAACCACTTATCGACCACGTGCCACATTGAATCCAAACAAATGAAAAATACGCGTGCTTACCTGGAAATAAATATTTTCTCAATTATTAAAAAATGCGACCGCGGCATGTCAACAACCTGAGAAAATAGTGATAACACATGAGCCAACATAACGATAAGAAATCACAATCCATGAAAGAAGCCTATGGCTTCACCTTACACGCTTTAATCCGTGCTATGTGGAGTCATATCATCGTCATTACTCGACGCCTGCCACAGCGAGAAATGCCACTCAAATGATATCGAGAAAAAACGTTTTAATGAACGGAGTGACCCTTTTTTTTCGCAAGATGCGAAGGGGTCCGGGATGGATTTATATCCCCTCCCGTCGTCCCTGACAAAACGGTTCCATTATGCATACCCGCGTGCACCTCCTAGGAGAGTCCACCAGTGCGAGAATGGCTCGTAAAAAAATTCCCTGCCGACGTCAAGGAGGGTGTGGGGTAAGGGAGCGGAGGGTGAGAGTGAGGGAATTGAGTGGGGGGCAGAAGGGAAGACGTTTGGTCAATCCAAGTGAGTCCAATCCAAGGAGAAGCGAGCTTTTTTCTTCTTCCACCTCCTCCCCACTTATTTTTTCCCCGCCGGGCCCTCAGTTGCTGAGGGAGGCAGGGGAAGACACATTGGGTTATCCGTGGGACGAGAAGGCGACCGTGATGGGATGAGAGAAAGAGCGAGAAGGGATACACAAGAATCCACTCCTCGCGGGGGAAAATTTTCTCCTCGCCTGTCTCAAGGACTCATTGACATTTATGCCCCACGTCTTCTCCATTCCGTTTATGCCTGTCATTCACATTGCCCTATCCCCTCGCCGCTCTCGCCTTCTCGGTGACGCACCCAGCTCCGATTCCGTACGAGTGCTCGGAACGGAGGTGCGTGCGGCTCATTCTGAGAATTCAATCGAAAAACGGTCGAAGGAATGGCTCCGGTACTCTCCACAACACGGGAAGATTTATCAGACGCGCATAAAACGCGGAACTTTTTTAGAATCCCGCACTTTGAGGCCCCCAGCACTTGTAGTTATTTCACAGTCTTGCTAACTCTTATAAAAGTTTGAGGATTACAAGAATTGGAATGGCACTACGAAGACACATTAATTTAATTTCTTAAGAGCAAGTAATGGAAATTCATTCTCATATTCTTTTAAATAAAAAGAAAATCATTTCCTACGTTGAGCAAAATGATCAGGAAATCGTGCAGCAATTTTCATCCGCCGTTTCCCCCTATTTCAAAAGCTAACCCCTTTGGAAATCAAATGTATTTAAAAAAACAAATAAGTGAATGAATGGAGTGCATTTTAATATTTAGACATGTGAAAACGTTGTGTTTAACTTTTGCGGTTAAAAAAGATTTGATTAATTTTAGCACTAATTTTTCGCTCTCTACTTTTTTTTATCTTTGGGACCGAGAATCAACAAAATATTTTGAATAAAGCGTTCATTGAGTCTCGAGTTTATAAATGAAATTATTCGAAACAAGGTAATTTGGACTGAATATTTATCGAAAGAAAGTTTTGCAAATTTACATTTACAGAACATACAAGGATAACCATTTCCTTCGAATAATCATATTTCATCGTTGGTCGCTGGTAAAAAATATATTAAAAAATCTTCGAAAAGGAAGGAGGGAAAAAATTCAGATTATGCGAAATTGAAATGTTTGGGTGTCGTACAGTTTTTCCAAAAGTTACTATTATGGAAATGACACGTTTTTTATTCATTTAGATATGAGTCAAGTTTGATTATAAGACAGAAGCCTGTTCATCCTACAAATTTAATTTGGTATATTATTAATCCGCCTAGCACTCTCTTAAAATATAATTTTCTAACTAAAATTCCTCCCATTCAACTGCAAAATGAAATAATTAAAAATGGTACTATGAGGTATATTGATGCAAAATAAAAAGATCTTATGTTTGAGATGTTATCACAGAATAGTTTTAAACCGTTGTACAGCTTGTAAGTCTCGTAATTCTAAATGCCTACACGATGGCGTAGATCGAAAGATAAGCCATTCGTAATTAATGTGGTATTAGACTTTTTTTCAAAGTAATATCTATTGTTTCACAGCATTACTTCTTTGTCAAGACAAGATAATTCATGAGAAGAATACGACCTTCCGATTCTGGATCATAATTAAGAGTGCCAATGATAATAACTGGGGCCAGAAACAACATGGTCCATAGAAGTTCTTTTCTTTGCGGACAGCGTATTGCCTAGTCAAAGAGATATGAAACAAGAAAATACACAACTTCTTTTATTTAGGCGGAAAATAATCCATTAGTTTCTTTTTAAGCGAAATAAAAGGATTGCTTTCGATGCCAACCACGCATGCACCCTACTTGCCAGAAGTTAGTAATGAACAAAAAATAATTTTCAATATTATTAGCGCAGCCTAATATTTCTATCGGTTGCATCAAGAAGAGATTAAATAAGCGCATTTTTAATATCTGTAGCTACCTAAGAAGGTAAAAACGCATACTATAACCAATATTAGTGCCACTGTGAAAGGTGGAAATTCTCGGTGGATATTAACAATTACGGTTAGCAATTGATCAATTTAATTCCATATACGATTGACTCTTCGGGAGCCTAAGAAGTGACTCACCGTAAAAAATGGCAGGAGAACGTGCTCTCACCATGGGGTAAAGCTGAAAAAAGTCACCATGGTTGCCGGGTAGTACGTATCGTTGCACGATGACTCCGTTCTTTCTTCGAAGTCATTTTTGCCGTCCCAATGCCGCCATGAAAATTTATTTACGGCACTCCACCTATTAAAGGTATATTTTTGACTTTCTGTAACGGCCATTATATTCTACGCATAACGAGAATATCCTTTAGTTAACTCTACGTTATTAACTTCCACGTTTCTAATTCTGTGTTCATACCTTTTGTCTTTCTTTCCACTTATATTTTCCATTTGTCCTTCACAACTGAAAAGCTATCGACCCTCTCGACCATGGAACCAAGTTTCAGTTCCATAAAGCGTTGTGCTCCATATTCAGGTATTTACCAATATTTTATTCAAACCTTTAACTGATGTGACTATCATATATTCTCGCGACATTACCAGTATAATGCCTTTTTCGCTAACAAGTCTCCCAATACTATATTACGGGTGTGCTACACTGATCAATGTAAAAGACAGGGCATTATTGACACCTCAGGAGATAAACTACATTGGTGAAGGTGGGAGAGGGATAGGATTTACGTTTTAAAAATAGGACACGCTTTGTATATTGGTTAATCGCAGGGCAAGGAAGTGGTTTTGGGATGGGCTGGGGATTTAATAAGTGGATTGGTTGATTTGAGGGGATCGGACAGGTTGGCGGGGTGTTTGAATGCAACGGAGGGGGATTAGGGAAACAGGTTGGTCGTGAAATGATGGTTATTGAGGTTGAGGTATAGGTTTAGGGTGGGCCTCAGAGAGACTATGCCAGGGAAATACGAGTTGAGGCGACGCAAAACAATTACGAGTGAAATGAAATCCTTGAAAAGGCTTAAGAGAAGAGGTAGTAACGTACGGCGGAGAGACCTTTTGAGTGAGGAATGGCGATATAGAGGGATGTGGCATCAATGGTCGCCATGGTAATTTGGATATCTGGAAAGAGGGAAGTTGATTGTAGTTTTTTTCAGAGAACTGTACGCATCTTTTATGAATTAATGTAGGAAGTGGACTATCGCCTGAAGGTATTGGTCTACAAATGCAGAAATTCGCTCTGTTGGGAAGTTTCGGAAGGATGAAGAAACACTTTTTTATTTATCTCTACATTGTGGTCACTAACTCCATCTCACTCCCTCGTTTGATTTATTATTCCCATCCGTGAAAATTTCGTAAAAATGTACATGTGTGCGTGTGCGTATGTATGTATGTGTTCACATCCATACGCATGCAGATTCACACCCACCCTTTAAGACCCAATTCCTCTTCGTTAGACGAAAGCGGGGTGACACGGAAAAAATAAATATTTCTGTAGGTGTCTTTCTATATTTATCTGTTTGAATAGCGTGCGCTGTGTGTGTTTGTATGCTTGTGCGTGTGTAAATATATAAATCATAGGGTTTATAATGAACGTTAATATTCAAGATTCCATTCAAATACGAGTAAGTTTAATGCTTTCCCAACCAATCTCTCCGTTTGAATTGATTGCGAAGTGAGGTCTCATGGGAAGCCCTCTCTTGGTAACTAATGTCGATAATGATCATTTTGACTTATACCCATGATATCCAATTAATAAACTTCATTCCATGGTTTATAGAATTAATCTAATTTAAATGATTCGCAAGTTTTCATTATGATGATAAATGTAATATAACTATTTCGTTGAACTAGGACAGTAAATGCTGAAACCTAGTATCAATGAATGTTGTGCGTGAATACATAATTAATAGTGGACAATACCCGAACCAGAGTATAAATTAAAGAGGGGGGAGATATTACCATACAGGAAATCGAGAATAGAATTATAATTGGTCCACACCCAAGAAAAAATTCACCAAAGAGGGAAAGGAATAGGCTTACAAATCACCGCACTGTCTATAAAATGCTCAATCCTTTAGTTACATGATAACTTCCACTGCACGATGGCCTTTCACTTTAAAATATATACAAAAAAATGCATTCACCACCGAATTACTTTCTGTTGATTTATCTCTCTATTTCTACCCGCTCCGCTTTATACCCGCAAACAGATATTCAATATCCAATGCCAGAGTGGAAAAATTTTATTCATTTGCACATCCTTCATTAGCATTTATTTCATCATGCGGTCGGGTTGATCCTCCCTCACTTCCTTCCCTTCGACACCGCACATCACCCCATTCGCACTCATTCATCAATATTCCTCGCGGGAAAAAAACTATCCAGTTTCCGTGTCGAAAAAAAACAAAAGAAAATACCGCGGAATGATTAAGTCTCATGAGAGAAAAGAGAGGGTCTCCATTTTTCCATCGCTCTTCCTCAATTCCCTCTTTCACTCCCATTCAATACCCTTACCTGTGTATCTCTTTTTTTTCTCTAAGAATTTCTTTAAATGACCATATATTATGTCTTTCCCTTCCAAAGATCCCTACACCTTCGAACCCTTTCCTTGTGCTAACACCACATCTCTCTCCTATTCACCAAGTATCTTTTTCACTCTTTCCCGCTTGAAAAAATTATCGTTACATTCATGCGTTTGCTCCTGGTTTAATGATTTATGAAAAAAAATAAACGAAAACAATCGGTAAAACTTTCGGCACCAGGAATATCTTTTCGAGGAGGGGGAGCAAAAGGCCTGTGAGAGCTAATTTCACCTGTTTTGAGAGACAGTCTCGAAATTTGAACGTGTGGTGGAAATAATAAGGAAATAGGACTTCAAGGAAACAGCCCCTTTTGCAATATTAATTTGGACGTTCCTGGTTGGAGTGATGTCCAATACTAACTTTCCTCGTTTTTTCGATTACTTTCGATGCTTGCCGTCCCGAAATTCTATTTGTCTATGTTTTCCGTGAACTCGAAAGGAAATTGAAACATCAATTTCTTTCCCTCCATTGACCATAGCAAAAGGAGCATAAAATTGCTTTGGTTTTTAAGAAATCGATCTCTCAAGAAAA
Source organism: Hetaerina titia (assembly GCA_037158775.1). Classification (NCBI taxonomy): domain Eukaryota; kingdom Metazoa; phylum Arthropoda; class Insecta; order Odonata; family Calopterygidae; genus Hetaerina; species Hetaerina titia. The sequence goes on from CM073771.1 coordinate 59,358,875, forward strand.
TTAACACTAATTACAAAGCTTCTTCATGAATTAAGCTGATAAATTATTTGCACAGTTACAGATCCAACAGTCCAAGTTTCATTATTAACTCGGGGTTTTCCTGGAAAGGTCCTAAGTCTAGAGGCAAACTCATTAGAACATAAAAAAACAATTAATAATTCATGATTTAATTAAGTGCAGCAAGGAAAAGATGTGATGAGGAAATTTTATCATTAGAATCTTATACGAGTGATGTCAAATGATGCAATTAGCCATGGAAACAAACACAAATTCAAAAATATTTAATTGAACCCTACCCAGTTGTTCCGGATCGCGTTGCGGAATTTTTTATTGGAAGACCTTATTTTTTTCCCATTCTAATTGATAATTGTCACATGGCTTACACTATTACTCGTTGATTTTATTAAATTCATATACACAGCCAAATTTTAATTACTGTCATTCATTGTGAAATAGTATCGATACCTTTTCATTAGTGTTTTCTGCGGTAATTTTGGCATTATATTTTAACGAAAAAGCTATGATTCTCAACAGTTTGATGCCTAACTTACCGCCGATTAAAATCCTTTGCAGTAAAATTGACACGCTACGTTAACCCTAATGTCAATGGATATCTTGGTGAAAAATTGAAAATATCTGTAACACCAAAAAGTCAATTACACAGAATGATAAGCATGAAAGTAAATTTTACTTCATCAGACGACTACATTTTCGGAAAATTCAATTACCACTCCCAAAAATGTGGAAAATATATTCTCTTACACAATTAAAACGACCAATTTAAACTCTGTGGTGTCATTATATTGTTTCCAGATGTGTTTTTTGCGTGAGAAAAGGGAGTTTTACTCGCCGAAGAACCCGTGGAAAGTAAAAACGGCATGATAATCAAGATTTTCTCGAGGCTACTGAACCTACTGGAGAAATCCTGGATCAATAATTACCGCCGGAGTATGAAAAAAACATGTGGGCGTAATCCCTGGGCGTTGAGTTTTTATTAGATCTAGTTGAGTCACCCACTTTCCACCGGCAAAACTTTTGGACGGAGATAAGGCCTAATACTTATTTCGCTTTCCGTGCCACATCAAAGCACCTCTTCCGTGCCTCTCCACAAATGTGGAAACACCAGAGAGGTCTAAATTTTACATTTCTGCCAATGTGAACAAGACATTTAGTATGAAAAAGTTACCTATTTACTACATTCCAGCAAAAGGAATTTCTTCCGGAAAGTTCAATTAAACTGCTGGACTCCTAAAATTTCGTTATCTTTCATGAACTGTGTGCAAATTGATATAATTTAACAAGCATTTAACAATAATATAACAAGTATAGTAATTCAAAAATAAGAATAATTAGTAGTTACAAATCTGGCCATACGTTCACTTTATATTTATTTTGAATTTGAATTCCGTCTTTATTACGATGTAAATTATTGCTACACATATTTCATGAAGTTCCCTTAAGTTGTAGACTATCCCAAATTCTGCTTAAGTGGTTTGTTTTAAGAGATTTTCTTCATAAGTATTATCCTTTGTTTTCCTAGCTTCCTTTGTTATGAGAACATTGTGAACTCTAGTCGAGGTTTATTTATTTCTCGCGATTATACACACACACACACACTATTTTTCAGGTAAGTGTTTTAAACAGACACTTGAAAAATTATAAGAAAAATTGTCTTAAACTCACGGACGGTCGATGTTTTGAGACAAGCCACATGGGAGGGCGAAATCTGGAAAATCACAAACGTAAAAATATTTCCTTGACCGGGACTAGAGCACCCATTTTTACGCTTGTGATTTGCCGGATTCCGTCTGCCCCACCTCTACTGTGTTCGTCCTTTATATGTTATATGTTTCCATCCATTTTCCTTACATCTATTTCCTTACGAATGAATACTTGTTCGCCATATGGCGGGATTTCGTATTTGAAATGGCTCGTCTCTTTCTTCTGGCTATGCGTGCCACGAAACGCACTGTTCCTATCCTTTATTATAACATATGACTGCTTACCTACTGCCCTTCTTCTTGTATCTCATGTATTTCTCCTTTGGTGGGTGAAACAGCTCCCTGACGCCATCCCTTGGCCAAAGAATTGAGGAACTTGATTACTATAAGATCAGCAAATCTCGGTGTAAAATTACGTTTCCTCGATAGCTCAAGCGGTAGGAGCATCCGCCCGGCAAGGGCGGACATATATATTATACATAACCTGTACGTACATCTTTCCTCGTTTCCTTTATTTAGCCATACACAGTCCGTACAAGACATTGTAATCTTTTTCAACTCAATTGGCGTTATCCATAAAGAGTTTGTGCCTCAAGGATAAATATTGAACTGTCAGATTACGTAGAAGCCTTCATAAGGCTGCGGGGAAAAAGTGCCACATGTCAGGACCATGATCTTTGCCAACTGAAGGTTGCACCACGACAACGCGCTGTCTCAAACCGTCTTCCTTTTAACCGAGTACCTGGCCAATCACATAGTGTGGAAAATCCGCCCCAAGGTGGCACCGTTGGATTTATTTTCGCTCGCTGGAATAAAAAGGAGCTCGAAAGGCAAGCAGTTTGGGTCGCTGGATAACGTCAAAGAAACCGCAACGAGTGCCTGAACGAGGTTACCGTCGATGCCTTCCAGAAAGCGTACCGCGATTGGCAGAGGCGCTAGCATTGTTGTCTCGATGGAACTATTTTAAAGAATTTCTGTAATTTGTACTTGGATCCGCAATAAAATTTTTTTGGAGTTGTTCTATCCATTTTTAGGGCAGATCATGAATAACAGAGAACAGACGGGCGTGGCATTCCCATTTTGATTCCAAGATTTTCCTCTCTTCCAATTGGTTCCTGGAGTAACAACAAGGGCCTATTCTAAATGAAAGACACTGAAATATATGGACGCACGCGTGGCTATGAAGGAAGAATGCGAAAGGATTCTGTGGGAAATTATTTAGGTCCGCCAGATTTTATTCGCTTATCATCCTCCATCGTCGTACTCGAACGACTGCGAACCGGTCACCATTCCCAATGGGATGCATACCGAGCAGGAGGGAGGATGGGAGGAGAGAATGGAGGTGGTTCTGGAGGGAAAGGCGGGAATTCGCACAACGGCGCGGGCGCCATGGGAGACGCTCAACAGACGCGCGTTGGCAATGAAGAGGGGAGTTAGCCGTGGACGTGCCCAGCATTTTGACGGACGCCGCCTTTTTCTCACTCCCGCGGGACAAGTAATCCCAAAGGAAAGATAGTACTAGGGAAGAGAGAGAGAGAAACGGCGGAGGAAAAAGAATGAGCCTGGACCGTGAGGGACAACAACTGGCGATACAAGCATTACGGGGACGGTAGATAAAGATAGTGCTAGATTGACGTGCCAAAGCAAGCGCCGGCCGACATCATCCACACATACACACACGCACACACAAACACACAGAGTAAAGATACCTATCCATTATTTATGCTAGACCATGTCTTCATGGGCAAAACACACACTTCATTGGCTCGCGTCCCTCATATCCAGAAATATCTATGGCCACATAATCGGTGGTTTCAGGCGTTATTTTATGGAATCGGTTCATTCTAAAGCGGATAAAATAATACTTTGCAATACCACAGATTTAGATAAATCTGTGGAATTACAAAGTATTATTTTATCCGCTTTAGAATCTATGGCCACGTTACCATTCCGCTGTTCTTCATAATAATAATAAATCGGCGGAGATTGAGATTGTGGCAGTCCCTTCTTCCATCGTCTTTAACAACTTTAATGAAAATGTAATTACATTTGAGTGGTAAATAATATAAAAAACTAGATAATGACAATCGATTTATAATGATTATGCGTGAGAACAATTAGTGTAGAAAAAATACTCAGAATTTTGGGTAAAATGTAAGGAATTAGGCTTTTATCCTTGATGAAAAAACCCACTGCAGGAGAACACCCATTCATGAAGGGAGTGTGACAAACCTGGGAAAACCTACATATAGATAATGATAATGTTATGATATAATAAATAAAAAATGAATCAATACGTGAAAAATAAGATGAGAAACAAAAGGAGAACTGATATATAGCACACACGTAAATGTGGAGAAAAATTAATCAAAATAAATTTCTTGATCAATAATACAGATGTAAGAAATATTTCATGAACTATGTTAGAAAATTGTAACCTCACAATTTTTGTTTCCGTTCGTCAAGATAAAAACCGGATACCATCCCTCAAAACAGGTACGTCTCGTATGTTATGAAAATTTCAACTTCCGTATATTTTCACAGGGCGAACTCAAGTATTCTATTCAGCTTCGGATGTTACAGTTCTATGTACTGATAAAAATTTACGCAACCCGGAAGTCTTATATTTCTTTCTCATCTTGAGGATTCTTTGAATGAGTGCAACACTCTTCTCTGAGAAGCCTATTTTATACCACCTTTGGAAAGTAATAAAATGCTGTAGTTTATGGTTGCCGAATGAACCACAAGATATTGGCCAAAAACTCTTCTTTCAACATTTTTTTAAACCCGCGTGAAAAAATCCAGGCGAAAAACATGCATCCTGACAAAAAATTCAGCGAAGTCATGAAAGTGGAAATTACAATTTTAACATTATAAGATGCTGATAGACTAACACTGGCCTCGTCTCTATTTATGGAAACAAGCCAGACGAAACGGTGAAACCGCATCCATCGAAATACAAATTTAAATATACATCCCTTCGGCGAATCGGAACATAGATTTTCTTTGATGTAACCCTAGAAATTTAATTAGCGCCAAATTTCAATTTCACAAATGGAATAATCGCGCAACAAACACGAACTAAAACCTTTTTCCGAACGTTTATAATTAACGTAAAAGAAACCTTAAAACTCTAAAAGCAGGATTAATTTCTTCATAATGCATTAGTGTAGTGCTATAATCTATGGTGTTCGTAGTTATTTTTTAGAATGAATACAATTAGGAAATTATTGATTGATACAACTAGAAAAATTATCATCACAGAACCGTCTTTGGCATATGAAGTACTTTGAATCACAAGGTTAAATCACGTAACCACTAAGCACGGTGATAGTGGTTTTCCACAAAAGGCCATAAGTATTTTTGCGTCTCAATATCTCGATCAAAATAGTTAAAATGCAAGAATTCAGTTGAAATTCTAAACATTATTTAGAATTAGCTATTACAAGATTTGGTTTTTATATATTTTGACGGGGACAAAATAATTAAGTTGAATCGAGGTAATTTCATAAAAAATCCTTTTCATTGGTTTTCAATCAAACTAACTGCAATATTGGTTATACGGCCAAACGCATCAAAAATGCACTAAACCGTTAAGCCGTCCCTGGGCAAGTTTAGCTGTAATAAATTGATGATCTCTCCTGATAATTGAAAATAAAAATTAACGTCCTGGAGCTTAGCTTTATTTCGCATACGTTTGCATACAGTGTAAGAGAGAAGAATGAGTTCCAGTTCTCCGAGCATTCCCCATTATGTAAATTCACGTTTGGTAAAATTCTGTTTATTTTGCTTTCGCGTAGAGCTATTTCTAATTATTCCTATAGTCCTTCCTATAGTCAGAAGAATAAACTCTCTCTAATCAATTGAAAAATTAGAACTTTGCCTATCTTAGAAAACTGCTAATGCAATGCAAAACATTAGTGTAAAACATTATTTGAAGTACTTGTTACTTGCGCGGCTAGACATTGCGATTTCTGGACTTAAATGTGCAATGCTATATCAAGGTCAAATGCATTGCTAAGCAGATGTAATACAAGATCAGTGATATATCTTTTCTACTCTAGCCTTGATGTACAAGCATCGTGAGAATAATGATTACAAGTAATTACTTAGCGCTAGTCTACTGGGTACATCTCATAAACCTCCATCCTACGCCTGTCCTCTTGTTTTGAGGATATCATATAAAGATAGTTATCGAGGAAATTTGATGTCATTTTAGCACTCACGAGTTATTCAAACAATGCACTTCGAGTGAGAACATACTATATAAGAGGACAGATTAAAACCCCTATCGTCAAACGTTCTGCATATTTATTTAATTTTACACGTACTAACGCACTTACATCGGGGGGACAGCCTTTTATGCTGTGAAGACACCGCTACTGCGGCCCACTAATACTACACTCCGCTAATCGGTACGCGTCGGTAGGAAATCAAAAATGACCCGGTCAAATGGGATATGGTATGAATACAATTACAAGATCAAAAGCTATGAGGAAAAAATGAAACTGTGGAAAGTGTCATGAAAGCTTTTCCTATTACTGACAGGTAGAGGAAGAAATGAGGATGTGAGCCGGAAAAAAATTCCGATGTAGGATTAACCGAGAGAAACCGGTAATGAGCTCGGTGCCAACCCCACTCCTACTCGAAAGGAGGATTCTAAGCGAAGAAACGTGTAGTTTGGCCCAGAGAATATGTAGGACGAGGAAAATACCTTTTCATTTACAGGGGCAACGAGAAATTTATTTCCACGCGTAGGGAGGATGAAAACTGAATAACTGGAGCATTTGGAAAAAGAGATGGGTCCCCTTGTGGGGAGGCCTAGATAAAGTAGTGCCTAGCTTAGACTTCTGGGTACTCTGGAATAAAAAAAACAGTGATGCACGAACTCGAGGAATTTTCAAATGGATGATGCAAGAAGCCTAGCGAATACCTGTGAGATTATGCATGTAACGTATACGCATGATATTCAAGTTTAAATTTGCAAATAAATCGCTTACAGTTGATTAATATATGGAGTCATGAAAACCTCTTCAAATTACTGATGAAACATAATTTTCTGACGAGACATCCTATTTTTCCTGTCGTGAAAAATTAAAAAGCCATTGAATTTACGAGCGTAAATTGGCATATCTCATTCAAAACAGAATCAATTTTTAGATAATTTTAGCGTAGTTACAGGTGGAATTTAATGCTTTCAACTAATTTTTTTCACTGCTGAATTCATTTCTAAGTTAAGATGATTTCGGCCAGAACTTTCATAGTTTAATCCGCATGGTTGAGTGATCTAAGCTAGTGAATACTACTATAACGCTATGAAATAAAGTTTCACTGGACAACTTCAAAGGAAAATGTTTCCCATGATCGTCATATTACTAAAAAGTGTTAAGTACAATAATGCAAATGAAGGGTGGATGAGGAAATCGGAACATAATTATCTAGGAATCAAAAATGTTACCTGGGAAGGGCAGGGAAGCTTAATTTAAGTATTGTAAATATTGAAAATGTTAACCTAGATCCTGAAAGTAACCTTTAAAATAAATATTTTCAAATCAAATATATATATATATATATATATATATAATATACATATATAAATCATATTATGTGATTATGTATTTCTAGAGATAGTTTTGGCGATTCATGAACCATTTACGTGAATCTAAGAAAAAGTAAAAACCTATCCCGAAGTGCTCATTTTAATTTTTTGCCTTTTTGTTCGTAGAAATAAATACGTTTGGCCTCGTGTAATGCAATCGCAGGAAAAACAATTGTACCTAAAGCCTTTACAGTAAAAAGCTTAATAATTAGAGCAAAAAATAATATTTGACCATATACGTGTACGTATAATCTGAGCGGACGCTGAAGAGAACGTCGAACTGAATATTTGGAGAGGCCAACACACGCATGCATGATAGAAGTTTTTCCGGAAATGCCAGGTTTTCAATAAAATAAGCAAAAGCGTCGGGAGTAACCTGCCAATTACATAGATAAAAATCAGAGCTTCATGCATAGGATACCTTTGGAGTACGCACTCAAAAAACTTAATTTTATGCTATGAAAGAAACTATTACACTTTTTTGCTATTTTTTTCCTTACAGCCCAATTCTTGCACAATTCTTTCCTTTGCCTCATTCATACGTTATTTCATACACGCTCTTTCTTCCCTTTGTGAGACTTTTAATATCCCTCGTGTTGTGATTTTCTTCGACCACATTTATTACCCATGACTCTTCCGGTCCACCGACTCCTCTCAAACCTTTCATACAAATTCTTTACTTACCTCTACTCGGTAATTCGCCCATCATCGATTTTCTCGATGACGCCGTTGAATGTAAATTAAATTTTCCGTGAGCCACTCGTTCTTCAACCTATCTCTCCCTTTTTTCCCACAAACACTCCACGAGTACCCCAGAGCCACCGTATTCATTCGACAGTTGTGCTTATCCTGGCATTCACGAGTTCCTCTTCCATGCAATAATGTGGAGAGTTGTACACTTTTGCACAATGCCATTTCTGCATCGTTGGAAAAATATTTATTTATGTACTCCGCGTAATTCTACGTACTCGGCCAACATTTGAACACCTATATACTCTTCAACTATCCAACCACCATTCAAAAACCTTCTGGCAACTCATACAAAATCGTCCACTTGTCAATTATTTCCTCGTTAACAATCACTGTATAATATTCATTCTTCCTTATTTTCATTATCAAACATAGCTACTGCCTTCATACATTTTTGGGCACATTTACCCTCAATTTATTTCTCCCTTTCACATCACTGAAGATCGTACATTTTATATCACAAGGGTATCATGTAAATTTTCAAATATCACAACTAAATCAAATCCTCAGCTTTTGTTGGAATTTTTTCGATTTTAGACTATAGACGGAGCGTAAAAAAACTACCGAGGCAGCCGACACTTCACGCTGGAAATGTGAAAAATTAATGCGCAGACAATTTCACCCCTTTGAAAAAATCCACTAGGAAAGAGGGTCCTTTAATTCCAGGATTCATAAAAATAGGTAGCAATATTCATTGCCCTGCACCCTTTTAGTATCTTCACTTGCTCAGTAAATGTAACTTTTTGCTTAAAATACAAAGACCTAGCTCTTAAAATATATTTTTTACACTGAATATACTGGATGATTAAAAAAAATGAGTAATATAATGTATGAATTTAACAAAGTAATAGGCTTCTTCTAAGGTCGGTGCCTTAAGAGCGACACACAAGATGGCAACGCCTACGCCACGTCTCACGTATCGATTTCAATACCTATATCTCAACGATGAAACGTTCACCTTCCCGTTGAAAGTTTCTTCAGATTTCAGATAAAGAGGTTTATTGTCGAATAAAGGTTCCGGGACGCTTTTATTAAAAATTCTAATATCCAATTCTTTATGTTAATTTTTTTAAGCATCAAATCTCGATCGTATAGTCCTGGGGTCGATAAATATTTAGAGGACGGCCTTCAGTTAAGTCATAAATGATGGGAATAACTCTAATGGAATTAGGTTCAAAAACAATATTGAGAATAATCCATTATATTTTTGCTTTCCATTGTAGGTGTGGGCAAAAAACCATTAAGCTCCTGGAGTCTGCATTCTTGAAAAGCGGTGGAAAGGAAATTTATATCTCATTGGCATCAAAATTTCCAAAACGGAAACTTTTATCAGGAGGAACTTTTAGAAGGAACTGGAAGAAATAGAAAAAGATTTTCTTGAAACTCACGGACGGTGAACGCTTCGTAGCCAGGAAGCCGACTCTATGCTCGCCTGCCACGATATGGAATAGGGTGTAGGATATCTATAACGGTGTTAACATGTGGTACAAAAATGATAAATAGTCTGATCCAACAGTGAGTTGCAAAACTCTAATATTTTTTCTTTTTCATCGTAGAATACGTAGCGTAATGCTCACCGGAGCAAGAGTAAAAATTAAGATATGAAGATATGGAATGGTATGCCATAAGAGAAATAACAATTTAAACTTGATAATATTAAGCGTTGCATCATTCCTGACTAATAATTGAACTACAACAGTAAACCGTTCGGTCAGCATATTTAGCATTATCATGTAATATTTATTTAAAATCCACAACCATTGACGAAAGAATAACGCCACTCTTAAATAACTCACCTAAATCTTGAGTTCTCACTTCTCTCGCAATCTATTATTTCACTTATCTCTTCTTTTAAAGAATATTTTCATAATTTTCAGCGAAAAGATCGTGAAACGCTCGCGATCAGATATCTTCATCGAATCTTTTCCTTTTTTTCAATTATGACGCTTTGGGCAATTCAAGAGCGGGCACTAATTCCCTCACCAAAGAACAGGTCAGGAAAACTTCGATTCAATTCCTCACGAGAATCCGCCAGAGAAGAGCGTAGGAATTTAGTGAGAAACAACGTTTCCGACCTTTCGGAAGAAAAAAAGAGGATTGGAAGACCCCCCCTTCAAATCACCATAAACGGAAAACCTCAGGAAAGAACTAAATTAAGGGGTGGCCACACACTCCACGAAATAAGTTTCACATTTCCGAAACGAATCTCAGGGGAACGGATTAATTGGTCGATGGAAGGGAGACGAAAAACAACGGGAACACGAGAGGTAACGTTGAGAGAAAAAAGAGGCATACAAGAGTTTGACGAGAGAAGAAAAAAATGGAAGAGGACCCGGGAGCGAGTTAAAAAAGGGAGGAGTTTTGAGGGAGGGACGTAAGGAGGTAGGGAAGGCGTGCGAAACGGCCAGGATGGGTGAAAGGAACGGTCGAAAAACAAATTAAGTCCGGCACCCGTGAACGTTAAGGAGGAGGAAATGGGAAGGGGGCGAAATATAATTAAAGGAGGCCATTAGGCACTTCTGGAAGTTGAATGGCTGGCGGGAGGGGGTAGAGGAAAGAGGGAGAGAACGCAGGTCGCCTTATGACGCGAACGTACGTGAGACGCGGCGGCCGTCCGTGAGGGGAGGACGTCCCAATACTTGCACCAGTACTCATTGGCATTTCATTTCATCGGGAGTACAGGGGAAAGCCATTAGCGTTTCCACCTGTAGTATGCCACCCTGATCACCGCTGCAAAACCGTTCAAAATCAGTACCGATCCCTTTCACGGCACTCTTCTAGGCAGGTTTTGAGGTAGTACACGTATCAAGAGCCTTGAACTGAGTCAAAAGAGTCACTTGATAAATGAGTGAATAATTGACGAGAAAGAAAGCATTTCCCATTAATACCCGACGGAAAATGTATAAAAATGAAAAAGAAATCTAAAGACGTTTTTGACTAGCTGAAAAAGTGGTCAATTTATACAAAAAATGACAAAATATTAGAATATCAACATAAAACACACCTTTAATAACTAATAATATATTATCAATTGTTCTCAGGTTTTTACCCAACTTGAAGATGACTCAAATTCGAAAACTGGGTCCTTTCAATGATATTTCAGTGAAAATTACAAATATCTTGTCTATTCCTTTTAAAATAATGGAATATTTCCACAAAATGAAGCATTATAGTGTAAGATGTCGCCAGATATCGTGGACTGTATATTATTTTTATCATTCAAATAGAAAATCCAAACCAGCGAACCACGGGTTTGGGTAATCATTAAATTAAACTCTGTTAGAAGCGTACAATGCATTAAAAACGAAAGAGTAACCGAAATAATATTTCGCAAGAAAATAATTTTGAATTGTTGGTTTACTACGCCTAATTGCATGTAAAATGTGCATAAATAACAAACAAGACCCCAATTGGTTGCGTGTTTTATATGTTCCGTGCTAATAAAACCCCCAAATTCTTAATTCAGTGTATATTACGATCTTCATTGCTGGGAAAAGTTGGTTGTTATAAATCACAGATTTGATGACACTGAAGCTTCCATTCCTTCCTGATACATTAACAATATAATATTGAGTGCTTCCAGTTTGAAATGCTCGGTGTACTTCTTTCCTCCCTTCATCCCGTCCAACATCCCTATCCTGTTCCTGCCCTTACCTCACTTGCCCAACATTCTCCCCTCTATTACCTTCTTCAACATTCCACTACCGCTCAATACGCCTTTCATCCATTTTTCCTGCCTCCATATGATTTCTCCCAACAAACCCCTCTCCTCCCCCACCATCTCCAGTACTTCCTCATTTGTTTTCCTTTCGGTCCATTACACTTTCTCCATTCTTCTCCACACCCACATTTCAAAAGCCTCCAATCTACGTCTATCCTCCTGCTTCAGTGACCACGTTTCCGCGCCGTACATAGCTACGCTCCATATCAGTGTTTTTACGAGTCTTGTCTTAACATCCCTACTCAACGTCCCTGTCATCAACTCCCTCTTTGAGAAAGCCTCCTTGCCTAGCGCAATTCTTCTCCTTATGTCCCTACAACTTTGACCGTATTGGTCCAAAACACTTCCGAGATATGTAAACTGCTCTACCTGCTCTATTCTTTCCCCGCCTATTTTATTATTTTGCTTAGCCTTTTTCTTTCTGGAAAATCGCATAACCTTTGTTTTATTAATATTGATTCTCATCCCATATCTATTGCACTGAACCTCCAATTCACTCAGCAATGCTTACAACCCCTTGGCTGACTGAGCTACTAATGTTTGGTCATCAGCAAACCTAACCGATTTTACGAATTCCCCTCCGACTTTCATTCCTGCCTCCAGTTCTTCCCATGCCTCTTATATATATATATATATATATATATATATATATATATATATATATGTATTCAGATACGAAGTCCCGCCATATGGCGCACAAATATTCATTCAAACATAGAAATAGGTATAAGGAAAGGGAATAGGAAAACACATAAAAGGCGAACACAGGACATGTGGGGAAGGCGGTTTTTGAGCAGATCACGAATGTGAAAATATTTCCTTAGCCGGGATTTGAACACTGGACCTTCCGGGCGGATGTGCTACCAACTACATCAGCAAGGAAACCCAATTTACACTGAGATCTGCGATGTTTTAAAACGCCCAAGTGCTCCGAATCGTTTGCCAATGGAAGGCTTTAGGGAGCTGTTCCACCCACCAAAGGAGAAATAGACAATACACACAAGAAGAGGGGACAGTTGGTTAGAAAGCATATAGTATCATAATATTTTTTTTTGGGTAATCTACCGGTTAAGGTAGGTTTTTGGATGGACACAACTATCAAATAAACATTTTGTAACTCCCCACCTAGCAAACTAATCTATATCAGATCCCTCTTCATCTCGGTGTACTTCTTTCCTCCCTTCATCCCGTCCAACATCCCTATCCTGTTCCTACCCTTACCACGCTTGCCCAACATTCTCCCCTCTATTACCCTCTTCAACATTCCACTACCACTCAATACGCCTTTCATCCATTTTTCCTGCCTCCATAGGATTTCTCTCAACAAACCCCTCTCCTCCCCCACCATTTCTAGTACTTCCTCATTTGTTTTCCTTTCGGTCCATTTCACCTTCTCCATTCTTCTCCACACCCACATTTCAAAAGCCTCCAATCTAAGTCTATCCTCCTGCTTCAGCGACCACGTTTCCGCGCCGTACATAGCTACGCTCCATATCAGAGTTTTTACGAGTCTTGTCTTAACATCCCTACTCAACGTCCCCGTCATCAACTCCCTCCTCTTTGAGAAAGCCTCCTTGCCTAGCGCAATTCTTCTCCTTACGTCCCTACAACTTTGACCGTGTTGGTCCAAAACACTTCCGAGATATGTAAACTGCTCTACCTGCTCTATTCTTTCCCCGCCTATTTTAATATTTAGTTTAGCCTTTTTCTTTCTAGAAAATCGCATAACCTTTGTTTTATTAATATTGATTCTCATCCCATATTTATCGCACTGAACCTCCAATTCACTCAACAATGCTTGCAACCCCTTGGCTGACTGAGCAACTAATGCTTGGTCATCAGCAAACCTAACCGATTTTACGAATTCCCCTCCGACTTTCATTCCTACCTCCAGTTCTTCCCATGCCTCTTTAATCATTTCCTCTACATATACGTTGAACAGTACCGGTGACAATGGGCAACCCTGCCTTACACCTCTTCCTAACACTGCCCATCCGGACTCTCCGTTCCCCACTCGCACCTGAGCAGTCTGAGACATGTACAGGTTGCGGATCAGTCTCCTGTCCCTCCAATCCATTCCTATTTTCTGCAATACACGCATTAATTTTTCCCAATTCACTCTATCAAACGCTTTTTCGAAATCTACAAAACAGGCAAAAACGTCCTGATTGTATTCTATATTTCTCTCGACTAGTGATCTCATTACTGCAATGGCATCACGCGTACCTCTTCCTTTCCTGAACCCAAACTGATCATCCCCTAAGTAATCATTTGCCTTACTCTCTATCCTTTTGTTGATGATCCTGAGAATAACTTTAGCTGCGTGGGATATCAAACTTATTGTTCTGTAATCCTCACATGACGAAGCCTTTGCCTTTTTTGGAATAGGAACTAACACCGATCTCACAAAATCTTCCGGCCAGATTCCTTCCTCATAGATACTACGAATCAGTCCATTTATGGCCTTCTTCCCACCTTTCCCTAACCATTTCAACATTTCTACAGGAATATTGTCCACCCCCACAGCCTTGTTTGCTTTCATCTCCTTTAATGTCCTTTCTATTTCATCGTCGAGTATGCCTGGACCTAAGCTATCTTCTTCTACCTCATGTTCCTTTTCTATGTCTAACCTTGTCGGCCTAAGTTCTTTACCATACAGTGTTTCTATATATTCCTTCCATCTCTCTTGGATTTTTCCTGGTTCAACTATTATCTTACCCCATTTATCTTTAACTGTTAGCACAGATCTTGCCTTCTTACTTCCCGATAATAACTTAACCTTGCTGTATAGAGCACCAATTTCACCCTTCTTCTGTAGACTTTCCATATCCTCGCATTGCGTTTTCCACCATTCTTCTTTTGCTTTATTTGTGGCCCTTCTCAATTTATTGTTTAACTCTTTGTACTTCATTTTGCCTAACTCTGTGTTTACATTTTTCCATCTTCTTCTCTCGTCCATCTTTGCAATCATCTCATCCGTTACCCATGGTTTCCTTATCCTTTTCCCGTTAACGGTTCCTATAGTGTCTTTAGCGGCTTCCAATATCCCTTTCTTGATACATTCCCATTTTTCTTCGATAGCACTCAGTTCTTTACCGTCATCCATCCTTTTCTCTACAGCCTCCTGATACTCCTTCTTCGTTAATTCATTTACTGCTTCTAAATTCCATTTTTTAACCCGCCGCCCTTGCCTTATCTTCTTGAAACGAACATTACATTTCATAACAACTAAATTGTGGTCAGAGTCCGCGTCCGCTCCTGGGAAACTGTGCGAATTTATCACACTGTTCCTAAACCTGTGCCTAACCATAATATAATCTAACTGATACCTTTCTGAGTCACCTGGCATTTTCCATGTATACCTACGCCTTTTGTGGTGTCTAAACCATGTGTTGGTGATGACTAACCCCTGTCTCCTGCAGAATTCAATTGCTTTCTCCCCGCGTTCATTCCTCGTGCCTAACCCATAGTCCCCCACCTCACCACCATCTCTTCCTTCGCCTACCGTCGCATTCCAATCCCCCATCACTATCAAATGTTTCCCTGCAGGAACACTCGCGATGATATCCTCTAACTCATCATACATCCTATCGACTTCTTCCTCCTTGTGGTTGCTCGGTGGCATGTATACCTGAATAATGACCAAGTTCGTCGGCTCTGCTTTAATCTCTACGAGTAAAATTCTATCTGTCGCTTGCTCTATGTTGACTACGCTTCTTCCTACCCCTTTATTTAAAATTACGGCAACCCCTCGTTGGCTCTCGTCCCCGCCGCTGTATATTACTCTATAATTGTCACTCCAGTTATATATATATATATATATATATATACACACAAATACAACTACTATGAAAGTCTCGCGGATGTGAATTATAATTTGCACCAAGATAGCTAGTGAACAAAAGCACAGAAAAAAAAATAAACTCATACGTATTCCGAATTTTCGGTGGCGATAACCACTTTCTGAAGAGAGAGAAAGAACGGTGGAAAAGTTTTCTGTACGACAGGACGAGGGTTGGATGGAAGGGGAAAGTGGGGAAAGGTTTGGAAGGAAAAGATTTGGGGGAAAAATAATATATATATATATGTATATATATATATATGTATATATATATGTATATATATATATGTATATATATATGTATATATATATATACACTAAGGGGCCAAAAAAATATTCGATCTTTCACTGCTTAAGCATGCCATCGCACAATTAGTTTTGTCATTTTGGATGCACGGAATTTCAAATATATTATTGATATTTATCAAAGAGAAGTCCAAAATTTTCTTACGAAGCATCCTCTATGGAATGAGTAATGGTGACGTTACACAGCTGAATATTCGGCATTATTGTCATTTCCAATATTTAGACGGGGTAGGGTAGAAATACATGAACACATGTTAGCAATATGTGATAGTGCCCTCATCTAAGTATTCAAGCAAATATCTACAATTAATTACTCTCTACAATATTTTATCACCCAAAAAATTTACCTAATTCCAGCCAAATTTTGGTTCTAACGTAATGACTTAGAATGAGCAATGGCAGGTTTTCCCAATTCCCTTTTCATTTTCCATAAATTAACTACAAAGATAATAGCCCAGAAAGGGAAGCACTGTGAAAGGCAATATAACTGAGGGAGCTTGAAAATATGACTTTCATGTTAATTAGTTAAATTTTAACAGCTTAATTAAATAAATCACTCGAAACAATTAAATCGAAATATGCTCACAGGCTTTGTTTACTCCTTATAGGGAGACATTATAGTGATTAAATGAAAAAAGATTATTCGAATTCAAATACACCCTGAAACTAATTTTTTATGCTATCCCTCGCTTAAGCAACACATTTCAAAGTATTAAAATACATTGTAGGTCTTGTATACCTTCCTCACCTAGAAACATGCTAATTAGGATCATATTTGGCTCAGGTCCTGAACCAGATGGGACTTTCACGTTTAATCATATATACTGTATTTCGGGTACATATTAAAGGACTAATAGATGACAGCACAATAGGCAGTTCTAAACTTTTATTTTTATCAGTTCCCTCGTTACAAAATACTAAATATTACATGTAACCATATGAAGATTGTAATATCGCATATGTATACATACGTATATACATTATCGCATTGCTATACATGGAACATTATTATATGGAACACCATTATTTTTCACCGGACATAAACAATGAATGCAAAGAAAATAATTGAAATCTACCATCCACGTTGAAAAAAAACACTAAGCATTAAAAAGGCCCCGGGATGACACCATCAATTAAAAACCAATTATTTTCCAGCGAAATATTTTAAGTTTGAAATGTTATTATTTTAAGGTAACATTAAATTAAGTTTTATTAGCGGCAGAAAAAAAATCACATGACTTCAAATTCCAGCTATGTAGGTAATTATTTCAATATATGAAATTTGGAATGAAATCTTGGAAACATGAAATTCAACCAAAAGGATGAAAGCATATTGATAAAGGAAAAAAAATCCGATACACTCTTCAATTAATTCGTCTATTCAAATATGATCCATAATACTCGGAAAATGGGATTGATTTAACTACCTTGATCTGATTTATTGCAGAATAGGCGAAAGAGAACGTTGAGCAAATTTGAGAATGTAGAGAAAGAGAATCGAAACGGGCAGAAAAGCAAACATTCAAATTCGATTGAACCATAGCAAAGCGAAGGCCGTACTGCATTCGTCTTCCAATGTCCCTTATAGTTCAGAGTTCATTCGTGTTGTACCATGATGATAGACTTCGTTGATAGTCATTCCAGCTTTACCACAAGTACATACCTTAGATTCAAAATTTGTAGATTCTACAAAGAGGAAATCGTGTTCCCGGTAAGCATAGTGGCATAGTGCTACTATGCTTACCATTCCTTTTTTTCTGACAACCATACTATGTTGGAGACTCAGTCATCCAATTGTAATTAAAGAGGCTGTAATGAATTTGGCACTAAGATTTTATACAAGTTAACATACCCAGCAATCACTATTTATTCGCATGAATTTTCTGCGCATAGGCAGGATGATTTTACGCTACTACACAACATTCAGCAGCAATCATCGTTTACCACTGTAGATCTTTAACTATGGCAATGCACTTATACTCCTTTTACTACGCAGCTCCTTTTAATATTCATCCTTCCTGAAGTCACTCTTCTACTCGGTTCCATAGTGAATCCTTCACTGTCTAACATAGTTTTTTTATTGAAGCTTCGCTGGTCCTTTCTGTTGACTGATTAAATTGCTTCTCTATGGTTACGTTGCGTATTTTTTTCAACTGCGTGATGCTTTGTCTCCCCCGGCTGGAGACATCTTCGTGGAGTAAACACTCGCTCTTCCACTAAGGCATTCAATTCTGCCACTGCGACCGAATTCCTGAAGTAAATTTGTAGCAATCAGCCTTCAAAATGAATTCATTCTGTCGGAATACTTCAACAAACTAAGATTAAAGGATTCAGCATTTCAGTTTCTTACCATTTTCGCAATGATAACATTAAAATTTCAAGTATTACATGAAATTGAGATGAGTGTATTTTCTTTCATTATCGTCCCGCAGAGTGTCTCGTACAGTGATTTGCGAAAGTGTTTGGTGTGAGATGCAGGAAAGTAAAGAAGATTCAATAGGTAGACTTCGAAATGAGCTTTTAGGCCTTTAAGTAAACCCCATCGGGTAGCAGACACTGGTGATTAACCACTAGATATAGTCTAAGTATTCGTGGACGAAGAGCGATAATAATCAGATGACTCTGAGTAAAATCACGCATGAGGAATTGTCATAAACTTTCAATTAATCCTAAGATATAATCGAGGTAGAAACTTAATCTTTATTTGATATTCTCAAAACTTCTCTACATAGTCACCACTGAAGTTCAACATTCCTCATAGGATTTATTGACTTTTCGAAGGTCGTAGTTGTAGAACTCAGCAGACTTCGTCGTAAACTATTGTTCCACCTCTTGAATGACATTATTTGTGTTGTCAAATCTGCAGTCCTAAAATAATTAGTAGAATACTGGTAATAAGAAAAGGTCATTTGGGGCCAAGATTGAGAGAATTGGGCGGATGTATCAAAGTTTTAAAGCTACATGGCTTAGATTGCCGTCCGTGCCGCGGTCGCGATTGCAGGTGTTTGCTTCTGGAAAGGAGTCAGCAGTCGTGGATTTCAGCGTGTAGACACCTTTGACACATGCAGTTCTTCGTGAATAATTTTCCTCGCACTACCTTTATTACGAAAAGTCTCATATCATGTTCATCTGGATGGTTCCTCTTCTTGCTAATAGGGTGAAGTCCTCTTCTTTCTTCACTGCGGCAGCATCGTCCATAAGGGATAGCCTTCCATTTCTTGGATCGTCTATGAGGGATATGTGACCAGTTTGAACATTTCTTTTCCACCTCACAGCTGTGTCATATGACGGGCTTTTGTTACCATAAACATCCATCATTTCATCATGGATTTGCTGGGCACTGTAACCTTTCAAATGAAGGAACTTGATCACACTGTCAGCCTTCCTTCTGCATTCTACGAGTTACTTCAATCTTTAAAAAAATACCCTCACGTACAAATATGTGAAATCGTATGAAGATAGGTATCATGTGACTATACTAACTAATATACATCGCCAATAACCCGAAGAGGTCAGCACTACTACTTGATGACAGCCCTCTACATGAGTTAGGATTGAGAGTGTGCATATTCTAAGACACAAGGGCCCCATTAAAGCAAATTTCTATTAAGTTGCATCAAATAAATGGAGAGAAGAATTAAGAAAAGTCAAAAGAACCGGATGAGAGATCTTTACCTCAGGAATTATTACTACAATAATTGTCCCCGAACCTCGTCCATTACTACAATATTCGTCCCCGAACCTTGATAGGGGATCAGAATAACTGTAAACATCCGCACTAGGGGAAACAATTTCCAATTCTACGATATATAACCTAAGATGTTTTCATTCTTTTATCTCACTCTCAATCGTTCTTCTTTACTAGCTACTTGCATTGTATGCCTGTTGTTAAAGTTATTTTCGTCAGTAGAATTATTTAACATATTTATGGATAACTAAAAATTAGGCAAACACATTCAATATGCAAGAAATCACCATATGCCCACACACCAAGGTGGTGCATTTCAGGGTACCATGCAGACGGCATTTCGAATGGAGAAAGTAAGAATATAACGATATGTGAAGCTGCATAGAAACCAATGTTGCCAACAAGTACTGATGAAAAATTAACGATTTCCACATATAATCGATTTGCTCTTCCTAGTTCCTTTCGAGTGATCTAAACCACCAGGGCAATGCAAAGCATTAACAATTCACGCGACTCCCTGTGCTGTGTGACTCCATGTACACTGGGAAAATGGAGTTTCGTCCCTGACTTTCCTCATTTTATGTTCCTTTGAGCCACATTTCTAAAAATCGTGTTTCCCCTCTTGTATTTCTTCTTGCAACGGGACACCATCCCGGAAAAGAGGTCACCATCCTCCCAGGACGGCTCACGTGCTTCGGGTTATTCGTAGAGGAAGACGCAAAGGAGGACGTCGCTACTGACCACGCCAATGACCGGGCCTAACTTTTTATGCTCTGCGGGAGAAAACAGAGAGGGAGGGAGAGTGAGAGAATTGTTTGATACCGCATCAAGGAGGGAGGGAAAGGGGTGAGTGCGCCCCCACCTTTGTTCCACATAATAATCGGGGGACACGGTGGGGGGTGATGGTGGAGGCGGGGGTTTGTGTACTGAGGAGGGGGAAAGGGTTTACCCCATTTTCCCCCGCAGCCACCTGGGCGCTGGCGTCAGTGTCGATTGATTACTAGGTGTGCCGCGAGTCTACGTAGTACGTACTATCCCTGCGGCAGGTAACATCCCGCCCGGCTGGCCACACCGTGGGACGGATGGACTTTGTTGTTTTAGTCACACCCACGAAAATGAAATTCAACTCCAATATAACCCTTCCCCTCTCCTTCGACCCCGATCAAGTTTTTGACCTTATTTTTATTACCCCAATTACATACTGATAGTACCCTATCACAGAAATATTTTTTTTTCAATGTCCACGCATTTACGGAAACGTTCATTGGAATTATACGATGTGATCCAATCCATTGGTTAGAAAAGTTTCCCATCTACGTAGACGAACGACACTTTAATTGAAAAAGCTATAATTCTTGCGAATATTTGGACACGTCAGAAGAGAAAAACTACTAATGTGAAATGGCACGAGAAATAGATTAAAGAAAGCGTTTTGTCAATACGCATATATGGAATCTGCGGACTCAAGACTTGAACGATTGAAGCAGCAGAAAAAAGAAGTTTGGAGGTGACGGAAATGTGATGCTATCGAAGAATGACGAAAATGAAAGAGAACAACAAATGAAGGAGTACATCTAAGATCGGGTGAAAAGAGAACCATATGGAAGGCACAAGAAAAAGAAGAAAATGAATTGGTTTCATTGAGTGAGGCATGATAGAAAACTGAAGACCAAAATTGAGGGGAAGAATTAAGGACTGAGGACTGGTAACACCTAAAGTAGACAGGCAATGGAAAATGCTTAATCGTTTTCTTTTGTAAGATAGTGACGCCAAATGTCCGTTGGAATGGTCGGTGAAAAGAGAACCAAGCGAAATTTATCCCTCAACAGTGACTTTGATTCGATGAGAATCCACCGCCATATATGCTTCGTCTGAATCGATTTCTATCAAATAATAAAGACAGTAATCAACCCCAAGGTCGGTTTGGTAGGTGATGGTAAAGTTCACCCAGTACTAAGCCCAATGGCGTGTGAAATTCACACATCAGGGTAGGGGGGCAAATTCCTTTCCCTGTGCCGGTTATGGTTTCCCAGGAAGATCTGGCACCCGAAAAATCACCAAGCTTGGGTGGAGCTAAAGTTGCCCAGATAAACACAAGAAAATACATGAGTGAATAACATGAATGCTGCATTATCAAACGTAACATTTCAAACATATATGTCAATCTTTTACGTTATAATTGATTTCATGTTATTACTTATTGGTTTTTATAAACTTATAACATATATTTCGCGATGGTTAATACAAAATGAATATCTACCTTCTATGACACCGTATTTAGTCCGCAAATTCATAATTTACGCTATGCTTACAAGAAAAATATATTTCGACGTAGAATTGAAATCAAATATTTCAATTTTAGAAAACGAGTAACAAATAATGAATAATTACATGATGAAAACCGTCATCTATCACCGTACCTCTATAGAGTCCAGGGCAAAAACGAAGAAATATGTATGAATATAAATGTTGAAATTATCAGTATAAACGTTTAAACGAAAATCCCGATTTATCACTGTAGCGTAGTTACCCAAATGTATATGTTACACATTTGGCCCTTAGTGTCTGTTGCAAAGGGAAACTCTGAAAGGAAATGCATTTCCCGATCAAAAAAAATATTCTATTGCGAAAATTCTATCTTATGAAATATGACACATATGAGGGGCACTCAAATGAAAACCGAACCCGCCATAACTCATAGTCCGCACGAAAGGTGGCAACACGGTTGTTAGGTATTGCTACTACCATAGTAGGATAACTGCGTAGTGACAACTCGAGTTATAACTGCGTAGTGGGTCCAAACGGTCCGTTCGGACCCACAGTACAAAAACAATTCCACGGTCAAGTTGTACCGGGTGTTATGTTTTCATTTGACTGCCCCTAGTACATTAGGCAATCAAAGTGACTAGTAGGTCTGTATAAATATCCTTAGCTTTATATAAAAAAAGTATCCAAAGTAAGGGCAATTGAAATATTTTTAAGTACCATACTTTCAATAAAGGAAATAAAATCTCCCAGAATTCCATCTTTCTTTCTTTCGCTCCATTGATATTTGACGGCCAAAATTTTCCGTTCGAATGTCCGTATTAACTTGCAGTGGGGGAAATTCATACCTGTATGCGATAAATGATATTAATTTGAGGAAACAATTTATATTATCATGCACTTGCTTGCAACCTGCCAAGAATGATATCGTAATTTATAAACGAGTAAGAAAAATAAAACAGAAAACAAAGACGTACATAAAAATCCCAAGATTTCATAAACCGCGTAACGCCCCTAAATACCCTGATGGACAGCCTATACAAAAGTTCTCTCGTGTTCAGGGCACCTGAAACACGACAAAGGCCAGCTCGAGGGTGAACGGACAATGGGTTCTTGTCCTTCTCGAGATGACCGCTTATTGTTCTCAGGAAATACGCTCTGTTTCCCAAGTCCTCTACTTTCAACATCTGTTTCACTAAAAATTCTCTACCATTTACACAATTTTATTCCCTGAGCTATATTCCCTGGGCACGTGGAATCGCTGAGTTGGAGATGATACAATTAACTGCATTGTAAAATCTCTACTGTGGTTTATATACTTTCCACTGTTCTTAATACTTGCTAGTCGATCAATATTCTGAAGGTTGCTGGAAAAAAAACCAGAAGAACTTATTTCCTCAGTGGTGCATACGCTTAATGGAATTAAGATCTAAACTTCTGATCATAGATCGATAACACACGGATAAATACGAAACTTTATTATTTGGACTTTCTTGCGTCTACATTTCTCCGGGCTAATCAATATCAAGTGTACGGAAGGATAGTTCTTTTTGGAAAAAAGCGACCAACGTGTCAAGTTAATATGGTCGAATTTACCACTCGTGCAACCCAGTCAGGTCTTACCTTATGAAGCATGGCTATCAACTAATACGATAGTAAACATCTTCATATTTAGAGTTGAAAGATTTCCGGAGACTTTGAAAATTATGATTTCGCCTCAAACTAGTGCCGTTAGAAAAAAAACATTGTGTTACAAAACCTGAGAGATACTCCGCCCCATTCTGTTCAACATCATTCCTGAAAATGGAATTACTTGGGTTTCCAAGTCCCTATTACGCCAACGATCAATCGTAAGTAGGCCTCTACGGAGATTTTAAATAAAATAATAAATAGGATTATATCAGTGCACTGTTTAGGCTTACTGGCATCCATATTAACGAATAGGAGTATTGGAAATTATTTTCACGAATTTCGATGACAACCGATGCCAACGAGAAAAATCAGGTACTAAAAACACTCACTCATTTTTGTAATTCGCATTCCCGAAGATTTTCATGATGTTGTCGAAGTCCTTTTATCCGAATTTTAATCGAATGTTTGGAAACTGACTGTGTAATTTTATGTCTCATCGCCTCATATCCATAGCAGTGTCAGCGGTAAGTCGGTTTCGGATCTCCCCAAAAGTCCATGCTTGAATGCCTATGGACAACCATGAACCGATCTCACAACTAAAGAAAAACATCGTTCTCATCAGGAAATTCCAACTCAAATATCAAATTCCAGGCTCTTTTAAAAATCAGCCTTTTTCCCATTTATTAACGAATTGCGAAGAAATTAACATTGAAAATTCTTCCCGACTTTTACCAGATTTTTTCGACTGAATGTGAGCGCAGTACTTTCATGGGTCTTTAAGCTGCAAGAGTTCTTGGTATCTATACTCAACTGAAATCAGCTATGGTTTTCTCTTCTCTATCTATCGCTCCCTGATTTGCTCCACACTCTCAGTTCTTTCTGTCTACTTCATGTTGCGTTCTCAGCGTTCGGTCACTTCCCTTAATAATAACTAGGATATTACTTTTCCCGTGATTGTTGTTGTACATTCCAAAATTGTTTCAGTCGCACTCTCGGGCAAAAAAAAACAATCAGCCATCGTATATCGCATAGCCTGGACCACATTGCAGCAGATCACTGCGGAGGTGATATAAATTCCTTGTATATGTGGGGTTGCCAAGGTATTATCCGCAGATAAAAAAACTTTTTCCAAGACGCGTTCCAATCTGATTCCACAGGAGCCGCCATGAGGAAGGGAATGGGAACCCAAGACGTTGCTGCGGCTACGGATGATAAGGAAAGGAAGGGTGAGGAAAAAGACAAGGAGGAGACCTAGGGGTGAAGTTTTTTTGCTTATTCTGAGAGAGAGAGAGAGAGAGACGTGGACTTTGAGAAGAAACCCTTTACTTTCTTCACCCTCCTCCTGGAAACACCTCATTTCCTCCTCGCTACATCGAGCAGGCGAGGGAGGGGGAGGGCGCAGGGACGACGAGAGGCGAGTGTGAAGGGATTCAAGGGGAAGGAGAAGATGGAAGGGTTGGAGGAAAGACGTGAGAGATACCCCAACGTCATCATCATCATCAACATCGCCATCACTCAACCCTTCCCCGGCAATATTCCCCCCCTTCAGAGCGCCCACACTCCGGGCGGGGAGAGGAACGGAGAGGGAGGCGGGCGGGGGAAAAAAGTTGGAAGTATCGTGGGAGATAGAACGCGCGATAAATTCATTAATCAGCGAATCAACGCCCACGGCCACATCTCGCCTCCCCAACAAATATGCCCAAGGTGACGACGAGACGGGGAGGCGGCGGGCGGGAGGTTGGAACCGGCGAGGCCCTTGGTATTCATTTGCTCGCACTTACCAGGCGTTAACGGACGCTGGATAATTACTTTCCCGGCTGACCAGGAAACTTCGCGGCCGGCGTCACCTCGATGGATTCTCCACGGAAAATTCCGTCCAATTTTACTCTGAAGGACGATTCCCCAATCCGATCCGAAATTTTCGGTCGCGCCGGTTGAATAAATCTCCTTATGGGATCGCTTTGATGATATACTGGCGCCGAGTCACGACCGTGGATCGGTATACACCGTCCGTCCATTGACGATGAGTGAAGAATGACCCGATGGGCACATTGACGGTCACGCATTGTCGGCCGCGAAATGGCAGCACCCACACTTGCTCAGGTGAAGCATCGGTGTGTACAGTTTAAAATCGAAAAAAGCATGTGTGTACAGAGATCGTTTCATTTACGCTCAGACAAAATACCCGCATTTCTCTAAAAATACTTCCGCCATCACTATAAGGATAAAATAAATACGTTATTATAAAGTTGAACCGTAAATTTGACCTACTCGTACTTTTGAAAATTAAAAATCCCTGAAAATTCGTGCTGAACATAATTTGAAAATCTATCCCACCACTCCAGGTTTTAACAAACAACGAAAAATACAAGGCAGAATTATGTAATGACAAAAAAATCACATTCAGACGGGAGTTGGGAATACGATTATAATAATTAGAGCAATATGATAGCAATTAAAGAGTGAAATAACGATTTTTAACGGGGTAGCTTAGGATGGAGATACGATCGTACATCAGCACACGCTCCGAATGGGTAGTGGAATTCAATCGCCTGAGAACCAAGTAGTTTGTTTAGTGCTCCATGAGCCATTTAACTACGAATTGCAAATATTTGCGCTCAAGTGTCCTCTCACTCGCTGAATAACAGCACAGGAACTTCCTCCTCACTCCCTCTCCCTATCGCCTTCTGATATTGCCTGCTATTTTGATGCCCAAAGTTTCCTCCTTAGAAATGTATTAGATATTGAAAAATTAATGAATTTTTAAATATTTTAAGATCGGAATCACAGAATGTAGGAGAAAATTACATATAATTCCGTTTAAAATAGGATAAGGCCATTAAGATACATTCGGCGGTCATTAGACGCCAATTTCTTGCTGGGCTTCTCCACTGGAAGCCCTTCATGGGAGCGTATGCCTAAAAGGCGGCAATAAGGCGCGGCTTATACATAAGCCTTGTAAGCCCGTAATATGGAAACGCTCCGTCACCGACAGGGTACTTATATATACTTGGAAGGTTTCGGAAATTGTCGACTCTTAAGTACTTAATAACGATGGTGAAACTGCAGATGTGAATGAGGTACCAGAGTAGAAGTTTTCAATGAAATGGGAACTTTCCTATCATGATATTATTTTTCATAAGAACGCGGGGTTATCATACAATTAAACATTGACCTAAAATGATGAAAGAATAATTTACCTAAAAATGTTACGCTGTAACGAAACCTAGGTCATAATAAAAATATTCTATGTTGAGAAGCTAAGTGTCTTCTTTAATCATGAAGGATTTTCACCATGTTACCCCTGAAAGTATGTTATTAGTCGACCTAAAAATTGAAATAAAATTACATATACAGTATATACGAGTATATTATATACAGTGTACGGCTGTAAAATACCGAAGGGCCGTCGTTTTACAGCCGTAGGTGGCATTAAAAGCGCATCACTGAAAGAAGTAAAGGCTATCTCAAAGATCGAGTTTAAGAAGTGTTTCGGGGATCGGAAGAAGCGTTGGCACAAGTGTATAATCTCCAATGGGGACTACTTTGAAGGTGACAACATCAATGTATAAGAATAAATAAATATTATTGTCCGAAAAATTAAAATTCCCTTTAATTTTTGAACACACCTCGTATTTCTACTATTATCTCATTTTACAGTTATAATGAGAGAT
The DNA here is from genome assembly GCA_037158775.1 of Hetaerina titia. NCBI lineage: Eukaryota > Metazoa > Arthropoda > Insecta > Odonata > Calopterygidae > Hetaerina > Hetaerina titia. The sequence goes on from CM073771.1 coordinate 59,386,072, forward strand.
TATTAAATTTTTAATTGCACAAATAGTATACGTTAATTTGTTCAACCACATTCTTATCCAACAACTGATCTTCGATAAATAACAGAATCATGTGCCGTGAATTTAAATGTAAGGATAGTTGAATGGTAATAATCGTTTACACGTAATTCAGCATTATTGTCGCAGAAAGTCAATATTTTCTGGCCAAACTTTTTGAGTAAGCCAGAAGAATGCCCTTTCTTTAAAACGAGAAAGTCTTCATCTTAAAGCGACATAACACGACTTGTAGTCAATTCAATCTACGATGATTCGAATCAGCTAAAAATACTTACGAGTCAAATTCATCAAAGGGAAAACAACCCGAGTCGTGCCATGGTCATTAATCCAGGGTTCGTGAGGAACCGTGGCAAGAACCGTGGAAAAGAAAGAAATGGCGCGCAAAGCGGCAAGGTTGGTGACCTCTAAAACCTTCCTTTTCTTCTCCATTGCCCCCACCCCGACATTTCACCAACGGGGACTCCTACGCCACACCCCTTACCCATCAGCCCCTAATGCATTTCAACGCTACCCGGAACGCTATCCAGAGAATCGGGGAGCAGCCTTGTGCTTTCTTTCTCTCGGGTCAGTGTCATGGCGGGATCGAAGGCTTTTGTCCGAGTTGAAATGACATTCAATAAAGATTTCTTTCTCAACCTTTCTCCTCCTACAACAGCTCATTTGCTCTCGAGCATTTCTCGGGCGTTTCTTCCCCTCCGGAGTTGGGAGCGGCATAGCAATGCAGCGAGCTTGAAGCCTTGCGACCAAACTCGTCGGCTAGACGAGGGAGCGGAAGGGATTTGGAAGTTTCACAAACCATTCTCAGGGATCGACCCTGTCAGCTGATCAACTGTAGCTGATATTAAAGGGGCAAAGAGAACAATATTCAGAAAGAAACGTCCCACTCATTAGACGATGTTTTATGACTAATGTTTTAAATTACGCGGAAATTACGTATTATGTTATGTGGAAAATATTTTGAGTCAAAAACCTACCACTATTCATATATTTTTTTAAATCGTACAAATGAAACACTAACAATAAAACTCATTCATAAAAAATTGGGCATGAAATTTTAAATAAATACAACTAACTGGTCTGTCTGTCAAATAAATCTACTTCCGCAGCATACCATAAAGAACACCGGCAAGGTGTGTGGCAGGGGGTGAATCCCAAACATCCACACATTACAGCTTTGGTTTCGTCACGCACATCCGAGAGTGATATTAACATTTTCTTTGAACGCTTATCGCTAATTTATTTAAAATTTAATTAATGTTTGACAAATTCCCCCCAGTTTTAGTTGACTTTCAATAAACCCCAGATTTCCAAAGTTTACGCTCTTTAGAGTTTCCAATTGGAATATCACAAGATTTTCATTGTTTAGGATGCGTTTGGTCTCCTGGCCTAACCAAGAAATGATTTTTCCTCGGTACTAGCAATTATAAAAGTTTACTGAGCTAAAAGAAAAAATAGGCAAGTTCATTCAAATATAGAAAACTAGAGAACAAATCCGTTGATAATGCGCGTCGGGTTTGAAACTAACACTTCCAAGCACCATTTCTCATACGGCTGTGGTAAATTTTCATGCTACACACCAGTCAAAACGATACGCTGTTTTAAATATGCTGTTAAAAATGTCCCTCCCATTTCCATTTCACTTCTCTCGCATTTTCAAGAGTGGAAATGGTGGTTAAATTTATTAAAACTAAAACTTTTTCGATGCGAACACTTGTTGAAATATTCGGGATTGAATATGTGCGATTTGGGGAAATTTATATTGTAACGTGCCATAAAAATATAAGCAGAGACTACTCTTCACAAATATAATGTTTCTTGTTGAAAATCCATTTATTTTAACCCTAAAATGTTCCTAATACAATAATTTATTTTATGAGCGGAATATTGAATCGAAAGGGCGCTGAACGTAAACGCTAATCCGGCATATGGTGCGTGACTCAAGTCGTCGGTTTTCGACCAAAAACTTCCCACGTTTCCCTTCCCAAGCCATGACGGCGGTGCCCACTCCATTTGCTTTCCACAAACACGGGCTTTTTTGCTCTTTGCCATCACGCATAACAATGATTTACCCAGTTCCTGATAAACAAGAAACTTTTTATACCGTCTCGCCGGCTTGCAGAGTGGGAATAGCCCAGGAACAAAAATTCCACGTTCTATAAGACAAAAATATGGAAACCAAGGATATTAATCAAACAGGCCCATATTCTTGTTGGAAATTAAAACAAGATTTGTCCTCAGGTTTCCGGAATTCCACTGCCTTATAGGACAACGACGCCAGGATCGTGCTGATTTCCTTGACCGACCAGTCATATGTAAACGCTTAGGCTGAACATATGAACACCTAACTATCTTAAACAATAATTCATAGTTCAAAATGATTTTGATGTAACGAATAAGATAAATTCCACAGAATCAATTTCACAGAAAATTATTAAAGAACAGATGAGTTTGTGGGAAGATTTGAAGTGAAAACAACTACATTCTACTACGTTTGAAGTGTGTAGTCGTAAAAATGATTAACAATATTCACATTCGGAGGTCACCAACTGCTTTATAGGTCAATTATACTCCAAATTTCAACATATTTTGGTACTTTTTGTAATATCTAAAGCTCAAACGCCACCGTTTTGCCCATTTAAAGAAGAGGGAAGGTAAAAATAGCTTTTATTTTTCTCAGCACGATGCTGTCATAGCTCGTTCCTCCCTTCCTTGAAGGCAGTAATAGGTGTCTCATGAATTCATTCATACAGTTGATGTCTAAGCATTACTGACACCCTTCGAAATGGCTCCTTCACTTCATTTGGCATTTATGTCAACTAACTGATGAATTAAGGTACATCTTAAAATTTCATTTTAAAAGAAATAAGTGACACCGTCACCTAAGGGACAGAAAGTAATTTAGGTGACGACGCCCTTGTTTACATTGCCTCAGTTCACTACTCGTATGTGCAGTAATATTTAAAGATCCTTCTCATTGTGAATCTTGGCTCTTCCTTTGATAACACATAAAAATCAATTGGGAATAGATACGAGATTGAACGCCAGCCGTCCATGCCCATCGTTCATCATTAAACCAGTTCAGTCTAAATTCTTGTCACAATATGGTACAATGTTTTATACTTAGAATATCTAACCCTTCTAGAAAACCCTAAGCCTTAAACTAGTAAATAATTAAAAGTTTAAAACAAAACAAAAAAACGAGTTTAAAAAAGATATGCTACTTTTTTTCTGAATCGAACATCGGATAACTTAATTCATTTCATCTGTTTTTACTCACAGAGAGACATAAAATATACACTAATGAGCAACATGGTCATGTTATCTAACATTTAAATCGCATCTAATAACAATGAGTTTTACAAAGTTCAGGTTTATCATCATCTTTAGTCCTTTAAAGCAAATGGACTACGTCCCAAACCGTATCGGCAAGTCTTTAGGCCGGTCTACGTAAGTCTGAACAGAAAATCCACAAAATAGGAAAAGTACGAACACTTAATGATATTTTGTTTCTGGTTAACACTGGGAAATCAATTAATTTTTACTGTAAGAAAGTCTTTTTCCGGGCCTACAATACTTTAAAAAATATTTTATAAAAATGGTATCCTACGCAAAACAAAGATAGAAGGGCACCAGCTGACAAGCCTCCAGGGGTCTACGTAGGATTTTCATGCTATTCCTTCGCCACCATTCGCAAGGAGGTCGAGTGGTGGTCGGTCTCTCCAAAGTTGTGGTTTAAACCTTCTCTGCTGATACCCATTAATCTCGTACTGCTTCCTGTGGTGGCCATCGGTAAACACAGTAGTGAAAGTTATATTCATCTTTTCATTTATCAATTTAAAATTTATTAAATAGGCTAAATTAAATAAAGAGTTTACTAAGCTCGCAGCACTAAAATTGTTAGCACTCTTCTCAAGGATATATCTATTGCTTGAAGACAAATACGGTTGGAGAAATCGGTCTGATGAACTAAAGACGTAGGTTAGTATTAACAATATTAAATTACACAAGGCATTTGAAGGAGAGCGTTGAAGTGTGGTGATTACTTAAAAACAATGCTCTTGATGAATACGCAGTAAAAATTTGCGAAAGGTTCAGTTAGAGAAGCACAAAGGATCACGAATGCCATTCTAAGTAAATGATATCATTATGAGAAGAATAAAAACGCTTGAAACACGAATGTACATAAAATCCAGGAGGTGATTTATGACGCACTATTAGCGACCGCGTGGACAACCAAAGTTCAACGAACTTCTGCGGTGGAGGGTTAAGCCAGCGAACTCTGGGATGCTTCTCGCGCCGCAAATACGTACATATAAATGTTTTTTTATAATTTATATATTTACCTTAGCCAACAATAGCCTCTTAATCCCCTATTATCCTCTCCACCTGTGCTCACAAACCGTGGCTCACCGTTCCCAAAACCTCATGACCTATAATTCCACACCTGACTTCACCTTAACACCTCAACCGCCTACGTTCACGAAACTTCCGTTGCTTGGGAATGGCCTCCGTACGTTTAGGCCTAAAATTCCCTGTCTCCCAGTCGAAGGCAGCAGTCACATGACGGAAACGCCCTAAGAAAAAGGGAAAAAATAAAAGAGGAAGAGGAAAATATAAGAGCCAAGATAAAATTGCCACTATCCCAACTTTTCTCTTTTATCATCCGGATGTATATTTTTTTAAAATTTCTTTGTTTTTTTTAAGTCCAGTCCATTTTATTTCAAACCCACTCTAGCGACATGCGCCCCGCTTTGCCATGAATGCGAAACAACCTTTGATGCAGCACTGCCGTAAATTGCCAGGGATTTCATGCGCATCCGCGCGGAAACATGTTGATTCCGCGGAAAAATTAGCGTCAAAAACAAACACAATTCAAATAATTCATGCTAATAAATTACAAAGAAATGAATGGCTTAACTCGATCCACCTCGCTGCTTTCGTGGTCGAAATTGAACCAGCTGAACATTGGCAGATTTCCTCATTTGAAAAATGGATGTATAATTCCTAATTAAGGCCGTCCTAAATTTGAGTTTTAAGAGGACGGAACGCTCTTTTTTCCGGGTATCGAGAGTGACAGTGACTTCTCTACATTGTTCAGAACTTGAAAAAATATTCCTTTTTTAAACGACTCTTCTCCATTTGTACTACCCTCCGGACAATGAAGAATTTTGAATTTTAAATGGAGTTACTGCATTCTTAACAAAGAGGTTTTTCACTTTAATGGGAACCAATTTTACGTATTTGTGAACTCCAAAATCAGCAACCAAATCCAAGAAATTTATATCGTAGAGAATTTTTTTTGTCCATTGATATGGAACTCAATGCTCATCTCTGTTTTTATATAGTGCATCAACCGAGAAAAAAACTATTAAAAGAGTTGTAGGAGTCTTGAGTTTACTGAAATCCTGAGAGTATCATTAGGACCACAAAGTATATCGTTGCATCAGATCACCTGGATACAGTGATAGGAATCTTCCAGAAAATTAAGCAAATTAAAATAAAATGCATTTAATTGTATTTAAAATCTCTGTAATTTGCGAGCACGCATCACATTCCTAAAAGTGATTCCATCAGAAGGAGTTCTTGCTCCAGTTCAGCGAAAATAAAATTCCCACGGAGTACGTGATTTATCGATTTCAACTAAACCTCCATCCTTGCTGATCGTCTTTTGCAGTTGGACATCTGCTTCTGAAATCTAATCCATCGATGTGCCCCAAGGCACAGAGACATCAATTCAATGAAATTCATGAAAAACAAAATAAGATTTATAATAAAAATTTCCTCGTGGGTCAAAAAGAGGAAACGGCTGAGAGCGAGAAGATTTCCAAAAAATGACACGGCGGAAGGGGAACAAAGTAATTTATCATCAAAGCAAGGAAAACCCTAAATCCCTTTATTAAATTTCCTTATTGTCCTTGGATGACATTTCCGGACTACCTTTATATTTTATATAAAATATGTATATATATACATACATACATAAATTTATATATGTATGTAATATGCATGTAGAAAATGTAGTCAAAAACGAAAACCCGCCATATGGTGAACACATTCATTCACATCGAAATATATATAAGGAAAAGGGATAGGAACACCTATAACGGACTAACATATAAGAGGTGGGGAAGGCGAAATCGAGCAGATCACAAGTGTAAAAATATTTCCTTGACCGGGACTTGAACCACAGATCTTTTGACTTGTCGAGACGCTGCACTAGGCATTTGAACTTTTGAGGAAACGCAATTTACACTGAAATGGGGGTTAATGCAACGAGTGCCCCGATTCTTAGGGAGCTATTTAACCCACCGAAGGAGAAATAGACGACACACAAGAGAAAGAACATATGTATACACACACTCACATATATACACATACATATACATGTGTCTGTGTATGCGTGCTATTCTCAATGGAGAGAAAGATGGAACTCCCTTCTCTTCATTGAGAAAAGTGGTAGCGCCACCGAAAATTCGGAATACGTGTATGCTTTTTGTGTTTCTGTGATTTTGTTCGCCAGTGCTATCTTGATGTACATTATTATTCAAATCCGTGAGAATTTCACGGATTTGAACAATCCATGTGTGTATATATATATACATATATATATATATATATATATATATATATATATATATATATATACATATATATATATATATATATATATATATATATATATATATAAATTCACTGATAGTCATAACAAACACAGAAACCAAAACACAAAAGAGGAAAAACTCACTGGTTCTCGAATTTTCGGTGGTCCAACCACCTTTCTCAAGAGGAATTAGGAACAGAACTGAGGCAGAGGAGGGCCCGAAAGCAGATTGTTATGACTATCAGTGAATTTACATTACACGTTTGTGGGTTTTCCAAAAAAGTGTATATATATATATATATATATATATATATATATATATATATATATATATATATATATAGGCAAAGTCTATATCATGTGAGGATTACAGAACAATAAGTTTGATATCCCACGCAGCTAAAGTTATTCTCAGGATCATCAACAAAAGGATAAAGAGTAAGCAAATGATTACTTAGGGGATGATCAGTTTGGGTTTAGGAAGGGAAGAGGTACGCGTGATGCCATTGCAGTAATGACATCACTAATTGAGAGGAATATAGAATACAACCAGGACGTTTTTGCCTGTTTTGTAGATTTCGAAAAAGCGTTTGATAGAGTGAATTGGGAAAAATTAATGCGTGTATTGCAGAAAATAGGAATGGATTGGAGGGACAGGAGACTGATCCGCAACCTGTACATGTCTCAGACTGCTCAGGTGCGAGTGGGGAACGGAGAGTCCGGATGGGCAGTGTTAGGAAGAGGGGTAAGGCAGGGTTGCCCATTGTCACCGGTGCTGTTCAACGTATATGTGGAGGAAATGATTAAAGAGGCATGGGAAGAACTAGAGGTAGGAATGAAAGTCGGAGGGGAATTCGTAAAATCGGTTAGTTTTGCTGATGACTAAGCATTAGTTGCTCAGTCAGCCAAGGGGTTGCAAGCATTGTTGAGTGAATTGGAGGTTCAGTGCGATAAATATAGGATGAGAATCAATATTAATAAAACAAAGGTTATGCGATTTTCCAGAAAGAAAAAGGCTAAGCTAAATATTAAAATAGGCGGGGAAAGAATAGAGCAGGTAGAGCAGTTTACATATCTCGGAAGTGTTTTGGACCAATACGGTCAAAGTGGTAGGGACGTAAGGAGAAGAATTGCGCTAGGCAAGGAGGCTTTCTCAAGGAGGAGGGAGTTGATGACGGGGACGTTGAGTAGGGATGTTAAGACAAGACTCGTAAAAACTCTGATATGGAGCGTAGCTATGTTCGGCGCGGAAACGTGGTCACTGAAGCAGGAGGATAGACGTAGATTGGAGGCTTTTGAAATGTGGGTGTGGAGAAGAATGGAGAAGGTGAAATGGACCGAAAGGAAAACAAATGAGGAAGTACTAGAGATGGTGGGTGAGGAGAGGGGTTTGTTGAGAGAAATCGTATGGAGGCAGGAAAAATGGATGAAAGGCGTATTGAGCGATAGTGGAATGTTGAAGAAGGTAATAGAGGGGAGAATGTTGGGCAAGCGAGGTAAGGGCAGGAACAGGATTGGGATGTTGGACGGGATGAAGGGAGGAAAGAAGTACACAGAGATGAAGAGGGACCTGATATAGATTAGTTCGATAGGTGGGGAGTCTCAAAATGTTTATTTGATAGTTGTGTCCATCCTAAAACCTACCTTAAACGGTAGATTACCTAATAATATATATATATATATATATATGTTCTGGTGCTGTGTGTTACTGTCTAAGTTTTTTATTCAACACTTCCGTGGTACTTCGAAGAAGTCATCTATATATATACATATATATATATATATATATATATATATATATATATATATATATATATATATGTATATGTATATATGTGTGTGTGTGTGTACATAAATACGCACGCACAATCCTGTTATTGCTTCCGGTTGACGGCGACTGAAAGGGACACATCAGCCGCATTCTGAATAACGACTTGGCCCGTTTCATTTTTCGTCGACGTACATACCTACCTCACGTGCCGTGACAAACCGGCGCGCCTCTCATGTCACCGGCCAAGACGCTCCGAAATATGGCGCGGCGGGAGCAGTTCATATTGCTTGTTGCCCTTTCTCTTCTCTCTCCAACGTTTGGTAAAAAGATGCCCTCACTCACCTCATACTGTCTCATTTAACGCACCTTTGTCTCCTGCTTTAAATTACTACGATATTATCAGTGAGTAATACAGAGGAACTGCACTCGAGTTCACCAAAGAGTAGAAAGGACCTTTCACCCCTATTAAACTTTCTTGACTCTGCGAATCTTACTCGGAACGATTTCCGGAACCAACTCGTCCGTCGGCAAGCACATTTTTTAACGCGGAACAGCCAAACAATGGAAACAAGCATCTGCACACGAACTATGCGAGAAAGTATGAAATACGTCTCCAGCTAAGTTGGAGAGTAAATCGCAGGCTTATGTTTGCGTTAAACTGACAAACATCAGATTCGTTCGGTAGCGATGCCGCTACTGACTTCACAGGCCTAGGGAATGGAATCAGATCTTGATGGAAGACGTGGTATTCCGAATCCTAATTGGATGGCAAGGAGAGCGTATCACGAAAACTTCATCCGTTGAAGAGGACGTGAAAGCATTGACATTTGGGAGAAATTTCCCGGAGAAAATGCTAGTACCGATGCGAATAGTTGTAGCCACCGACCACCGATCATTAAAATCCTATCACCCAAATATTTTCCACTTGCTTGTAAAGGAATACATTATCAATCTGTTTCCCCTAATAAGTGCTATTCTCAAGAGATAAATTTTTCAGAACGGTGATGGATCAATGAAATATCAAGATTAGATTTCTAGCTTTTTAACTTTCCAAAAGGATACAGAATCCATGAGCTGTTTTACAGTCCTCGATACAGCAAAATTGTCGTCGTCGTCATTTCTCCAATCCGGTGTGCCCGAATAGCTATTCCTATTCTGCTGGAAAATTTTCTCGATTACACCAACAAGATTTTAAAAATGTCCGACGAACCGAAATTGGGAAAAAAAATATTTCGCAGGTTTGCCAAACAGTTGAGAATCTTCCTGATTAGCATAGGCGACAAATTATGAGAATGAGAGCGTTCCGGAAGGCATGATGAAATTTTTGGAGGAAGCCATGCGGTGGACGTGCTAGATTTTTTTTATCGAAACGCACACCCCTCCCTCCCCTTTTCTCATCTTCACCTCCCATCCATCCCGCCTTTCACTTTCACCCATTCACCGCCGCCACTGCTACTCAAACTCCCACTCACCCTCGTCCCACGTCGCCGCTTAATCGTCGCCTACGCACCCCCTCCCTCGGCAGACCGTTCTCAAGTCTCGCTCCTCACCTCCAGCCGAATTGCTCCGTCCCCTGTAGTACACAGGGATACGATTCGCCAAAATATTACGCCTCTATGAAATAACGAAAAATAAAATCGGGGGGTTGAAATAAGAACTTATTCCAACCGCTGTTCTTCCTACATAACGCACGGAGAAGACACGGCGTAAATACCCCTTCTGCAGATTAAACCTGCAGCATATACGGTGCTGCAGGTTTAATCATCGTGATTTTTTCCAGCATGCACTTCTCTCGAATTTCAAATTACAAGCCTCGGTGCGTGATGCATTCATGTGTAATACAGCATACTTGAAGGACTTTCCAATTAATTGTCGATTTCAATACGATGATAGAATTGTTAATAACGTAATTCGTTCACGTCATTACTCTTCTTTTGGTGTTCCGACGAGCCGAAAATGGATACACAAAGCAAATAAATAATTCAAGTTTTCCATTACGGTCGTGTTCGAATATTGAGTGGGTAGGTGGGAGACGTCTCCGGCTATTTGGGAAATTATGACTGAGTAAGTAACAACAGTCAGATTTGGTTCAGAGGGAGCAAAATTTGAAAGATAATTAACCATAAAAGGAAAGCATCGGTTTTCTAATGTTTCCTATGCATTTACCTTAAAACAACCCAACAACAGCATGCATGCTTCCTAACAGTATGCATGGAATTGGCCTCCAGGCACAGATTTTACATTTTGAGTAGAAAATTAATAAGTTAGTTCAAATTTCTCATCCAATGCTCACAGATGGGAGGAGTACTTGAATAAGTTAGTCATGGAATCTAATTTTCTGATATATGTCGTTGGTAAATCAAGTTAGTATACCTATATGATATGATCAAGGCTTACTTAGCCAGTCAGCCAAATGGCTACAATAATTACTTAGCGCACGATGGATTCAGTGTGATATGATTGGGATACGAAGTAATCATAATGCTCCGAAGATAAAGAAATTCTCAAGAAATAAAAATTCTAGGACAAACAATAATAAAGCGGTATATAGACTAGAAAAGATAAAAGAACTATAGCAAAATAGCTCGCCTATATAGGAAGTGCTTTGGGTGATGTTGGGAACATTAAAAGGCAAATTGCGTGAGGTGATGAAGCGTTCTCAAATAGGAGGGATTGAGGACAGGCACCTTACGTAGGATACAAAGAAGAGACTAATGAAAACTTAAATGTGGAGTGCTGTTTTATATGGTTCAGAAAATTGGTCGTTGAAAAAAGGCGGTAAGCTTAGATTTTGAGACCTTTGAAATGTGAGCTTGGAGAAAAATGAAAAAAATAACAAGCGATGGAAAGAAAAACAAAAGATGAATTGCCAGGCAAAATAGGGGAGGAGGGAAGTTGTTGGGAAAAATTTGAAGGCGAAAAAATGAATGCAGGGGAAATTGACAAGCAATATAATTCTGAAGCAAGCAACAGAAGGGAAATTGCTGCGAAAGAGAGGTGGTGGGAGAAAAATAATAGGTATTTTGTGAGCATTTTAGGAAAGTTAAAAACATACAGATTTAAAGAATGAGTAATTACTATACATAGTATGAGGTCTCTATATATTGTACGTAGGGTTACTTAGAACCTGAGAGTAAAGTAGTGTGTAGTCTCAGGGTTCGTCCAAAACCTAACCTAAACTCGTAGACTACAACTCATAAAACTTTTATATGTTATGGGCTACAAATAATTGATTGAATATTTGAAGTGAAATATTGCAATGAAGTGCTTATTCTACAACACTAACAACTCCAAGCACATGTATGTGTCGTCATCTCTACGGCCTTTTATTTCATCATCATGACGATTCAAAACGACTAGAGCGCAGCATCTCCTCCATGGCATGACCTTTCCCTCTAAGGACTTCATATATACTCGCTTGGTATTGGCACAACCTCAATAGAAGGGGTAGTGGCGTTCATACTTAAGCATCTTATATGACTCCAGAAATGACCTCCAGAAATGACCTTAAGGGTATCTCGCTCTCTCGTCCAATTTCACCTGCAATAACCTGCGGCTAGATTGCATTCCGCAAGATGCCACAGGGGTGTCTGACATACCCACAGCTGATCATCGAAGAGATACCAGGAGATGTTAGTCAGTAGTTACGCTTATGGAATCAATTTGCGCCACAATTTGTAAGTAAGCTTGTGATTTTCCCCATTTTCGACTCCTCTGAAGAAGTCCTCTGAGAAATTATTCGTATTCTGGTTATTCGTGTGAGAAATCAATATACCATTCAGACATTTTCCTTCAATTTCTTTATTGTGTGTTGCTTCTGCCAGTTAGAAAAACAGTAAAATCCCCCCTAAGTACGATAGTAGTATCTATTAACTGTAAACAAGTCAGATTTTCAAGATTGAAGCTTAGACGTATGGAACGGAATTTCCATTCAAAATTATTAAATTCATTTCATGAACTCTGTAATGTGTACCGCGTTGGGATTGGGATGTTGGGATGATAATTTATTTCCATACTGTTTCTATACTATTGAAATGCGAAAATTTTAGACGGTACAGTGTGCTTTTCTAATTAAATTGCTGCACGAATCATTATTAATGATTCATCTTTTGTTTCCCCTCGAGACTATCTGAGGAAGGAAATTCTTCTGGCGGGGCCTAATGAATATATGACTTACTCTAATGAAGGTACACATATTTCTCGCATGATTTAGCAACCACAAGCAACTAAGCTAATTGAGATATCCGTGGCCAAGGGGACTAAAGTTTATAGACCTCTTAACTCAAATGCCGTTCGGAAGCGAAGGAAACCGTTTTAATTGAAATGGGTTACGATAAGAGGATATATAAGGACACTGGCAAGGATTTTTATCACTTATTGTGATTAGCGGAATTTCGCCAAAACGAACATAAAATGCCTATCGATAACAATCTGCGGCTTCCCTAGGCAAACCAATTTCTACTGAAAATCCAGGCCATCCAATGAATGGCGATTAGTCATTCTTCAAGGTCTACAAAAAAATGATAAGGCCATAGATTACGGAATAGTGGGGCGTAAAATAAAAGTCAATACCGCGTTTTATGAAAAAATTTGACTTAATGGCTCGCGTACACAAAAATTATTACCATGGGAATCGCGATCGTCAAGATCTATAACAAGTTAGCAAGAGAGCACTCAATTGAAAGACATCTCCGAAAATATTTCAAATAAAATATCACTAAGGAAATCAAAAGTACTGCAATGAATTTTAATTTATTTCCAATGAAATATTGAAAGTGTTTCGGGCGCTTCCAGTATCCTCGGTTGTGAACGATAAATTATCTATGAAGCCAACGCAAGTGTACTAAGTACACAATACTTGAGGAATGCTTATACGAATGAACACGACAACACTGCGAGTCAAAATGATCACTAAATGTGGAACCAAAGAAGCAGAGAGTGTAGAGGGTAATTTTCCTTTTCCTCTTTCATTTTCTGCTCCAACGTTGCCCCTTCTCTTATCACTGGCTGGTTGAAAATGCCTGTTGGAGGACGAGGGAAATGAGACAGGGAGCGCTGTAACATCACACCATGCTGTGACCCCATTGTATGCGCTATATACCCTTTTCGGCTCCCTTTTTCCTGATTTATTTATTCCCTCCATTAGCCGACCTCACCCCGACTCTTCGTCCTCACTCAAGTTGCATCCTCCTGCTATCTCGTAATTTTTTCCACCGTAGAGCTGGGATATTTAGTGACTTCGCGTGCCCTTGAACTGAAAGATGATTAGATTTTCAAAGGAGGCAATTTTCAAACTAAAATATAATACTAATTCAACAGCCAAAAGGTGCTTTCAATGCAGCGACCCATTCCGGTAGGTTTGGGCACTGCAATTACTGGGCTCGAATCTTTTATGCATAATCCTCATTCGTGAATTTTAGGATAAAATATTTTCGCAGTTGTGTTCATCATTGAAGCAAATGTTAAATTAATGTCCGTAAAAACCTAATGAGCCGGAAAATTTGTCTCGATGTATATCAGGAAACCCAATCTATCGTAAAATCGCGTGGAAAAGTGTTCCTTTTACTTAGAGATACTCGTTACATTTTATATATCAGAATGCACCAATCTAAAATGGTTTTCTAGGCATCACGATTCAAATTTCGGGGCTACTCTCAGAACACAGAAAAAAATGAAATACTGACTGCCAAATTAAACTAATTGCATCATATTTTGCTCATGGTAAAAGTAATATGTCGCTGAATAAAATCATTTGTTAACGGTTGGAATAACATTCTGGGACCGTGTATTTCTCTGCGAAAAAAATATGAAGTGTACATTTATATACATATATCTATATACATGCATACATGCCCTCATACACACACATATATAAAAACATATTTAAATATACATTCACACACAAAAAAAATATATATATATAAATAAAAAACAAATATTTAAAGATATATATATATATGTATATATATATATATATATATATTCAAACTTGAAAATCCCGCCATACGGCGCACAAATATTCATTCAAACAGAAATAGGTATAAGGAAAGGGGATAGGAAAACACATAATAGGCGAAGACAGGACATGTGGGGAAGGCGGTTTTTGAGCAGATCACGAAAGTAAAAATATTTCCCTATCCGGGATTTGAACCACGGACCTTCCACTTTCCGGGCGGATGCTCTACCAGTTGAGCTAATAGGGAAACCTGATTTACCGTGAGATCTGCGATCTTATAAAGCGCCAAAGTGCTCCGATACATATTGCCCGAGAGATGGCGTTATGGAGCTGTTTTTTTACTTTCGTGATCTGCTCAAAAACCGCCTTCCCCACATGTCCTGTCTTCGCCTATTATGTGTTTTCCTATCCCCTTTCCTTATACCTATTTCTGTTTGAATGAATATTTGTGCGCCGTATGGCGGGATTTTCAAGTTTGAATATGTGTTTGGCCAATGTGGCTCGTCTCTTCTTCTGGCTATGCGTGCCATGAAACGCACCGTTCCTATCCTTTATAAGATCGTATGAATGCTTTTCTACTATCCTTTCCCCTTCTTGTGTCCCGTCCATTTCTCCTTTGGTGGGTGAAACAGCTCCATAACGCCATCTCTCGGGCAATATGTATCGGAGCACTTTGGCGCTTTATAAGATCGCAGATCTCACGGTAAATCAGGTTTCCCTATTAGCTCAACTGGTAGAGCATCCGCCCGGAAAGTGGAAGGTCCGTGGTTCAAATCCCGGATAGGGAAATATTTTTACTTTCGTGATCTGCTCAAAAACCGCCTTCCCCACATGTCCTGTCTTCGCCTATTATGTGTTTTCCTATCCCCTTTCCTTATACCTATTTCTGTTTGAATGAATATTTGTGCGCCGTATGGCGGGATTTTCAAGTTTGAATATGTGTTTGGCCAATGTGGCTCGTCTCTTCTTCTGGCTATGCGTGCCATGAAACGCACCGTTCCTATCCTTTATAAGATCGTATGAATGCTTTTCTACTATCCTTTCCCCTTCTTGTGTCCCGTCCATTTCTCCTTTGGTGGGTGAAACAGCTCCATAACGCCATCTCTCGGGCAATATGTATCGGAGCACTTTGGCGCTTTATAAGATCGCAGATCTCACGGTAAATCAGGTTTCCCTATTAGCTCAACTGGTAGAGCATCCGCCCGGAAAGTGGAAGGTCCGTGGTTCAAATCCCGGATAGGGAAATATTTTTACTTTCGTGATCTGCTCAAAAACCGCCTTCCCCACATGTCCTGTCTTCGCCTATTATGTGTTTTCCTATCCCCTTTCCTTATACCTATTTCTGTTTGAATGAATATTTGTGCGCCGTATGGCGGGATTTTCAAGTTTGAATATGTGTTTGGCCAATGTGGCTCGTCTCTTCTTCTGGCTATGCGTGCCATGAAACGCACCGTTCCTATCCTTTATAAGATCGTATGAATGCTTTTCTACTATCCTTTCCCCTTCTTGTGTCCCGTCCATTTCTCCTTTGGTGGGTGAAACAGCTCCATAACGCCATCTCTCGGGCAATATGTATCGGAGCACTTTGGCGCTTTATAAGATCGCAGATCTCACGGTAAATCAGGTTTCCCTATTAGCTCAACTGGTAGAGCATCCGCCCGGAAAGTGGAAGGTCCGTGGTTCAAATCCCGGATAGGGAAATATTTTTACTTTCGTGATCTGCTCAAAAACCGCCTTCCCCACATGTCCTGTCTTCGCCTATTATGTGTTTTCCTATCCCCTTTCCTTATACCTATTTCTGTTTGAATGAATATATATATATATATATATATATATTATTATTAGGTAATCTACCGTAGGTAAGGTAGGTTTTGGATGGACACAACTATCAAATAAACATTTTGTAACTCCAAACAAAACCCAATCCAGCGACCTAATCTACATCAGGTCCCTCTTCATCTCTGTGTACTAATTTCCTCCCTTCATCCCGTCGAACATCCCTATCCTGTTCCTGCCCTTTCCTCGCTTGCCCAACATTCTCCCCTCTATTACCTTCTTCAACATTCCACTACCGCTCAATACGCCTTTCATCCATTTTTCCTGCCTCCATAGGATTTCTCTCAACAAACCCCTCTCCTCACCCACCCTCTCCAGTACATCCTCATTTGTTTTCCTTTCGGTCTATTTCACCTTCTCCATTCTTCTCCACACCCAAATTTCAAAAGCCTCCAATCTACGTCTATCCTTCTGCTTCAGTGACCACGTTTCCGCCCCGTACATAGCTACGCTCCATATCAGAGTTTTTACGAGTCTTGTCTTAACATCCCTACTCAACGTCCCCGTCATCAACTCCCTCCTCCTTGAGAAAGCCTCCTTGCCTAGCGCAATTCTTCTCCTTACGTCCCTACCACTTTGATCGTATTGGTCCACAACACTTTCGAGATATGTAAACTGTTCTACCTGTTCTATATATATATATATATATATATATATATATATATATATATATATATATATATATATATATATATATATAGTATATATATATATATATATTCTTCCTATACTCAAACACGAAAACCCACCACATGGCAAACACATTCATTCACATGGATACAGATATAAGGAAAAGGGATAGGAACACATATTTCCATTGAACTATCGAGGAAACGTAAATTAGATTAAAGTTTGCGGGGGGTTTATGCAACTACTTGCCCCAATTGTGGGCATAGTGTCGGCCCGGCAAGTCGAAGATTCGTTGTTCGAGCCCCGGTTAAGGAAACTTTTTTACGCTTGTGATCTACTTGATTTCACCTTCCTCACCATTCCTGTGTTCATCTTTAATGCGTTCCTATCCCTTTTCCTTATATACACTTAAAGTAATACGGTCTAATTTAAAGATGAAAAATAATAGCTGAAATAGGTCAGGTCAATGGGACACTCGTCAATAAAGTTGCTTAGATATTATAGAGAGATTATATAGAAAAAACTTAATATATTAAATATATTTCCAGTCAAATAACAAGGGTAAAATTTTATTTTTATATAAAAATGGAATTTTAATATATATTTTTTGAAAAGCTACACGTGAGAAACCCTTTTCTCAGGCAGCTCTATATGGATGAAAGAAGGATCACTATTTTTTATGAACTATTGACATACTTCTGAGTGAGATTTGATAACATGTGATTTGTTTTTTTTTCGTTTAGATTGGGAAAATTTGGTTTGACTATTACGTGAAAGGACTTCGATGAACTGTATGTTCACTTTAACTAGAGAAAACTACTGATTACATATATAATCAGTGCTATGAAAAATTACTGAGGCACTACGTATTTTTTCATTAAATACCGTATTGTAGTAATGAAATGTTTTCAAAATGTTAACCTTTGAGAAACGTGAATAAGCAGCCCACGACAATATGGCGTGCTAAATGAGAAAGCTCAAATAGCTCATAAATTAAAATGAATTGTGAAATTCAACTCTGATTGTTAGATAGATATTCTTCACGGACCACAAAGAGAAGGCTCATGCTACGAGTAACTTGAGGGAAACCAATACCTACACTAATGATTCGAAATCTTTGATATGGAAGACGACAGAAAGCCATATGATTATCGCAACGACACCCACACAGCAAATATTTTATCTTTCTGTGGAAATAAATTATGCACTTGATACCTTCTACAGCAAAAATAATGGAACATGGGATTTTTTGAGAGGGGAAGTCGTAATTACAGGGAAGGAACAATGATGCTATTGTTTGATTGCACAAATCTAAATAATTAAACGCTGCAATACGTAGAAGAAATTTCATCTCTGAAATTTTGAATAAAACTGAGTAAAAAGAAAACGTCCACGTAAATTTTATATAATATAAATCTGTATATATATATATATATATATATATATATATATATATATATATATATATATATATATATATATATATATATATGTGCAAGTGAGCACCCATTAGGTAAGCATTAGAAATAAGTCGCTGAAATGTTTCATCGTCAACATAATTTTCTATATATATGAGGCATGCATTATATCGGCAATGGAGAATAGTCAAACAGAAATTATTCAGAACCTCCAGCAACAGAATATCTATTGAAGTTTTCAGAAATTAACGGAGAAGAGTGTGTTACTGATGAAATATTTCCTACACGTGTTGAATTGTGGCAATAATTGTTAAGCTATGATAAATTCCTCCACTGAATAATATAGAATTATTATTAGCAATAGTCTGCTGGCCAATGCATATTCAAAATGGGCCCAGATGCTGAAAAATACTAAGAATCTGTGTTATTGAAAACGGCATTAAATGCCACAACATCCCGCAATACACTAAACTAGTTTTGAGCTCTACATCTTTCATAAGTATCTTACTACGGTCAAAATGCCTCTTTTTTCCTATCCCTAATTCGCTTACTCAATATTCTCCCTCCAATTAGTCCTCAAAATTCCACTTAATATCAGAATCTGATCTCCAAAAGTCCTTTGAATTTTCCTAATTTCCTAATTAGGAAAACTCCTCTCTCCTCTTTTCCATAAATGAAAAATCCTGAGTAAGATATGTACGTATTTGACAATAATTCCATTGTTTATTTTGTTATTATCTGGATTTATTTTTCCCGAATGGTGAAAAATAAACTTTATGCCAGGGAGTAAATGGGTTTTTCTAAATGACTGCTGATCAGCTCATCATTATTGGCTTACATTTGTTGTAAAATTGTTGAATGAAAGAATCAAATTAAAATTAAATAGTTACATCAATACGAAAAATGAGATATATCTGAAAAGTGATATTCTCTAGGGGAATGCTATCTAATAGAGTCTGTCGAATAACAAATTTGACTAGCCTGTCCTCATTTTCAACTTTAATTTCCATGTTCCTAGATGAAATCTAGCTAGCTAAAATCGTGTTTAAAATACTGTATTCAATGACAAACATTATTCCATTTTATTAATAATTTCAGGTTTCAAAAGATGGGAATGTGGCCACGAGAACAATGTTCCGTTCCTATAATTTCATGCCTCCAACAACAGGTTACACTTCCGTTGCACGCATTTTTTCCTGAAATAATGCTCTCTCCCTCCTGAGATATTCTTTCTCGAGATAAACTGCAAAATCCGTGAACATTTCCTATTTTTAGTATTTTAACCGCAACAGTACATTAGAAAATGGAACAGTACCTAAACATTTATACTAGAATTTAAGTTTAACTTAATTCCAGTACATTAAACCACATGCATTGGCGAAATCAGCTCTTTCTACGATCATGATGGAGAGATAAGTTTTTTTAATATCTTAACACTCTTTGTATATGCGATTTAAGTGCAATAAAAATATTTACCTTATTATTTAGAGGGAATGTCGAGATTAGGAGAGAAAATAATTGAACTGAAAGCTGCGGAAAGCAACTTGACAAAAATGATGGCCAATTCCCGGCAGCCTCTTTTCGAGAACAAAGAGGAGGACGCGGCAGGATACGCGACGAATTAGCCGCTGGCGACCCCGTCAGACACCGATGGCCGAGGAACCCCACGGGGTTGTGTGAAAACGAGGCGACGTTACTACGGTAGCTCACACTATAATCAATATCCTTTCGCCAATGTCGAAAATGACCCTATCGCAAGCGTCCGACGACCATTGCCCTCTATTTCCTTCGAGTCCATCTCCTTCCGCGTCCCAAATATTTGCCCCTATTTCCTATACGTCATTACCAAAATAACTGCAAGAAAGCTAAATTAATTGATGCCAATTAATATTACTTATAAAAAATCCATTTTTGATCAAAAAAGAGTTTACATGTTCTAATATCTAACGTAGTCATGTCCGCGGAAACCATGAATTACGCGCAAGAAAACTATTTTTTCAATATTCTTAGTATTCCGTGGATACATCTTGACTAAAAATCAATATCCTATCGTAGCTATTTTGCTTTTCTACTTAAAGGGAAACTCTGCATAAAAATAATAAAAAATACAGAGGTTACCATTTCATTTTATTCATATGATAAAAATTAAATAGCAGTTCATGATCAGTGATTCATTTCATGGGCAATTGTACTTCACTCTGAATTTAATCTCAAAGGCCAACTGAGTAATGCAATGTATTAAGATATTATTTCTTGTAATTCTACGAAAAATCTGATTGTTTATATTCCGGGTTACTCTGATAAATGGCATTTCAATGTGAATAAGTTTTTAGATTTAAATTTATGACTTGGGGACATATTTTTCAGAAAAAAACTAGAGGAAAAAGTTCGTATTTTGGGTGAAGGGAAATAATTCTTTCCAAAGACAATCATATGGATCATTCTTAAAATGAAACATTGTAGTGAAAAAGCAATTTAAACAAAAATGAACACACTTTAAAATCAATAACTTTGCATAGAATCTCTCGTGTAGTAGACGAGATTATGTACAATTTCTGTCACGAAATGTGATAATAATTACTAATAAAAACATAATCAACTATTTATTTCAATTAGAAAACATCATGTACCTTCAGAAAATATATGAAATTGTCAAATTACTATCTATTGTCCTAAATAAGTTGTAGAGTAGTCAGTTCAGCATTAAGACGTCATATGCTGTGGATTGATAATAGGTTGTAACAAAAGTAAAAAAAAGGAGATATAGCTGGAAAATGCATTAACCTAAAGTGAAAAATACTAAAATATATACTACAGATGCTCACTATGGAAGTTATTATCAATTATTTTTCGCTTCCCATTAGCCCATAGCAAATATTAAAGGTTTTTAATGATTCCTTGTTCAAATATTAATGCAGAAGATAATGTCCACTGTTAAGACATATCTTCTAATTAATATAAATGTAATTATTTGATTTGAGTTTGGTGCTTTCATTCAATAACTTAAGGCTAATTTGATCTAATAATGTTGATTAAGATTATGTGCCTAAGCTTTCGTCCGTATAAAAGATGGAAATTTAGAAACACACATTAATATACTTACTGGAATAAAATCATGTATACATGATGGAGAGCTATAACTTGAACGAAGAATTAATACAGAATATTATAAATATAAAAAACGTCAAGCATAAATAAATAAGGGTTTTTCATTTTATATTGTTCATCTACAGATTCGGAAATCGATTTCGCACTACCAATTCTCACCCCAAAAAGATTTATTTTTCCCTTTCTTGTCTTTTTTTCCATCGTCCGAAACGCGCCAATCCAAATACCCCCACTAAGAGATCCACTTTTGCTTGACCGAGAAAAAAAAAACGATAAAAAAGAGCGTAAGCCATTAGAGCAGCCAATCAATGGGCCTCTCCTGTCCACTCCCTGTATTTCTTCCTTCCTTTCTCTCCTGCTCCCGTTTCTTTCCTAGTATGTCCCACCAAAATCTTCACATAGCAACATAATTCAGAGCATAGTATAATTCAACTGTTTTCTTCACCTCTTACAATTCTGACAGATTAAGTAAATACCTAGGTAAATTATATAGAAAAATAAACTCATTAAAAACAACGTTATTTAGAAGAATTATAAAATTATAGATACTATTACCAGAATTATATAAGTATAAAATAAAAGAGGAACTTTCGCAAGGTTTTCGTCACGGCTGATTAGATATCTTCTATGGACGAAAAACGGGTTTCTTTCAGGACTGCCTTAATCCGAGGGAACCAAAATAAGTCTGCTGGGGCGACGTCAGGACTATAGGGGGTAGGGCAGCGTTGGCACCTTGTGGTTGGCCAGGAACTTGCGGACTCGTAGCGCGTTGTGGCACCTTGGGCACGGGTTTGGCGCACACTTTCCTCATCGCTAAATCCTCAGTAACAATGTGAAACAAAATAGAAGGCGAGAAGTTCAGTTCATTGGCAATCATCTTGATACTCAATCGACGGTCAGAGTCCAACAATTATCCAACATGAGCCACATTGTTGTCGGACGCCCAGAGCATTGTTCGTCGTGAACCTCTTACTGGCCCTCCTTAAAGGTCTTTAACCACCTTGAAACTTGTGAGAAGGACAGAGCAGAGTCCTCGTAAGCCTCACGAATTATTTTGTTAGTTTCCTCAAGAGATTTTTTCAGTTTAGCACAAAACTTAGTAATCGCGTAACGTTTCTCGATCGTCGATTCCATTGTTTTCGTGAAAAGGCACAGAGGTTTACAATATCTGACGTCCTGTCGCTTCCACAGCTTTGGAGAGCACTGAGACCGGTTTCGCGGCAAAGCTTACCGTCCTCTCCTCCCACCTACTCCAAGTATTTCGACCCCACTCTGACCAATAGGAACAACGCGGGAATTTTAATTGCATTACTTTTAGAACGCATCCTGTATATATATATTTATATATACTCAAATATATCTATTTAACAAATTCATATATAAAGAAGTCTTTGGTAATATAATTTTTCACATCTGGCAATGAATTAATTTCCATGTTGGATACAAATTTTACAAAAAACAATCTAGAGGTCTCCTTCCCTGATGTTGAACGCATTATCATATTTTCTCAGATATATGTATATTTTTATATTTAAAAATATGAATAAATAAATCAACAAACAGTTATTCTTCACACTGTTACAGTAAGTTTTTGTACATTTTCTTTGAACTGAACCCGTTTCAAAATATCTGCAAGAATTAGTAATTAAAATATTAAAGGATGATTTTTAATGATGACTAAATTAAATGTTTGCGCAACACTTTCCTGCACACATTAACCCTGGAAACGAGGAATATTGCCTTCGTATTGCACTTATTACGTAAATTTACTTAAACGGCGAGCTTCCTCTTTGCTTATAATTTTTCACTAGCGTTAAAATTCAAGGCGACAGAATTGTTTTATCATGGGACGCACCGTATTATGTCCGCAGAATTAAAGCAGCATGAGTATGATAAAAGCAGAGAAGCGAAAGGAGAACATGAAAAATGAGTCGGCACATTTTGTAAATAAGTGGAAAGGATTTTAACGAAGCAGCACCACTGATGAGCAGGAAATGTACAGGGTGCGGCAACATAACTTCCTTTTTTGAAAGCGCTTTGGGTTTGAAAAAAGGAAGTTACGAGTTCGTAAGTTCGTATGTTACCTCACCCTGAACTTAAAATGAAATCATGGAGAAGGAGAAAGGACATTAAAAGCATGGGTAGGAATACTGGTATGTCCGCAATGCGATGGTAACCCAAAAAACAGTCTAGCCCCACCCAAAAACTAGCATCCTTTCTTGTTTCCCTTAATTATTTGTTTTCGCGGGGGTCAGTCTATTCATTTTCGGACTGCATACCTGCGCCATTAGAATCTGTTAAGCTCCTCATTTCACATCATTATTGCATCCGTGGTTCCCACAGAGATAAAAAGAAGAAATAATGGTATTAAAGGGTGCCCAATTAAGCAGAGGCTAATGAACACACCGACTCTCACTCAGTTGCTATAACCACAGACATAAATTTTTACTCTGCAAATACTCTACGAAACCTTTCCTAAATCCTGAAGGATGACTAAGAAAGTTAAATTCTACAGAACCCCGTTGAAATCAGTCCGGACAGCATAAGATAAAACAAAATAAGCCACAATTTCATTTCTGTACCTGAGTTTACTAAATAATATGTAAGACGAGATACATTTACAGGTTTAACTTCGTAGAAAAATGTTGATGCATTTCACTCTTTGTGTTTTTTGTTTGATTCTCCATAAAGGTGATCTCATATAATTCACGGTCCTTGTCACCTCTCTGTATCGAACAAATGCCAGAGTCAAATTATCATGACTGGATATTTTTTACTCGCAATAAATAGACTACCGCTTTGACTTCAGATAAAACTGGCAACAAATAAGCTATTAATGAAACTTAATAAGCATGATGACCATTCACCGTACCATACGTTTACACACATTTTTCACTAATTTTCATTAGAAACATAAAACCTTACTCCATTCACCATGGACTGGTTTTTCTCTATGATGAAAAGTGGTGAGTTTATTTTTGCATGACACCTTTTATACACAGAAATTGAGACTATAGGTACACACAGGTAGTTAAATATGGAAAACTTTGATTCTGCAAATAGCACAGAGAGAAGCTTCATTTTACCATCAATGTTTTGCTGAAAATTTTATATCTCATTACCAGCGTATGAATATTGTAAGCTTGTTTAGTCGGTCGATTACCCATAACAAAAATTGACGACCTGGGAATTACTTTATGTTTGGGGTAAAAAGTTTTTTATCCATGAAAGGTGTATTTAAAGTGCACTCTCTGCGCAAAAAAATATACAATAATGATGATCAGATAAATGAAAAATACTGAAAGCCTACTCTTGTGGAAGCAATTTCTCTTGTCTTTGGAAAGAAAGGAACATCTCACCACGGTTGTCTTTCACAAGAAATTTCCGTTTTCCGTATTGCCGAAATGATAAAAGTGAAATAGGGTGATATTCCTTGCAAGTAATTTAAGAAAAAAAGATAATTTTATTTTTAAATATGAGCCAATTTGATATTTCCAACATAAATTTACGATTGACTGCTCTTTTATGCTTTTTTGCGAATTATTCAAATTAAATCATTATATTTTGGTACAAGAGGTTTTTTTGCCAGGGCTGCAGGTTGACAACGTTACTACCTACTACTGGCGTTGAGGGTCAGACGTTCGTGTTTAAATCGATCGTGTCGAGGGTAACGTGACACTCTCCTTCTGCGGTGTCCTTAATGACAGATGTGATAAACAACTCATACGTGATCAAGATCGAAGTTGATTCAATATTTATGGAACTATTTGAGCTGCGCAATATACTTGAGGTCGCCCTTCACACAGATGAGCATGAGAAAGAACAAATACCAACGAAAATGGTTGAGGTGCGATAAAAATTACTGTCGCTCTTTAAAAATGTCATTTATTCATTTTAAAAAAGATTTTGTATCAATCAATTTGAACATGCAACTAATTTTTTCATCTTATAAACAAGCTGATGCAGAAAGCTAAATACGACAAAACATTTTTACACGGAAAAGTGAGGTCTCAAGTTGTTTTTATCTATTACGTTTGATCCAGTATGGGGTTTGCAATTTATGGGGAAAACTTTGGCTAAAATATGTCTCTGCATATTTTTACGTGCATATATATATATATATTTATAATACCTAAAATTTGAAAGGTAAAGAGACAAATTATTATAAACCTATTTAGGAAATTATTTCTCTCCTCATAAACGAGCATCAAGGCCACCTTAAAGTGTAGAGGAAGTGTGAGTCTTCCTAAAGCTTATCTCTTCACATTCACAGTTCTCACCTGAATTGGATTATCCTTCAATAAAAATTTGCACCCACATAAACACACTAGAACTTACATACATACGTGTTTATCTACATCATGCAATAATGGGTGTGGCAGAGCAAAGCCTCTGGTCTGTCGAGAGAGAGAGCTTGCAAAAGGATTCTATTCCGTGAACTTGAAGGAAAATACATAAACTAACGTCTTCCTACATGCTTGATTCATGTCCCTTCAAGGCTGTGAAAGTGTTCAGCTCTGATGTAAAATGCACCACTTGTAATAAAAATGACGTTAAAAATTCAATAATTTGATTGTTTAAGTAATAATTTCCATTTTGGTTCTCGTGTAAATTATTTGAATCCCGCTAACGATATGTTTTCACATGGGAGTTGAGGACGACGGTTTCATTTAACAAAAATCCATAAAACCTCACGAAACCCCTCAGAAGTACTTCTCAGGAGGTGGACTGACGTGCATCATTAAGATATATTAAGTGACACGGTAAAATTAACCTTTGAATGCTAGTGGTGATTTGGCCAGCAATAAGCGTAAAAATGAATAAACTTAGTGCTTCCATCGTAAAAAAAAATATTACTCTCTATGACGAATGTGAGCAAAAAACCCTAGTTTTTCACTGTCTTGTTAATATATTTAATACGGTTTGAACAGAACTGATTTAAACTTCGTATTTAAAAAAAAATCTTAAAACTTCTAGAAGACATGGCCCCATAATATTTCGTGGTGTGACTCATATATACCATGGTTAGTAAATTCACGACATTAACATTGGCTGAGAAGTGAAATAACCAAAACGGAACAAAGTGAAATAGGATGAGTACCGGAAATATTGAAGACAATATAGTAAATAAGAGATACACACAAAACAATTCAAGTAAGACTCGATCAAAGTGCATGCATCAGCCTATCGCTTGATCCCTAAGTTTCAATTGGTCACTATTAAATTTTCAATGAAATTCATCAAGGGTCGAACACCAGAATCAGAGCCCATCAAATTTTATATCATGAATTATAATGACAAGGCTAATTACCATTCGTCTACCTGACAGAATTGAACACCAACATCCTTTCGCGGACCTTTTAATGAAAATAAATTGAAGAATTCAGTTATAATTTGGTAATATGTACGGCATTGGCAATCGTGTGGTTTCAAGATCGCACTACGCCTGAAGCCATGCTTTTCATGTTTCATCTAGGATTATTTAAATTGTTTAGATGACGCTTTACAACGCTAGCCACTGAGACACCGAAATTTTAAAAAGTTAACGGTATTGGAAAATGAACTGTCATTCATATTCGCGAAATCAGATTTTTCTCTCCTCTTCAGCTCGGAGGATGTTAAATTCATATGACGGAAACAATAAAATATCGCCTACGTAAACAGACACTCTGGAAGAAAAATCACGGTTGCAAAGACTTTGAAATCCGTCAGATCCGAAAGTTTTTGCGAGGAACAGATTGAAGTGATTAAGGCCGTTGTGAGGGGGAGAGAGAGAGGAGAGAGAGAAAAGGGAAGAAGACATTGGATGATGGCGTGAACAAGGGGACTGACGGAAGACTCAGAAGAGAGGGCGCTAAAGGTCGGAGATGGGAGGAGGGGGGGGGGGGAAGGAGAGAAAGTGCAAAGAGTTAAGAGATGAGGGGGAGAAAAACTGATGGGGAGAGCAATCGAAAGTTCCCGCTACCTATTTACTCACCTTCGTGTGCGGGCATTCCCCTACCTCTACGACTGGGAATAGGAAATCCCCATCTCCCCTTTGCTTTCCGGCCCAAGCCGCGCCCCTTCCTCTGTCCCCCGTCCGAGAATAACCGATAAAACGGCTGAAATGGCATAACCCTGCCTCTTCTTCATCCTCCTAACCCCCTCCCCTTCCGACCACTCCCCACCCGCCCCCGGCCATTCCTCCTTTGAGTGCCCTTTCCCTTCCTCCATCCACCACTCAACCTCCCCATCGCACTCCAGCACTCCTCCTCTCCCCCTCAAACGCAATTCGCCCTTCCTTTGTTTCTCTCGCACGCCATATCTGCCCGCTCATTTATCTCTCTCCCTCCCCCCTTCCCTCCGCGTCGCCCTCCTGACCATCAAGGTCCCTTCCCTCCCCCAGGCCTCCTTACGTCCGCTCCCTTCGGGGGTGGAGGGAGGGAGTTTCTTTTTTTTTGAATATCCTCGGTAAGATGAGGGTGCGTAGCTTTAGGGGTCATGACCTCACTCCCGATCCCTATCCTTGCCACCTCTCGGATGCTCCCAACCCATTTCTTCATTTTACTCTGCGTTTCGTCCCGTTTCCTAACGTCCCCAAAAAGAGCCGACGCAACCAACCCGACTCCTTTCACCTTGAAAGACGGCCCTGCCTAACTTGATGCGTGAACTGTGGGCTGTTTGCCCTCCGTTGGCACTTCCTCATCGCCTCGCCGAGCGCTTGTATGCCCTGCATGCAAGCAGCCCGAGGTTTGCATGCCGTGTGCTGCGAATGCCGAACAAAGCAGCAATGGGGAATGGGAAAGCATGTGTTTACGGGATCAGATCGAGAGCCGAAACCTTGAAATCGTTGCTTCAGCCGTGGTAATATAAAGGAATCGACCGCTCATGGGAATCAATCGGGGAGGTAGACCTTCACGTACCTACTCCTTACGAGTTCACGACCTATGTTACAATGAAGCGTTGAATTAGTCGTTTGATACACCGTATGCGCCGTTGTTGCCACCAGCAAATCCCATTATTCATAAACAATAGCTCTGATCACCTATTTTCCGCCCGATTCACCCTTAACCATTATTTTGAGCATCATATCATGCTAATATCCGAAAAAAAGACGAAGAAGAGACTACCTTCAAATAAGGCTTGGGAGGGTTAACATATCAGGGGCTTCAGAGTAAATCCCACCGGTGGGATTCGTCTTCCGCTTACGATACTAAAAAGATTCGCTTTGCAACGAGAACCTTAATCCAATTCATTAAACATTGATACATCTTAAATAACATTTTTTTATCCACAATTACACGATAGCAAAGAAGACACCGGAATGTTCTTTGGCAGGGGTGCTTCCACAGCAAGCATGCTTATACGCGAAGAGTTACGGTTGCGTAGTCATAGTCACAGATGTCAAAAGAGTCATAAGTGAAAGACTACTTGATGTTAAAAAACTTATAACGTATTTAAACAGAGAAATATTACCCGCTTTAAAAGGTGTGGAGAAAGGGTAATTACCATTAATAGAGAGATCTTAGATTACAAAGAAAAACTTTATCTCCCTAAAAAATATGCAATAAAAAACGAATATCAACAACTTAAGGGAAAGAGAAAAATAACAAACACCTTTCACAACAAGTAAAAGGTACAGCATACTTAAATTCTTACAGCTTTACAGCTTACTTAATCCCCCAGCCTTACACAAAAAAGTAAAGGAATGAAACAAAAGAGAAAGACTGTAAAGTGTACACTACCTAGTGATGCTATTTACTCCCTGGTTAATGTGGGTCGGCAGCTGTTACTTTCTCCTGTTTCTCTCGTGAAAAACAACAACTTAAAGCCACAAATTTTTCAATTTCACTTCGACATTCAAGACCTTATGGCACTTTATGCCAGAGTTTTCAAAATGTGCCGTTAAGTCTAAAGAAAACTGATCTGCTTCAAATTAACTCATTGAATTGATCCCGTGAATTATTTTTATATTTTGGAGAGGATCTCATCCTAAATCCATCATTTTAGTCCCACTTCTGTGTTTGTCGTAATTTCTTTTAACAAATATTTCTCCTCCCCACTGCACCCCTAATAGCAAGACTACATCATGAGGATTCCAAATATTAGCTGCATACTCTGGAGTCTAACAACGGAGGAATAATTACGCTTTCCACTTTTCATACCATATAAAACGGTAGAGAGACGTTAATGCATAAGTCACTAAACTTAAGCCAGCAACACAAGCCACTAACACTTCAGCAATGTGGGAAATATATTGCAGCCGAACTCACGGCAACTATGGTTCAGCTGAATTCACGCTTGCATAAAGACCATAAAATAGTAGGTAATTGAATCGTGACTGAAATAAAAAAATGAATGCTGATGACGATTGCATAGGTAGATATAAAAGAACGACCTGAATGCGTTGATATTATTCGTCTTCCAAGCATAATAGATTTAGGGCTCGATTCAACAAACATAACTTATTGAAATACCAATACCTCTTTTAGTGCGAAAAATTTCTGTCAGTATAAGCAAACTCTCGTAAATGAGTTTATGAGTTGCACGGCCATGTAATCGTGGAACTTCCCCTTCTTACTTTTCAGTTCTGCATGACCTGTCTTGTTTTCATGAAGGCCTGTCATATGAAGAGTATTGGTTCGTTTTATTCCCTTTTTTCGGATAACCAAAAACTAATCTATTAGGTATATTAAACCTTGTTTTGAATTAATTCTTCATCCAGGATACAAATTTACACGTTATGTGATAGTTTTTAAAGACTATTTTTCCCTTCTCCCTTCCTCTCCAATATCCTCTCCTTCTCCCTTCCTCTCCCTTATCACTCACCCTTCCCACCTGGTGCTTGCACCCAGTTACATATATTTTTGGTGGATCGCTGGATATTACATAAGATGGTCGATGATTTTACATAAGTACTTGGGATTTTAAAAGAGGGAAATAACCTCTTTAGCATATATATTTGTTTTTCTGTTACGCGTTCCATCGAGAAGTGAAATCTTTGCCAAGGAATATCCGAGTGAACTTCGAATGAGAAATCAACGTCTTAAATTAGGTATAATAATTTCAACGGACCTTTCCTTTCAATCTTTTATAAGCATGTAACTCCAGAGCAATATCTCTTTGGGTTAAAAAGAACCCCATATTGTGGTTTCATAAACATGGAAACACGTAAAGATGGGAAATGATCAAGGCGATATTTCAGCTTTGAGGACTTGGTGATATCGATTTTAGAATAACGGCTATGAGTTCTCGATAGTCAAGTTTTATGGCGTCGACACGTGTTACGATCAGCTTTATGAACGAGGTTAGCCTCAGCAGACAGAATTTAGGGTGGGTTTCTTAATCCGCCAGTTTTTTACCAAGCATCAATGCTTCATTTTGTAAAAACTTGCTGAGGTTCCATTCTAAGCAACGCACGTGTAATTACGCCTATGTTCCATCTAATTTCTCAAAACAACTGTCACAAGACTAATGGGCTACGTACTGTGGTTAAAGGAAGTTTCCATCTCCCAATTAAGACACTGAAGATGGCAGAAGAGCTTACCTTCCTTGCTATTTTACTTAACTTCAAAGAGGTAGGTTTCCTCCACATTGAAGGTGAGCAGCTCCATAAACTTGATATACATACTCCAAATACTCTTTTCTTAAGTTTAAAACTTCCTTATCTATCGGCACGTGAAGGAAAACCTTATTCATTGGAGGATTAAGACGTAAATTCTTCATACTTCTGCGTCCTCCTGATTCACGCCTCTTACTGCTTTTGATGAATGCATAAATCTTATAAATCTGCATAAAAACATCAGCTATAATTTCAGTAAATTAATCTCTGTAGTATGCAGTAAGAATTAATGATGAATGGGTAAAAAGACACAAATCAGATGATATTTTCAGGAAAACTGAAAAGTAATCACCTTTAAAAGTTACAAAATATTTACCAACATATTAATATTTTAGAAAATTAGTTATTGATAAAATTATGGCTAGAGATTCGGAAGTGACTGCATCATTTAAGAAGGTTGAATTCAGCCTGTGATAATGGTTGACAAAGGTCGAACTCCCTGTTTATTTATGGCAAGTGAGGTTTAAGAATAATCGCCATTCCTAGGCTAAAAATGCACGAACTTTCAAGAGGACTTAATATTCAGCACAGGGAAAATCCGCAGTAGCAAGAAGAATAAGCTTTTCTGCTTGTATTGGAAAGGTAAAGCTAGGTTTTTAAAATTGAATTGGTAAGTTATATATTTAAACTCTCGTCTGGCTAATGTTAGAAAGAATTATACAAGTAGTGTTTTCAATAACATTTCCGAAGGCTTTTTTTCCTCCCACAAATGCACTTATGTGAAGGTAAATTTAAACTAATTTTTATTAAAATGATAAAATACTGCTGAAAATCCAACTTACTATATGTCTTCCATTTGAAGTCACAGATTGAAGGAAAAATTTGCTGTAATTCTTTTTCTATGTAAAAACAATTAGCCCTCAAAAGTGTGAACCAACCAAGGGGTCTAATTATAACCCCTTATTCCTTTATTCTATCATAAGAACCCTTGTTTCCCAACTTCAGTCAACACCGAATGACATCCTAGAGTAATGGGATTACTGAAATACTCCATTTTAAAACTTTTAAACCGATAAGATTCCATTTTTCATTTGTTTCCTAATCCGCTGTAATTTAATTCCAGTTTCGGATGTCTGGAAACTATTATGGGTCAGACCAGTTTAATTGAAATTAATGACTAGTCCTGCCCAGTCAAAAATTATGAACCATACGCAGAGGTAATATCTTGCCAGGAAAATATTTCAGATATTTTCTGGAAATTCAATCATTCTCTGGCCGAAAATATCCGATTAGGCGCAAGTTAATAAACCTTGGGCAGGCGCATGTAAAAGAATGAAATTTATATGCTGGATGAACATGCCAGACACACTTAAATATCAAAACATTTTACTAATGATTTGTTCTCTATTATTACGCGAGTGACATCGTTGTTACGTCCCTCCACAAGAAGCGTGCAAAGAAAAATTTTCCACTTTCGTATAACCTATGGATGTTGCTACAACTTACCTACAGATGCATGCATTTTTCCATTAAATTTAATGCAGAATTAATATCTTAAAGCATGAAAACAAGAATTTTACCCTGGTAAGGCTTCTCTGATATAGGTTCCACGTTCATCCACCCATTAAAATATCAATGTTTCAAATATTCACTTTTCCAATCCATATGCCTTAAAATAAATGCTACAATTTTATTTTCTTAGGAATTCATTCCTAACCTCATGATGAGCGATAAAAAGGCATTATTTTTTTAATTTTTTCCACAATACTATCAGTTTTCCTAAATTATCATTTGATTGATGTGTTGTATAAAATTAAATGTAACAGCTTAATTTTTTTTTCTTGTTGATTGGGAAACAAATGTTAATGAAATGGGGATTTTCTTTTTTTATGTACTACAGATTGCTGTTCGGAAATTTCCTTAAATTGTATTTTTTTTCTTTTTTTCTGACTGATTTTATTTATTATCTTTTGTGATGTTGATTGTATTTCAGAAACCATGTTATTTTTCCAAGGCAAGTTTATTGTAACACTTGGGACTTGTGTGCCACCTGACATTTGTCTATTTGCACATGTACATTTTAATAATAATAATAATAATGCTATTATAAGGTGCTTACGATTAGTAGATGGATTGGGTTCATCATTATGCAAAGCTGGTAGACGAAGATATTATGTTTTATAATATAATAGGACTAAATCCACATTACGTAATATCGAATCACCTAACATGATTGAAGTAGCTATGCTGTTCTTTATTATAATGCTCATCGATCTTTGATGGATTTCCATAGAGGGGGACCCAAAAATCTTTCATAAATGAATGAGTACCTTCACAATTAAATAAAATTGATTGAAAGCCCATAAATCGATATAATAGCAGGCGATAATTCCCTTTTAAATCTGCAATAAATGCAAGTAATCAGGAAACAATGCAGTGTCCAAGGCGCTTAAGAATACTATAAAAACATTAAGCAAACGCGTTTGAAAGGAGTTTCTGCACTGACTTCATAAACGGCATAAGAAGACGGCTGAATATTTTAGATGGATTTCAGTCGTGGTCACAGCTGTGGAATGAGGCTATCGTATTTTAATCTCGAAAAATAAAAAACCCCTATCACTAGACTTTTGCTGATTCCTAGTGTTTCTTAACATGGTAAGAAATTATTTTCTTATTTCGGCCATGAATCTCATCTCTGGGGTATTAGATATTTCTACTCAGTTGTACAGCAACATGCCATGACAGACACGCTCATACAAAATAATTTGTTAACCAATTTAGTCACGCCCTGAACTGACTTTATTAATTCATGCGTGATGAAAATGCAGTATATTTCACTTATCGCACAGTGGTATAACAATCATGGAACTTTACCGCAACGGTTTATGGCTGCAAGAAAACCCCATTTTGAATAGCCTCCGCGTGATATATTGTAATGGCTCGTCAGGAGTTCTCTCCTTGCAGAAATAGTTACGAATCTAATTGCAAAAATTCAAATTCCTCTCAGGCAACAATATCTCCGTTTAGTCCCATTTACATGTTCTTACTCGCACTATATTACACATTACGCCAAAAGGTATTGCACAAATTAAGAGCGAAATATTTCACTTCCCTTTCTGTGTACTCTTTACTACGAACAGAAAATCGGATAGCCATAAAAAAGTGCAATAAAAAAAGCACCCCTTGGGCCTTTCTGTGGATTCATCACCCCGTCCTTATGAAATAAAAACGTCTCCAATCCAATATACATTTCAACATACATTCGGAGGATACAGTAAGCAAACCACGGAAAGAGCCCTAGACTGGAGTGAAAATAGGTGAAATAGGAGAAAAATAGAAGAAATAGGGGGAAATTTTCAAATCGGCTATGACCAAGCGTTTGTTAGCTAGTCAGACAAAGGATTACAATCATTATTGAACAAATTTCAGAGTTAGTGTAATAAGTATGATCTTAAATAAATGAAGGCTATAAGGTTATCTAGAGACAAGAAGGCTAAAATGGATTATAAAGTTGGTGGACATAACCGAGACCGGTAAAACTATTCACTTATTAGTACCAAATTCAGATATATCTCACTATTTCCCTACCATGCCACAATCATATCACGATAATGTCTAGAACTAGGACTTAATCTCTACCATTGGCTAATATTAGTCAACTGACTCTTGAAGGAACTGCGGGAGATTCCGCAACAGTCATTTTTAACGCAGTAGTCCGTTAATATGGATTAAAATTCTATGCTGACATTTCAACTGACCGTGATATTTTGTTACATTATATAGTATCAAGCTCTACTGAAGTCTCAAGTATTCTGAGATAACATGACCGACACTTGAGCTATTGCATGAGGAAACTTTTGAACCAAGATATATTTACGGATGCCATAAAATACAAGGAAGGTAGGGAATAGTTGTGACTTTCTATTTTATTTATAACAGTTATCAGTCTTTTTATTACCCACAGATCTCGTGTTCATGTTACGATGATTCGTAAATTGACCAATAGCTTAAATAAAAAGAGTAGCGAGTGCAGTTGCCATAGAAAGGGGTTACTGTTTCCTTAATTTCTTGTAAGTCGCGCGATTTGGAGACGTTTACTACCAATACGGGAAACATTAGATCACTAGACGTTATAGTCTACGAACGTCGAGAGGGATACGTAATTGCCTGTTTGATATCCTGCGATAACCTCGCTCACTGAGGTGATTGGTTTGTATGAACTGGCAGGACTTCAAAATGATACTTATTGATATGTACGAAAGGAACGTCGTCCCGATCGTTTGATTTTTTTTTCAGAAACCCCTCCATTGACCCTCGCGTGCCTTTGACTCATTTCCCCGGCAATCGCAATCCCCGCGCCAACTAATTCCATCCCTTTATTTCTCCTGCTCCCTCCCCATGATTTCTTACTCTCCCTGCATCTCCTTAGAAGCCCTTCTTAATAAACTCGCCTTACCCCACTTGTTATAACTTTTCCTTCCGGTATCTATAGCCATAATACTTGTGCTGGTCGGTGTCAGTTTGCTAAACTAACAATTTTGTCCTTACGGGTGACTACGGTAATTTTAATGGAACTTTTTGTGTGCCACTAAGCAGCTTACCAGAGTTAAACTTTTTGACCTAGGAACCTGCCTTAGAGACTTCCGATTCCAATAAAGTATCCATTAAATTATGATCCATTACATGAATTACTCAGTAGAGTGATTGTAAGGAAACACATCTCCATCAATAGGTATTTATAGAATACCTAATCCCGAATGTGTGTCTCCCGAGTGTAATAGAAGTGTTATCCGCAATACGATAGGTATTAAATCTAACGTATAACATAACAACAAATATGCAAAATATCTTCATTATTTCACAAAAATATGAAATTTCAATCACTTTTCTACTTGAATTGCAATAATTTTTATATAAAATTTCTATTTCTATTAAAAATTTCAAGAAACTGCGGGAGATGCCGCAACAGTAACTTTTAACGGAGTCATCCGCTAACATGCATTTCATTGCAACTATTTCAGAGCGTAAAAATCACTCGCCCTGACCAGGATTCGAACCCAGTTAAGCTCTCACGGCGTTCCCTTAAATTGAATGTTTAATGAACTGTTGCATTTTAATGCACACGTAGCGGATGACTCCGTTAAAGTTACTGTTGCGGCATCTCCCGCAGTTTCTTAAAATTTGTCTAAGGATAAACAACCTAAGTGTTTCAAATTGGCTTTCACCTCGTGGACTGTGGCGCGTCGCGCACGACTACGAATGCCTGTGACATTGTATAAACAGTATTTCGTCACAACATCTTGTTCCTTTAAAAGGCCCCAAAATTTCAGAGTTTAAGAGGACACTACGATAGCAAAAAAAATAATAGCTTAACTAACTAAAGCACTCGGCCGGACATCGAGGAATCCGGGTTCGAATCCCGGTCAAGGCGAATGATTTGTAAGCTCTGAAATTGTTGCAATATTTCCATTACATTTAAATATATAATACCTATATATTTTCTCTGCCTTAAGGAGATCATTTTGTCAGAAGACAAACACTAAACATTAATGAAACACTCTCGTTACTTGGAAATATTTCACTAGGACGCAAAATATTTCGTATGATCTTCCGATGGTTCGTCGACCCAAAGACCCATTAGTATTAGGTCTTCATGCTATTTAACATCAATATATTTAAGCTTTTTTTTCTTCTCAAGCATAAATACCGTCCCTTTCAAAGCATCAGCCACTTATTTCTGTACACCGCCTCCTTGCATTCAAAAATTATCCCTGAGTAGAATCTACACGAGCTGGAATTCATTCGATTCGACCAACCGTTTACTCTTCCATTCCCTGATTCAGCAGTGGTTGAAGGAATGCACATGATGCTTGACACGAAGGTTGAAAAAAAAGGGCAAAAAAGATGGGAAGCAGATATGTGGCGTTGAAATAAGAGGGGATGGGAGAGTCCACATGCCAGCGAATCACTTCCTCACAATGCGTGATGGGACCGCGGCGACGGCGCCACGGGGATTTCGGAGAAATGGATTTTATCCACCTCTCATTCTCCCACCCCCACCGCCCCTTACATATTTTCGACTCTTTTTTTTGCTTCCTGACGTGGACACTTCCTTTTTTTCAGCACGTAGCTTTTGATCTACGTTGATACTCTCCGCTGTGATCTCTCTTACTTGACTCACAGGAAAAATATAATAGTGGGTCAATAAAGGAGGATATATCGTCAAATAAAAAAAAAGGAAATTGCAAACGGTAACAGAAAATGCTGAAAAAATATAAAATTTTAACCAGCGAATTTGTAATTACTTTGTGCCAATAATAGCCTTTGAGTAAGATGCCAAATCAGTATTAATATTTGTTAAATTACATGCTTGAATGTGCGTACACAAGCAGTGGATCTAACAAAACTTCTCTGGGGAGGGAATTATACTTCTCACATAAGATCCAAAAGAATAACATTATTTGCAATTATATTTCCCAAAAATAAAACTACTATCACGCTAAAATGCAAAATAATCGAAATTTATAAACATACGCACTGCTGTGATTACATGTTTTCTGGTGGACAAAAGGGATTCGAAATCAACGTCGGGGATGTAAGTAAAGTTTTTTATTATTTTATTAAAGGCCTATATATTCCGTTATAGGGAGGGGGCATGGCCCCTGCAGTTGTAAAATTGGCACGTATGTGTGTGTGTGTGTGTGTGTGAGTGATAGTACAGGGGTCGAGCGTTAGACTACTGACCGGTGGCTCGGGCTTGATTCCCTCGCACGCCTCTCTGGGCATTCTCAGATTCAACCGAGCTGCATAATATTTCGGGTACCAGAACTTCTTGGAAAACCATAGGCGACAAAGGGGAAGTAGCTTTTCCTCATCCCCTGATGTGTGCATTTCAAACGCCGTCGGGCTTAGTACTGGGTGAACTCTACCATCACCTACCAAACCGACCTTTGGGTTGAATACTGTGATTATGGTTAAAAAATATATTTACATAAATATATATATTTATATACATTATCATACATTTATATACATTATATACATTTATATACAGTATATATATATTTATATTATAAATATATATACTCCAAGGCCTTCTTCAGGTCTGACCTGAAGAAGGCCTCGGAGTAGGCCGAAAGCTCAAGTCATCTACAGTGTGAGTGTCCTTTTATGTGTTATCTGTTTTATTCTGTGTTATATTGTGCCGTCCAAAAGTTATATATATATATATATATATATATATATATATATATATATATATATATATATATATATATATAGATGCTGATGACGACGGCCGGGCCGTCGAAACGTAAATATCTACTGTAAGTGTCCTTCTTTTATGTTTCTGTGTGTTTAATATTTATTAACCTAGTGTTTGTGTATTTATATATATATATATATATATATATATATATATATATTGAACACTGAACATTGAGCTTGGTGACTCAAGCATCAAAAATTTTACTCGGATAATTCGCCAAAGAATAGAAGAAAGGATAGAAGGAAACCTCTCAGAAAAAAAATTCGGTTTCAGGAAAAACCGAGGAGCAAGAAAGGCAATTCTCAGCTTGAGAGTTCTGGCGTAAAAAATGAGACAAGCAAATAAGCCATTATACGTGGACTTGGAGAAGGCCTTTGACAACATCGAATGAAACAAGATGTACAAGATACTAGAAGCGCTTGGACTGGATTACAACGACAGAAGAATTATCCATAACCTATACAAGAATCAGGTTACAAGAATGTAAACGAAAAATGGGAGGAAAATAGATGCCCAAATAAACAAAGGAGTAAGACAAGGATGCAACCTCTCGCCAGCAATATTCAGCGTATACCTGGAAGAGGCAATAAAAGAAACACAAGAATTGGGTATCAAAGGAGTCAAGGTAAATGGAGAAGAAATCAACATGCTCCGGTTTGCTGATGACATTGCAGTAGTGGCGGAAACGCGAGAAGACCTACATGCAACTCTAAGTGCTATGGATCAAGTGCTGAGGGAATATAATATGAAAATCAACAAGAAGACGACATCAACAAGAAGAAAACTAAAATTCTTGTGTGTGGGAGAGAGAAGCAGGATGCAGATATCACAATTCGAGGGGTGAAACTAGAGCAAGTGGAAACCTTCATCTGCCTGGGCAGCAGTATAACATGGGATGGAAGAAGTTCGACCGACGCCGAACGCATTCATGAAGAAGAGGCAATTACTATGTCCAAAGAAACTAAGGCTGGAAACAAGGAAACAATTCGTCATGACTTTCGTGTGGAGCACGAGTGGTTCCGAGACTTGGAACTTTGGAAAAGTGGACCAGCGAAAAATAGAAGCCTTTGAAACATGGTGCTGGAGGAGAATGCTGAAGAATAAAGGGACAGACAAAGTAAGGAATGAGGAAGTATAGAGAAGAGCAGAAGAGGGTAGAACCATATGGAGAACTCTACGGCAAAGAAAAAAGAAATAGATGGATTGGTCACACATTGAGGCACAATGGATTGATTAGGAATATAATCCTGTACATAGGACAAATTAAGAAAGACGTATAACAGAAAAGGTATCAGGGATTGAGGGAATTGACATTAAATAGAGGCGAATGGAGGGCTGCAATAAACCAATCCTAGGATGAAATACTGATGATTATATATATATATATATATATGATAGAGTGTTTTGTATATTAGCTAATATATATTCAAATTCATGTGAACAAATACTCCTACATGTCAAGCCCATCGCTACATTTTCTTACCGTGGCTTGGTGAGATCTATAGACGTACCTTATTGTGCAAAGACGAGTACTGCATAATCATCACATTGAATTATTAACACTAAACTATAATTAACTGGAATTGATTGGATTTCTTTAAAAAGATGAGCGTCATTGTCACCGCCTAAGTTTCACTCGTGGTCACCCCTGCTGACAAAGCTTCCCGCACAGAGGCTGCATTTGTCACATTCTCTGGGTGTGTGTCGAACGGTCAGGGGAGCCCTAGACGGTGTATCGAGCTTTGTATTTATCTGATGTAAACGGGTAGTAGTAGGTGAGGTTGAAATGCTCCATTCTCTTGTGTGATTTGATTACTTCCTCCATCCAATTATCTCTAACTTAGGGTACACAAGGTGAAGTTTAAGGCTTAACTTTCAGCCGACATTAAGAATTTTGCTCATACAATACTCTCAGTTAATCTGAGAATTTCCATAGGAAACCATTTATTTTGCTGAAATTATCTCAAGATAAACATACCAATTAAAATTTCATGTGAAGTATTGTAACTCAGACAGAAGCGAAAAGGGATTTCGTTCATTTAACCCATTGTCTTGGGCTTGGACGGTTCGGGTTTTTCATCCTTCATGATAGCTGGGAGTAAGCTTCCCGTTATATCCGTGTCATCTTTAATTTCCGATGCTTTCCGCTCCATTTCAGACTGATAGTTATATCACTTCTCTCTCTTTGGGTAGACCCTTCATTGGCAACCATTTTCTCTTAAATCCATTCTTTCCGA
The DNA here is from genome assembly GCA_037158775.1 of Hetaerina titia. Taxonomy (NCBI): domain Eukaryota; kingdom Metazoa; phylum Arthropoda; class Insecta; order Odonata; family Calopterygidae; genus Hetaerina; species Hetaerina titia. The sequence goes on from CM073771.1 coordinate 59,426,473, forward strand.
ATGTCCTTATCCTTCCATCTTACACGCAAACAAACCTCGCCCGTCAAATTCATCGCCTCTTCACTAGCTGTCCTTTCCCTTTTTATCTCAGACTTTCCCATCGGAAAAGACGGAGTAAATGACATTCTGTGAATTTGATCAGTCGACTGAATGTCAAGTAGTTGCAACTTATTCAGCGAAAACCTAAGTGTGTAAACTTGCTTATCACTAAAAAAGAAATACTATTCCGTCAGTGGGAGCGCGCATGCACGACGCTCATCTAACACTCCCGGCTAACGGCAAGAGATTTCATTTCGCAACATCGAAGGAAGAACGGCACGTCTCTATGACATAGAGCGAAGAAAAATTCTTGAAATCCAGAGAAATAAATATGAGCGAAAATAAGTGATTACTAATATAAAAACGCGCACGAAATGTACTTTAAAAGGCAGTATCGAATTAAAAAAAAATTACCAAAGTGAAAAAGGGTTGTCAAAATATTTCTTCAGAGACATTTTCGGATAAGAAATAGTCGACGTCTATTTCTTTGAAATGATTTACGCTTGCGCTCTATGATTCATTTACGCGCCATCTAAGTAACGTAAATCATCTGTTCCGTACCAATGTGACGCCAATAAATTATAATTTTCGCTAAAGTTAAGGGGGGGAATTTCAGCGGTTGGCGCATGTATCAACTTGAGAAAATACTCAAGTGAACATTTGGTTCTCAAATAAATAATTACCCTGACAATTAACGAGACGAACTTTGCTAAATTGTAACTCGCGGGGAATCAGAATTATCATATGAAAGATGAAAGTACTTAACTCGACTCAGACGAATGTGATCATGCGATTTGAGGAACATTAGCCAATTATATTGTCGAATAAATAAAAAAAACTATATTGATTCATTCTGCTTCATATATATAAAACTTTCAAAACATGTTTTCCTCAAAATATTTTCCGCCATTTTTCCGATCTTACACTTCAATTCAACTGTAACTTGCCTTCCATAATCATGTTAAGAAGAACCATAGAAGCTGGGAAATATATGCAATGTTTTCACATACTTTAAAATTAAAAATGAATTACTGATCACTACTCGAGTACTAACCTGATTATGGCCTATACAATGAAACCGGTTGTGTGGAAATATTAAGAATAAAAAATTCTAATCTGAACGAGTTTTAATTATTGTCAACCTGCAGATATCAAATTCAATAACGTCTTACAACATTTTTTTATGGAAAACCAAGAATATCAAACGATTCTTGCTCAATAAAGGACTCCTGTTCGCGTATTTGTTTATAGAAATTATTTTTATTAATGTGCGTGAGTTTGTTTCTTCAAGACAAAAAGGAATCTCTTTTGTATTCCAGCTGTTCTTCCATTGAATTCGGGAGGTAATTAGGAAAATTCAATAGAGCCATAAACACACCTAATGATATGGCACGCAGAGTTAAAGTGTAGACCATCAGGCAGTGAGACGGTCTGTGCGGGCCCTTGAGTCCCGCGCGGCTGGCAAATCCAAATAGCATAGATTATATATCCAATTGCCACTCTCAAAACGACCTTCTTCCTTTCCTTCCTTCCTCCCTCCCTCCCTTCCTGAACGTAGAATCTCGAGGGCTGACGACGACTCAAGCGAAAAAAAGCAAAGGAAGAAAATAAAGCGAGCGGCTTTGCGACGAGAGAGAGAGAGGCAATCGAAATCCTCCAAGGCTTGCTGGGGCCGCGGCCACATCCATGCGTGGTGCGGGGCGACCATACGGCGGGGCAGGGCTGGGGAGGGGAAGGCGGGAGGAGCGGGAAGGGCGTGCTCACGCGATGCCGCGTGACACAAACGCACACGCGAGCGTGACAGGGAGAATTCAAGTGCGGGGAAGACGCGCGTTAGCAACCCCTCCGCAGTCCGTTTCACGTATTCAAGGTTTGTTTGAAAACCGTTGCTGAGGGGCTCCTAATTGTCAGAGGCATCCATTACTTTACGGACCTGTTTCTCAAAACTACGAATCAATATACAGACATTTCAAATTTTCTAAATTCTAAAAAAAGTGGAATATTCAACAGGAGAAGTTCTTAAAACAGGATTTCAATAACCTGACATAATAATGTAATATACACTAAATATTTCAATCCTCATAAGTCATGTTTTCAACACTGAGTCATCTTCAGCTTCAGGGAATTCAGTTACAGGTACATTACAAGTGTTCTCTTTCCTTCCTGTCCAACCATGGAGAGTCCCCAGTAAATCAAGCCTTTTAGTGCCTGTTCCTGACCGTCATCCTTCCTTTACCACAGCAAAAGTGACCGCATAGCATGATCGGATTCATGACAGCATTAATTTAATATTATCAGTGGTACGTGTTCATAACAGTCACTCATTTTTTATTCATTCATAGATTGATGGGTATCGGTATAAGTTTTTTTGTAGCCTACCACTTAAGGTAGGTATGGATGGGCACAAACTTGACTCCCATAAATTATTAAACGTTATAATACGCTTAATATTTATATATATAGAAGATATATATATATATATATATATATATATATATATATATATGGGTCGCGGTGGTCTAGCGGGTAGAGCGTTGGACTACTGACCGGAGGGTCCCGGGTTCGATTCCCGGGCAAGGCACTTTGGGCACCTGCAGCTCCACCCAAGCTAGTTGATTTTTCGGGTACCAGATTTTCCTGGGAAACCATAACCGGCACAGGGAAAGGAACTGGCCCCCCTACCCTGATGTGTGAATATTCACACGCCGTTGGGCTTGGTACACGGGTGAGCTCTACCATCACCTACTAAACCGACCTTCGGGTTGATTACTGTGTTTTTTATATATATAAAGAATCGGTACACTTGGTTGCTATAAGAACAGTAAATCTCAGTGTAACATTACGTTCCCTCGAAAGCTCAAGCGGTTAGAGCATCCGCCCGGCAAGTGGAAAGATCCGGTGTTCAAGTCCCGTTCAAGGAAATATTTTTACGCTTGTGATTTGCCTGATTCCGCCTTCCCCACCTCTCCTGTGTTCGTCCTTTGTATATGTTCCTATCCCTTTTTTATTTATTTCTACGAGAACTATATTCTATATCGTATTTCCACGTGTATGAAAATGTGTTCGCCATGTGGAGGGATTTCGTGTTTGAATGTATGAATAATGAACCGGCTAAGGTAGGTTTTGGATGGACAAAAACTACTAAATATTTTTCTTGTCTCTTCTGACAAAATACAGCCGACATCCTATTGGGCCGCACCTCATCGCCCTCCCCGCCCGCCCCTCCTCCCTCTCTCCGCCGCCCCATGGACTCGCCCTCCTCAGCCTCCTCCCTCCGCCACGTTCTCACCCGACTCCCACCTCCTCGCCACTCCTCCCTCCCACTAACCAACCACCCCCATCTCTTGAGACCTTATCCGCCGCACACCCCTCTCACAGTCATCGTCGCCGCTGCTGCCTTCACCATCACCGCCACTCTTTTCTCCCCGGAGGAAATGGACACAATTTGTACCGCAATCGAAACTCACCCGCGGAATACATAACGCGGAGCGTCCGCGTGAGACCCTTCCCAGACGAGGCCCTTCGCAGGGGTTTTGTAAGAACACCGCACGACGCGGCAGCGGTAGCTTTTGGCCGGACGGATAGCCAAAAAACTTGGCGGTAAGAAGCCCAGTTTCTCCAGCGGTAGACTATTCCGTTCTGAAGAAATGGATTTTCAACGGCTTTCTGTGATATATGACACTAGGGAACGTCAAGTTGAAGAAAATAATGCTGACTTTCGAGCAATATATTCTCTAAAATGTTGCGGAAACGTGATAATTTCAAATTCACTCCGCATACATACCTTTTAGTGATAGGGATCTGAGCAGTTACACCGATGCGTTCCAGGAAATGGGATGTAACGAAAAGTAAAAGTTGCCGAGTTTTCACTCTTATTATGCTTCAAACTGTAAACACAACTTGGGACAATCCTTTAATCGGTATTTAGACATTCATCCCTGGACGGTAGTTCTCAAATAAAGAACCTTTCATGTTTACGGAGAGTTCCCTGTAAAAACTGGGTTTGCAATCAGATTGGATACCTGTCAAGGAAATCAAGTGATTTTTAAGATGCTATATCGACTAAGGCTATCCCCAAGCCTAATTTCGGAAGTTTGTGAATTATCACAAATAATTTAATGACGTTAGTAATGATAGCCTGTGTGCCAAAGAATTAGGGTGCCAAGCAAAGAAGGAATTAGGATCTCGCAAAGGAAGGTAAAACGTAGTCCGTTGAAATTGGCATAACATCCAATAACTGCCATTTGCAATTGAGTGGTATTAAGAGTCGGCTCCTCTAAGAGTATCTCTTCGCATGAAAATTACGCCTTATTTCACTCCCACCTTACATCGTCTTAAAGCTCAGACAAAGGTTAACTATTATTAACTGATAAAAGGACTTAAACATTCGGTAGTCAAGGTCACGAAGATATTATAGAATCGTGAACGGTTTTTAATATATTCTTCGATCCTATTTTTAACATAAAAGTGGAATCAATTCATTGTAATTGCCACATATAATAATCCTTTCCTAAATACCACAAAATATTTGAAACACATGCAGTTTCAAAAGTCAATAATTGGCCGTTCTTGTCTAGGCTTAGGCTCTCCCATCCAATATGAAAGAGTAATAATAATATATATGAACAATCAACGCTTAGAGTGATAACTTTTTATTGCGTAAATTCCGTAAAGTATCTTCTTGAAAATAGTATAAAAAAGTGTTATTTTTTCCTATGTTACTACCGTGATATAATCTGGTGAAATGGCAAACTAATGTGTGATAAAGAAAGTAATAATCTAATGTGTAAAGCATAAAGGGCCCGCAGTCATCGGTGCATAAAGGGTCATATTAACGATGAATAAAAGATACAGGGCGATACCAAAACTTACCAGAGTTTAAGACGTTAAATATAGTCCCGCTCAAGTAATCTAAAAGAAGCCTGGTCAAACTTAAACACTTCCATAAAAAAGAGTAAGAAATGTTCATCATTCTCCTAAATACAAATTTACGTCCTTTACATCATCGTAATTGTTACTCAAGGAGTTGAAATGACGTAATCTCAAGTGAATGATTCCTTCTCCTCGAAGAAATTTAATGACAACGAAGAAGATTCTCCGGCCCTCATCTCTCCAGCTCAATATAATTGACCCTTCTGAGTCACATCTATCGCCGAAAATGAAATGAGAAACAGAAATTTCGCAACAGGGGATTTTAAGGAAGGTCTCGCCATCGAATAAAGTTGCGACACAACGTCCTTTGAAACTCACCTTGGAAAATAATACGTTTTTTTAATACCGTCTTATTTGATAAGGATTGACTTCTACGAACGTCTTGCCCAAGACACTGCATCGCACCTGAAAACATGTCATTGATTATAAGTAATTTCGTCGTGACAAAGGCTTCCTTTAATCGAAAAGTCTGTTGTATCTGTCAAGGGAATTAAGTTTGATTGATATTGGGATCTACAGATTTACCAAGAGATCGCGCTTGAGACTCCCATCATGGCTCCGGAGTAATTCCACCAAGCATATAGTATCTCAGTTTAAGTAGGGAAGTAATGAAATTGTATCGATTGAGGTGACGATAGAATATGTGACTAATCATTTTCCAAAGCAGTTTTCCATTATATTCTACTCTATGCCACAGTCTAATTCCATCGTTCGATAGAGATTTTAATGGTTTATTACAAGATTAATTATAAGTTAAAAAAAGGAAAATTTTCCGTACTCAAGTCATAAGTATCTTTGACTGGGCTACGGCTTAATGTGGGAATGAATATTCTAAGTCAATATAACATGGATTACTTGTCGGAAAAAAATACAAATATACATAAATCGAAGCTATGATTACAAACTGGATAATATAAATATTAAAGTAGGAAGTGTGGATACTTAAGTTTTCTTTCAGTCCGTAGACAATCACAGATGAACTCAGAAGAAATTCCTTTCGATGCTCGTGTACTAATACCTGATTCTTCTACCAGCCCACCTCCGGCTTGGTGCTGATTAACTGACGTGCAAGTATTGGTATAGGCTTCCGCGATGTCTCGTTTATATATTCTTTTGTGTTTGACGCTTCGTGGAACTCGATTCGACCTCAGGATGTACTTAGGGAGGAAATTGTTTCCGAAAAAATACAAGGACCGCGGTTGAGCACCGGAAGCCCTACACCAAAGGCCACACGGAGGTAGTATTTTCATTTGGTTGTAGCCTAGAGCTCAAACGCGCGGAATAACTTTAATTCATCTCCATGTTGAAAATTTTTGTTTACCCTAAAATTAAGGTCTATTTACGGACGCACACGGAAGAAACGGTTTCGGACTTTTATTTTGTGGAATTTATCCGACACGGAGGACATAAGAAGTACTTAGTGAACTCCACTTAATGATTTGCATTAACACGACCAAAATTGTTGCACTTTATATCATATTCAGGCTCACCTTGAAGATGACATAAAATTACGAAATCCAGGTGGAAATTGATGACATCTTCCTCCTTTGGCCCAACATTATCCTCGTTCATTTCCTCTCTCAACTCCTACTTCTCGGAAATCTTTCACCTCATCAATATCTGACTCAAATATTAGTTTTATCAACATCGGCATTCACTTCCAAAACGATAAATGAAACACTTCATTCTACATTAAACCAGCTAACCACCAACTAACAATAACTTAATTTGAACAGTTGCCACCATCACACACAAAATGCTCCAATCCTTTTTCATTATCAGTCCGTGACCTCCCCCCCTGCAACAACTTCCCCTCACAACGTACACACATGGGCCACCTACGCAATTAACTCAAGAAACGTGGATACACTAAAAATAAATCAACCAAATTCTTTAACTCTCTACCCAAATTCTTCAATCTCGTACACTTCCCATCACAAAACACACCGCCATGATTACCCGACTCTTCGTTTCATCACTACTTTTCCCCCGTGGTCTACAAAATCAGATACATACTATGCAAACTCCAACCCGTTATGCAAAATAATTAGCCCGCATCATTTACATTCGCACATTTCCCCTTTTTCTCATTGAAACGCTCGTGAGCCTTGTACGACATTTTCAAATATACTACGCTACCAAGCGTCTCCCTCACGTACCTTCTCCGTCTTCCTCCGCAACAATCAGTCATGCTTCAAATGTTGCAAATATTTTAGAGCCGCTATCGCTGCGACTTCGGAATCCCAAACCAAAAATCACTCGTTTTCCACCTCCGCGCCAACAAAAGTTATCTACTCCCTCCCCTATTTTGCTCTGCTTTCTACTTGAATGAATGCACTACCAATCTTTCCCTCCGATTGAACAACCACTGCTACTCAACTTAATCTCCCGCCTTCCATATGTATCCATCCCATCTCTACTCGTCTTATTTTCCACAGTAAACCATTTGACAACTCTTTCTCTCTTTTGATGACTGAAACCCTCCCCGAATCCGTACGCAGCATAGAGACGAGGTCAACCGACACGTCTCACATATGGGTTCTCAAAGCTTTCAAACCTCTAGGATATAATCGAGAACGGCATTTAAAGGATGATAGCTAGACCGTCCAAACGAAAACCATTTTCGGGACTGTCCTTTCTTTGTTTTTGTATTTAGCAAGGTTTTTAATCAGAGCATAAATATATACACACAATATGTTTAGATATATATATATGTATAAAAAAATGTATATACGTATATGTATATACATGCATATGTATGTATGTATATACATACTATATATATTTTTATACTGCTGACCGGAGGGTACGGTGGATTGAAGAATGCCATTACAAATACAGGGAGCATTGCACGGTCTTCCGAAGCCATTCTGTGAATGTAAAAAAAATAAAAAAAGGGCAAATTGCCATTTATTTCATCCCCGTGACGATGAACTCAAAATGCTTGCAGGGAGGTGGTGGCGTCACAAATCGCTCTGCATTCCGGCAGTCCCCTATCCGTAAAGTCCCGAACTTATTTGCTTAATCTTGAGGCGCGAGAGGCAAAGATGATGCGGAGGAGGATTTTTGGGAATCATCCTCCTCTCCTTTCGAGGCAGTCTGTGTGGGGGGGGGGAGTTGAAAAGAGCGAAAGGAGAAAGGTTGCCCGCATTTACATTCGTCGTGCGTCGTCTTAATTAAAAGGGTGAGGGGCTGAATAGGGAAGGGAAGGAGGGAGAAATCGGCCGGGAACACTCGAGGAAAGTCGTCACTTACAAGAAGGAAGAGAATTCGCGGTGCGGAGTGCGAGAGCCGGGAGTGAGGAGGAGAGCTGCATCCTCGTCGACGGAGTCCCCGTAGAATCCTAAAAGTCTCGCAAATCAGAAACACCATGGAGTGAAAACTGACGCATGCTCTCGCCGGAGAATGTTATATAGACATCCTTCAAGCTGTCTATTCACGGCTCCCATGAATTCCTTTTCGCTTGTTTGCGTATAAAATTTGGGACACGGTCGAAAATGTATGTTCCGTATGCAAGGAATACACGCTTGCTAAAAGTGCCAATCGTCGAAATCCGTGAGTACCGGAAAGAAAACACCATTTCGATTGAACACGTGCCATTCCATTGTTATTCAACGGTGTAAATCCTTCGTTCGGAATGTTTTCACAGCTAAGCCAACAGACGCCATGAAATCAAGTACCGAACTGGGTAAAGTACTAAAACTTACAACAATACAACGAAATCATTGCAAAAAATGCAGCAATGTAAGCACGAAATTCGAAATAATTTTGTGAAGCATTGAACGACAGATGAAATGGGTGGCAAACAAGATTGCTACACTCTTTCAAATTCCCCCGCGGTGAATGAAAGCAGTTTTAATCTAAATATCAATCCATTCTTACCTCTCAGGAGATAGGGCAAAAATTCCTTGACCCCGTTAAATTGAAAAAAAAAATTGCAGAAAATTGTTCAATCAATGCTCCAACTTTAAAATAGTTGTCACTCATATTTATAATAAATTTATGTTTGAAGGAACCAAGTGTTTTTTTATTCTGGCATATAAAATAAAAGTTTATTTCCTATTTTTATAAGTTATGAAAGAGAAAAAGTTAAACTCACACCATATTTTAGACAAGGATACACAGACAAGAACAGGAATGATAATTTATTAATTCATAAATCAAATAATGAGTATGTCATTGGCATGTGTTCTCAATTGTCTCCGGTCTTCGGATTGAGTAAAGTCAATATGTTCCATCAGTACATATCAAGAACGTTTTTTTTAAATTGCTTTTATATTGGCTTTACCTAAAGTTTAAACGAAGAACTTTTCCCATTCTTATTGTCCACCACTATATGCCTTTTATTATCTATTAATCTATTTCAAATTATCCTTGTACTTACAATGAGTACCTTCTTGAAGCTTCTCGGATGAATGATTTTTTACACCATGAGAATTATTTTATTGTAATACGCATTAGCGGATGACTCCGTTAAAATTTACTTTTGCGGTATTTTCCGCAGTTTATTTAAATTTCTCAGAATGACTAATAAAATTCTTATCATTAAAATATTTCCAAATGGCAAAGCTCAAGCAAGGCATAAAACCAATAGTTATCCTAAAACATGAATGCAAATACCAAATTGCATCGAACTAAAACATGAACATGAATTAAATATCAAATAAATCGAAAAGAAACGTTATGGGGCAATCAAACCTGTCCTCAAGCTTGAAGACAGTCTCGAAAATCTTAACCCTTTGCGGTTAAAAAAAAATGAAGAAGTTCACCCAATCTCTACCGACCCAATATGGATTATCAACCCAGTTTCGTCTCCAGGTCAAGTTGAAGAGCGGCTGCATGAATGGAGGGAAGGGGGGGCGAGGTGACGCTATAGTTGGCACACGCGGAAATAGAGGAGGGAGGGCGTCAGAGACACGTAATTTGCATACCCCTTATAGTTCGCCAAATAATCTCTCGATAAGTATCTAAATACGTCCCCCATCGATCTATTTGCGCGTCGAGGATGCGCCAAAATCGTTTCGAGGCCGGCTTCCATTTTACGAAGTTCATGGACGAGACAAAAAATGATGACGGAGCACATCAAACGGATGACTAGGTAATTGGGAACATAGTAGAGCACCCTTCATAATAGACACCGAAATATAAGTCTGATTTGGTGCTATTCAGGGAAACTTTAATTTCCTATTCCCTCCCATGCCATCCTATCAATGGACATTTGTTTCGGCTCCGTCAAATTCATAAACTGTTTCATATAATGCACTTCTGTCCCTAAGTCTTTTTCCTGAATGCAACTTCGATCATGTTTGCTCATGATTTATCATATTTCGGTCTACCCCATATTTACAAGACTAATACTCTTCTTTCATATATTGGTTCGGTGATTTGACCATCATAAATTCTCTCAACGCAACCGTACAGGCGTACCACACTTCTTTCTTGTTCGTCTTTTTCTGTTGTACCCAGTCCATAGTTGTCTCAGACCCATTAATCTATGACCCTTTCTCTCCTCATTTTTCCCAGCAAACCCTCGACTATATCACACCCACTATATTTATTCGAAAATATGCGTTATCTAGCATTACTACACCATTTTCTATTCCATTCATTATTGAGGGGACGAGGACACTTTTATACTCTGTCATATTTTTTTCTTCAACTAAATATTCATTTCTTCATAATCTTTTTGTTTGGATATTGCTATAAAAATACATGAAATATTCTAAGACATTCCGCAACCATTCTCCAAGTTCACTTTCTTCATCTTTTCCCTCATTTTACACTCATTTTTTTCCATTTTCCTAAAACAAAGACGATATCCATTGTTTTAGATGATTTTTCCCTTGATTAAAGTTTCTCTATTACACGGCTGAAAATAAAAAAAAACTCGGAGACAAACACAAAATAAAAGAGGCATTCGATACTATTAAATCCAAAATAACATTCGCCAAATACGTTCGCTAATGATATCCTAATTATTAAAAAATAGCCATAGGTTAAAACGGTGGCTAAACTTTACAGTGGCCTGTGAACTCAGAACAGAGCTCCTCATTGGAGATCCCTACGTATGAGGACGGATGGAACCTACGAATGCCTATCCCTCCTGTGTGGAAACAATTTTCGCACAAGAACGAAATTCCTTCGATTATATTGAATTAGATAACATTTAATGGGTGCAATATTTATTATAATACACTTAGTCCTAGGTTATGAACACTATCACCTATATTTGACAAATATATATATTTGTCAAAATGGACCAAATGGGAGGAAGAATGGCAATCCGTATTAAGCTATAATCCGGTCTGGACATGGGATAAATTCCATCGCTAGGCTAAAATTACAAAAATCAAAGACCGATAACGATATCTGTCGACGATAATTGGTCAACTTTCAGATTCAATTAGTCCGATTGGTTAACTGTTCACTTGTGTATTAAATACAACGAGGAAAAAAAATGGAAAGTTCAGAAACAAAATCAGTGAGGTACGCAAAAACTTAATGATATTTTATATAAGCTGCTGATCAGCAGTTTTATATGGTATATACAAAGGGTGCTTTAAAAGGCCGAAAGCAAGCAATCGGCCAATCGGCGACCCCTTTTAGGTAGCAGGCAAAAGTTTTCTGCCCTAACTGTTTCTAAAGAAAGTTTGGTAGACTGCATGCCAGCTGAAAAAGAAATTTCCCCTGAGAAGGTGAACGGTATATAGCCGTCTCTCTGGAAAAATAGCTCTCTGCAGCAAGAAACAATAAAATCGGTACATTACCAAGTCATTTTTAATAAATTACTTGGATCAAAATATTTTTCCCAATGATATAATTTTAAAAAAGGAGATACATTTCATTGACAACATTAAGCATTTTTTCTAAACTTTTTTATTCCCGAGAATAAATTTATTTCAGTGAAACTATGACGATTATCTTGCCCAAACAGCTTTGTGAACCGTTTTTAATATGATATATTTATTTTTTTAGGTAATCTACCGGTTAAGGTAGGTTTTTGGATGGACACAAATATCAAATAAATATTTTGTAACTCAAAACAAAACCTAATCCAGCAACCTAATCTACATCTCTTCATCTCTGTGTACTTCTTTCCTCCCTTCATCCCGTCCAACATCCCTATCCTGTTCCTGCCCTTTCCTCGCTTGCCCAACATCCTCCCCTCTATTACCTTCTTCAAAATTCCACTACTGCTCAATACACCTTTTATCCATTATGTATATATTTTTATATACGAGGGTCATCCGCACAGTAGTACCCGTTCGTGCCGCATGAAGTGCTGACGACGCGAGTAGCCGCTGGACGAGGTCAGATAGCTTCAGTGGCTTGTCTGCCTTCTCTGAGCCAAGTTGCGTGACGCTAGCATTGCCTGTGTTGTTTCTGTGATTGTTTACAATGTTTAAAAAAATTGAGAACGCCGCCAGTTGTGAAGTGAGGGCAGTGATTAAATTCCTCAATGCAAGAAACGTTCGCCCATGTGATATTCATCGCCAATTAAAGGAGGTGTATGGAGACAATGTAATGGACGAGTCGTCTGTTCGGCGGTGGTGTCGCAACTTCAACATGGGGAGGGGGAACACACACGACGATGAGCGTTCGGGGAGACCGTCTGTCATTACAGACCAACTGGTGAGCTCAGTTGACGAATTCGTGAGGAACGATCGGCGCGTCACAATTGATGACATCTGTGAGCATTTTCCCAATGTTTCTCGAACAATTGTTCATGAAATTGTTAAACACCATCTGCATTATGCAAAAATTTGTGCAAGATGGGTCCCTCGCATGCTTACAGATGAGCACAAAACCAAGCGTATGGCTGCAGCACTGACGTTTTTGGGACGTTATTCTGATGAAGGAGACTTTCTTGATTCGCATAATTACTGGTGACGAAACATGGGTTTGTTATGCATCACCTGAGAGTAAACGACAGTCAATGGAGTGGCATCATGCTCATTCACCAAACAAACCAAAAAAATTCAAGACAGTTCTGTCCACCAGGAAACTCATGGCAACCATTTTCTGGCATCGACGAGGTGTATTGCTTATTGATTTTATGGCCCGTGGAGACACTATTAATGCCAATGCGTATTGTGAAACATTAAAGAAATTACGGCGGGCAATACAAAATCGGCGGCGAGGTCTATTGTCTACTGGTGTCATTCTCGTTCATGACAATGCCAGGCCTCATGCAGCTGGGATAACACAAAAACTTTTGCAGCAATTCAAATGGGAAACTTTCGACCATCCACCGTATAGCCCGGACTTGGCCCCTTCAGATTTTCATCTCTTTACAAAGCTTAAAGACTTTTTGGCAGGAAAAAGATTTGACAGCGATGAAGAACTTAAAGAAGGAGTGACCCTGTATCTCAATGAGCTGGCGGCGAAGGACTATGCAGCAGGAATACAGAAACTTGTCACACGTTATGACAAATGCCTTAATTTGCTTGGAGATTATGTTGAGAAGTAGTTTAAAGTATCCTCTTTCAAATAAAATTTTTTATGTTTGTTAATATTTACTTTTGTGTCTTTATTTCACGAACGGGTACTACTTTCCGGATGACCCTCGTATCTTGAAGAAGTCTGATCCTGAAGAAGCCCTTGGAGAAGGCGGAAAACTTAAACTTTCTGAAATGTGAGTGCCCTCTTACGTGTTATCTCTTTTATTTTTCTCTTCAAATGTGCCATTCAAATATTATATATATATATATATATATGTATATATATATATATATATATATGTATATATATATATATATATATATATATATATATATATATATATATATATATATAGTGAGACAATAAAATTAAAAATTACTGGCATTCATGTCAGAGGGGAAAAAGAGGAGAAATATATGGAAAGAAAATAAGTCGGCAGAATCCAAGATGGTACCCAGAGCATCTCATTATTCCCCATCTATCAAAGCCTAGCTGGTACTGAATCACTTCTCGCATCTTTTATTCTGCATTTCAATTGTATCGTAGACTGTAGAATAAGCAATTCAGAAAGAATCTCTATTCCTTTATATATGTATGTATATATATATATATATATATATATATATATATATATATATATATATATATATATATATATATATTCATTCGCATAGAAATATATATAAGGAAAGGGTATAGGAACACACATAAAGGACGAACACAGGAGAGGTGGGGAAGGCGGAATCAAGCAGTTCACGAATGTAAAAATATTTCCTCGACCGGGACTTAAACACCGGATCCTTCCACTTGCCGGACGGATGCTCTAACCACCTGAGCTACCGAGAAAATCTAACTTACACTGATCTTATAGAGCGCCCAAGTGCTCCGATCCTTTATGGAGCTGTTACACTCACCAAGGGAGAAATATACGACACAAACAAGAGGAAAGGTCAGTAGAGGTTAGAAATCATACAACATCATACAGGATTTATGTGTGATCCTATACCAAATCACCCAGAGAAAAGATGGTTGGAGGCAGTTACCACATGATGCTACCCAATAATGATGAAAACTAAATGGATAGACGGAGTAACAAGTGAACTAGAGTTCGGAAAAGTTAGCGAGGAGAGAAGTTGAAGAAGGGCTTTTGCAAGAAGAAGAGGGAAATTCATTGATCACAATCTGGGGTATTTTGCAAGAGTTTTCGAAGGCCAAGGATGAACTGTGAGAAGCAATTAATTGAAAATGTAGATGCAAGGAGCTATGAGGGAGTAAGGAGATTGCCAGGGACGGGGATAGTTTAGAGAAGTTCAAAGAACAAATCCTCGGAATGATAGCCCTTGCTGATATCTAAAGGTATCCGGGAATCAATCCCAGGATACTCTGGAGAAGTGGCAACGCCGTACCGACTCGGCTGCTACGTACCGTAGTTATACGCGTTTCCGCAATTTACGGGAGAGCAATGAGAAGACCAGAGCGGAAATCAATTGGTCAAACGGAGGAAATTTGCAGATCGTTGCGCGCCTACCTGCGACCTGGAAGCCGCCTGACTGATATTGTGAAGAAAATAAGAAAATTGAGAAATAGTACCCGCGGGACGAACTTATTGATGTTCTTGGTGGAACTTGAAAGGGGTTGGATCAATTTCGACGAGTGGTGTCCCTGTCAATCCACTCGCAAAGGTCACGGGTTTGACGGGCGCTGCGGAAGAGAGACTATTGAAATGGCAGCTCATAATACTCGAAAGAATGGGAGCGGTAAAAAATTCTTAGGATATGTGCGCAGTCTAGGAGTACTATCGTCGCCGAGAAAGAAACAATTACCCTTGGTATTCCCTGTTTTTACTGATGCCTAAATCACCTAATCAAAATCCTTCATCCACGATCAAATTAGGTAGGCGAATTATATGTAAAAAATTTTTTGAAACTTAGGGTGGGGAGAAACAGATTACGAAATTAATTTTTTGGAGGAAGTCAAATTCTTGGCTGATCAATTTCTCATTGAAATCATACTAAAAGAACACGTAATTAGATAACTAATGATTCCAGGATTGAAAGAAGGCTAATCCCATTGAATTTTTCTGAAACAACGATAAAACGCACCCAATAATACAAACCTAATAATTTAAATATTCAGCTTCATCGTCATATGGCACTGCGAATCCCTACCAGTAAGTGTGCTAGAGGCATATGTCGGTTGGAGTATCAGGATAAATCATAAAACTTCGAAAGCCGTCAAAATAAACGTGGTAGGGAACTTATCCACTTCAGCCTTTCCGGGATTCTCCCTAGGAATTCAAAGAGCACCTGTCTATACCAAGATATTGTGAGCAATTTAGGAACACATTGGTCATTTCCCAAGGAGTGCTGAAGGTGCGCATTTTATGACATAAGTAAATTTATGAAGTTTTAAAATATTAATTTTTTCAAAGTCGCTCCTTATAATACAATTGCCATAAAAACCATAAACAAAGTAATAAACCAGATATTAACAAACCCAAGTAGTGCAAAACATTGTTCTGATAAACTTAGTAGCTTATCCTAAATACTAGAAGAGCTAAGCTCGGAACCACTTACGGAGTGAAGGTTAAATTATAGATTAAATATCTTACATAAATTGGAAATATGTCTCTTTACCAGTGATGTTGAAAGTGTTTTATAACCCCCATCGTACCACCGATCATCAACAAAAAACAGCCACGGGATAAGGAGATATTATGTAGATAAAATTAGAAATATTAAGTATAAAACAGAGATTAAATAGTCCTTTTTTCACGAATGATAAGGGATCAGAATGATATAACTAGTACAATTTGGTATACTAATCATGGGTATAAATGAGATGAAGGCTTAATCTCACGTTGTTTTTATATGTGTAATGTTTTAAAAAAGGAGATACTACGAGCAATACCACTGTCAGTTATATCTAAACCATATTTTTTAAAAGATACACATAAAAAAGGAATAAAATGGCTTGGTAACCTTTAGATAGCTGGTAACTTTGAAAGGTACATGAAGAACAATTAGAAATCATTTCATAAATACTCAAATAAATATAATCTCATCGGTCAAGATGGACTCTAATATAACAACTGAAAAGTAAAACAGTATCTTTTCATCGAAGAAAGCGGGAGTCATTTCGGGAATCCGATTATACAGCCTTAAAACCCTCGGTACTCTGCGCCAATTATTGACGGCTTATTTCACCAGAAAACGATTCGGTATTTCTGCAATCGGGTTTACAACACGAAGGCATTAACTTACATTTTAAGCAGGATTAAAACTTATTGCAAAATATTTAATCTAACTTCTGAGGAGATGCTCGAAAACTAAATATTAACCACAATCTCTCCTTTCATATCAAATTTAATTCCTTGCTTTCGCTGTCAAGGTCCAATTAGTAAAATAATATTTGAAATCCTAAAATGAAAGTGAGAAGTTTCGTGACCGATGCTAAATCCACACTCCTCGTTTTCAATTACAGAAATCAATAAATCTCATACTACGAACAACTACGTCCGCTGTCATTTCAGTCATTAAAAATATAGCAAAAAGATCACTGATTTTAGGAAAGCACGATAAATCACTCCTTTTATGCAAATTCAATTGTATTTACTTGGTGAGTAGGGAGTCGTCAGAAATATAGTTTATCGTTTACCTGTAAGAGCTTCACCATATCGTTTACCATATCGTATTCAGGACACTATCTAAAGAGTTTCAGGTTGATTCTCTATCTTTAGTAGTTTATTAATAGATTTTCCACGAAGTTATAGGAAAAATCTTATGTGAATGTTCTACCAAAAGATTATGGTATAATATTCAACGCAATCCATTATAACGCAAAATTAAACTCTTTTTATTCTTAAGTGCCACTGGTTTGGAATTACAGCGTTTAGTTACATTTTAAAACTTAAATTAGTTTACAAACGCTTTTAATTCGTTTTAGTAGAATATAAGTGATGACTAAAGTTTAAGCTAAACGGTTGAACAGGTAGGCTTTAGGCTGCATCAAGTAAGATCTGGCAATAAATTACATGACGACAAAATAAAAATGGCAAAGAAAAAAATCCGAACACAAGTTTGCAAGCGAGAACGATAGGAAAAAAATATCGACAACCATTAATCACAATGCAAGACCAGGAGCCAACTGACGAGGAAACGAGAAAAACAGGCTTGGCCTACGTGTGACATTGTATTATAATTACCCTATAAATATTCATGGATTCCCTATCTCGACCGAAGGCTCAATATCTCATTCTTTGGCTTCTTTCCATAAATTCATCAAGGTACACCGGTATTTTTTGGGAGAACAGAAAAATTTTCAGGAGTTAGCATCCACGAAGAATTTAACTTTCTCGGATTCACATGGGGATACATTATTTCGTGAGATCATCAGAGAAACCTAACTGACGCTCATAGCCACATGAAATTCGGGGTGTGGAGTGGATATTTTTCACAAAAAGACAAACTCGGAAACAAAATGAGTGCATCAGAAAGTCAACACGGAAGGATTTCGAAAGTGGCACTCATTTACTCCGACACGCACAGGAAATAACTATAAACCCACGAAGGCCACCTCGGCACTGCCCCCTGATGTGGGTGGCTTCGTCCCCCCGCACGCATCCTTCCCAGTGCACAAAAAAACGGGTGCATCCAAGTATAAACGAAAAAGAAAGAAAAAAAAGGGGACTCACCTCCGGTCCTCCACCGAAGGCAGCCTTCCGAAGCAAATAAGTCCTCCGTCGTCCGAAACTCCTCTTCCCCCCTCCGGCGACGAAACGAGCCCAGGCGGCAGGCACGACGGCCACAACGTCCCACCGAATCCCACCACTCGCCTCCGCCTTGCGCTGTCCTCCTCTATTCTGTGGCTCCGGTTCGAGAACCCCTCGTCGGGACTGCCCCACCCGCGACGGCGCCTCCTCCACAAGCACCTCCCGAGCACACTCACACTCCTGCCCACCTGCCCGCCTCCTCCTCTTCTCCCCCTCAAATCTCCGGCGACGCGGCGGGCAGGAGCAACAACTTCCCGCTTGCACCCCTCGGTCGCGACTCGCCGCGCGGTCCCCACATCGGTAGGGAGGGGAAAGGGAGGAAAGTTTCGCTCGCCCGTCTCGGTGGAGGCGGCGTAGGGGCGCTTCTGTTGAGCCTTCTTCCCTCGTCGGTCGTCGTCCTTCCGGGAGAACTACCGCCTTGCGAAGCCGATTGGAAGATAGATGAGTTGGAAGGGAGATGTACACCTTTCCCTAGGGATTCCCGCACCAGATTACCCTTCTCTTCACTTCGAAATTCAATTCAAGAGCCTCGGAGGACTTCTGGTCGGATGGACCCCTCACTCCAGCACTGACGATCTGATTGCTGGGCACTAACACGTGGACGTCGAGGTAAGACCCGCAAGCCGCGAGGAATTGGTCGGAACCGGGACTGTCCCCGAAGTACGGAGTTAAAAGGGGCTGTCGTGCGGCCAGCGAATGCGTGCGGCGTCGGAAGGTCTTATCACTGAGAACCACAGGAGCACTCGTGGCGAAGGGTGGGGTGGTTCAGCAGCACGCTATGCAATTACTCGGGAGATAATAAATAAATATAGATATATATATATATATATGTGTCCTCATCCAGTTCCGCGAAACCTGCGCGGTGTCTTAAACAGAGGCCGAGAAAAGGAAAACAAGACAGACCGAAGTTAAAAGAGAAAGCACTGGCATATATTCACGCGCTGTGATGTTATCAAGGGCGAAATGAACCGGCCCGGCGCGGAGGGTTGTCGCGCTCCAAGGCGACTCTTTTTGAGTGGTGCGCCCGAAAGTGACGGAGGAGAGGGTGGGGGTGGAATGTGAGAGAGGAGTGGTCTCCTTGGAGGGTTTGGGAGGGGAAAAAATTGGGTTGTGAAGAGGGAGAGGGGTGACAGAGATTGTGGAGGATGAGCGGGGAGTGAAAGGGACGTGAGGAGAAATTTAAAAAAAAAGAGCGCAGTAGCGAGCGTGAAGAGAGAGACCTGCGCGCGCGAAGCGGGCGAGTTGGTATCGAGGGATGACCGGCTCTCTCGGCTGACTCACAGGGACGGTGGCGGTGTTGGAATATCCCGACCCTCCCCTTACGGCGACCGACGCGCTTCTGCACCGAAATGGCGACCGGCGCGGCGGCAGCGCCGAAACTCCCTCCAGACCGACCCGACCCCTTCCCTCTTCCCTCCCCCTCGTCCACTCCAATACTACTCTCTGTCTCTCTCTCACTCCCCGCTCTCTCTCCCTCTCTCTACACCCCTCGCCGCTCTATCCCCTCAAACACACACCCGTTCTCCACCCCTCTACAACCAGAGCCCTCCCCTCCACGGCGTCTCTCTCTCCCCTCAGCAACCCCCATCCACCTATCTCACTCCCACTTTTACACGCCCCCCTCCCAACCCAACGTGTTATATCTCCTCTCCCCCTCTTACTCTTCTTGCGTGCCCCACTCAATGCTACCGTTCGAATGCACTCGTCCCCACCCCTTCCGGCTAAGACGATCACACAAAACCCACGAGCGTGGCTGACGGGGAAGGGATGGGTGCGATATTACCCTCTACCTTTTGATCTCTAACGTGTACACAAAATTAAGTATATACTTTAGAGAGGTCGAAGGTTAAGCATTGGTAGGAAATAAATCATTTTCAAAATAAGTAAATTGCTCCGTGACTGTTTTAGGCTTACCGCGTGGTAGAACCGATTTCTGACTGAGTGCTTGCGGGACGTGATAAATTGGGGCCATCGAGGTCACTATCTCACTAACTTTAGACCTCTTCCTCTTACCCGGTAGATGGAGACCGGGGGGGAGGGTAGGCCGACCTTTAGCTTGAGACCTTGTTACTATGGAAGACAGTGTGAAATGATTAATGATAACAGAATACCTATACTCGCACCCATAAATCTTCAACCCCTATGAACAATTCTATTTGCTTACTGATTTTTTAGTCTGGATATTTTTAAAACACATCCGTAACAGATGTAATGAATGTCATATGAGGTACCTGAGGTACTTTTCAACAAAGACGCCACCGTTCAGCCATGGAGTCAGTCAGGGACACATGGGTCAACAGTTTTTCAATCTGAAAATTGGTGTTGACAACATCGCTTCCCGATTTCCTCTCTGTAACACTGCCATCGAAAGATTAATTATAAAAAGCTTCATGATGAATGTGCAACGAGATATAATAATTTAATAAATAAAAACTAAAGAAATAAAAATAGATTGATTGAAATAGATTGATAAAAATTTTGATTCACGATGCTAAGTAATTAGTTGAATTTAAAACGAGAATCACCAGCTAAGCTGACTCAACGAATCTGTGCATTGAATCCGATATTCCGACCTATTTTAACACCAAAAGATTAGTTCTGAGACTAGTTTCCCGTTGTTGGTTTCCGCTATCCAACTGGTGATTTGTATGCGTTACAACGAAATTGTTCATCGCACCAAGTGTTAATTCATACAGTGAAATATTCTGCAAAATGTACATTTTTGGAGCTAAATTCAAACCCGAATTCTCTGAAAACATATTTTTTTAATACTAATTTTATCCTTTCGTTCGTAGTCCATGATCGTTAAAAAACGTAGATAAGTCGTCCTGAGCTTCACAGTTAAATCTTTGTGTCCTTCCGTAATTAGTGCTTCTTTCAAATGATAATAATTTTATCATTAGAAAAATTACATTTATCTTTAACGTCACCTGTGTTGAAATTAATATTTTTAATATTTTATGCGAATTCCATTGCCTCAACGTTTCCTCATCTTTGCATCTGAATCTTTTAATCAGCCAAATAAAGCAACGTATAAGGAAAAGATGGTGTCACGAGAATTTTTGGGATTCGCAGCTTTTACATAGCGTGAACATATTAAAAACTAACGATAATGGCATAATAACCGACACTGTAGAAGTAGCAAATATTTTCAACTCCTGCTTTTCGGAAGTTTTTCAGGGAATAGAAAACAAAAAGGAAAATAAGGCGTGCCTAAATAGTTCTCAAACGACAGAGAGTTTCTTAAGGGAGCAGCACAAAACAGCTCACTTCCTTCGACAAACGGTATTATCGTGGAAGATTCGTATTTTGTGAAAAAAATAAGGAATATGAGGAAAAATAAGTCAGTGGGACTGGATAATATATTCATTGACATTCTAAAACTGAGTGATACCACAATAGCTTTTTACCTGAACCATCAATTCAAAGTAACTTTAAATAATGATGCCTTGCCTAATGGTTGTAAAAAAGCAAATATTACACCAATTTTCAAGAAAGAGGATAAAACAATAGTCAAGAATTATAGACCGATAGGTACAACATCAGCTGTTTGCAAAATTATGGAAAAAAGAATCACCGACTACATTCGGGAATGGTGGACAAGAGATAGATGGCTATTCAGACACCAAAATGGATTCAGGGCGGGATACTCGTGAGAAACGCAGCTTTTGGAATTAAACTAATATATCTGCGACGCAATAGATGAAGGAAAGGATGTTGATGCAGTAATCGTTGATTTTTCGGCAGTTTTCGACCGAGTACCGCACAATAAATTATTGTTAAAGTTAGAGTCATTACCATTGGATTTAAGAGTAAAGGAATGCGTAAAAAAATTTCTTACGGGCAGAATTCAAAAAGTAAAAATAAGGGATGCATTTTGGAAAGAGGTGAACTTTATAGCAGGAGTTCCATAAGGCAGTGTTCTAGTGCCATTACTCTTCCTAATTTAAGTAAAAGGTGTACAAAATATTTACATTCCCAAGTAAGACTCTTTGCTGATATTACAGACGGGTAGAGCATGTAAATGAGCGAGTAATACTACAAAATGACGTCGATCGCCCTGGTGACTGCATTGCGAATAATGGGTATTAATGTTAGTAAGAGTAAGCATATCAAATTTTCAAATAAAAAGAATGCAGAAAAAGATATTTACACCCTCCTTGGAGAAAGAATTCCATGTAACAGTCATTGAAAACATTTAGGCATTTACTCAACTAGGGATTATGGGTGGAGAGTCCAATTAGATAATTTGACACGAAAGGCATTTAAAGTACTTCATTGGGTAACGAGAAATATAAAAGGAAGTAGCGCAGCCAAAAAAGAAAAGCACATAAGGTACTGGTTAGCCCTATCCTAGAATACTCGTCCATAGTATGGGATCCATATGAGGTGAAGAATATTAAAAGATAGAAAAAGTTCAAAGAAAGCCAGCAAGATATGTACTAGGAAGGTATATAAAAACAGAGAGTTTCACAGAAATTTCAAATACACTGAAATGGGAGAGTTTGAAAAATAGAAGAAAAAGGAGTAGTTTAGGCGCGATATATAGAATTGTTATTGGCGACGAAGCGTGGGAATATTTATGGAAAGAGATAGAAAAACCAAACTTTAAGGAAAAAAAACGACCACAGTTTTAAAATAAAAATAAGAGCGCAAAAAAAACAAAAAAAGGAAAAAGTACTCTTTTTTAAACAGAACAATTGTTGAATGGAACCAGCTGCCTGGAGGTTTGTTTGAGCCCTTTCCATCCAATTATAGGAGTTCTAAGAATAAGTGTAAAGCAGCCACTGGATGATAAACTTCATTGATCAGTAATTTTTATGCTATTGTACTTATTAAAATATTTTTTGTATGTGATATGCATAGCGTGGGAAGTTGTATTGCAAAAGTTAATGATGTGTTAACGGTGCGTGATTTTGAATGGTACATAAAATTGAAGAGTGCGTAATTATGGCCGGAGTGCTTCGATGGACGGAAAGTTGTAGGTATGGTGTGAGCTTAATCCTTGTGTGATATTAAAGGTGTGGTTGGTAATCTTAAAGTGTGATTGCATATATGAGAATTTTGTCTCATCCCTGTTCTTCTTGTGTATGTATGTGCATTGTAAGAATGACCGTTGACAGACTTGACCGTTGCCACATTGACAACTGCCTAATTGCAACGATATAAATTCTTAAATAATAATTATAAGTAGTTTCCTAATGTGCTTTAGTGGATTACGTATCCTTGCACTGCACACTTTACCAACAAAAATTCTTTTATTACATCAAAAACATTACTAAGGAGGTATTTCATCCAAGAACTTCAGATTTGATGAAGGAAACGTTACTGAAAAAATTTGATCGGCTTTCGATTGAAATTAAAATCTCATAATCAATGAGGTGTACTGAGATTCACGACTTGCCTAATTACAGGTATTTAGGATAGAGACTTTATGAGGTCAAATATATTAACGGACTAATTGAAGAAAAACATGAACACGTAAGCGTGAGCGCTTGTGTGCGATTTCTATTCTTTAGGAGATGTTTTGCATCCACTAATTCGATGGTTTACTCAAGACAAATGAGATCGAACTTCGTAAAATAAACTGGAATATTTCAAGTTAACGAAAAGTTTAAATGCAAGCGACGAAGTAAATGCATCTCCACCATCGTGAGAAATGAAATCCCATTCTAATTTAATTTCACCGCCTGCACGTAAATTTAGGTATTTACCTTATTACTGGCTCCCCATCGTGTGCATAAGCAGTGGATGTAACGGACTTTTTAAAAACGTACCTTGTCCATGCATTTATTTCCATCTAGTTCTTTTGGTTTCGTCGTGCATTACAAATTTGATTAATTTAATTTTTTATTTGAGCATTTTATACATAGGTATATCGAATACTGCCAATTTGTTACTGCATTACTTTATACGAACTCATAGCTTCCGCATTTCGTATTGCACGTTAATAAAAACAAAAATACTGTATGATGAAAGAATAAAAAAATCAATAGTCAAAAAAGAATCAAAATCAGAGTATGTTAAACTTTCAAGTAACAGAGTAAGTACATTCAGGAAAAAAACATTTGCGCTCGCCACGTAAGAAACACCTTGATTTCCTTCAGCGTCTAGACCAGTGTATTCGTTGTTTGAAGAGTTAATAATAATGTAAGCGGTATTAGGGGCTCAACCTTTGGGAGGTCGTGAGACGCCTTGGCTACAGTGACTCTTCAAAGAACGAAATACGTTCAGCCGCAGAATGCTAAAATGAGGACTGAGTGATTAATTTTTCTAAGTTATGGCCTACGATTCATTTGCTATTTATGTCTCATTTAGATTCTGATCCGCCAAGAAATGAAGTGGAAATATAAACGTTTCAATATATGAGCTGATGAGGGTTTTGAGAGAATCAATTATCCTAAAGCGACTTAATACCTATAATATTTATCCATACAACAGAGGGGCGATTAAGATATATATAGCGCTAAATGCAATAATTATCTCATCTACACCCACAACTGTCCCTTAAGTGGGACTTGAGGATAGATGTGTCAATACCTGACTGATTTTAAATCATTTTCTGAGTAATAAGTAAATAATGTCCTTAAGTACGACATTTTTCAATCAAGTTTTCTTGTACAAAACCTTTAGAAAATCTACGAGTACAAATATTTGTCAAACTAGATACATATTTCAATTGTGTGATTTTTTTTAATGGATTGAATACCAATAGCATAAAGCGCGAACGGTATAGACGCCGGTCGTATTGCACTTCAATGACGTATTGAAAAAACCTCTCTAATCAAAATAAATATTTCAACGATTCCCTCCGTCATTAAAAACATGAATCAGCTGATATCAAACTATGGACTAATTTTCTAAACATTAATGCCTATAAAGTTAGCATAGGAGGTATTAAAGGCGCATCACCTGGAATGGCAGGAAATTGAATTGCAAAAGCTATTGAGAAGCATCAATAATTCAAGAACAGACGAAGGAATGGTTTGAAAGAAATTGGACGCGTGGCGGCACACACGCGAACTTAATCGGCAAACCACCGAGTATATGCTGTAAAATGGTTATGTACGACTGGAGAGACTAGAAAATATGGGCGATTGATGATGACCTGAAAAACGACGTCCAAGTGGTATCCTTCCTCCCATGCGAAAAAAAGTCGACAGCCATGGAAAATTTTATTGTTTTTTTTTGGCGAAGATTGACATCGATGTTCGATTAATCAATATTGATGGTGGTTGATGATGTAACACAACGTGCTCGACGTAACCACATCTCGACTCGGATAAATAAAGTGCGAAGCAAATGTTTGAGAGAATTTCTCGAGCGCTCTTCACTACCGAGCACCGAAAAGCCGGGGGGAAGGGGGGGAGTGATAGGTGAAAGGTGGACAAACTAGTGTTAACAAATAGTACGAAGGTAACATAAACCGAGCAGGGAGGGGACTGCATATTTCCCCTCCATCTCCCCTAGATATTACATGCACATCGCTCCGGTTCGTGGCACGGAGACTATGGCATAGAAATCGCACCCCTTCCACGTGGTACGCGTAAAGGAGAATGAAGGACGGAAGGGATGGGGGGAGGTGGGGAATGACGGGCGTATCCATCCATCCCCTCGCCCCCTTCGACCCCTCACTCGCTCCTCGGGCTAGCTGCCGTTTCCAGCGAACGTATATCGACTCAACCCCTCCAAGGCGAGCATTTCCTACCCCACCCAACCGCCCGCCCCCACACTCTCTCCCCCCGTTGCACGCGTGCGAGAACTCCCACCGACTGGATGGAGGGGGGAGGAAAGGGAAGGAAGCGGGGGAAGGGATGGGTGAGGGAAGGAATAATTCGGGGAGTGGGGCATGAGGGATAGAGGGAGGGGGCTTCGCAGTTTGTTGTGTACGCTCCCTCCCTCGACGACAACGAGACTGCGAACGCCACGGTTGCGCTTTGTCGGCCGAATAAAGGCCCTCCGAGGAGGGGCGTAGGAGAGGGGGACCGAGCTTCCCGGGGTCCGCCACTCAAGGGGTTACGACTCTCGAATCCCCGACTCCGGACCCGAAAGCATTTACATGGGAGCGAGTGCAGGTAGCGGCGAGGAACCGCGGCACGACGGTAGTAAATCTCCACCACGCAACACAACTTAATGTACTACGAGTTCATATTTCAGTGCCTAAGGTGAATTCTATCATTTCAGTCACAAAATTGTGACAATAGCGTAGGTTCTGCTTATGCGACACCACTTGGGATATTTTTGAATGGGTGACGGAACCGATTGGAACTGTAATGAATCATTTGTTTAATTTTTAGCGCCTTTCATTCTTCGTGCTGCACTGTTGTCAGAGGAATAAAGAAAAGATGGTTAGGCTCATAATTGAGAAGTAATAGGATTATGAATGCTATAAGAGTAAAGAAAAGCAAAGGGGAAGAGCGAAAGGGATGGGATAGGATAAGGATTTAGGCTACATGAGAAGAAAATATTATAATCCTATAAAGAATATGGCCTAGGAAAAAGACATTTGCTTTTAGACTTAACTTCGTTAGACAGGTTTTGCGAATATTTAAGGAATAAGTAACGCATCAAGTAAGTAAAAACTGCATCCAAGAATATCGTCTATCTTCTGACATGTAAAATCTACCCGGAATTTTACATAGGCCAGTTCTCCACACCCCTGAACCGCAGGATAAACATTCATCGCGCCTCGTGCAATCCTTCTTCCCCGTCTGCGGGTCTCCACATCCCAAAACATGCCTCCCACCACAACACTCCCTTCAACCAGTGTTATAGTGTTTCCGTTCTGGCATCCCTTCCCCCAATTGATAACCCTGTAAAATTAAAAACTATGTAAATGGCATTCATATGGCTTTGCAAAGTCTATCAATATCCGGATGTCAATGTTGTTCACTAAATATAGAGTTGAAGTGGATAGGTGTGGAATTGTTTCATACGAGAGAGAAAGATATTTTGTTCATCCACATTTATTGCGTTGTTCTTGGCTTGGGTTTTGGTTCACAAAGTCCTGATGACGATTTTGTAAGATGACACCTGGGGCGTGGTTGGTGTAGTATCTGTGGTTAAACGAATCGTTTTCTTTTCCGTTCGTGAATTATTTCCACATCTTCCCTCGCACTCCTATCCTATCTTCGCTCCCCTCTGGCCTCCCTTCTCCCATTCCCCTTCCCCAACCCTTTTTTTCACACCTGCAGTTAGTTCTACTGCATCGTCTGATGAAGACGGAGCTCAATTCCGTAAAAATTATCGAGAAATAACGTGTGTTCTTTTTATGTGTTCTTATTTGTTTGTTGCTTTCAAAGTTTTATGTATAAACATAAATATATATGCACACATACATACGAAATGTGAAATTGAACGATCCTTACTAGCCCCATGACTAACGACACGTAGTATTTTACTTATACAATGTTCAGCTTTGGTAATAGTGCTCATAGTAGAATTCTAAGCTAGGGTAATATTAGAGATTGCTGCACGCAAACACGCAAATGAGGAAAACATGTAGGCCACAAAAGAAAAAACTATGCAAAATGAAGGCCATGGCATACACAAAGTAGCAATATTTGAGATTTTCAGATGTACGAGGGAGAAAAAAAGCAAAAATTTCGAAAAATAAAATATCTCTAAAACCAGTAAAGCGCTCGTATAAAGCAAGGATTAATGAATTCCTTAATGCTTCAAAGGGAAGGTAATGCACGAAATGAACAAATTACGAGAAAAAAAGGTAAAAAAATTGATATTAACCCGATTGTGGGGTTTGTCCTCGTTCTGTTCTGGAAAAGTGACGGAATTATCATTACAGATATTTACCACCTTGTATAGAAGACATTGGATGGTTAATGAAAATCATTATATATCTTTGTGCACCTCCGTGATTATTATGGTGGTAATGACACAATTTCATCTCTATCAATTGGTTCCCGCACTTGATTTATACTAAAAAATCAATTATAAAATATGATAAAAGGAAGAGAAAAATAGGAAGAAGGAATTTTTAAATTCAGCAAAAAAATTGAAAAAAACGGATGAACAAATCAAGTTTACATGCGCAATAGATTCCTTAGGAAAGTAATAGGAAATATATTGAATGAGATTAGGGTTTCACTAGGAAGGCTCTTGGGAAGTATAAAAAAGGGATTCAAGTGGAGCGTAAGAGAATTATCATTCGTCAGGGAGGGAGGAAATTCCACCAACCAGCCTTCGGAGCATAAGAGTAACGCCGAAATATTTTAAATAAAATCTTGACCTTTATCGGGTCTTCCTCAATGCTTTAAGAACCATGTAAGGTTGGGAAAGAGGACGGGAATACATGAGATAAAATGGAAACGAACCTCTTACGAGCAAGTTTCCGTTCTCGAGGAAGGGGGTTTAATTTTCTCATTCTGATTTGGAAAATAGAGTCAAATAGCAAAAAGAAATTGGCTTTTCTGAATTATCCTTGAATATCAAAGAGAGACATAAATCTCTTCTGTGCAGTGAAACCAAGATTTCGGTTTCAAAAACTTTGGATTGTATGGCGTAACTCCAAAATTGAAATTTTAAATACGAGTATGTCATATTCTGCCAGTGAATTCCATTTCCCCTACCACTACTACTATTCACCCCCATTCCAGCTCTCTATACAAATAGGCGTCTACGACTCATTTGCAACTGAAAACTTACTCGCAAGTTGACAATGAATCAGAGCAAAACTTATTTTCGGTCTGATTTATTATCATTTTTATTTTAAGTTAATTTTATTTCCAACCAAATCAAAACTAAAATAATTAATAAAATCAAATTTCGTTAAATCACAGAATTTACTTCTTTACCTATGAATTGAACTGCGAGAGTGGCTGCGATGACTGACGCCTATACAATATTATGCCATTAATTTGCCTACAGATCTGTTATATGCAAATATTGTTTTACTTAATTTGATGACAGATCCAGTGAGTAAAAGTATTTCACTCGCATCTGAGTACACAAACTACCGGAGTAGACTATAACAACAATTTAAAGAAAAATGATGGGAAACATTTCACATGTTCTTTATGTTTACCTCTATTTCAGGGATAAGCGGACATTTCACGTAGCTAATCAGGGAAAATGGAGTGCGAACATTAAATATTGACCTTATATTCTCCGTGTTCACACTTATAAAGAATGCATCACCAGAACAACCAACACATATACCCGAGGCACCTTAAAGTAGGGGATTTTAAAATTCCTCGAACTCACTCAACAAAGTAGAACAATTTTGTGGAATAATGCAGATACGCCTTCCTCAATATTCAGACGTATTTACGCATTTCCGCGTTCATTTAGTGCTTCTAACGTGCGAATGGTCTTTAAATGAGTACACAGGAGCTCTGGATTTCCCACCAGGCGTTACTCACCAAAGGAGTGGCACTACAGGTTTCTGGGGTCAAGAGTTCACGTACGCTCATCCACTCAAACCGGCGAGTACGTCCTACGATTTGCAACTTGTTTTGCAAAAATGTGCGGCCCGCATGCATGAAGTGAAGAATTATATTGAAGGGAAAAGGACATGTAAGGTGACGGCACGAACGTAGGTCGTGTCTCGGAAATAACTGAGAAATGTTTAACGAAGTACGCCGTGCCATTTAGAGTGGTATATTTTTTGTTCGTGCATCCGAGGTTTACCTTAATCATAAGCTTCCAAAAATAAAAAATAAAGCTCAAGTTTTCCGCTTCTAATTTCCTTTCTTCGGTAATACGGCGTGATCGGAATCTGTGAACGTGGCTCATGATGCCCGAAGTTACTCTCGCAATTTCGAAACTCCCTTCTTTCTAAGTTCTCTCCCACGTAGTTATAGACCCCACACTGCCTCCATGCTTCATCTTTCACTTTTCTCAAACCTCCGAATAGGTATCGATTACCATGTTATCTCTACTATTATCGCCAATACATCATTTCCAATCAACTTCTCAGTTTCCCACAGCCACACCTTACCCTTTCTGAAAAGCCGTTGTGTGAGGCCAATATTTTGGTAACATGAAGTTATTTAAAGCCTTTTATTGGTATTAATACGTGCATTTTCTACCCTTGGGAACGAAAAACAACTCTCACTAACGATTCTTTCCGATGAGATCGGTGGAAAATAGGGCCATGAATTCAAAGAAACTGCGCGAGGTACCGCGAGAGTTACTTTGAACGGAGTCATCAACTAATTCGCATTAAAATGCAAACATGAAGGCAATTATTTCCTTTCTTTGGCGATATAATATATGTCAGAAAATGAAAATTTATTAAACCAATATTTACGCAAAAGGTATAATTAATTATTTTTACAGAAGAGATATTTTACGGTGTCACCATGATTTTATACGAATTGCCTTTATTTGTTGCCATGACCTATATCAAATTTATCCATTATTTTGTCCAGAACACTTAATTATTCATACGATCGTTAAAGACTTAAATATGTAAAAGTCATACAGTATAAATTTTTATGGTATTTATAAATGAGTTCCTACCTACATACTATCATCCAATTTTCTTATGATATAGTAGTTAAGAAGGAAACTAGTGTGATAAGCGTAAAGTTACACTAATGAACAATTTTATTTTCTCTAAAGAGAATGAAGATTAAAGCAACACACAGTGTATAGTATGCATAAATCACTTAGTAACTTCAATGATAAAAATTACGGGTCTGGGCAGATTCATCCAGGAGTCCATAAAACCCCTTTCATAGTGACCTCCGGTAATATAAGTAGTGTGAACACGACATTGAAATACAGAATTTTGAACCTCCTTTCTTAATGGCTGACTTTGGTGAAGGAAAGAATTAATGTTGAATGATTTCAAAAGGAGAAAATATTCAACTGAAACCTCATAGCGAGGGTATGAATCCCATTCAACCACTCCCTGTGGATATTTGGAATAAAAACGAGGCTACAGCTCTTCAATGTTTAAAGATCCACCTTGATTGAATACACTGCCGTGGACACCACACGCGAGCCTGCAGGTTGTATTATGCATCGAAGAGTCGACATTTTCACTTCGGCCGGACAAAAGGCTAGCGCTTCTTGTCTTGTCCACTGCATGGAATGCGTAATGAGCATTCCTCTCTCTTTCGTAAACCAAGCTCCCGAAACGTTCTAAATTCACGTCCACTTTAACTTCCAGGAATTATAAGCAAAAGGAAAATCATTCAAGATGTATCCCTGAGGACATCTGGGAGTTAGGATAGAGAGAACTAATTTTATTTTTAGTGTCGAACTAATAAATGGAATGGAATAATCATTTTGTTTCTCCCATTTAATGATTTAAAATATATTCCACTGCTTCACGTATTTATTACAGAGAGATGTTTGGGATAATTCCTTTTCTGGACTGATTCCGATTTTGCGATCGATTCTGATTCCGTAATTTTTATTTTATCCAGAGAAAATAAATCTAAAAGCAATTGATTCCCAACGGAAAAAAGAGTACTAAAGTAACTTATTAACTGAACATCAAAAACCGTAGTAATATTAAGTTTTAGCAGTACCAGGCAAAGCATAGTGGAATTTTTCCAAGTTAATACTAAAATAATTAACAATTTACGAGTGATTTTTCTCCTTTCAGGGTAAAATTTCCAATTATTATTTAGTTCAGATTTAACGCTATGGAAAATCTAACACTTAAAGGATTTCAGGGTCGAATGTTTCCTCTAGGATACGACCTCCTGCAAAAATACCCTATGAATTGATAAGTGAAACCAAGTTAATAATTATAATCCCTTAATTTACTGGTAGACGAAACTATATTTTAATTAAAAGATTATTACAACTGTCGGATTAACCAATGTGCGGATCATACTTTCCAAAATCGCGAAATATGAAAGAGAACATCAAGATAAACAGAAAAAGTGTGTGTACACACACAGACCTAACTGCTTCCTAAATGTTATCATCAAATCATCAATTTCCTCTTATGGTAGGTGACTAAAAATCAGTTGCCATGGTTTCATACAGCATAATAAGTAGATATAGATGCAATAAAATATTGTAGAAAAAGTTTAATCCTTCAATACAGAATATACCGTGATCTCTTGCTTACTTAAAAACTTATTCATAGCTATAACACATTAAGTGGCATCTTGGTTACAAAACTCATTGACACATAAACATATTTGGACACATCCTCTCATCATATGTTAGGTATTTTTTAGGTTGAAGGGCCTTATTACCTAACTATTATAAAAAATTGAGGAAGAGAGAAAAAGAATTTAAGCCCCGAAAATTTTAGAGGTCCCGATAAGAGTAATTTTGGGGGGAGTGGATATAATATCGAGATATTAAACTAATGTAAAATGGAAATTAGTGTCTGAAATTCGGACTAATATGTATACAAAACATTCAAATAAAATACAAGTACCATTGTTAACAATATCTTGATTTAAATGGGACAAGAAAGAATTCGCTAGTGATTCTCAATTTCTATTGCGAGGTCAATATAGTCGCTGCTCCATTGTTTCTGTCTCATTCAAACTCCAATCCAATTAAAATGGGTAATACGAGTTAGGAGGGTATTGATGGGCATTATCAGAGATTATCCTATTCATTTGAAGAAATTTTATTCACCTACTACGACTTTGCACCCCCTGTTTTTTGTGTATAATGTTAACACAATGCGAAAATAGAAATATATAGCAATTACTATTCACAGAGTCTCTGCATCTAAAGAGGATTTACGTTTTAGTATTTTAGTATTATTAATACCCTGAATGTAACCGCTAGGGTGTGTTGCAGGGGTATACACAAAAATGATCAGAACCCGACAATATGCATCTACGTTAAACTCGGCGAGACTCCAAATGGGCCTGGAACCTGTGAATAAAAGGGCTCTCCGTTTAAATTCCGATACAAATTCCCTTTCAAGAACAGAGTTAAATATGATCATTCTTTTTGGCATCATGCAGGCAAATGAGTGCGCTGTCTAGTGCCAATCGAGAACAGTAACGCAGCAATTTAAAAGATTGTTTCATTGATCCTGCCACAGAAACGGTGCCCACCACTTAATTTCATCTCGATCAATGATACACACGACTTCATCGTGACGGTGTTGAAATTTTGGTTGCAGTCCGCACGAAGCACGGATGACGATAAAGCGGATCCAACACACTATTTGGCATCTCCACTGGATGACTGAAGGGTCTCGCTCCGCCGCGACAGAGGGCATGATCCGACGGGCCAAGCACCATCGTTACCCATGCTCCCCCATCGACGAGCCGCATCCTTGCACCGTCAGATGCTACCCACTACACGGCGCGCGCCCTTCCTGCCCCAAACCACCTGCGTCCAACTTAACAACGAGCCCCACTCCCCTTACGCCCACTCTCCCTCCCTCTCTCCCGCCTTTCGAACTCCTCGTGTCCCTAGTCCTTTTTTTCTTCCGCCAACCCTCCCTCTCCGTGAATTTTCCACGGCCTCCCTCTTACCCTCCTGTCTCCCCTTTCTCACTATACTCTTTGCATCCCTGGGCGCGCGCGCTCCCCCTTTGCTTAATCCCCAAGACAACAAGTGCGTCATCCCACGAGGAAAGGGACTCGAGGGAAAGGGGAGACCCTTGGCGAGGGTAAACCACTTGCAACGCGAAAGATACGGCAGCTCGCGAAGCATCAATCCAGACGGATACAAGCACAGAGATTCCGTTTGCGCTGGAGATTTTAATTTTGATTCTTCCATCGCGCGTTTTCGAGGAGGTCGGTTTAGATAATCAATCATAATACCAAGGGTGGCGTTAAGGTGGCAGCTAATATCATCGGCTGGACGGAAACGGACGTTCATTTATAGAACTGCAGCTGCATATGAATTAAGAAGGAAATATTTACTAATGCGTCGAAACAGGTATCGCTATGTTCTGATCGACAATAGCTTGGGAATAGTAGTCGACAGGTACAGGAAAATTGACTTAAAAACTATAAAATATAACTTAACTTAGGGCGTGTAAAGATAATCAATTTTATAGTACAAAATTAAACGTATTACGTTTTCCGATATTCTTAAATAGCTAATTAATCTCCAACTATATAATGCATAGTATTTAGGACAATGTGGAACTTCAACTCTTTCTACCACAGAAAGGACTAATAAATATGAGAGCAATTATTTAATTAAAAGAAAGAAATTCGTTGTCCTTTGAGAGTTGCCCATTCTGAAATTGTGTAACACAGAAAATCTAATTTAGTTAGCTTGGCGCTTTCTTTAAAGTTATGAATTATGCACCTACTTTTTTAAAACCTGGAAATAAGTACACATTGTTCGTAAATTATCAACCGACGTTAACACATTGTATTTCCTTATTGAAAGTGAAAGGTAGTAAATAAATGAACTCAGCTTCCCTAATTCTAAATCCCCTAATATACATGCCAATTAGAATAATATCATTTCCTCCTCTGGGTGTTTACCTTC
Organism: Hetaerina titia; assembly: GCA_037158775.1. Taxonomy (NCBI): domain Eukaryota; kingdom Metazoa; phylum Arthropoda; class Insecta; order Odonata; family Calopterygidae; genus Hetaerina; species Hetaerina titia. The sequence continues at coordinate 59,461,061 of CM073771.1, forward strand.
ATAATTCCATCCTCAGTTTTCTATTTTCTAATGATTCCGGGAAGAGAGAGGAACATACACGCTTCCATTTCCTCATATTTATACAACTGAGCATATTCTTCCAATCGCTCACAATTCTGGAAAATGCATCTTAACTTTTTAAAATACGATGATCATTTTATATAAAAACTAATACCCAGGTTTTTATAATGAAATCGGTCATATTTGTTTACGTAGTAAACGATTTTCACGTTGGTCTTAATAACCTTTTAAGTTTATATTAGTATTTATTTCATTATTTATACAAATATTAAGAATAAAATGTCGTGTTTTATGAATTGGGTCACTGATTTATTTTACCGATATATTTGAATCACATTCACAAATACACCGAGAGGAATGATAAAAAATATGCGAGCCCGAGAAAACTTAAAATTAAGTATCTGTTGCAAACCCGGATTACATATATTTAAGATATCAATTACCACAATAATGAACCTGGATGGATGTTGGCTTGATTGGTGCAGACAGAGTTTCCGTCACAGGAATCACAATGACGTGTGAAATTCACGCATCACAGTAGCTTTTTTCCGTGTGCGATGCTCGAAATATCACACGGCTTGAGTCTGTGGTGCCCAAATGTCCAGAAGAAATGAAGAGAGACAATGGACCTGCCTTCTACGCAGGGGACCTTCTACGACCCTCATCAAAGATATATTTTCCAAATGAAAACGATAAGAATCTCCTAGGAGAGACTATGGAAAACGTTTGAAAGCATAAATATGAAAAGCAAAGGACTTTTATTCCGTTATGGAAACAAAACGATATACTTCACAATATACTGGGAACTCGTCAAAAATCTAAAGGTAAGACAGTCATCCTGAGGAAGTCCAACCGGTTGGGATAAACTCTATGACCCTATCCCAACGTCCTTATTCTCGTTCCCAATGGCGGAATCCTAGACCAGAAATGAATTCGTAGCTATGCCAATTGCCATCTAAATCAGTAACAATTATGTTTAACTGGTGGAGGGAATGTTGATGAAATCTTCAGCCAAGACAGAAGAGGAACACGAGTTGTTAAAACTCGGTCAAATTCTAAGGTGAACACCCATATGATTTCATATCTTATTCTCTCGGGCAGTGACATAATCGCAAGTGAGATATTGCAAGAAACCTTCTTGCAATATCTCAGCAATAATGCTTTATCACAGTTTTGGAGTTGTCAAACCTATAAATTAATGACGTAATTTAATTGAAGCATCTGTAGTTCATGGAACAGTTCCACCACATCAAGATCTGGTTCTAATTACAAATGATACTCACCAATCGCAGATGAAAAACAAATAGTAGTAAATACGCTACGGGCAAAGTGCGCCCCATAAGTATATTAAAATGTGCTAAGAAAAATAGTTACCTAAAGTTTCTGGAAACATTTTTATGATTTGCTCGCAGCTCGCAACAGGATCGATAACTTAGTGGACTACGGTTTTTCGAGGGTCTGCAGATTACCAGCCGGAGAAGCACCGATAAAAGTTATGACAAGTAAGTAAAACGAGTTAGAGGGTAGTTAAGGAGAAAGAAGCAGAATCGAGGAGATAAACCCTCTATTGGCACTGCTGACTCAGAACGAATGAAGTTATGCCGTACATGAACACGTTCCACCGTACGAAGAATTGAAGGTGGTGCGTGGGAACAAAGTATGATACATAAACTATTACTTCGTGAGAGGAGGTGAGTTAGAATTATTAATGGGGACGGTAATATGGATATAATTTAATTGATTCTTTCACTCAAACTTGACGCCTGCAATTTTAGGTTTTTTCACAAAATGAGACAATTGATACATTTTTATATTAAGAAAGTCCATTCTGATGAACACTAGTCCGTACTTTGAACAATATTACGCAATTGATGACATTACCAAATAGATTCGATTTAATGATTGCATTAATTGACTGACAAGCGATTTCTCTGCATTCATGTAGCGAGCAGTGTAACGCAGGTTAGATTACAAGTCAGGTTAGGTTACAAGGTGAACCTAAGTACTCAATAAAAGAACAAAATCTTATGAAACACATTGAACTTGACAAATCAATATTGCTTAATTATAAAAATTAGTCATTATTTCACATATATTTTTAATTCTGGATTGTCTTAGCGAGAAAAAAAGAAAACTAGTTTCCAAATGGTTCTTATGGGATTTTAAGACAAGATACTACTGTTACTAAATATAATACTGGTGATATAAAATGTAAAACCTATGCATTACCCGTTGAATCTCCTTTGGAAAGATTTTAATTAGCCCTAAAGAAATCTTCATTTTAGGATTTCCTGATTTAAGTTACTCTACGTGTGTGCCCATCAAGCTCAAAACTTGGCCGAAAAATTACCATAGCCGTGTTAAAATTTCATCGGCACCTTAAGAGTCGCCAACAAATATTGCTTTAGATTTGAGAACTTAAGGTTCATTGTAATGGTTTTAAAGGATGGGTCATATCGATGGTCGTTATGAAAAATTAATTAAGAAGTCCTTTTCCATGAACTTAAGAGATGGCCAACATGATTTGTTGGAGAATCATACCTCAAATTTGGCATTTAAGGATATCCCCGTTCCCTTAAAAGTCAATGCTCTTCGGGGGGATCATTTTTTCCTCGTTAGTCGCAATTATTAACCGCCAAATTTGTTTAAATATATTACAAATGATTGGATTTAAAGTTCACCGACCTATCGGCAGAGAATAATATTTTGAGCGAATGATTTTTTGTGCTATTGCATGATAAGTTGGTGCCAATGTTGGTATCAATATGATGCAGACGAAATAAAGATGGATTAATATATGAATTCGCCAATATGAGACGGAAAAATCTGTAGTGGCGTAAGATTCATCAAGATTACCAATGGCATGAGAATAATTGAGACGTGTATTCAATAAATTTTCGAAGCGAGGCAGTAACGACTGAATGAATAGTAATGTGATTTTATCAGCCCAGTACTAAGATTTTCAGGATTCGCTACGCTTGCAATTGCTTACTTCGCGAATTGCAACGATTCGCATTACATTGGAACCATATTAACGAGATGAAAATACAGCAAGATTAAATTTAGTAGTTTTTATTGGTTCTACTGAATTAGAAGAAATGATAAATTAATGATAAAGAAAACGGCGAACAAATTTCCGAGAGAATATTTCCTAGCAATACATAAAAATTTCAGAACAAATCAATTTAGTTTAATCAATTACGTAACTACGGCTAAAAATAATTGCCATTCCATTCCATAACATTTACTGCAGCATAATGATATATAATACCAATTATACCTGGTAATGTAAGTAGCAGTCCAACTGAAAGTGAGAATGTGCGATTTATTAAATTATAATGGAGATATGATTGCTTTTAGAAATGTTGACATATTGACGTTAAATTTTGCCAATGATGGAAAAATTCTCCCAAGATTTGAACGTATTTTGAATAGAAAGCTTTACGTCATTGATAGCTAGTAGAGGAATTGTGTAAAACTTAAACGAACAGGAAAATATATTAAATATTTCATGGCTAAGATACTAATAGTTCTCCTATTTCATGCATTCGACATACCTGATTCACGGAGGGAGGATGGAAGAGAGAAAATTATTACGCGACTATTCCAAATGAAAACGGACAGGGAGTCTGAGCACGTAGAAGACGTCGGAATTTCTCCCTACAACATGTGGATGGGAAACTGCAGGTAATGGGAGCCACAGGATGGAAAGGAAACCAGGAAGGAGAAGAGGAGATAAAGGAATAAAAATAAGGAAAGGAAGGAGAGAAAAGATATATGGAGTGAGGGGTATTTACAATTTTGTCATCAAAATAGGAGCATAATGACTAATATTAACAGAACACCTTGGTTTAATTGAAACACATTGGTATCCCAACGCTAAAAATATACAATTAGCGTGAAAACATCTAATGTTTACATTAAGCTGTGAGTCACTTCCATTAATTAAAGCAATGTTCCAGCACTTTAAAACACATTAATAATACTCTGATACTCTATAGTACTGATAACACTCTATACGTTTTGCATTATTATTGTACTATATGAGGCTTCGGAAAATACTTATGTTTCGGCGTTATTATCATTGTATTTTATTTATCTCAGGTAGTGTAAAGCGTAGAAGTAGGCAGAATCCCCAAAATCTGCCAAAGTATCATCTAGAACTTCCACATCGCTTTCGCATATCAAATACGCCCTTTCGACCTAAAATATTGACTTATTTAACTCCGCGGATTCTATGGACCCGTCCCCATTTTCATTAGTTGTAAATAACTTTACTTTGAGAACAATCTGATTTTAAGGTAACAGCTTTTAGCCCAACCTATTTTGGCTCACCCCTTGGACCAGTAAATTCCTCAACAACCTTTCCTACAGTCGTGCTATTAACGTTGCGAGAAACGCTATAGTTGCCTCAACTTGGGAATAGGAGAGTTATTAGGAAGTGAGGCAAACGGAATGTAATTTTTCAAGAATATGACACACAGAGACTATATCCAAGGGAGAGAGGACTGAGATGTTTGGGCAAATAAACATGATGAAATCGCATATTCTTGAATGGAACCTAACTTCAAATAAGACGAAATAGACGTCGAGTCGGGACTCATTTTAATAGTTCCGTGAGGCAGGAACCAAATGGACGAAAAATTACAATTCCGCATAACAGGTCCCGAGAGAATGCAAACACTCAAGAGAATATTAGATAAAACGAGGCAGACTGATGACATTATGCTCGCAGAGAGCGAGGACTTCCTGCTCGCATATGAGTTAGTCCGATGGCTATATCGGCCCGGAACTTTGGCATCTTCGGCATAGACTTGCGTCAAGTGAGGGATTCTTGAGAGGGATGGGCAAACTCCTTCGACAGCGGTTGAGGAGGAGTGCGAGAGCTGATGAAGATATGTAAGAGGATGGAGGAATACAGATGAGATGGAAGAAGATTGAATGAAAATATAAACAAGTAGTCAATTTCAGCATCAGCGCAGTTTGCTTCTCTGACTGTGTCCTCATGCCGCGTGGTGGAACGATTTTAGCTCAAGAACTTGGATATTAAATTCCTCTGGAAGTACTAATTGAAGGAAAATTACATGTTCAAGAAGCATATCTCTCGTATGAAGGCTAATTAAATAATAACGGTAATTGGCTGTTCGTCTTAACAGGACTGATTCACGGCGCAAAAACATGGCTCGCATGATTGAACGATTTCTAATGTTTCCGCTAAGCAGTAAATTAAGGGTTCAGCAGCATAACTGTGGAGTTACTTTTTGACAGAACACTGATTCATTGTGCATATAGATTGGCTCAATATGGGATGGCAATTTAAATTCATGCAATTGAATTCCATGGAGATTGTTATTAGAATTAATAATTTCAACGCTAAAAAAATAAGATATTGACATGAAAGCCGTTTTCCAGAATTTCAATTAACTTTAAACCGCACTGGCTATTAAACCTGGAATAATCATTGCTCCTATATTAAGGTAAAAATTGCATGATAATAGTTTCTTAGTTGCACAAATACTACCCATAATTATGATGAAAACTGATAATTTGTTATTGTAAACAGTGGTAGTTTGTAAGTCTGTTTGAATGGACGTGAATTCAGTCTTCCTTTTGCTAGTTGCTTAAATTTCCCAAATTTTATCACTGTACAAAACTATTTTCCCGAGCTTGATCCGGCCGATATACATGCATGAACAGTCCGGATTATTCAATCCCATGCACTTAATGAAAGAGTCATAAGATTAAGACACTTTTAATTACGTTTTTCACTGCACCTAATACAATGTAACGCATCTGGAAAGCGTATAAAGAGAATCTCAATCATAGGGATGCTATAGATACATCAACAGATACGGCTTATCAAAAAAAGAAAGAGACGAGATAGTAATTCATGGAAAACGTAACATATTTTTCTATCATAAGTTATTCGTACTGTGTATTGATAATAAGCGTTTGGATATTATCAATATTCCCGTTAGTGAAGAATTTAAGCATTATAATATTAGTAATAAAATAAATATCTTAAGAAGGAAGTTTTCCTTTCAATACCTGTATTTATGATAATAATTTAGCATTAAAAATTCAATCAGCATAATTAGTACTGAGAATATTAGACCATTGCAACTACCCAGCCAAAAAAATCTCAGGAGGCGATAAAGCACTCAAGCAGATCCAGAAAACGGAATGCCTTTTAGATTTTAGAGCTCATGAAATCTTTCAGGCCAGGGTCGATGATCTGATGAATATCTCTGGCTCATTGTGAACTTAAATTAAAGCTCTGTATCTTTGTAACGAATGAAGGGGGATTATCTTCCTTAGTCCGCGTATTCCAGGAAAGACATGGTAGTTAATCATTCCTCAATTATTGAGGTATAACGTTCAGACTTTGATATTAAAAGTGCATTGGGTTGTCAGAAATCCGACACAAATTTTAATTGCATGGTACCTCAATCTCTTCCATGAAAAAAATCAATTCAGCACTAATTTTACTTGTAGGTTATTCTTTATTCCTCTATAGGATTATCATTAATGTTTTTCTATTAGTTTTTCTACCAATGCTTATCATTTTAAACATTCTAAATTGTTAGTACTCAATTATGGCAAATGTTGCAAATATTAAAGGGAAGCGGTGATCTCATAAAAAATAGGCGGAGATACTGCGAGGTATTTGTCCACCCACCTCTATCTCAATAGCCATCAACTGTCCTAATTACATTATATGAATAACTCTTTTCAGCGTACAGTCAAATTACCGAGGCGGTAAAACATCCGTCACATACTCGGGTATTGATATTGTATCAATATAAATTCTGAAACACTAATAATCACATGCCTATTAGTGTGTACCTTTAATGAAATCATGCCACAAAACGTCGATAAATATTTCGCTAAAATAAATTACATCATCTCCCAGCGTTTCCTGGTGTCGAGAGTCCCATATTTTTCGATTGCCTTTGAAAATATACCGTAAAAACAAGAAAAGAATGTTCTTGATGTATATTGTGATCAAAGAGGGCTTTGATATACAGAATTCTCAAATCAAAAGCATTAATTCACAAGCCGGATTCCGGAGTAGTGATCCAGGGAAGTGGTGATGTGAATGATGACAAACAGTACTGAAAGAATGGTTTTAATCTTTTTGGATGCTTGCCCCTGAAACCAGGAGGTCTTTTAGTGCGCTCGACCCCTACTGCCAAGGGAGACGCACTTTCCACACAGAAGAGGAAGTTTAACGCACTAGTTATGTCCTCGCAGCACGCAAAGGGTTACTATATACGAAAGAAATGGCGGACTTTGGTCAGAAAGAAAGTCCGGCGCCATGTCGCCGTGATCCTTGAAAACAACACCATACATTTCCCGCTAGTGGCCGTACATTCTGACACTCCATGACGTCCCTAGTAGAGACGTACGGTTAATCATACTTTCAAATTGAATCAATGAATTAAATCATTTCCAAATTTGTATTTCGAATTGAATCATGAAAAAATGTGGCTAATATGTGATTGACGTTGAATTTATTTTGAAGACGGATTACAATTGTACTCAATCCTCTATTTGCTTTATTTAGTATAATACCAACGTTGACACTAGCATAATTACATAATAGTAAAATATAACACTTATTCTTACATAAAAACAGATAGATATCCTTATGAAAAATATGTAGCAAAATACTCGAATTCGAAAGAAGAGTTCTTTCTACTGATATGCTTGTTAGTTAATTGAAAGTCATTTTAAATGCTAATAATTTCGCTCAAATTTACGAACGCCGAACTAATTTTTCAAATCGAAAACTAAATTTGTGTTGCATTTGTCTTTCCTCTATTTGCCTTTGTGTTGGTCAAGAGCAAAAATGTAAAACTTTTAGAAGCAGTAGTGTTTCTTTACAATTGAGAACAGGGTAGACTAGAGCGAAAGAAAAATTCCTTACAACCACAAAAAGATAGTGAAAACAGGAATTAACATTGCCTGCTCTGTAGAAGAAGTGCCAATATTCATGCAATGTTGTGGGAACTACGAAAAACACGCAGTTTTTCTAATCTTTTTTAATCGTAAGAGAAAGGTATGCATAAGAATACTTCGTAATAGACTTACGTTCTCCATGCTGAATTTATTCGTAATTTCAGCAGACTAAGAACTATTTCCATCACTCAATAACAAATTATTTGCAATTACGAGGGTCATCCGTAAAGTAGTACCCGTTCGTGAAATAAAGACACAAAAGTAAATATTAACAAACATAAAAAATTTTATTTGAAAGAGGATACTTTAAACTACTTTTCAACATAATCTCCAAGCAAACTAAGGCATTTGTCATAACGTGTGACAAGTTTCTGTATTCCTGCTGCATAGTCCTTCGCCGCCAGCTCGTTGAGATACAGGGTCACTCCTTCTTTAAGTTCTTCATCGCTGTCAAATCTTATTCCTGCCAAAAAGTCTTTAAGCTTTGTAAAGAGATGAAAATCTGAAGGGGCCAAGTCCGGGCTATACGGTGGATGGTCGAAAGTTTCCCATTTGAATTGCTGCAAAAGTTTTTGTGTTATCCCAGCTGCATGAGGCCTGGCATTGTCATGAACGAGAATGACACCAGTAGACAATAGACCTCGCCGCCGATTTTGTATTGCCCGCCGTAATTTCTTTAATGTTTCACAATATGCATTGGCATTAATAGTGTCTCCACGGGCCATAAAATCAATAAGCAATACACCTCGTCGATCCCAGAAAATGGTTGCCATGAGTTTCCTGGTGGACAGAACTGTCTTGAATTTTTTTGGTTTGTTTGGTGAATGAGCATGATGCCACTCCATTGACTGTCATTTACTCTCAGGTGATGCATAACAAACCCATGTTTCGTCACCAGTAATTATGCGAGTCAAGAAAGAGTCTCCTTCATCAGAATAACGTCCCAAAAACGTCAGTGCTGCAGCCATACGCTTGGTTTTGTGCTCATCTGTAAGCATGCGAGGGACCCTTCTTGCACAAATTTTTGCATAATGCAGATGGTGTTTAACAATTTCATGAACAATTGTTCGAGAAACATTGGGAAAATGCTCACAGATGTCATCAATTGTGACGCGCCGATCGTTCCTCACGAATTCGTCAACTGAGCTCACCAGTTGGTCTGTAATGACAGACGGTCTCCCCGAACGCTCATCGTCGTGTGTGTTCCCCCTCCCCATGTTGAAGTTGCGACACCACCGCCGAACAGACGACTCGTCCATTACATTGTCTCCATACACCTCCTTTAATTGGCGATGAATATCACATGGGCGAACGTTTCTTGCATTGAGGAATTTAATCACTGCCCTCACTTCACAACTGGCGGCGTTCTCAATTTTTTTAAACATTGTAAACAATCACAGAAACAACACAGGCAATGCTAGCGTCACGCAACTTGGCTCAGAGAAGGCAGACAAGCCACTGAAGCTATCTGACCTCGTCCAGCGGCTACTCGCGTCGTCAGCACTTCATGCGGCACGAACGGGTACTACTTTCCGGATGACCCTCGTAGAACCCGATGACTAAGCCTGACATCACATTATTTTATTTATTTAGGAAAACCAAATTTGAATAAAGCAGGAAGTTAATCCTTTCGTGTGTATCCGACAGTTGTTTTTTAAAAGATATCTCACTCAGGACAAACCTTTTTTACCCGTTTGAAAAAAATCCACTCGGAATAAAGTGTCTGGCCCGAGATATGGGAAAGTCTACCGCACTTTTATTGAGCTATATGACTGCCGTATGCTTCTCTGAATAACTCTACTCCCGTATCCTATGGAACGAACAGGATAGCAGAAGATCGCACGTTCCCGACAACTCTACCAAACAAAGAACAGCAAACACAAAAATGCCTGGGAGAGCTCGATCATCTGCCCGTAAATCATTCCTTTGACTGGCTTGGGAGTACCACGATATATTTTGGTGAGTCTTATGCATGCGGATGGGAGATACTCAACTTCTGAATAGGTAACCTTTGCGAATCGTCTTTGCGTGGGAAAGATGTTAAACGGGTCTCGGGGAAGGCATCGAATTCGGACGAAATCGCAGGGCGCACACACAGCGCTGGAGTTTCAAAACTGTCTCATGTGTAAAACACATAGAATTGTGGATCTCCCCTGGCACTACGGCAGAAATCTCTTGACTCTCATCTTCCTTCCCATACCCCCCACAAGTTCAGGACAACGCCCCCAGACAGCACATGGAGGGAGGGTGTAGAGACGGGGGAGGGAGAAGAGGGGATGAAGGCGGGGTTAAGTCGTGGGGAAGCGTGGAGCGAGGGAAGGAGGGAGCGGGGAGTCACGAGGAAAGGGGAGACGGGGCATAGGGGTTTGCGATCTTCGGGAGGACGATATGAAGGGAGCGAGGGAGAATGGGGAGGATGGATGCGAGGGGACGGAGTCGGCGGCGGCCCTTGCGCCGCGGGAGGGTTTCGGGGGAAGTTGTACGGGGAGGTGGGTTGATGGCGTGGCCGAGGGAGGAGGGGGGAATCGGATCGGGCGCTTCCCGAGGGTCGGGCAGTCTGTGGGCTACTGCTGGGCGGAGGCAGAGCGCGGACGGAGGGGAGAAGGGTTAGGAGGCGGATCCCTGAGGGACGGGGTATGGGGGAGAATAGGTAGTTTGGCGTGAAGGGGTTGCGTGTGCGTGTGTGTGAAACGGAATGGGAAAAGGATGCGGCCACGAGGGGTGGCGCAATGGGGGTGAGTTTTGGTTGCCATGCCAACCACTTCAACACGCGGCTTAAAAAGAGATTGCGTTTCCGTAGACAGCAACACTCCGCAAGTTATGCTTGTCATAACCCTCCTCCCTTATTCATCCCCACTGTAACCCCGACCACTAATATTATTCCGACATGAGATGAATCATTTAGCAAAGATGAAAAATGAAATGTATAGCATCCATCAGCGTGAATCATCCAAGGCGGTTTGTCTTTGTGGGAAAAGTAGGCAATCTTCACGAGGGATCACATCGGGAGAGTAATGAAGTTCAGTTTACCTCAAAAATGCAATAAAATTTTGCAAAGTTATACAATTTGGATTATTACCACCCAAAACATCCTTAACGGTAATGCCTTAATACTATCCCTGTTGCCCCAATCAGTGGGATTGGAGTGGGATTTGCAAAACTAACGAAGGCATTAGTTTTGAATTAGTATGTGGCCTGATAAAAACTGCCGATATAATTTCTAAATCTCAAGGCAATGAATCTAATATTTATGGGCAATCAAAACTCTTCAATTCAAAGAGAATTTTTCAATCAATATCCACCGATGAATGAACACCTCTTATTGATTGAACAATGTGCTACATTCGAGATAAAGTGAACCTTGCATTGCTCAAATTATAGCTCTTTTTCATAAAATTTATCCTATTATAACTACACGTTTTTACAGACAATCGATCCACGAAATTACTAATACCTACAGTTGTTTTACGAAGGGAACTGAATTTAAATAGGATGAAATTTCATTCCAGTTTATATAGTTCCATTCATGGCTTGTACTCGAAACACGATTGAATGATTGGGATGATTGAGTGAAGAAAAAGTGGGCCCAGACACTTAGCAATAAATGATGAGCCAAGGAGTCATCAAAATTTACCTTTCATTTATATAATACCTTAACAAAAAGTCGTAATTGATTGTAGCAGTAAACCGACAAATACAGGTAGAGGGTGAACATGTGCCGTGATCTCCTCATGCATGTGTGAACATGCACGAGGAGATCACGTCTTGCACAAACAATGATTACTAAACTTTCACGCAAATGAACGGCCTCGAATAAAACTCGAAAATGTAACGAACCATTTCATTTAACATATTTTTCAATGATATTTTTAGGAGGCCAAATATTTGATTAGCATAAAAATTATATTTAATATTGAATAGCAATACAAACACTCAAACTGTTTCAACAACTACTATATGTTTGAATTTTAATCTCGGTTATTCCGGTAGAAAAAATGGTTAGGATAATAAAGACGACATACACGCATTTTACCATGAAATCACAGGCTTGGAAGAAAGAAAAAAATCACAGGAATGGAAGAATGTAAACGAGAGTTAACGAAAGAGTTAGGCAGAAGGAAGTACAAAGAGCTAAATAATAATTTGAGACGGCCAACAATTAAACCTAAAGAAGCATGTTAGATGCGGTGTGAGGTTATGGAAAGTTTGCAGAGGAATGGTGAACTCGGTGCGCTAGAGAAGAAGATTAAAACACTAAAGGTATCTAAAAAGGAAAGATCTGTGTTAAAAGTTGGAGAGATAAGTGAGGTAAGATAATAGTTGATACAGAAAAAAACCAATCGAGATTGAAGGAATATATAAAAGCACTAAATGGTAAAGAACTTAGGCCAAAAAGGTTAGACATAGAAAAGGAACGTGACGTAGATGAAGATAGCTTTAGGTCCAGGCATACTCGACGATGAGATAGAAAGGGCATCATGGGAGATGAAACCAAATAAGAGCGTGGGGGTAGACAACAATTCGTCCGGACTACTACTCGTAAAAAGTTTATGAAAATGTGGTAGTAAGAGTTCATATGGACTGATTCGTAGTATCTATGAGGGAGGAATCCAGCCGGAATACTTTGTGAGATCAGGGTTAGTTCCTATTCCGAGAAAGGTAAAGGCTACATCATGTGAGGATTACAGAACAATAAGTTTGATATCCCACGTAGCTTAAATTTTTCTCAGCATTGTCAACAAAAGGATAGAGAGTAGGGAAAATGATTACATATGGGATGATCAGTTTGGGTTTAGGAAAGGAAGAGGTACGCGAGATGCCATTACAGTAATGAGATCACTAATCGAGAGGAATATAGAATACAATCAGGACGTATTTGCCTGTTTCGTAGATTTCGAAAAGGCGTTTGACAGTGTGAATTGAGAAAAACTAATAAGTATATTTTGAAAATAAAAATATATTGGAGAGACAGGAGTCTAATCCGCAGCTTGTACATGTCTCAGACTGCTCAGATGCGAGTGGGGAACGGAGACTCCGAATGGGCAATGATAGGAAGAGGGGTAAGACAGGGTTGTCCATTATCAGCGCTGCTGTTCCCCGTGTATGTGGAGGAAACGATTAAAGAGGCATGTGAAGAAATGAAGATTAGTATAAAAGTCGGAGTGGAATAGGTAAAGTTTGTTAATGACCAAGCCCTAGCGTGTAGGACAGCCAAGGGCTTGCAAGCATTGCTGAGTGAATTAGAGGTTCAGTGAGATAGATATGGGATGAGAAACAATATAAATAAAGGTTAAGCAATTTTCCAGAAAGTAAAAGGTTAAGCTAAACATTAATAGAGTATTGCAAAAACTAGAGCAGGTAGAACAGTTTACGTATCTCGGAATTGTTTTGGACCAACATGGCCAAAGTAGTAGGGACGTAAGGAGAAGAATTACGCTAGGCAAGGAGGTTTTCACAAGGAGGAGGGAGTTGATGTCAGAGATGTTGACTAAGGATGCTAAGAAAAAATTCGTAAAATCATTGATATGGAGCGTACGGCGCGGAAACGTGGCCATTGAAGCTGGAGGATAGACGTAAATTGGAGGCTTTTGAATTGCGGGTGTGGATAAGAATGGAGATGGTGAAATGGACCGAAAGGAAAACAAATGAGGAAGTACTAGGGATGGTAAGCAAGGAGAGGGGTTTGTTGTGAGAAATCCTATGGAGGAAGGAAAAACGGATAAAGGTCGTATTGATCGGCAGCGGGATGTTAAAGACTGTAATAGAGGGGAGAATTTTGGGCAAAAGAGGAAAGGGGATGAACAGGATAATGATGTTGGACGGGACGAAGGGATGAAGGGAGTCCACATAAATGAAGTTGGACCTAATGTAGGACAAAATGCTGTATTGTGTTTTGTTAGGAGATATTTATTTGTAAGTTGTGTCCATCCAAAACCTACCGTAACCGGTAGATTACCTTAAAAATGATTATAAAATAACACTACGAAACAATACTATACAAAATAGCCCCACTATTTTGAATATGAATGATTACCTATGCCATATAAGTAGCTATACGATACCTTGTCATAAAAAATACACGCGATTTTCTTTTTCCTCTTTTTAATGGAGGCCGTATTTACTCCAAATTCTTCGTATTTAAGTTCAAATTTACCGACATTGGGCAAACAAAGCCAACACAAAAGCTTTAATAATCGAGTAAGATGCCGAGATAAATTATGCGGAAAGTTTTCAACCTGCTTATTATTTTCCCGCTAGTTATGCTGAAAGTTGCCACCTGCTGTCAAGCCACAACTACCTGGCGTAGTAGGACCAGAAAGAGTATTCAATTTATGATCTTCATTTTTGACTACTATCGTATCGTATGCGATGAAAATGGTGTGTAAATGTATTTTGTATTGAAATATTACCTGTATGTCTTATATCGTATATGATGAAGATTATACTGCTACTGTGGATGATGATGAAGATTGTCTGCAATTGTATTTTGAATTGAAATGTTCTGTTGTACGATGTAGTTATCGTACATTAGTAAAGATTTATCACATAAATAATAACAATAGTAAATTGGAAAAAACTTGACAACGAATATATGAAGTTAGATAATTGCAACATTTTTTTATCTTCCCTTTTTGTGTTTATGTGGCACCTGCTGTCAAGCCAGAACTGACTGGCATCGCAGGATCAGAATGTCTAATGAGTTGACATAAGTACTACTTTATATTGTAAATGATGAAGACTGTTTGAAAATGTATTTTGTGTTGAAATATTCTATTATATATAATGAATAAAGATTAACAATTCTGAGATAAACTAAAAATGCTGAGAAATGTTCAGATGATATGTTGTGCTCAATGAAAATTTTAATTTCTTTAATATCGTGATAAATAAAACGAGAAAACGCAAAATTTGGATGTAAATCACTAATGGATGATTATTGGTGAGGTGTCGAAGGATTCTTCGTGTAAAATTGATAAATATCCGAAAATATTAACTGAGTAGTGAACTAAATTACTTGAACACCACAAAAGGTCTTCGCTTGAAATAAATCACAGCCTTTTAGAAAACATTAGTTGATTTCTACAATGAGATTTTTGGTTGAGCATTGGTCGAACACTAGAAAGCCTTATAGCCGCGTGTGAAAGAAGTTACAGGAAAAATGTCTTTGGTACATTCACTGAAGTAATAGAAAATAGAAAAAAGTAATATCGCCTAAAAAAGCTATCTGGCTAAACTATTTCTTGCGAATCCTATTTAGTTGACGTCAGTAAAAACTACCGCAAAGTTACCCCCTCAATAACTGTAACCGATGAAGGAACTAAATACCTCTATCTTGTCGTGGAAGAACGCGTCAGCTATAAAGCCTTCGCTACAAATAAAAGTGGTTCCGATTAAATTTTTGCCCGAATCATTAAGACTCTAGCAACCGATGTCGCTATTTATTTGGGATTTATATTCAAGCGGTTATTTGGGATTAATTACAATTCCACCATATCACGCCTGAAAGGTCTCTTTTTATTGGTTATTATGGAGTTACAAGGCTCCTAAAAATTGAAAAGTAGCCAATATTGGAGTTTTTTAAGGGCGAGATTAGGTATTGCTCAGCAATTACAACCATTGAATTTTTCTGCAAGATCTTATTGTGCGCAATTCCCATTTCTGTTACGGAATTAATCGATAGCTAGGACTAATTGTTAAAAAGCAAAATGAGTTCCAACAGGGTAGGTCTCTTCAGACATGGCTGGCACTATTTGTTTACGATGTTCTAGTTTGGGGAGGAAGTATTATTTATGTTAATACAAAATAGCCGGATTTTATAAAGACCATGTACACATTTCCTTAAGAGATGTTTATTTTTAAGTTAAATACACTTGGATTTGACTTTAATGCTGTATGATGAATCATAGAAATCTTAAACTGCCGGGCATAAAGGGTCGTTATAAACGGTATAATTAAACATAAGAGTTCAAGTGACGTCAGTTGTTCCTCAGAAAAAAGTGTCGTAGGCCCAACTTTATTCTCATAATTTATGAATAGCATGTGTAACATAGTCTAAGGTAACATGTTTACTGACTACGCAGAAATGTTTATAAATATTTGTAGCCAGTTCTAAAGGATTTCGTTGGCTAAGGACCTATACAAATTTACAAAGGGTGAAATAAAATTCAATGATAATTAAACTTTAAAACATGTTACGGGCCTAAATAACTACTCCCAGTCAGCATCCCTGCACCTTGATAAGTACCTCGAAAAGACTACCTAGTATCTATCACCAAACAAAAGGGTTGCCTACCCGGCCAAACCAATCCATGACTTAAACCAAACGGTCATGCCTTTAATCTAAAGTCAATTCAGCCTCGCTATTTGCTTACATGAGAGACGTTAAATAGTATAAGAACCCTCAAAGCGCCACTCCTCTACGTTATTGAAAATGTGGTTTATAACATTTTTTATCACGCCTATATCCTCTGTTTAGAGGATTACTAAATTACCTTAATGTATCTTTGAGGAACCGGCTAAGGAAAAAAGGTCACGATATTTCAATGGATAATTAGATCCATATTAAATGGATTTAGATGTGGAGATTTTAAAATGGTCTTTTCAATGGAATGTTGTTCTTAACCAAGAAGTCTTATAAGGTAGCAGGAGAGGATTCATTCACACTATAGAGTAGATCTAATGATCTCATTAATTCTCAGTGGGTGAAAATTTTAAAAGAGCGGACCATATTGCGGAAACTATGACATTAAAGCAAACAATTTTAATTGCGCGCGGAATAAAGTATCGTACCCGCTTTTCTCCATCTGACCACCTGACATATTTTTTCGCGAGAAAGAAGGTTCAACTTGAACAATGGATCCAAATCTCTGGCAAATAAGATGATATCATAAAATTATCACATTTGGCAGAGTTTTTCGTCTCCAACCAGTGAGGGATCGTATTCCCTTTCCTCGCCAAAGGCATGTGTATAAACTTGTATTTCCAGAAAATTTACCGAAGGTATATCCCTTCTCTTTAGTGCCAGCGATGCGGACTCGTGAAAGAAAAACTGGCGAGCGCCTTTGCAAGGGGGGGAAATGGATGGGACAAAATATGCTAGGTTGAACTAGATGTTATAACGACACTGCGAGAAGTAGGCATGCACGGGTGGTTACGTCAAGTGTCGTATTATAAGGCACCCTATTGTTATCCATATGGGTGAGGATCGAGCTACTGCCCTGCGGAAAATCATTCAAGTATGAGGTAGAGGGTGATCTCACACCAGAATCACAGTCACGCAGCATCACAGCTAACATTTTCTTACATGTTAGTTAGAATAATATCTACTAAATAATCCAACCAAATAAAAAATTTGTGCAAAATATATTTGCGCAATAATATATAATTATAAATACTTCCTCAGACGTTAATGAGAGCTGATAGTAAGAAGAACGATAAAAGACGCGTTATATATAATGAGCACGTACTAGACTCATTGGAATAACGCTAATCTACAGCGAGATTATTTCGAGTTTTTCTGCTCCCTTACAGTTTCTCTGAAAAAAATAAATCATGAATTTGTTAGCTCTGCACATCTTTCTATAATCTTATTTTCATGATCTCTCATAGCGCGGTGCGAAAGAGGTAGTATTAGATTTTCAACGTCGTCGCAAAAAAGACCTGCTTCCAAATGATTAACAGATAATTTGTAGTCTATTCCGTTTCCTTATACATTGAACGTCAAACGAATTCTTGCAAGAGATGGTGAGATATCTACGGTCACATCGCGATCCCTACCTATGCAGTTAATCCAAAAATAAATAAAAACACCTATGCATTTGAAGGAATTTCTGACCTTGTGGGTTGGCGGTACGAAGTCGACCTTAACATCGGAAATCATACAGTATTGGAGAGGAATGCTTTGATAGAATTACGTAGTTGACCTCATTTATAAAATTTATATTTATAAATGAGGGCTTCAAAAGTGTGCACGCCATTTCCACATGGTAGTAAATTTTTATAGCATTTGAAATCGCCTCTGGAAAACTTGTGATAAGAAGTTATTCTCGGAAGAGAGAGTAGGATGAGAGAAACTTTATATCTTTGGCGATTCTTCAAACGTTCCCAGGGTAATCAAATTAGGAGCGACAAAATAAAGTCACATTACTTAAATTTTAAGGAGAGACTTTAATTCACTACCTAGTTTGTCACCAGCATGGGAACATCAACAGAATCTTATCGGCCAGGCACTGAAGAACTTCTATTTAGGTTCACGCCTTTTTTAAAGGATTCATTCTCAACCCTTTATCGAGAAAATAATATGAGGATATTTGAAAAATCTCGTGATTTTCGAGTTCCTATGATCATTTCCCGGTTGAAACATGTCCCCTTCTGCCTTCTAGTTAGTTCCAGCGATGATTTTTAATTTAAAAATATGTTGTATTATTATTATTATTAAAACCTAAATACACTACGAGTTATGCGTTAACTTACGAATTCGTCTTGATTCAGATATATTAGCTTAGTACCCAATGGTTGAAATAAATTCAACGGTTTTCTAAGTCGGATATTTTTTAACAAATTAGAGAATAAACAGTAATCAATGGAAATTTTTAAAAGTTTTGGTGTAGCGGAATTGAACGTGCAATCAATTCCTTAATACTACCTTAAAAACCACTATCAATAATCTCGGACTCAAGGAAAAATACAAGAGGATACAGTTATAATATGAAGTGTGTAACAGCAACTTAAATATAATTCAGATTGGTATAAATATAACGAATTATATAGTATAATTAATAAAGTGCTATAAAATTTAAACGATAAAGGTGTACAGTTTCAGCATGAACTTTCCCACAAATGAGACTACTCAATATTTTCAATATAAATTAATTCCTTTCGTCTTCCAAATTTTGGCTGAGGAATACCGACGCTTCCATTTAACGATGGATTCATCTTCATTTTTTATTTTCATAAACGCTCCGCAACAAATTACTGATCTATATGATTTTAAAATTGATGTTCAATCTCGTCATTTTCATGAAATCGTTCAAATAACAATTTGTGGAAGATAATAAAGCTACCGTCCGAGATGATAATCTGTGCTCTTTGGACATACTGGACATTGCGGAGAATGTAGATTGGGTGCAAAAAAAACCAACTACGCAAATGAAATCATGATTCTTTTGACTATTTAGGGATATAATAAACAGCCGACACAATTAACAGTGTGAAACCGACGGAGGTGAATATCAAATCCTGAGAGCAATCACTGCTGAAAGGGAAACGCGAGAGAGAGCTTTATCGAGGGTGGAGGTGCTTACACTCTCTAAGAGGGGGTGAGGTGTCCTCTAAACTATTATTTAAAACCGGTGAAATACAGAAAAACCGGGGAACACGCAACTTTTCCTGGATAATCAAGTTTTCATCCAACCAAATACAAAAGGATAGGCGTGGATATTTTTGCCCAAAAAATAAAGAAACTAGTTGAGGTATGATTGAATTTTTGTACTAATTCATTAACCTTTTTAAAACCGCAGAGACCAAATCAAAAAGCATAAGTCGACAATTTCCAATTAAAAGGGATCAGAGTCGACATCGTTGACTAAACATGAAACCACTCTAATCCTTAACTGGTCCATTAACAAAAAATATGGCAGAAATTTAATTTTCAAATTCAGCAAATTCAATTTCAAAATTTTCATTAAATAAATGCTTATTGGGATGAATCCCACGGGTCCCGTCTTAGAGTGTGGCTTTTTATTTACTTACGGCTTAGAAACGTTTTCGCCATTTCTGTTTTAAGCAGAGCCCGCCCATGAGAAGTTCCAATTTGCCACAATTTTGTTATTATCAGAAATCTATTACGCAATGGGAAAATAAAATACGCCAAATGAAACAGAAAAAAATTACCGCCATTATACTCTTTCTAATACATTGTAGAAATAACTCAAGAAGAAACATTAGGATTGATTTCCTTAAGTTGTACCAGAAAACTTAATGAAACTTCAACAAACCAACAATGATTAAAACATTCACCAAAAAAATTAATATTTTCCTTTAATACAACATTCATGTTTCGTAAGTAAACATTTTTAACTTCGTCATTTTCGAATATGGAACACTTTTATTGCGCTCGAGAAATCCGGTACAACAAATTCATGCAACTGACATATACATTATTTTTAAATGCCACAAATTATTTACAACAATTATTACAACAATTATTATAATTAAAGTTAATTACTACACAGTATTACAAAAATTTATTAATCCATTCTTTTATTGCAGGTCGGAAGTAATATATTTTTCATACAAATTAAATATTTAGCAAAATATAATTTGACCAAATGAGTTGATAAGCATAAGTCTATCGTGAATCGAGGACCGAACGCATTCAAACACGAACAATTGAGAAAAGAAGATGAAAAACTACCTCAATGATTAGAAAATACAGGGTTCGTCCGGAAAATTAGTGTACTGAGCTCAAGAAAAAAAATTGATTACACCTTTACATATCTTAAGCTAATATTCCTCAAAATAGGGCCCTTGTGAGTCGATACACTTGTTCCAGCGGCGTTCCCATTCCCGCGAAGGCATCATCGGGAATCTCTCGAAGACACGTTGTCACGGCCTCTTTGACGGCGTCCAAAGTCCCGTATCGCGTTCCTTTCCAACTCCTCTTTATCTTCGGGAACAGAAAGAAGTCCGGTGGTGCCAAGTCCGGGCTGTAGGGCGGGTGCGGCAGCGTTGCCACGCCGTGCTTGGCCAAGAAGTCCGACACGACAAGCGCGGTGTGAGACGGCGCATTGTCGCTCAGGTTGTCAGTCATACAGTTGATCGTTGGCCGGACGCGAGCGACTCGTTTTCGAAGCCTGTCGAGAACTTGGACGTAAAATGCAGCATTTATAGTTTGTCGTTCAGGTACAAATTCGTAGTGGACGACTCTCCTTTTGTCAAAAAAGACAATGAGCTTATTACACTTATTTTCCGGACGAACCCTGTATAACTGTTCAACACCCGAACCCAACTCATGAGTGACATCACGTGCTGCAGTTAAGTGGCACATTATAAGAGACTTATTTCATTCGGGATTCACATTAGTTATTTCTTGAAGCTGACGTGCAGATGAAAACATTTGGTTTCTCGATGAAAAGCTCAAAATATTTGTGCATGTCATCACACATTTGAATATACAATTTGTAAATCTGTGTAATTTGAGATTTTTAGAATAAATAAATATTAAGATGAACCTATTAACCCGAAGATTGGTTTGATAGGTGAGGATCTAGCTCACCTAAAGCCCAAAGGCGAGTGAAATTCACACATATTGGTTAGTGGGCCAGTTCCTTTCCCTGTGCCGTCTGTTTGATAATATTCACTAGTCATTTATTGGGCGAAATTTATCACAAATTTGAGTCGGCGAGGCATTGCTACGCTGTAGGTATATTAAAAAATTAATTTTTAGCAGGTGAAAGAGATTGGCAACAAACTGGAGAAATGGAAACATTCTCTCTCTAGGGAGTAAAATTTGAATAGCCATTAGTAATCCCCTCTCAAGTATTCTTTCTTTCACTAATATCCCCTAGTGGTAAGATAAGGGATTTTGCCACTCCGAGTTCTTTTCTTTTACACGCAATGATATCACTTCGTTTCAAAGAAAAGTAATATGCTTGCATCGCTGCAACTTCGCTGCTTGTGACTGTGCAGTCTTATCCCTGAGCTTAAAATTTACAAACAAAAATCTCACGACGAAGCGATCTTCAAAGGTGACTTTTAATTGAGGATTTTTCATATACCCTTCAAGATGCTGTCCAAAAATCCATAAGTAACAGAAAACCAGGCACCTTATTCCGAAGGAAGTCAAGAACGTCGTTCTTTTTTATTAACTTCTTGAGTGGTTAAATCCTTTCAGCGAACAGCATATTAATGTTTTTTTTAAATTTCCTTCACTTTGGGACGAGGGAACACACATCAAAGTCCCGGAGGAAGGGAACGCAGTATAATGTGTCGCTCCACGAGAAATAAGCTGAGTAAGGGGGTCCCAAAAAAGGAGAAAAGATGAGAACCAAGGGATGAAGGGAGAAGGGTGGGAGGATGAGAAAAGGGACGTGTCGTAAAGGCTGATATAAGAGAGAGAGGGGTGTGAATAGGGTACAGGTTGGACCCTATACACCCATGGGTCCAACCCGGAAGCACACACGCACCTGGGGATCCTCGGAGACAAACATTGAAAAAGGTTCCCCGGGCCTAACGCATGTATGTGGACGCGGGGGGGGGAGGAAGAGAGGAGAGAGTGCTTGGGAGGTTGCACGACTTGACGTCCTCCCGCCTTCAGAAAACATTCATTTTTCACAAATGACAGCTCTCTATATTTTCGTAATTTCAAATAACACCTCTTATACATACACACGGTTAGAAAATAAAAGAGTTTTTTTTTGCAAAAATCGGACCGAAATGTGAAGAAGAAAATAAGAAAAACATGTGAAAAACGGTATGCCAATGTGAATCGATGCATATTTTAACATTGGATGGCAGGATAAGGAATATGAGATGTAGAAGAGGAAAGATAAACTGAAACTGCCTTAGTATGGCAGGATAAGGAATATCTGGGATGCAGGAGAAGAAAGATAAAATGAAACCGCATCTCTACCACTTATGGTGAACGTGGGTTGGGGCAATCGTCTGATAATGATTTGAGCGCACTTCATTGGCAAGGTGGCAGAAACGAGGAAGAGAGCATATCGAGTTAGGTTATTGTTAAGGTGTGTTATCCTGGGTCAGTTCACGTATTCACTCAGATGTGTAGCGAAAGTGTAACGAAATGTGTGGTTTAGGTAAAGACACACCACGTATGCGAAACCAGAGAGGAAAACGGCAAATATGGTTTACGAATGTCCATAGCTAAATCGGATAAAGCAAACGAGGAAGGTGAGTACAAATAGGAGATGCCTGGAGCAAACATGTGCGAGGGGGAAAGGGATGAAGGACTAGGTAAGAAAATGGGAGGGGGTATCAGAGGGAGGAGTGCCAAATATTAGGACGGACGGGATAAAGGTAGATGGGAGGGGAAGGGATGAGGCGGTGGGGATATTGCAAGCATGTTGTTAGAGATGACGGGGGAGAGAGAAGGGAGAAAGTGTCCGGCTTGGGTAACCTTTCCTCGACCCCTTCTTGAGTTGTTTTTTTTTCTGGGCTAGCGTGAATATTTTTTATGCATGGCATATGCTTGTTCAATATAAATATATGCACATACAGAACCAAGCGATATCTCCCACAAAGTTCTGTATTCTTACATGGATCTTGGGATACGATGGCATTGGAGGATCCGAAATACGTTCCTCACGACCCACTTGAGATAGGATGGTGCTCGGAGAAAATCTGACAGAAACAAGATTTAAAACGATGACCTTTCACAAAGGCTGCTTCTAAGACTGAAAATAACTCCTCTGAGGCGTAAAAATTAGATCTTTCCCCCACTACAAAGACAAGAAAGAAGATTTTTAATGAATTTAAGCTATGATGAACTGATTGCTCCAAACAGAGATACGTTTGAATTAATATAATTCAACGTTCAAAAAACGATTTTAAATATGATAAAAACTTACTTTTTGTCATCATAGAGAAAATGGAGTTATCCTGGTGAAATAAAGGTACAATGGTCCCTCTACGCTTGTATTATAGCACAAGGATAATGTTTCATCATTCACACATAATTTAATATCAATAAAATGTAAACATTGCGATATAAAAAAGACAAATACACAGTACGCAATGACGCAGCGTGTCATTACAATTTAACTTGACAGTGGTGGCTGTGTTGGTGTATTAAGATCTTAAATTGATTTATCCTTTTATTGTAACGAAATATTTTAACTAAGTGATGAACGAGACACTCGATTGTGCTACGAGAATTTGGGATCCATCAGAATATACTCGGTACACTCATAGATTCAATTTAATAATTTATCTCTCTAGTTCGCGAATAAGTGATAAGAATGAAAAAGAGTCCGAAATATAATCCCGCCTAAATATAAATTAGGAGCATTTGGAGTCATATAGAAATTATAAATTTAATTCATACTATCAATTGAGCGATGCTATGCGTGCGCACTGTTAAAATCAAGGAAATCTGAGCCCCGAAATAAACCACCATGTATGTCATAATATATAAGTATAATAACCAAATGGACGATGACGCAATTACAACGGATGGGAATTTCGAGTGGGTCGATTCAAGGCCTAGTTTTTCTTCGCATGATTTGTAACCAAATCCAAACAGAAGGGAACAGCATGCTAAAAAACATATCTCCCTTTCACAGGATGCTTCTATCAATTATAATTATCATAGTAGGCATAAAAAACCTGCATACCCTTAAGGAGCTGGTTTGTTGTAGATTCACATGTAATAGTAGATATTATTAATTTTGGAAGGATCGCACCGCACAAAATATTTCGTGTAACATTCACCAAGTTAATCAAAACTAAAAATGCCTAGTTAAATTAGAATTAAATGCAATATTATACTCATTCCCAAGATTAAGTTAAAAGTTTTGCATACATATGAAAACCGTAGACGCAGTTTGGATAGTTAAGCGTATGTGCGCAACCTATGAATCGGTTATATGTAACACTACATTAGAACTTTGGATGTGGAGTTGTTGTGTAGGGCATGCCTCCAACTACGAGCAATGAGAATCCTCATGGAAGAAAATGGAGGGGTGGGGAAGGCGGGACTCATGAGGGCAAAGGAGATTGATGTTAATTAAGCTCAAGGAAAGGGCACTAACCTCGGGAGTAACCGAGACAGTCTTCAACTTAATCCTTAGGAGATAATATGGGTAGCACACAGACACGAAGGACTTCTTTCGGTGGCCAAAGTGGAATGGGGATGTGGGAGAAAGATTAGATGGTTGGGATTGGTCGTTTTTTTTATTGGGTGCTTGGGGGGTTCATTCCGTGAGATTTTTTGTATAAACGAAATCACTAAACCCTTTTTGTTTTTTTCATAAATCTCTCATATCATCGGCAGCGGGTTGATCACTCTGCACACCAAAGGTATACGCCCTCTCTCCTTCAAAGACGGAGCAGGATACGACACATCTAACTCCAAACTAGGTCATGAAAAGTTAATACGTGCGGCAGCCCAAAATTGCTAACCTTGATTGAGAACCATAAAAAAGTAACGATAGTCAGACAGCTCAGTGACTACCTCACTGATCCAACCCCAAAGGCCACAGGTTCGAATCCCACCGCACGAAAACATACATTCCATGCCGTGTCCATTCCCTTTTTCATTAAATGGGTGTAGGCCCATGGGAACATCTGAGAATCCAATTAAACACAAGTGGCTCATAAAATTAAAATGAATTTCAGCTGAGATTGAATACTTCAGAAACTTCCATCCGTGCCAGCGGCACAGGGCAAAACACGAAGGCCGACGAGCATTTTTCTCCTGAAAACGGGACGGATTTCATCCGAGAGAGTCCATTCAGGAAGACGCAACGCCGCGACCAGAGACCTACATTATTATCCCGTCGATACCTGTGCAAGTAGGAAGACATGCCCACTTTAAGGGGGTAGGTGCGAAGTGACCGTGGTGTGATGGCTTGGACGGGAGCAGCCGAGGAAATGTACATGCCAATCGAATCTGGCTTGTAGTGAGAGAGTGAGAGTTTTCTTGGTAAGTAAAGCGGAGGTACCCAATCAAGGGCCGATGGGCAAATTCTCCAATCTGTCGCGGTCTATGGAAGTATCGCGAAGATGTCCTATTAGGATCTAGATTTATCATTGGCCGTTCAGATCTAAGATTGGTTGACTGCACCCCTCCTACTATAACTAATGCTAATTGGCTTACTTCCTGGTATTTTTTGCAATGTCATTTCTTCTTTATTTTTCCCATATATTTAGTCCACGGCCTTCCTCATGGGACTTTTCTCTCTATTTATCCTTCAATTATATTCTTCACGAATCCATTGTACCTCAGGGTGTGGCCAATCCATCTGGTTCATCTTTTCGCTTTGGTGTTCCATAAGGTCCGCTCTTCGCCTCTTCTTCTGTATACTTCTTCATTTCTCATTCTATCCGTCCATTTGATCTTAAGCATCCTCCTCCAGCACCAGGTTTCGAAGGCTTCTAGTCTTTTCTGGACTACTTTCCCGATGGTCCATGCTTCGGATCCATTGAGTGGCACTCTCCTTTCGAATGTTTTCACGCATTGTTTCCTCGTCTGCATGTCTATCTTCTTTGAACGCAGCAGTTGCCTTTTTATTGCGAATGCTCTCTTAGCTTGAGCTATTCTTCGCTTGATGTCTGCAGTACTTCTTCCGTCCCATGTGACGGGACTTCCAAGATAGGCGAAGGAATCCACTCGCTCTAATTTTTGTCCTTTCAGTGTGACTACTATTCCGCTTCTCTCTTCTATATACTAGAATTTTAGTTTTCGGCTTGTTTAATTTCATGTTGTCTCTTTATAGAACTTGATCCAATACGATTAGTGAACTTTGAAGATCTTCCTGGTTTTCTGCTATCATTGCAATATAGTCATCGAAACGTAGCATGTTTATCTCCTCAAAATATCCTAATTCCGTTTAATTCATGCTCTGTGCTTCTCTTATTGCCTCCAGTTACATGTTGAATAATGTTGGTGAGAGGTTGCTTCCTTTTCTAATTCCTTTGTTAATTTTAGCCTCTCCCATCTCTCATACGCGCTGTGGCTACTTGTTTCTTGTATAGCTGACAGATTATTCTTTTTTCATTGTAATCTAGTTTCCAGCAGTTCAAACATCTAGTTCCATTCCACATTGGCAAAGATTTTCTTCATGTCAACGAATCCCACATACAGTTGCTTGTCCACCTGTATTGTTTTCTCTATCATGATTCTCAGACTGACTATAGCTTCCCTGGTTCCTCTGTTCATCCTAAAGCCAAATTTTTTTACGATAGGTTATCTTCAATTTTCTTTTCCATCCTTCGAATTATTATTTGCTTAAGTATTTTTGATTCATGTGACACAATACTCAAGGTTCGGTGCCCCTCACATTTCTCTGTCCTCGTCTTCTTTGGTATCGCGATTGTCACACTCCTTTGAAAGTCTTCAGGAAGTCTTCCGTCTTTGTAGCTAATTTTGATTATTCCATATAGTCCCTGGCTTTGTTTCCGACTGCCTTGATGATGTCTCCATCGATGTGGTCTTCTCCAGGAGCTTTGTTTTCTTAAGGTCTTATAGTTCTCTATCGAATTCGCTCCTCAGTACGTATGGGTCCTGGTTTTCGTCATCTGTTTCACTCTCGTCCTTCATCAGGTTTTCTTCCAGTGACCTCCGACGTTGGTAGAAGTCTTTGATGTATTGCTTCCTTCTATTGCCAATAACTTCAGCTTCTATCAGTATATCCCCGTTTGCATCCCTGTTGTTGCTTTTCATTTTCCTTTCTCCGAAATGTTTCTTCACCAGTTTGTATGCTGTGTTGGTATTCCTTCCTTCTTCATATGTTCGTTGATTTCCTCGTAGCAGCCTTCTATCCAATTCCCCCTAGCCTTTTTGCATTCTCGGTTGACTTGGTTTTTAAGCTTCTTGTAGAGCCTTTCCTAATCATCATTCCTGTCGTTCTTGTATTTTCTTCTTTCTTCTATTAGTTCCCTTACCTCCGTCTTGAACCATGGTTTCTTCGCGTCCGCTCTCTTTATCACCGGTCGCTCTTCTTAAACTTCTGCGATTGCCATCTTCAGTTCATCCCCTCTCTCTTCGGTGCCCCTTTCTCCTTCAACACCTAGTTTGCTGTCAATGGCTGTGGCGAATATTTCTCAGTTGTTTTTTCCCGCCAGCATTTTTGAGAGTTCTACCTTGGCTCTTGTTTGGTCTTCTTAATTCTCTTGTAGCAAAATTGGCTCTCCATGATTACTAGGTTGTGATCGCAATTTATGTCTGCACCGGAATAGCTCTTACACTGTTTCACCTGTTTTACGTCCCTCTTTCTTACTAATATATAGCCTATTTGGTATCTTGCGATATCCCCTGGCATCTTCCATGCGTACCTCCTTCGTCAATGTTGTTCAAAGAGGGTGTGAGGTAATACCAGATCCTTTTCAATGCAGAACTCGACCGGTCTTTCTCTTTTGGCATTCCGTTTTCACAGCCCAAAATTTACGACGCTTCGTCCTTCTTTTACTTCTCCTACGACTGCGTTCCAGTCTCCTATTATGATGAGAAGGATCTAAATTATGATCTTTTAAGTTGAGCAAGTCAAAGAATTCTCTCCGATCGACAGTGTGGAATTAGAAGGTGGTTGGAGAGATACTTTAGAGTCTTGTCGATTCATCTTAAATTTATGCATTTTGGAAATATATGTATGTACCTAGGAAATAATGGAATTTCCATTTATCTCAAAAATGAAAAATAATTGAAAGTAAATAAATCTCCAGAAATTGATGGAACATAGGGATTATAATTTTGAACTTCTGCTTGAATTGAAATTTGTTTTCATTCCTTTGTGTCCACGCCAATTTTTAAAATTCAAAATAGTTTTGAAAAATCTAACTTTTTTGATTGACGATTATAACTATTTTATATCAACTTAAGAAATTAAAAATTATCTTTGCTTTCTACAGAAATAAAACTTTATTTGTCGACTAGTTTCGTTTAAACTGTAACATCCTCAGGACTAGTCCTGAGGATGTTACAGTGTAAACAATAGAGTTTTAATGCGGATAAATGACATTAGCCAAGAGATTAACTTGGATTGGTTTTTCAAAAATGTTAAACCAGAATTTACTGATAAAAATAACCCGGAAATACACCAATATACCATCCAGGGTTTTCAGAAACGATTTCACTGAATTTCACCAAAAACATCCAAATATCGATGCGGCCACCTTAATGGTATTTCGCGAATGGTGATGACACGTAAGTGTAATGTTTCCTTAGAGAAAGCCTTCACCAGAGTCGACTGTACTTTGAAGAGCACTTAACTGACCCGTTCGTGACCCAAGGCACGAAAAGGTCGGATAACCAAATGCTTTAAAGTGGTGACGGCCCCCCATATCCTTTCGCCTTCAAAAACGTACGCCGCGCGGCAGTGGCAGCACAATACAAGCATCCACGCAACAACCCCCATTGTCCTCGCCGCGCGCCCGCCGACCAACTTGACGGACCGACTGAGCTACCGCCGGACAAATCCCACGGCCTTTTGTCCCCCGCGCCGATGCACACGTCTGTTAATTGCTGGATGTCGCAATCGATGTTTCCCGGAGCCGCGTCTGCCGGTTAGCAACTCTTTCCCGTCCTCGAACCCTCGTGAAACGCCCTCTTCCTCATCTCTTGGGTGACAGTGTAAACAAAAAAGGAAAATTTGGTGTAGTCACCTTCACATTGATTTCCCGCCTTATTTAATATTGAACATTATTTATGAGTTGAAACTTGACGAGAACATACAATAGTTTTTGATGAAGACAAGCGTAATGATTAGCGGCATTGTTTCCCGTATCCGCTCCGCAGACAAGAATAAATAATATCACCAATTAATTTGACGAGTAATTTCCAATACGGGATCATCAAATCATCCTGGATCATCATCAAAGTTTTCATAGCAACTTCCGGTATAACATCATATACCCGAGATTTCTTTTGTTCCCATGATTACAGGAAGCTTCTTTTTCCATAAGTGTTTCGGACAATCTAATCGCATCTTCGAAATCAACCACCAATTTTACAAACGAATATATTGTCCATAAAAATTATAAGCTACCCATTTTAAAAAAAACATTATTTGTGTTTGGTACATAAAGATCAAGCATGCTTCTTTCCAATTTCATCAAATGTCGTTTCCTGCTCCAAGCGTTATATTTCTATTCCCCATAAAAACTACTACCCACCGACATTATGTGAGGTGATTTTAGACGCAAAGGTGGGATATTGGTTACTAGTTTAACAAGTTAAAATAAGTTACTAAATCAGTAGTTTTTGTGGTAGAATTATACACTATCAAAATGCTTAAAATACAGGTGTCAACTTTATTTTCCAATAAATTACATTGAAAAAAGATGACTATTTTCAGAGGTGTTCTTTTGTTTAGAGGTTAGATCTTCGTTTGACTCTAACCGCTATCATGTATCGTGTTGGGCTACTACATACTTCCTGTCATCCTAAACTTTGTTCTCTACAAAATTTTCTTCTTCATTACTTCATGCCTTATGATAATGTTAGTGACGGTTTAACCAGAAAGTATGATAAAATAGAAAAACGGTCATCAATAAATTGGTAATTGCGGTACCTCGTTAACGATAAAAATTTAATGATTTTTCATAAAACTAATATAATACCAAAACTAAAACGTCTACATGTTCAAATAGCTTTTTGAATTATCGAATCCTCAAAATATTAATCCAAAACACATTCTCTTAGAGAAGATACATATGCAAATTAAACCATACACGGAACATTTTTCTATTAGAAATTTTCCAAATTAATTACTGAAAGACTACGATATAAGAAATCAAATATATAAGTAAGCACACTAACTGGTAAACCAGTCCTGGGTGCTTAAATAAATTAAATGGGTTTTCATAGCAACGCGTGCAATAAAACGTTTAGAAAAATTTAATACGCATAATTATACCATCAGATTTACCTTTTACTTCATGCATTTTGTTTACAGATCCTCAAAATCTCCAAATGATTTTAAACAAAACGATATACAAAAAGCTCAACCACAGCTTTGAAAACGTTCACTGCAATAATAAAGAAAGCATGCCTCGGTATCCATTTCTGCTAAAATCTTTTTATTTTTTATCCCAGTTCTAACAAAACATTTCCATGATCAGGTGATGATGACTTGGATGAGGGCAGCTGTTAACGAAATTGTGGTGCTTTAGGATATATTTGAAGGTCACACGGACCGATCGAGACACTAATGAAAACGTTTTGCAAACAATGATAGAAGTAGATAGATAGATATGTAGATAGAGTTTTTTATTTGGGCGAAATGGAGACCCAATGATCCCTTCTCTCGTTGAATTCTTGCTATTGTAACAGACTTAGAATAGAAGAGTTAAGAAACATGAATAATAATAAAAGAAATGATAAAACTGTCGAACAGTTTTTCTGACACGGTAAAGACAATCGCTATCTTAAAAGGAAAGACACCATATGAGAAAAATAATGTCACACCGAAAGAAAGTTATAAATTAAGCAGTTACCCAATGAATGAAGTGGGTTGAGAATTGGGTCAAATCAGTCACACGATAAACGGCTAGTGGCGTTGATGAAGAGATCAGAATGAAATGAGAAGTGAAAGGGATATTTAAAAAATATAAAGGTAAAAATAGGAGTGGTTTTATCCTTTTAGACTCTTGACCCAAATTGGAATAATGTCTTTAGTCTGGCGAGTCAAAATCCTGAAATTAAAGAAGCTTGCGAAATTAAAAAAAAATCTCCGCACATCAGTGCATTATAATGTCACCGTGAGCTAAAAATGCTTCGCGACTCACTTAAAATAGCTTGGTGACCCAAATTCGGGTCATGACCCACGGGTTAAGAAACTGGAGTTAATGCGGAGGGGTCTGAAGAACCAACAAGTGTGCGAGACGAGCCAAAACAGCTCTCCATAACAAATGAAGAGGAAGAAGAGGAATGAGTATCCGGGTTGGGAAAAATGGATAAAAATTTGAATCAACTTCGGAGATCATGGGAGCACCTTTGGCCAAGTGATCAGAACACGAAATCGGTATTTATTTGTTCATGACAAGGTATGACGAAGGAACGAAGACCCGTTCTCATAGCTCAATCTCGGCAAGGACCGCCGGGGAAGGAGGACTCAAAAGCCCTCGACGAAAACTTCGAGTGGGATATTAAGCACCGATTTCCGTGACCCAAGAAGAAGGAAATATCTTTACCCTCAACGTTGAGGGAAAGTGGATAGGGAATCGAACCAAATCACCAAAGCATCTCGTCGAAAAAATGGAAGAGAAGAATAACTTGAGCGGGGAAGTGAGAGGAAATATCATCCCACGCGTCTCACTGCCGTAGAAGAAATTTGTCCGTTCTTCGGCGGACTCCGACGAATCAGGAACCTCCGAGGACGTTGGTTTTATTTCTGCTCAATGTTCACAAACGTCTACTTTTTCTTCTGTCTCTCTTTTTCAAACTCTTGAGACCATCACCCTCCTCCCACTTTCCTGCTCCACGTCTCCCCGCATTTTTATCGCGAGGGCCGTCGATCGATAATTTCACATGCAACCGAAAAATCGACCAGGCAAATCCGCCGTAAATAACGAGGGAAATCGCCGGTTTGACATGAGCACACATCTCTCTCTCTCTAACTCGAGACTCCTAACTTCTTTCTAAAGGAAGAGAAAAATGTATGTATATACGAGTATAATTGTGTACGTGGGAAGGTATACAAAAAAATGACGAAGTATCTTCCTCATATCCCCTTTTCCTCCCTCTCTCTCTTTAGCCCATTGAATCTGGCTCAAGCTGACATGAGTATGCTTCCCTTCACACATTATTCACTTCTTTGATCGAATATTCCCCGCTCCACTGCAGTGCCCTCTTCCTTTCACTTCTCCGCCGTGTCATATCGCGCAATCATAAACCTATCTGGAATTCCAAGGGAAGACTGATATCGTCGAAGTGGTTTAACATATTTGATGGGGTTGGATGGCGCTGAATATATTAGCTGAAACGGAAGTGCGGCCGAATATCTTATACGCAAAGAATACGAGCCGGATATTGGGAAGGATAACGGGCACACATCAAGTCAGAATTTCATGATAATAATTCACTTACGAATCTCCCTGAATTTCACCCATAAAAATTCGTACATGTACGTTTTCATCCAAATTATTACAGGTTCCTCGTTACAATACCTTTTTTTCTAATATCATATCAATTTAATATTCGTGAAATTTTAAATCCATCAAGATCAATATTGCTATTAATATATATATAGTAGGCCGAAAGCTTAAATCATCTACAGTGTGAGTGTCCTTTTACGTGTTATCTGTTTTATTCTTTCTATTGTGCCGTCCAAAAGTTATATATATATATATATATATATATATATATATATATATATATATATATATATATATATATATATTGCCATATTGCTATTAATATATATATATATTTTTTTTCTCGTATATAATACTCCCTGTGGGAATTATTTTAGACAGATAATTACATGAATTTTGTAATGAAAACGTGCCTTTCTGCCAGATACCTCAGAAAATATGCGGAAAACTAAAAAAAGCCGAGAAAACATTTGTTAAGGATCAAGTCGAGAAAACAAGGAAAGGCGGTGGAAAGAGTAATTTGAGGATTTGGAGAAAATTCATCGTCCGGAAGGAGTGGGTGGGCTATGCAAGAAGCTATGAGATTTTTCAAGGCACAGTAAAGCAAAAGCTATTTAATGTCCTCCAAGATATAAGGAAATTATAAATAAAGCCGAAAAAATCAGGAAAGGTAAGGAATTAGTAGGAGATTTTATGGTAAAGTATTAAGCCTGCCAGGTTTGAAATACGCCGTATACGAGATTAGCTTGGGGTCAGGAGTACTGGATACTGAAAAAGCGAAAAGCTCTACTGGAAATTGAACGATTTTATGATTATTCGGCATAAAATCATATTTTTTTCAAATAATCAGACAGTACCAAACATAAAAGTTACATTACTGATTCGTAAAAATTATATGATTGCAACATTGATAAGAAATAAAACTATTCAGCATATTAACTACCTACTAACTCCTTTGGCGGCCTAAGGCATGGGTAATAATAATTTTTTACAACTATATAGACGTAGAATGTGGAGATTGTCGATGAGGTATTCGCTTACAGAGGGTTTTCCAAGAGTTAAATAGATACTGAATACAATACCTTACATACTACATGAAACCCTCGATCCAAATCGTTCTTTAGTAAGTGTATCGTCAATAGTAAACCAGCACGTCGAAATGTGCAAGAACCTCCCTAAACAATAACAGGAGTCTGGCGGCAATGATCGCGGTTCCTCGCGGTCACATAGTTGCACAGATGGCGCTATGCGTTTCGCATAGCATATCATCTTTTACTTCACGTTATGCCAAAAGCGATATTTATTTTTAATAATGTCTCGCAATTCCATCTTCAACAGTCTATCGCCACTGCGATGTTGGGGCAGGCGAAGTAGGAGGAGAAGAGAGATAAGCATATTGGACGGAATGAAGGAAAGTAGAATGAGCCCGGTAATGAAGATTTAAATATAGAATGGGGTGACAGAGTGTGTACGAATAGGCGAGGCTAAGAAAATACAGTCTGCCTCCAACACCTCAAACGGTAGATGATCACAATATAAAATAACAGAATTAATTCATTATCATTCTGCTAAACTTTATGGAACTTTATGATGGGTTGTCAAAAATAACAGAATAATTAGCGCTGAGTCATAAGACTTAAGAGGGTTATTGTAGGCCTTTTTTAGATTGGAGTAGGGTTTCTCTGCCTCATTCCTTATATGTGCTAACAATCAAACAAAAGGTTAGTCACTATTAAGTCTGGACGAGAGAAATACTTAACGAGGGAATATTGATAGCAATCAAAACCCGTACCTTTTAAGTAATTTAGTAACATTTAAGTGAACGATTGATCTAAACATCAAAGCAAAACAGATGCATTGAAAACAGTAATTGCATTTTATTACAGATTTGGGTCAACTTCGTTAGCACTTTGTAAGAGGTTTTCCTGAGATTAATTTTCTTTCTTTTCTTTTAATTTATTCCTAAGATTTTCTTCTTCTTCGTCAATCATCGTACAGGTACAAGAAAATCTTTATTAGAAGGCCGGAGGTCAACTAAACTCCTTCCGATTGATGTTTACATACCTTTGGATGTAACAGTGCGACCAGAGTTTTCTATTTCATCCTGTCCAACGTGCGCATTAGTTTTTGAAGTCGCTATTTGAATCAAACTAAGAAAAGCATAAGAGTGGCTTCCTTATCTCCTGATTTCTATAAGCTGCTGACTTTCATGTTATCTAGGACCCGAGGGACTTCAACAACGCGCGATTCTGATAAGCTTTTCCTGGGAATGCGGCCACTGGCGTGAAAAGTATAAAGTAGGTGTGGAATTCATGCACCCAAAATAGAAATTGACAAACGTAGTTATTTTTAACATAAGGCCAGGAAACTACGTGAAAATTTTACGATGTACTAAGTGCTTTTTAATTTAAGACAGAGAAAGAGCGGAATAAAAATTTCAATTCACTCATTCTTGAAATGTAGACATTAACGCTTCTCCAGGCAAAGGTTTTTGCTTCCACGTATTCCGAGCGAATTACATTTCTTTGATCCTTCAAGAATAAAGCTGAATGAAGATGGAAGAAAATATATGAAGTAGGTGCATAACTTCAAAGATGTGCGGTGTTGACGGATCTTGTCCGCGAGTTTCTCTCTTGCATTTGACATACTTCGACCAAAACACCCGTGATTCTCATTCAAACTAGTCAGCTTCGCATATTCGTCAAATGATAAATTTCTTCTAACTCATGCACAGAAGACTTATGCGCATGAGTTAGGAGGAAATGAAATGAGTTAGTTTACCTTAATGCGTTATAAAAGAATGAGATAGTTTTATTTAACTATATTACTTCATTAGTTCCATCGGAGATGAAAATTCTTAATAGCACCTACTTGGTTGAGAAAGATCTTATAATGGTGCAGGTTGCTTAAAATGCGGAAGGAGGAAGAAATTAAAATGGAAACATGGTTTTTCTTGCTGATGATAGGGGAATTTTGAGGAATTCTACCGTTACCGTGAACAATCAAAATGGATAGGGAGAGGGGAATAAAGGAGTGTGACCTGAATAGGAGGAAGAAAGAGTTATTCAATTAACTCCACCATTTGCGAAGCCTAGGGCAGTACTTAGAGCAAGTGAAAATAATGGTGCAAAAGGAAAGCATGGGATTGATTTAAGTTTGATAATATTTTTGAAAGGATTCTTTTTCTCTATTAAATTTTTCTGTTTCTGTAGAGATTTCAGTCGATTCATAACGGAAGTAAATAAATTATTAGTACTTAGTAACGTTACTCCCTTTTACATGGTCAAGTTTATCGCCCTCATGAAACATACCGAAATCACAACAGTCAACAAATACGTCAGTAGTGACACCATTGATTGCAATATCCCTCAAAATATGAATCTAATATTTAAACAATTGTACACTACCTATGATTAAAAAATGATTAGAGATGAGGATAGGTGCGAAAATTATTTATTAATTAATTTATATCAATAAATCAAAATAAAACAATCTTTCACGAACCTACAAGGTTAAACATTGACGGCGTAAGAGTTGGTTTCTTTTTTAACCTGTAAAGTTTTTTCCCAGAATAAACTTTCCATGGAGCACACGATCATTTTAGAGGAATGTCGTTATCATATGACGAAACAGTGATGAAAGGGAATAAGTATTTATATCACTGCGGCTAATATTGGTGTGCAAAGGGAGGTTGTTCTTGGATGGAAATGGTTGTCTGGTAAAATGTATAATGTAGATCGTTTTTTAATGCGTTTTGAGATAATCTGAAAGAAAAGACGGAGAGGCGTTGTGCAAAACCCCCTAATTGACTACTGCATGGTTAGGATTAATTACTATGATGGATGATTTCAAGTTGTTCCGGTATGCTCAATTTCATTCCTTTCTTTCCGAAATACCGCATTCCTGGGATAAATGAAGACGTTTGTTTTGTCTGGAAGAAGATAATTTGCAAAAAAATGAAGGGATTGAGTGGGAAAATAAAGTGCTCTCATGTTCATTTATCCTGTTTATAATGCCAGTCTGTTAACACTTATTAATAATAATAATATTAAAGCCTTCACAGTCGAGTTTTTATAATGTCTCTTTCAGATATTGTGCTAGTTTTGCCTGTATTTTTACGCAGTAAGGTTTTAGTTGTTACTTTGTTTAAAGATAGATGCACGGATGTGATTTTAGAAATACATATGAGATCCAGTAAATTCCATTATAAGTAGGATCTTCCGCTTGAGAAACAGGTGAATCTGACATTATGCTATTTAGTTTTATTTTTTAACCTGGTGTTTTTCTCTGGCTTTGGAGGAATCAGTTTCCTCCATAGCTGATTCATTGTTTTTAATCGTTTTTCAAAATTTTAGGGAGTTACGGAAATAAGGAGAAGTCTGCTAAATAGGAAGCGGGATGTTGTTCGTTTAAGATAATGATTGATAGATACACTGTGAATCAAATCATCGGTGTAAGATAATATTTTGCAAAAATAATGTTTAAACTACTGAAATTCGTATGTTTTATTGAAATACAAGTTTATTTTGGATTGAACATGCTGGAACACACTTAAAATTTAATTATGTAATATTCACCGTAACTACAATTAATGGGCAGTTTTTACTCCACTACTCCCCGTCCATCCTCTAGAGATTACGTTCAAGATCCAACTCAGCGCACAATGAACAACGCCCGACTCCACTCATAACACGACAACCACTTCCATGCATGAATCATCTCCACCTGCCCCATACTACTCCAAGTGGTTTATACGCTCACCCTTCCAACTATGTTTTCCCATGATAAGAATAATATTCGTCGACAAGTGTCATGCGCGTCAAGCAAATTTTACTGCAAAAAAACATTTTTTGAAAGAATTTGCGCACCATTAGAGATGTAACTTCTATTTACATTCTCGTCAGTGAGTTAACGTTTTCAGATTACTTAACATGCATCGATCTCTGCGAATTTGAAATTTCCAAAATGGTAGAAATGTATATTTATTTTCACATGAATGTTTTTGTTCCACGCATTCATTGTTCATTAAACCTAATTTTTTGTCTGTAACATCTCCTAATCTCCTAATGTGTAGGTGTATTTTTTATATCCTATCATCTTCATAACGGCAAATGGTGACCTTTGGATTAAAACTTCATTTTCCATTAAATTTTTATTGCCAGAATATTTAAAATGAGATATTACTTAGAATTAGAATAATACAGGTGTTTAAAATGAGCTATCAAAATAACTCGAGAAAGCTGAGAACGTTCTTCATTCGCCTGTCAGTCCCGGCTACTATAATGGAAATCAACTGTGTAAGCTCTCGTAATCCGAAGATTTTCTCAGCCGCTCTAGTCGCATCTATAGCCAACGTATCCTTTGAGCATGAAGCATTAGGAATTCTCTCGCGGCAATTTCCTCTCCTGACCACATCAAAAGGAAAACGGAAGGAACAAAGCGTGGATTAATTATGGAAATGAACGCAAAGGATTATGGGAGAAGGTTCATCGCCAAAGGTGTGTATCAATGCGTACTAGCTCGGAATGCTAACAACCTCGCGTAATATCCTTCCATGACCATGTAGAGTACCAGGTGCCCTGGTTGGAGAACCTAGATATGGATATTTAAATTTCAACTCCTATGCGAATTTTCAAATCTCAAAACGAACAAATAAGAGTTGGACGCTTTTGTAGGATGACGTAACTACCGAGCCTGACTGAATGATGTAAGCGAACTCGTTTTTTCTCTGATTTTATATCATAGTTGAGATGATGGATACCTTGGCGGAGATTTTAAGTAAGTAAGACATAGGCATTTCGCCCAGAAAGAGGGGGAAGATACGTTATAACCAATGAGGTACCGAAGAAAATTCTTTTATAAGTTTGGTATAAGACATTAGACTTTTCAGAAAATTGGGGAACTTTGATAGTCTTGACAATTCAGATTTAGTGCATCAAAAAATAGTTCAGAAAATATTACTCATCTGTTTCTTACGTATTCACGCAAGCCGGGAAATACCATTAAATATCAACGGAAGCCTTTGCAGCGTCAGCATAATTCCACGGATTCCTCGGCGCTGACTCGGTTCGTACTTTCATTAAGATATGAAAAAAAACTTCCGTAAACATTCTCATTTTTTTCACAAAAGGAGAATTACTGCAGACCAAACCTCTTTCCGAATTTTCTCCAAGTGGAATTGGAGCGTTCGAGGTATATTTCATTACTTTCCCCTTCTCGGCGTGACCGCTAAGTTAAATTTTAAAATTGCATTAGTCGTATTTTCATTAATTAAAAATATTATTATTCTTCTTTTCGAACTTCTTCATAGGTCTTGTTAGCATTTCAA
Organism: Hetaerina titia; assembly: GCA_037158775.1. NCBI lineage: Eukaryota > Metazoa > Arthropoda > Insecta > Odonata > Calopterygidae > Hetaerina > Hetaerina titia. The sequence goes on from CM073771.1 coordinate 59,500,143, forward strand.
TAAACTGCATAAAGTTACTTTTAGCAGCGTTTTCAACAAAATGCAAAACTCAGAAACGGACTCGTTAAAATCAACAAGCGCCGTACATACTAATGAAAATAAAGTTAACTCATTACCGTTTTAATCAACTGGATAAATGCTTTTGACACTGAATACACGCAGTTGAACTTGAAAGGCGTTCTTTCATATTTAAATGGATTTCTGGAAGGCTTTATAGAGAACCTTAGCGAAGCCTTTTTAGGAAAACGCACATGATAAAAAATTCGTTGGAATAATGTTTTCCTTTACTTTAAAAAACATTTCAGCCCAGCGGCGTATAAAGAGGTCCCCGTGGAATAAGAAAACGGGCAGTTAAAACTCGGTTGTATTTGCTCCGACTACTGAGTCATTGTAGAACGTCATAATGAGTTTTCAGAATCCATAGCATCAGAAAACAGCTCGGAAGGCAAGCCAAGACAACAGAAAAGTTTCGCTTTGAATTATCTTACCCGATATGCTGCTTCCATAGGATTTCCCCCAACAAGCCCCTCTCCTCGCCCTTCATCCTTAGTTTTCCTTTCAGTCCATTTCACCTTCTCCATTCTTCTCCACACCCACATTTCAAAAGCCTCCAATCTACGTCTATCCTCCTGCTTCAGTGCCCACGTTTCCGCGCGATACATAGCTACGCTCCATATCAACGTTTTCACGAGCCTTTTCTTAACATCCTTACTCAAAGTTCTTCTCATCACTTCAGATCTATTCATGTAAATATCTTTATTAGCGGAATTACATTAAATTAGCCATATATTACGACGTTCTGGTCACCATAAACGTTGCATGGCTGCTTCTTCACTCTCACACTACGAGGTTTAGGGGCCAAATTTTCGAGATCAAATTTTGTACGGCCCATAATCGCGTACATTCACCCCAATACTGAGTAGATGTGGCCTTGTCTGAAAGTTTTGCATATCTGTATTTGGCGTGTGTAAATACGATTGTCAGTGCATAATTCGCGGATACAACGGTTTCAACACGAATTCACATTCATAAAGGACCAAATCATGCGAATGTGATTGTCGATTTAGAGGATAGGGAGGAGGTTAACTAAATATAACGGGTTTAGAATAATTTTGGTAATTTTAAGGAATGCCATCTGATTGCTTTTCCAATAGTGTCGAATTATATTCCTCTTTCGGAGGAAGTAAGAAGAGTTAAAAAGCAACACGAGCAAGTCAATTTGAATTTTGAGTAGCCAGCATCGGAGTCAACTAACGAAACACTAATATCATTTAGTAAAATTTTAATGGTTTATAGTGGAAAATATATTGTGAAATTTGTGATTTCCCGAGAAGTATAGTTTCATGGCTCCAATTTGCCAGATGCCCAGAAATTACATGATTTTCAATACTTGGAATACAAGTTTGATAATTATTTGTTCAACATTTTTTCCAATCGTTTTTACTTATTATTTTCAAGGATTCTTTCAGATTTCTCAGAAGGCTAAAAATGAAAGAGCTAAAATTCCTACGAGAAATAAGGCTAGGAATTAATTCACTGAACACCAAGCAAGTCAATGAAATTGGTTGAATTGCGTATTAGAACTATATAGAAATGAATCAGGAAATTATCACAAGCAATTAGATCGGAAATTTGAGGTAGGTAATAATAATTTGGGTCCAGGAATGATAGAGATACACAAAAAGAACCCTGGAAGTTGAAGACCATCAAATTAGTTGAAATATTAATTACTACCTCAACTTCTCTCAAACTTCCCGAGTTCAATTATAATGGAAGGAAGATTTTTTTGTTTTCACCATCGCTTATTCGATAAAAAAGTACGCCCTAAGAATTAATTGAGTTGTGAGTTTATGTAATTTCTATAGCTGAAAACAGAATAGCAGAAGTATTAGATCCACGATTAATTGAATATATTTCGCGGAAAAGTTAGCCTGGAGAATTATCTCTAAAAATTGAAGAACAAAGGAACGGTTAATTTTTCTTTTTGGAGAAATTTTTTTTGGATTTTGAAAGGGGGACGTGTGACGGGACTGTGAAAGGGGCCAATGTGGTGACGACAATATCATGTATTAAGTAATGTAGAACATACGCAACATATCTTCTCAGCTATATAGACAGTAGCGCGTCCGACGGAGTGGACAGAATTCAGGAAATCTCATCAGCTTTGTAGAATTCAAGAACACGTTCGACAGAATAGGCAGATGTCCGTATTCCGCAATAGATTATACAATGTACAGAATACAGAAATTACATCATATCTGAGTAGAATTAACCAGATTGAGTTCGGATTTTCAAGATAAAAGAGTGAAGAGGCATTTTCGTGTGCTTCTAAAGTTTATACGTCAAGGAAATAATAAAAAAAGGCATGGAAAGGTCCAGGACATACATTCTCAACAGAGTAGTACAGATCTCTTCCGCCTCCCCTGGGTATTATTTGGAAATTTCTGATGGCATTGCGTTTCATTGGACTGCTGCCGGCATCAAGTTGATGCAAGAATGAAGCCAATGTAGAGAATGCGAGAATAGAGCAACTCTCACCGAGAGATTTTCCCCACCGAATAAAATGGATAATACGGAGTGAAAAGAGTTCTTTCCTCTGCAGCGCAGACCTACCGCTGTCAAAAAAAAAAGTAAGCAAACCGAGTTGAACGTTGTGTAATCAACGGAAAAATTTTTAGAAGACGTATTTGAAGTGTTTAATGCGGAGTGGCTTGCAGTGACGAAGAGATGCGCGTCACTGTGAGAATTTCCTTTCTCGATTCGGCACTCGCTCTCTTTGTCAGAGGTAAATGGTCTATTGTGACGTGGAATTAATGCCTGTTGTTTTCAGTCTATTTGATGTGGCGTGGTGACTACGAGAGTCCTTTCAAGTGTAAACGGGAGTGACTAGCAATGTACTGTACTCGCTGGACTTTACTTCTGGGAAACGCTGTGAAGTGCGACAGTGCTTGTCGCTTCTAATTGTCGATCAATCGTCTATGCTTAAAACCTTCGTGATCATGATCCCACTAAGGATTATCACTTAAATAATTATGAACAGCGATATTTAAGATGCTATGTTAAATACAGAACCGACATTACTGTTAGTTTTAAAAATCGCGCAAGTTCTTTTAGTATGCTTGGTGGAAATCCACATTCTTCAGTCAAAGCAGAACATGCAGATTAATAATCATTATTATTTTAATCATGCTTTCTAAGTAAAGAGTTTTTATAATTGTTTTGATTTAAATTTAGTGAACAATGACTGACAAAAAGGGGTACAATCAGAGACGGGGAGAGAGAGAGAGAGTGTAGGGAATACAAAAAAAATTTGACTAATTAAAAATTTGCTCACTCCTTTTAGAATTCGTGGGTCACTAGAATTGGTCGGCTGCTGGAAAAAATTCTGCTAATTTGGCTATTCTAATGATGAAGTACGTCTATTATACCACTTGAGTTCTGATGAAGCCATATATATGCTGAATATTTCAATTCTCCCCAGTATGCACACTGTAAGAAGCACAGTCTAAGAGAACGATAACCGTGAGGCGGAAACGAAGGTGCTAGGGATTAAGGAGATGAAAAGAGGAAAATAATTGAAACGCCATTTCGATGGCATAGCTATCTTTGCCTGGCCAGTAGGTCAAAGCGTATGCTATTGACGACCCGGAAAGGTATTCCCTTAAAATGTCCAAAAATCTCATATACGTGCCTTACCCATTATTTATATATTGATCTATCAAGATGAAAAGAAGTGAGTTCTAACTTTTTGGGTACAGATACAGGTCTAAGCTTACTTGATTGGGAAATAGAAAGAGCATATAGGAAATTTTATTAAAATATATAAGATATATAAAATTAAATAAGACCTTTGGGGCTGAAAACAGCCCCGCCGCACTACTTAAAGGATAAGGAATACGTGGGAGAAATTTTTATTGACTAATCCGTAGTATATATGAGGGCGAAAAATGGCCGGAGGATCATCAGAGATGTGTTATTCTGTAATCCAAGAAGGGATAGGAAGCCAAATACGAGAATACGAAGGAGCATGGAGTATAATCAGGATGTATTTGTCTGTTTCGTATATTTCGAGAGAGCATTTTGACCGAGTGAAATGCTTAGAATTCATTGACATGTTGCAGAAAATAAGAGCAGGGATATGAGATTCATTCACAATCTGTAAATGCCTCAAACAGCTTAGCTGCAAAGGGCTGAAAGAGAGTCGTGATGATCCATTTTAAGAAGAAGGGTAAGACAAGGGTGCTCGATATCACCTATGGCATTCAACGTATATTTGGAGGAAATGGTTAAATAGACAATAACTGGAGATAGGAATGAAAGTCGGTGGAACATAAGTTAGGTTTGCGGATGATGGGGTTTTAGTTTGTCAGTCAGCCAAAGGGTAACAAACATTGCTGAGTGTATTGGGAAGTCAATGGGATGAGAATCAATGTAAACAAATCAAGGGGATGGAAAGGCAAGGAAAGAGTTTGGATGGACCGTATGAGAAAGACGGGTAAGGCAGACATGTCCATTATCACCCGTGTTATTTAATGCATACGTATGTGGAGGAAGTGGTACAATTGGCACTGAAAGAACTGGGGACAGGAATGAAGATCGGTGGGGAATTCATAGTCAGTCAGATTTGTGGATGATCAAGTTTAGTAAGCCAGCTATACAAGGGGTTGCAGGCATTTCTGAGCCCATTGTAATGTCAGTGCTATAATTTTAACATGAGAATGACCCTAAAAGAAGTTCATGCGGTTTTCGAGACTGAGGTATGCTCAGTTAAATATTAAAATAGGAGTTCATGTACAAGAGAAGATAGAAAAGTTTACCTAACTCGGAAGTGTTCTGGACCAAAATGATCAAAGTAGCACAGACAAAAAAAAGAGAAATATGTTAGGCAGAGAAACTTTTACAATGGAAAGGGATAGCAGGGACATTGATTAAAAATTTTAAGAAAAGGCTAATTAAAAAATTGGGGCGTAGTTTTGTACGGCGAGAAAACTTGGTCGTTGAAGTACGATATTAGGTGAATGAACTTTTGAAATGTATGTTTTGAGAAGGATGAAAAAGGTGAAATGGACGGAAAGGAAAAAACGAATATGGGAATGGGAGAGAATGGGAATCTTGGGAGAAATCCAGAGAAGACAGGAAAGATGATGCAGAGCATATTGAGCGACCTTGGAATTTTGAAGACTGTGATAGGGAGTAGTAGTAGATTTAGGGGAGGCGACAGACAGCTGAGGTCATTTGTGCAATTAGGGATGGATGGGAAAGGAGGAAGAGTGAAGAAATACCCGGTGCCGGCATTAGCCTACTCTTAACGAAAGCCGCCAAGGGGTCCGACGTTTGAAGTCCCATCCGACGGACGGCGAACTCACTCAAAGTGCTCTCCACAAATCCTCCCAAGTGAGGATCGGGATACCTTTGAAAATAGCTGTCTTCTCCATAATTCGAACCCGGGACCTCTGGATGGGAAGGCAGTATGGATAGAGAGGAGAACGGTAGGTTTACGTGGAAGGGGTAGAAATAGGATGGGTATGTCGGCAGGAAGAAATGGAGGGTGAAAGTATACGGAATTGAAGAAGGGTTTATCACAGTTCCTGTAATGTCAGGTTGTTTTCTTAGGAGATGTAAAGAAAGGAGGTATCGTAGCACCTTTGGATAATCCAGTCTGTGCTCGTCAATACCTATCTTAAAGCATACAATAGTGAATTTCTTAATTCATGTGTTAATTGAAGAGAGAGACACAAAGTATACGTCATTTTTGAATAGTCCAACTGTACTCATACTCATTAGAAGATAGTTTAAATAAATACAGCTGCAGCTTAGAAGTGATCATACAGCATAAAGATGTGGCATGGAGTTCATGAACATCACTGGGAAGAAAGTTCGATTATAATGAGACATTCAGAAAATCAGGTTTTACGAATCTTAAGGACGATTGGCCTTGAAACGCGGCTTTGCCCTTCACAACTTTGACAGTTTTGACTATCGTTCAAATCACGACGTAGAAATTGATAAACATAGGGGATGGAATGATTTATATTCAAGACAATCGAGGAGTTCGTCCGGGCGACGCGTTAATTTACCCCATGGCGAGTATAAGTTGGATAAATATCATTGAAAAACTCGGATCGAGGACTAATTTCGACGGGCGAGCAATGAAACTAAAAACTGTGGCTAGACTACGTTTGCTTCTCGAGGAGAAAAATATGCTTCCGCAGACTCACACGGTACGGCAATTTATTACTCGATCGGGAAATTTGAACGTCACCTACTGTGGACTCCGTCGAGGCCTCAACCTCTGCTTTGAAGAGCAGAGAGCATGTCAGGTTCCAGTTCATGCCACACCGCAATTTTTCCTCACATATTCTCCCCACCCTACCCCATTCAAAGCTACGCCTCGAAATTTGGCCGACGCTCTTTCTATCCCGCGAGGCCACAGAAAATGAAATATGAATAACGGCCCGCTGTCAACCATTGATACGCTGGATTTCGAAACCACTGAACACACCAGCGGGCTTGTTTTGTCTCTCCGTTCGGTGTTTTAAAGCGCCCCTCCGTCCATCCATTTCTAATCAATCTTCCTTCGGTTTCGACCTCGTCCCCGAGGAAGTCAAAGTTCATAAAGTATTTTATCAACTATGAAGTGGGTTAGTCGAACGATCCTATGTATCCTAGGACCACCCCGTAAGAGCCGAAGGATGTAAGTGGGGTTGGTTCATTGAAATCAATGAAGATTGACATATTATTTAATAGGAAATATTTTAGATCATAAATTACAAATTTTCGCTCGCCTTATCCTTCAAATTAATGTTTATTTTTTCACGCTCTAGTAAAAGTTACTCGTTCACGTCCTTGAAGCAATTAGAGGTCTGATTCATTTCGTTACTTTTTTCGGTAATACACTACTTTCAGGTGAACCTGACTGGAAAGAAAACATCAATCAAAATGATAAATTAAGGATAGGGGCATGGAACAATGCGAATGACACTGAAACATAAGACGGTTAAACTATGTCTAGTCATTCTTATAACCAGGGAAATGATATGTAGGAGACGATTCGAGAGTAGAAATAGTTGACAAAACATTGGAAGAAGAACTTAACAGAATAGTGACACGGTGAATGTAGAAATCTCAATTTTCGAATGTAGAATGGACTCGCTCTTGCGCGCAGAAGAAATACTGCTAGTTTTCATGAGAAACAAAGTTCTCATCACAGCACTAATATCCTCGTAGGGTATGCTAATTTCAACGATTAAATGAAACAGAGATTTTGGAGAGCAAAGAGTTTGAAGCGGAAAATGGTAGTTCTACTTCGAGAAACAATGTGCAATAGGAAATAAGGCTACAGAGAAGTTACATGTATAACCGGGATAGAAGAAAGCAGTCCTTAATCAACGCCGATGCAGAAGATGAACTTGAAATATGTAGTGGGAAAATTCTTCCACAATGTCGGCAGAAAGAATTGTCAAAATCTGATTGTGCTGCGCTAAAGTTTTTCAGGTTGAGATGATGAACACGATCTCGGTGTCTACATCTACTACATCTACATAAGTACCCTGCGAGCCACCAAAAAGGTGTGTGGCAGGGTGTGTAGCACCATGAGGGAAGGGTAAGGGTTGAGGGGGTTGGGAGTTAGGTGAGGAAAGGTGGGGGGAACCTGTAGGAAAAAAAATATATACATATATATATATACACACATACATATATATACATACATACACACATGTATACACATCCTCGCGAAGTCCCTAACCTGTACGTTAATACTTATTGTAATGAACTAAGTCCTGGCGAATTTCGACTACGAGCATTCTGTTCCCTTATCGTTCTTGGAAAAAATTACATTTTAAACCTGTCAGTCTTGCAGTCTATCTCTCTAGTCTTATATTCGTGATCCCTTCGACCGTAATACGTTGGGGTTCGTATTATATCCTTGATGTCATCGGAAAAGGGCCCATCTTTAAATGTTTTTAATAAGTTTAATCTATATTGGAAACGCCGCTGTGTAAGAGAATCCCAACCTAAACTGTCTAACAAAGTGGATACGCTGCTGAGTTGGTCATAACAATGTTTGACAAATCTAGCCCCCCTCCGCTGAACTCGATCTAATTCCGAAACCAAATTTATGTTGTGAGGATCCCATATACTGGCAGCATACTCTAGGTGGGGCCTGACCAAGGCAAGGAAACATCGTTCTTTCACCTTTTCGTCGCATTTACCTAGCACTCTTTTCACAAATCCCAATTTTTTATTAGCACGACCGCATATTTCTCGTATGTGTTTTCCCCAGGACAGATCGTGAGTAATTGTTACACCCAAGTATTTAAAGGAATCTACCCTCGCGATTTTGGTTTGTTTCACTTTGTAACTATAAGGGAGGGAATTACTCTTTTCCCAAAAATGTATTACTACGCATTTTTTAAAATTCAATTCCAATTGCCATGTATCGCACCAATTTTGAATTGCATCTAGGTCGTTGGCTAACACGACTCTGTCTTCGTGACTTCGGATGTCCCCATAAATTACTGCATCATCGGCGAAAAGACGGAGCTTGCTATTAACTACGGTACTGAGGTCATTTATGTAAATAAGGAAAAGGAGGGGGCCTATGACACTTCCTTGTGGTACCCCCGACGTGACCTTGACAGTATCGGATGATACACCGTCCAGGACGACTTGACGGTTTGGACACGATCACTTAAAAATTGTTTAATCCAGTTAATAATACTTTCGTGTATTCCATAGGTTTCCAATTTCGCCAGTAATTTGCAATGAGGGACTTTATCGAAAGCTTTCTTAAAATCTAGGAATATCGCATCAACTGGAATATTACTTTCACCGGAGTTTAATACATCATGTACAAAAAGTGCGAGTTGAGTTTCGCAGGATCTACCCTTACGGAAGCCGTGTTGGTTATTAATTAATAAATCTTGGCTATCGAGGTGCCTCATCATGGAACTAACAATGATGTGTTCAAGAATCTTACAGGAAATGGAAGTCAGCGATATTGGCCTATAATTACTGGGGTCCTCCCTGTCTCCGTTTTTAAATATGGGTGTTACCGAAGCTACCTTCCAGCCGTTTGGCACGCTTTCTTCTGCTAATGATTTCTTAAATATTATATCTAGATATGGGGCAATTTCAGTCGAGGGTGTCGAGGGCAACAGGCTGATATGTTTAAAGATAATGAAATAAAAATATGAATTGATATGAAAAGCGGAAATCCTAAATCTATTGAAAAAGTCACCAAGGACACCAATGAAACCTGGAGAGAGAATAAGAAATCAGCATTAAGGGAAAATTGGTGATCTGGAGGAGTCAATGAACAACGAAACAGAATAGCTCTTAACAATAATTTATCTTCAGTTCATCAAGTTTTAGAGTCAAAGAAGTTGATTGTAGATTGGATCGAAAATTTTGTAAAAATAATTGATTGAAATCTGAAGAAAGGAAACAGGAAAACAACATAGTAAAGTGACAAGAAACAACTTTAAGTCCGGTGTTACATTCATAAAAATACCGAAATGAAAAACCACCTCAGGAATAAAAGGTAGGTTTGAAGATAATCTGTCGAAAAACTAATTTGGATTCAAGTGAATAAATCAACAGGGGGGGGGTTACAATCGTTCTAAAGATTTAAGGGTACAGGTAAATCCACTTTATTAACTTTACAAGACTACTTTACAAGACTATTACTCCTACAAGACTATTATCGACCGATATATGATGACTTAAAAATGTCGATTTTTAAGGATACATAAACGAAATAATGCAAACGTTTGCAGAATGAATTATACGAGCCAATTTAAGCGGAGAGATTACCTAGCTTCATTATGAAGAAAAGATATATTTTATACTAATACTAATTAAAAACTTCATTCCCTACCATCATACATTAACTAACCCACAAAGGTTTCCATGAGTCATGAGCTATCTAAATGAACTCTGATTGGCATAAATATGCATGTCCTGCTAAATATGTATATTAGCATTTTGGAAAAAGTCTATATTTACATCTATATTTACACAATACGCCGCTATAATATGTGGCAGGGTGTGTTAGAACACCACCCGCAAAATAGTATGAAACCGCATGCAAAACAGACAAAAGCATGCCAATTTATACCCACAAAGACGGATATACGAGATTCATGCAAAACCCATTTTAACTTACACATACAAATACATCCCGGGCAAGGCACTCTGGGCACCTGCAGCTCCACCCAAACTAGTTGATTTTTCAGGTACTACATGTTCCTGGGAAACCATAACCGGGAAAGGAACTGGCCCCCCTACCGTGATGTGTGAATATTCACACGCCGTCGGGCTTGGTACATGGATGAGCTCTACTATCACCTACTAAACCGCCCTTCGGGTTGATTACTGTGTTCATGGTTTTTATACAAATACATACAATATTAACTTACAAACGTGGTCTCTGCAATAATGCGCGAACTGGTGCAATCTGGCGGCCATGACGCGGACTATACCCACTACCGGCGCTAGTTGCCTGAAAACACCCTTCACTCGCGAAACAGTGTGGGTGTTCATTAGCGTGTTTTTGTTGCATGGCACTACATGTAGTTGTATTCTACTTTACGGTTGGTGTCCTAACACCACCCACCACACGCCCTTGTGGCGGTTTGCGTACTGTTGTGCAGATGTAGATTAATCATATATGAATTGAATACAATCAGTTCAACATCTTTGCCCTCGGTTCAAATGGCACAAATGCCAAGGTTTTGATGACAGTTCCATTTTCCCAGGGGTAGCATAACAGTTTATGACAGAATCGGTTAATTATTTATTAGATTAGAAGGACTCACGGAAAATGTTAAGAAGCGGTGACGAAAAAGACAATAACAAGTATCATAAAATATTTAGAAATCACTTTCTAATTTAAGAAGTGAGAGGGTTTTAGCTTCGGAATGCGGAATGTAGTGCAGTGCAATTACCACAACAACAAAAAACATTAAGGCAATAATTCATCTCCGCTGGTGATGTCGGCAAATGATATTACGAGACGTGCTCATAAAGTAAGATCCGTTTGGTCACAGGAAAAAATATACTCATATGAAACACATTTTATTGGTACTTTTAGTTAGCTACAAACCTACTTCACTTATCTACATAATCGCCGTTCACTTCTAAGCATTTTTCGTACCGCTGCACCAGCTTCTTCAACCCCTCTGCATAGAAACTCGCCGCCTGAGGGTTGAACCAATCGACAACGCCATTCTTGAGTTCCTCTTCGGTTTCGAAACGTTGTCCACCGAACTACTATTTCAAGCGCAAGAAGAGGAAGTAGTTGCTGGGTGTAAGGTCAGGACTGTACGGTGGGTAGTTTAAAGAGTTCCCAACGACCCATAAACTCTCGTCCACTGGACATTCTTTGCTCTTTGTGGTGGTCGGTGAGCATTTTCGGTACCCACCTTGCACGCAATGTGTGGTATCCGAGGTTTTCCGTAACAATATTGTAGACAGTAGTGCGTCCAAGTTGAGGAAATCGTTCAGCCAGGCCATTAATTGTCAATCGACGATCACAACGCAGTTTTTGTTCCACTTGCGAAACAATTTCATCGGTCAGAATACTGGGCCGACCACTTCGCTCTTCGTCATGGACATTTCTTCGTCCATTTTTTTAAATCACAGCACCATTGTCTAACCTTTCCTTCACTCATAACTGTAGGATTACAAACTAGGCATAATTCCCGATGAATTTCAGCAGCCGACAATCCTTTTGCATACAAGAATCGTATGACAGAACGCACTTCACAGCTGGCGGGATCAAGGATTGTCGCGGACATTGTTGTTTGCATGCACGGACAAGCAAACGACTTCCGAAACAAAACAAATGCTGCTATAGCTTCTCAATGAATCAGTAGATGGCGCTGTAGGAGCAAAATTGTGTTCTGAAGTGCCAATATTTAAATATAAGCAAACGGTACTTACTTTAAGAATACGCCTCGTGTGTGTGTGTGTATATATATATATATATATATATATATATATATATATATATATATATATATATATATATATATATATATATATATATATAAACTTGGAAAAGACGCTCTCCGGCGACGCACAAACACACAAACACTAACACAAAAAACACTACACACACATATATATATATATATATATATATATATATATATATATATATATATATATATATATATATATATATATATATATGGTTCATTTAAGCCCCAATGGAGTATTCCATAGCTGCGGCTATACTGACTGCAAAATTGGCAGTCTCATCACTATTACGGCCCCATATGAAAGTCTAAATCACCGATATCCAATCGGTGCACTACGAGGAATTTTTTAACAAGCGGTAACAAACTGTTCTCCAGTTGCCTCGATCGGGCGCAAATCATAGATAATTGGGATCGGCGGCGTAAAGTGACCAATGTGCGCTGCCTAAAAGAAATAGACCCCAGTTTCATCCTCCACTCTTGCGTGTCCTGCGAAAGTGTTCACTTTGTTGGGATCTAGAGGTAATGAATGAAGAGTACTAAGAATACGACCGTTAATAAGGTTGCTGTTTCAAGTCCCCATCTTGTTAATTGGCGGTATTGTATAGTACCGCAAATCTCATCAATCGGGCATGGAATAGATCAGATCCGAATATAATCTGAAAATTCCCTGATGATTATAGATAATATTAGGCCACTCAGGTCATCTTCTATATTCATTCCCTACGTCAATTAAACTATGTGCACCTTTCATTTCTATTTCACCTTGATTACTTCAGCTAACGCGTTACTAATTATTGTAATGTTTTGGAAAATTCTGACCTTAATATCATTGCTCAATCAGTAAATAGGGTATATTAGTATCATCAATCATGTGAGGCATTATAAATAGACGCTATAGAAAATAAGAAGAGTGGTGATGGAAATGCGGTGCTACAGAAAAATGATGTATGAACAGGCTTCAAATCAATGACGATGATGAAAAAGTAATCGAAGAGTTGGTTGAGGGTTGGTGAGGGTTGAAGAGAGTAGTGTTAATCGAATAATGACAAGACGAATGGGAAAACTATGTGAACACATTCTGAAGATTGCTAGTTTATTGCCTATCATTGCTAATGGAAGGAAACGTAAAATGGAAGATACGCAGAGAAAGGACGAGGATGACTTGCGGGAACAAAGTGATGGGAGATCTGGAGGCGTGGAATAATGAATTAATAAAGGATTTGGCAGGAATAAGAGACCAGCCACGCTACAAATCAATTTTCGGCATGATAACCTATCATGATGAAAAACGGAATATAATTGACTTTCGTGCACCGAATTGCAATCTGAATTTAAGAGCTTTTTTATTAGATTCAAGAGAATTAACCTTGTTTAAGCTCTTTTCCCAGTGCATGTGTTTCTACAAGAGTGTAAAGGCTTCTTTTTTCCCACGATTTTGATAAAAGATTTTTCATATTCGCCTAAGTTTTCTGAGTCACTTAAACTCTTGTTTTAGAACTTATTATTTAGATATCTTAGTACCCTACAAGCAACCACTAGGGTGTGTGACACATCAGACTAATTTTGACCCGTATATGATCCCTACCGCGGCCGGACAATGTTTTAATTGGAGCAGTTGAGAAAACTACAGATGGTTGAAAAAAGCCAAATTGTTAATCATTTACAAACTATGACATGCCTGTACGAGTAGTGCGAACGGTTAAATACATGAGAACGAAAATTCGGGCAATGATTTCAAATTAGCATTCAGGGCTTTTTTTAAGTTCGAAACTATAGACACCGGTGAATATTTTGAATGGCCGGCGGAATAGTTAAAAATTATAGTTTTTTTAGTTAACTAGAAAACACATAAATCAATGATAAAAATTGGAAAGTAAATCACTTAGTTCAAAACAAGTCATATTAATTCAATTAAATATTGACATGGGCATACATTAGAATTTTCTGTGAGTTCTGATTATTTTCTTGATGCGAAGGAAGTCTTAGGTAATTGATGAGAATGTGAGTGTTATTTTAGATATCAACACTTATGAATCATTTTCAAGTTTAGAGTAAATAATATTTTGAGTATTTTCTGAATTTTCAGATCAAAAAAAAGGTTACAGTTCTCAATGGATGATCACAGCGAGAACTACATGAACACTAGAAAATTATATCTACGACAATTGAGAGAATGGAATGACTGGATGGAACTTTAACTTAAATGAAGATTGCAACAACACCGCAAAACTTTAAATAGACGCCACCACGGATGTCTTCATTAGGTGAGACCAGTTCCCATTCATTCTACGACGATACTAGATGCATGAGAAATTTTAATCATGGAGCACAAGTTATTCCATCGTTGTCCTCCGGCGCCAATGACCTTCTTGACAAGCGCAGGCAATCGCTGAGAAGCGGAATAAGATGAAATCTTCAAAGGGACAACATTAGTACATTACAATAATAGATATCCTATATCACTTGTTTTATTGTCCCACAACGTAATCAGGAGACATTTATCTGATTCCTTTGTCGTTTTGGAATTTTCTATAGAATAATTGAGGGACCAATGTATTTTCAAATTACATTGAACAAAAATTTAATTATTTTTTAACGGCAAAATGGTTGATTGACCATCTTGATCCTGAATTGAGAGCACATATGCGGCCTTATAATATGAAGAGGGGAATCCTGCATGATCGTGCAGAAAAATAGGAATTTCAATGTAACCCCATCGATAACCCCATTACGATATCGCATAATCATGAATGCGTGATCAGTAAAATTCGCATTAGTTCTTTGATTACAATGGAGAAAACAGGTAACCTTTTTCCTCGCGAATGATATTACGACCCCGTATATCTAATTGAAAAACGGCGAGAGTTACCTTCATATTGGTATTTTGCTTCTCTTGCGGTTCAAGTAAACCACTAATGTAAGCCGCGAGTGTCAACTAATTTAACCAAAACGTTAGGATATCAGAATGATTAAATAAAATAATATACCGTAGAGTTTGGGGGGTTTAAGTATTACGTGACATTGATTTCATTCAACTGCAATACAAAGAAGAAAAAATAGAGATTCGGAGATAGTAAGAGGTATATCAAATATCGTCTTAGATGATAATTTTTAATTGGCTTAAGAGGAAATTTTAGAAGTACGTAATAAGGTAAAGTTATTTGTTATAGTGAGCGTGACTTTTTCAGTGCACTATGAAATTTTGTTATCGGTTTACCGAGGTACTGATTCCATGGAAGAATTGAGGCGCCACGCGCAAAAGTAGTCATCCAGCATAAATCAAGCCCTCGGTGCATAAAATTAGGATACGAAAATAAACATAAATAAAACACAGGAGGAAAGATGGATCAAAGAACGATGATGGATAGACTTATCTAGAAGGAAAGATGAAGTGAGCTGAAACGTGGAAATCCTGAAAAAAAGAGAAGAATAAGGGTTGATAATACTGGGGAAGAGAGGAAGAAGAAAGAGTTGGAAAGGGTGCGAAGGGATTGGGGGAAGGTAGGATGAAATGCAGATAAAGCGAGGGGAAGCACAGGAAAAACTGGCTAAAATCGCATTAGTGCGAGCACAAAGGGCTTTAATAAGACAGAATTTCGCAGAGAGCTTCCGAAAATTTTGCATAAATCGAATAACCAATTGGAGAGGCATGGGCAAGTCGGATAATGCCTCATGAATTGAGTTTGTCCCCTTCATTCCTTAATTCTACGATCCAAATGGTCGGAACAAGGACGTAAAAATATTTTTTATACAAAAAAAGATATTCTGCAATTGTGGTATTTTTTCAATATTTACATAGGGTTATCATGTTATTCCATAAGGATTAATGAAATAAAACCGATTAAATTTAAACAGATATCCATAAAAACGGTCTTAACAATAATAATTTTCTCTCAGAATGATATTTTGATTTTTTTTTCAAAAAAGTAAAAATGTAGCAATTTAACTTCTTCCCCGGAAGCACTGAGGGTCAAACTACATTTAAAGAATGCTATACCCAATGTTTGTGCCATTACAGATAAATGCAAATGATCTGGAATCTCAAAAGGAGACGAATGCTATACAGAAAAACATACTGAATCACTATTCATCCCAATTAGAATACCAGAAGGAAGGGCTTTCTCTCTACTAATACAAAACAATGTAACGTTAGAGGAATTTGTTTCTAGAATTATTCAGGATCCGGGAATTATTCCAATACATCAACATTTTCCTCATTCCATTACCGAGCATAAAATCATAACATGCCTCAGTAGCCAAGCTCACATTTCGACAATATACCAATAAATTAAATGCTACCACACGGAGTAAACATTTTCATGGCTATAAATTCGAATATAAAAACACATATCCGGAACGTTATGTTCAGCAAAATACTAATTTTCAAGCTGACTATTAGATATGAAATGTGTTAAGTAATTCTTCCCCAGTACAATTAATAAATCTCTGACATTAATTTCGACTTAGCTGGGCTAATCGGAGTTTTGACAGCCAGCCTTGACTTGTGGTTTCCAATTCTATATCTGGTTCATTGGTCTTCAATTGGCACTGAAATTTGTCATTTTAACTTTCCGAATGGCACCAGTCGTTAATTTGAGCAACTAGTGTTTTTTGATTGACATTGGATATGACAACCAGTTCTGTATTTACCATACAATCCTAAAGCCTAGGTACAGACTATCTAATTTTCGTCAGCCCGACCTGTGGTACTTAGCACTAATTTTTTCCATTGAGCCGTCGATCTTGTAACCCTGGCTTAACAAAAAGAATTTGAATTGTGTCAACGGCACCTAATGGGTACCATTCTACATTGATGGCATTGCTTACCCTGAATTCTTACGGCATAATCTCTATGTATCTGGCAAGCCTTTTAAGTAATCTTGATTGACATTAATGATTCCCCTATAGAATATGAAATTAAAATAATAACCCTAAACCACTCTTAAGTCTTCAAAACCTACGGTACAAGTTTTTAACAGCAATTTAGGGCCAACCCGTGGAAGAGAATAATTTATTTTGGAGATGACTGAGGCCGATACTTTATAGAAATCCATTTGTAGAGCACGAAGAAAGAATCAAATACTTTCACAGGAATTTCCTGTGGAAATGCAAATTCTTTGATTATTTCTTCGTGAGAGTAATATATTCGAATTTAGACGTTTATTCACAGTATGGAAGACAATATTGGTGAAAAATGCTTCAAACACCCGAGCTACAGAGCATTTTCCAACACATATATTAACATGCAAATTCATGGAGTATATAAATGTTAGTTTGATTGTGAGACACATCGATTGTCATGAGTTATTGGTGAAAAATCATCACGGCTTCCGAAAAGATAGATACATATTTTAGTACCCTGCTACCCACCGCTAGGGTGTACGGCAGAGGGTAAATACACACCAGGCTAATTTCGACCCGAATATGACCCTACCGCAATCTGATAATGTTATTCCGATGCCTTATCATTCGTGGAAAAAATGACGTCTTGACTTTATATGTTCTACACTTATTGTCTCTAACTTTATTGACATGATTTTTCCTACGCTAGTACGATGGGGTAATAATACATTTACAACATCAATGTTAAAGAGAGATCCTTCCAATTTATACAAGAGATTTAATCTCCGTTAGTGATTTCCAGCCTAGCTCCCCTAATATTTTTGATAACCTACTAAGTTTATCAGAACAACGTGTCACAAAAAATCTAGCTCCTTTACGCCGCACGCGATCCAATTCGGCAATTAATTCTATTTTGTGAGGATTCCCTATACTTGCAGCATGTTCTAAATGATGCCTAACCAGCGAAAGACAACATTTCTCTTTGAACTCTTCATCATATTTACCCAGTATTCTTCTAATCATTTCTAATTTTTTGTTACCTTTTCCACATATTTCCCGCATGGGTTTCACCCAGGAGAGATCCTGAGTAAGGATAACGCCTACTCCGGAGTCAATGTCGTTAACGTAAAGTAGGAATAAAAGAGGTCCGACAGCACATCACTGGGGATCACCTGAAGTAACTTCCACTGACTCCGAAATAACTAGTAAGATACATTTATTTGCCGACGATGCAGTAGTTTACCGTGATATCCGTAATCCTGAGGACACAGCAGTTTTATCAGATGCTGTAACGCTGGTGTAGCACTTGGCTATTAGAATTAAACTTTAAAAATTACGTAGTGATAAGTTTTTGGAAAAATATCAATTCTCTCCGGAGCTGCTACTGCATCGGAAACATCGAAATGGAATGAGTAGACTCGATTTAATACTTAGACGATACCCTATAGGTGGTGTTGAACATGTATTATTAGTCCCATCGTTCTACGGTTGGAGGGGTCATGCCAATAAAATTAAAGATATTAAGTGTGTAAGAGATAAATTCAAGACGTCATTTTTCTCATAAACTATTATGAATCAGAACTTTATTTATTTTGTAATACCTTACAAGCCACCGCTAGGGTGCGCAGCAGGGGGTGAATACACACCAGACTATTTTTGACCCGAATATTTGACCCCTACCGCGGTCGGACAACGTTATTCTGACCCCTTATCGTTCGTGGAAAAAATTGCATCTTAAATCTGTTCTACACTTAATCTATCTAATTTTATTGATATGGTATCGCCTGCCTTAGTACGATAGGGGCAATAATACACTTTAAACATCATAGCTACGAGAGAGTTCAAAATGAGACATCCTTCCAATTTATGTAAGAAACTTAATCTGTAATTTAAACTTCACTCCTTCAGCGATTCCCAGCCTAAATCCTCTAATAATTTTGATACGCTACTAAGTTTATCATATCAGTGTTTCACAAATCAAGCTCTTCTGTTTTGCAAGCGATCCAATTTGGCATTTAATCCACCGCGCTGGGAGGGAAAGATGTTTTGGATGAAGGGTAATCTGGTGTGTAACTGTTTACAGGGTATTATGTAAATAAAAATATAAAAGAAAAACTAAGGCGTCGCCAGATTTAGGCAGCAAATTAAAGAAAACCTATATCTAACAAATCTTGAGATTGGTTTCCTTGACAAAAAGATTGGAGTTTGGAGAAATTACTAACATCTACTCAGTAAAGTCTTAGATGAGTTCATTCCGCGACAATGATCCGTGGAAATTTCATTCTTAGTAAGGCGTTTAATTGTGTGTCTGTACGTCTCCTTATAATATATAGGAGAAATAAAGTAGCCTGATCTTCATAAAGAAACAACAAAGTGTTTGCATCAATTGTTCAAAGCAAATATTTTGGTCATTGCAATAAACAGATGTTATTGTTACAGATAATGTACGCTACCTTGCAAAATTATGTGGAACACCGTAATATTCGCTCATGGAAAACGATTATGGGTGCCATTATGTACATTGTAAAAAGCAGGAAATGGCCAAGGTAAACGAGGGTAATGTCCTTACCATTCATACTAAATTTGGCTTTCATAAAATTAAAAATAAATATTATTTATGCACACTAAACTGTTTTCAATATATGCTAGGAAAAAGGTATGAAATTATTTGCTATGGGGCAATTTTCGGTATATAAATTAGGGCACTTTCCTTTAAGTATGACATGATTTTCAATTTTCATGCGAGAAAGAAAGTTATAAAATTATTTTGATTCATATATATGAAAACGTTCCCCCTTGGAGCGTTTTTTTTAAAACAAAGTTCTGGGTAAAGGATTATATTTGGCACTCGGAAATTGATGAGAAAACCGTATAACGGTAACATAGTAATATACCCTCCCCATTAAAAATCGTAGAACAGAATGAAACGCCAAAAACAGTTCAAAATAAATTCTTATAAGAATGGAGCAAAATAATGGGGGTGAACTATTGTTAAAATTAAGCAAATGGATTGCAATATTAGTAAGAGAAAGAGTTCCCCAACAATTAATACATATTATTTTTTCAACTCTCCGTTAGGGAATTGATATCTCAATACTTCGACGATCCCCTGTTTGGACCCATCACCGGCTTCCGTTCAAGTCCATGGCGGCCCTTGGCGACGCTGGCCCTGTTGTCTAGACAGCGAGGCGGGAAGAGTCATGAGATCCTAATTACGTTCCGAACATATGTCGAAAAGAGACACAGCACACGCCACCTTGCAAGACGCCAGGAATATTATTGACCCCATTGTAGCGGGAAATTTGGGACCGCCTCGTCGGGGCATGATGAACTTGAGAGAGGGATGGTTGAAGGGTCCAGATTAAGCCCTGATTATGTGCACTGGCAGCCGCCGTGAACGCGTAAAACTCGTGAGGGAAATGAGCTGTGGTCCAGCCACCCGAATAAGGTTAGCGAGCGTTCTCTCGGGGGCAACCTACTTGGCCTGCCTTTATTAAACGCGTAAAAGGAGAACGAGGCGTGAGGGAGGCGGGTGCAAAGGAGGATAAGTGCATAATAGAGCGGGGGAATTCGGATAAGCCAAAGGCTGAGAATGGGTCCCGGAATAGTTTGCAACTAATTGCAACGTATGAAAGTTGAGCTTCCTCCATATTACATGAAATACCACAATCGAATGGCCCTGTTTTATATTACTTCTTCAAAGGAGTTTTACATATATATATATTTATTTATATATTTATATATATATACACATATATATATATGTACAATTATATTAGGTAATATATCTGTTAAGGGAGGTTTTTGGATGGACACAACTATGAAATAAATATTTTATAACTCCAAACAACACCCAATCCAGCAACCTACTCTACATCAGGTACCTCCTCATCCCTGTGTACTTTTTTTCTCCCTTCATCCCGTCCAACATACCTATCCTGTTCCTGCCCCTTCCTCATTTGCCCAACATTCTCCCCTCTATCACCGTCTTCAATATCCCACAGCCGCTCAATACGCCTTTCATCCATTTTTCTTGCCTCCATAGGATTTCTCCCAACAAACCCCTCTTCTCATCCACCATCCCTAATACTTCCTCATTTGTTTTATTTTAGCCTTTTTCTTTTTGGAAAATCGCATAACCTTTGTTTTGTTAATGTTGATTCTCATCCCATATCTATCGCATCGAATTTCCAAATCACTCAACAATGTTTGCAACCCCTTGGCCGACTGACAAACCAAAGCCTGGTCATCAGCAAACCTAACTGCTTTTATGAACTCCCCTCAGACTTTCACTCCCACCTCCAGCTCTTCCCAAGCCTCTTTAATAATTTCCTCCACATAAACATTGAACAGCACCGGTGATAATGGGTAACCCTGCCTTATATATATATATATATATATATATATATATATATATATATATATATATATATATATATGAAATCCCTCCCATGGACTACAACCTTGTCGTGGTGGAAGGGCTTGTGTGTTCCGATGACCCCTAGAGCTGTGCTGGCGGGAGTAATAATAATTACTCCTGGAAGGGTCACCCATGCCAGATAGGTCGAAGGTTAAGAGCCAGACGAAAGGTAGTCCACGCAGCGTCTGTTCCTCAGTGAGGCGGCTGCAATGGCGTCTGACCCCAGTGGGGCGGCCATTAAGTGATGGTGTCACGTTAAAAACACTATTGAGGAAGGCAACGGGAAACCACCTCAATTATCATTCCCAAGAAAATATGATGGACGCAAAACAGAAATTGAGTCCTGGCAACTGCGGGACTCGGCCCAAGGGGCCGTGTGTCGTGCCCGGCAGCGGGGGAGGCAAGGCTTCCGCGGTCGTCATCCCACGAAATCCTTGCGGGGGAGTAATAACAGCAGCAGGACAGAAGATGCAGAAGAAGACGAAAGTAGTTAGAATAGGAACCTGGAACGTCAGGACAATGTTGAGGAGAGGCAAATTAGAAAATATTAAGCGAGAGATGGAAAGAGGTAACATAGATGTTTTAGGCCTCTGCGAGGTGAGATGGAAGGATAGCGGGGATTACTGGAGTGACAATTATAGAGTAATATACAGCGGCGGGGACGAGAGCCAACGAGGGGTTGCCGTAATTTTAAATAAAGGGGTAGGAAGAAGCGTAGTCAACATAGAGCAAGCGACAGATAGAATTTTACTCGTAGAGATTAAAGCAGAGCCGACGAACTTGGTCATTATTCAGGTATACATGCCACCGAGCAACCACAAGGAGGAAGAAGTCGATAGGATGTATGATGAGTTAGAGGATATCATCGCGAGTGTTCCTGCAGGGAAACATTTGATAGTGATGGGGGATTGGAATGCGACGGTAGGCGAAGGAAGAGATGGTGGTGAGGTGGGGGACTATGGGTTAGGCACGAGGAATGAACGCGGGGAGAAAGCAATTGAATTCTGCAGGAGACAGGGGTTAGTCATCACTAACACATGGTTTAGACACCACAAAAGGCGTAGGTATACATGGAAAATGCCAGGTGACTCAGAAAGGTATCAGTTAGATTATATTATGGTTAGGCACAGGTTTAGGAACAGTGTGATAAATTCGCACAGTTTCCCAGGAGCGGATGCGGACTCTGACCACAATTTAGTTGTTATGAAATGTAATGTTCGTTTCAAGAAGATAAGGCAAGGGCGGCGGGCTAAAAAATGGAATTTAGAAGCAGTAAATGAATTAACGAGGAAGGAGTATCAGGAGGCTATAGAGAAAATGATGGATGATGGTAAAGAACTGAGTACTATCGAAGAAAAATGGGAATGTATCAAGAAAGGGATATTGGAAGCCGCTAAAGACACTATAGGAACCGTTAATGGGAAAAGGATAAGGAAACCATGGGTAACGGAGGAGATGATTGCAAAGATGGATGAGAGAAGAAGATGGAAAAATGTAAACACAGAGTTAGGCAAAATGAAGTACAAAGAGTTAAACAATAAATTGAGAAGGGCCACAAATAAAGCAAAAGAAGAATGGTGGAAAACGCAATGCGAGGATATGGAAAGTTTACAGAAGAAGGGTGAAATTGGTGCTCTATACAGCAAGGTTAAGTTATTATCG
Source organism: Hetaerina titia (assembly GCA_037158775.1). Classification (NCBI taxonomy): domain Eukaryota; kingdom Metazoa; phylum Arthropoda; class Insecta; order Odonata; family Calopterygidae; genus Hetaerina; species Hetaerina titia. The sequence continues at coordinate 59,523,054 of CM073771.1, forward strand.
GGAAGTAAGAAGGCAAGATGTGTGCTAACAGTTAAAGATAAATGGGGTAAGATAATAGTTGAACCAGGAAAAATCCAAGAGAGATGGAAGGAATATATAGAAACACTGTATGGTAAAGAACTTAGGCCGACAAGGTTAGACATAGAAGAGGAACATGACGTAGAAGAAGATAGCTTAGGTCCAGGCATACTCGACGATGAAATAGAAAGGGCATTAAAGGAGATGAAAGCAAATAAGGCTGTGGGGGTGGACAATATTCCTGTAGAAATGTTAAAATGGTTAGGGAAAGGTGGGAAGAAGGCCATATATGGACTGATTCGTAGTATCTATGAGGAAGGAATCTGGCCGGAAGATTTTGTGAGATCGGTGTTAGTTCCTATTCCAAAAAAGGCAAAGGCTTCGTCATGTGAGGATTACAGAACAATAAGTTTGATATCCCACGCAGCTAAAGTTATTCTCAGGATCATCAACAAAAGGATAGAGAGTAAGGCAAATGATTACTTAGGGGATGATCAGTTTGGGTTCAGGAAAGGAAGAGGTACGCGTGATGCCATTGCAGTAATGAGATCACTAGTCGAGAGGAATATAGAATACAACCAGGACGTTTTTGCCTGTTTTGTAGATTTCGAAAAAGCGTTTGATAGAGTGAATTGGGAAAAATTAATGCGTGTATTGCAGAAAATAGGAATGGATTGGAGGGACAGGAGACTGATCCGCAACCTGTACATGTCTCAGACTGCTCAGGTGCGAGTGGGGAACGGAGAGTCCGGATGGGCAGTGTTAGGAAGAGGTGTAAGGCAGGGTTGCCCATTGTCACCGGTACTGTTCAACGTATATGTAGAGGAAATGATTAAAGAGGCATGGGAAGAACTGGAGGTAGGAATGAAAGTCGGAGGGGAATTCGTAAAATCGGTTAGGTTTGCTGATGACCAAGCATTAGTTGCTCAGTCAGCCAAGGGGTTGCAAGCATTGTTGAGTGAATTGGAGGTTCAGTGCGATAAATATGGGATGAGAATCAATATTAATAAAACAAAGGTTATGCGATTTTCCAGAAAGAAAAAGGCTAAGCTAAATATTAAAATAGGAGGGGAAAAAATAGAGCAGGTAGAACAGTTTACATATCTCGGAAGTGTTTTGGACCAACACGGTCAAAGTGGTAGGGACGTAAGGAGAAGAATTGCGCTAGGCAAGGAGGCTTTCTCAAGGAGGAGGGAGTTGATGACGGGGACGTTGAGTAGGGATGTTAAGACAAGACTCGTAAAAACTCTGATATGGAGCGTAGCTATGTACGGCGCGGAAACGTGGTCGCTGAAGCAGGAGGATAGACGTAGATTGGAGGCTTTTGAAATGTGGGTGTGGAGAAGAATGGAAAAGGTGAAATGGACCGAAAGGAAAACAAATGAGGAAGTACTGGAAATGGTGGGTGAGGAGAGGGGTTTGTTGAGAGAAATCCTATGGAGGCAGGAAAAATGGATGAAGGGCGTATTGAGCGGTAGTGGAATGTTGAAGAGGGTAATAGAGGGAAGAATGTTGGGAAAGCGAGGTAAGGGTAGGAACAGGATAGGGATGTTGGACGAGATGAAGGGAGGAAAGAAGTACACCGAGATGAAGAGGGACCTGATATAGATTAGTTTGCTAGGTGGGGAGTCACAAAATGTTTATTTGATAGTTGGGTCCATCCAAAAACCTACCTTAACCGGTAGATTACCTAAAAAAAAAAATATATGAAATACACACACATGCATGACTTATTTTTCCTGGACGGACGGGGGCGGTTTCTCTGACTGGGTTCGATGTGGGGGGATACTCAGGAAAGGCAGGAGGCCGATGGTAGTTGGCTCCAAGCCTTTGCGAAATGTAGATCGTTTCTTTGCGAAATCTGTATAACGTGACCTCGTTGCGTTTTGTAATGAACCGGTTATTTGTACAGCGCTACCCCGTCAAATGTTGCATGAAACTGGGCAAAACCGGGAAAGAGGCTCATGATAAGCTCAAGGCAGCTTATGGTGATAGCGCCATTTGTAGATCGAGTGTTAAAAAGTGGCGCAAGTTTCTGGAGGATAGATAAGATGTTGAAGGCGCCGAACCCTTAGGACGCCTTTCGACCTCAAAAGTGATGAAAAACAGGGTGAAGGCTTTGGACACGGATCGCAGAAAAAATGTACACATGGTTTCCGATGAACTTGGCACCCCACAAATTGCGAATCAACAAGGATATTTGTTTTAAGACATGCGTGTTAATCCAGTGTATATTTGGCCTTCTTGAACCCATTCATCATAGAGGTAATCTTTCTATTAGGGATAGCCTTTGGACTTCACCAAGCAACCTCTTCTACTACGTATCACGTGGGCTTCCGCTTGTTTGCCGCCAAATATTTCTTTCTTCAGTTCTGAGCCTACTATATCTTACGCAGGTTGTCAAAAATGTTCTCCTCATTCTTATTCCCATTTAGACAAAATTCTTACTGCTACCACCCGGGTCTTTAACTTTCCAACACTTCTCAATATTCCCATCGCCCTCTTTTTGTCTCAAACTGATTTCACATTATCAACTAATTCTTTTCTCAAGTCATATCGAAAGTGCCGTTAATATTCCTTTCCAGATTAATTTCTTCATTGTTTTCCTTAACCTAATCACGAAATCCTTCAATCTACATTTATCCTCTCACCTAAAAGACCATGTCTAAGTTATATACATACTGCACTCCATGTTTTGTGTCTCTACTAATTATTTAATCACATCTTTACGAATGGTACCTGTCAGCAAGCCTCGGTCAGTGGCACCTTCTTGGAAAAAACTTTCCCTTGTCCTTAGTATTTCTCCTTCTTTCTACTTTCACTACTGCTACGCCCGTTTCCCTCCAATAAGAGTATACTGTCGAAATAGGTGAATGAGTCCACCCGGTCTTATATTTCAATTCACATTTTTTGATGAAAGAATTGATTCGAAGAATACTATTACCCGCTGTACTTTCAAAATTTGTTATTTTTTAGTAAGGCCCCAGTGGTACTTACTACTCTCTACGACAATCAATTGCGATTTTCCAAAGATTTTTTGGGGTGCAAGTAAATAGCGGGAATAATGTCTCAAATTTAAAAGGTTAACTTTTTCAAAGACTTAGAACTCCTCTATGAAAATAACACATTTTGGTGAGCCGTGCTTCAGTTATTTCTAGGTAACCAGTTAACATAAATTCCATCTACAAAATTTTTATAAAAAATACTACTCAACTTATGGAGACTCTTCTTAAGTGTCTATAATCTATCCTGCTAGGAGAACTACGTCAAGTATCTTTCAATAATAATCACTCGCATTAGAATCTTCATAATTAAACTATCCTTTACGATACACTGGATTGTAATGTGCTATTAAACCCAACATTATTTTTAAGACCGAATTACATATTGTATCAAGTACATTTCAAAACAAAGACAAATAAACTTGAACTATTAATTCCATTTTTTTAAATCACCTCCAAAATTTTGTCATTAGAATATTCAAAATTAGCATTCCCCGTCAGAACGACTGATTCAGCGTCGCGTGTTTCAAACATTTAAAGAGTTCATTTCTTGTCGTTTTAACTGATGCTTTCCGCCGTAAATGATTATGCATGAATTAATGATTATTCAAGTGCAGTTAATTTAATGTATCATTTCTTTATCGAGTCATTATTGCCAGCAAAAACTGGATTGCAAGGAACTATTTTAAAATGCAAATTTTATACTTCGCTAAATAATATTCGAAGGTTGGTATTAAAAAAAATAAACCGAAAAAATTAAGTAAACGTGGGAAGAAAAATGCGAAAAAATCTTTTAACATCCCTGACAATCACTGGACATAGTGTCACTTAATTTCCATACTCACAACCACTCAAAAGTTCTAAGCATAATAATTCTTACGATATGAGAAGAAGCAAATCGAATAATCAGTGGCATACGTCAATTTATGATGGTCCAAAGAGTGAAAAAGGTTTATCGTTTTCCTATTTTTGTACCTGGATGGATCGTACGTATATTCAATTTTTACTAATGAACACGTCTTCTCTTTCGATGAGAAAATGAACTCCTATTGCTAAAACGAGTCCCATAAAAAAAATATAATGGTCGCGAAAATTCCTCAGTTTCATTTCTCTCCGGCTCTTAGGCACAGAAAAACTCTCCAAGCATTAAAGGACGTGCCAGTCGTTTCTTATTTCTACGGAAATTGTATTCATGTAGTTAGAACCCTGGGCAAAATTCATGACCCCAATGCGTTTAGGATTTTTTCAATCATGCAGATCGATCTAATTTATCAAGTAACCACGATCAAAAATATATATTGTGTTTAATGAAAAATCCTACAATCAATACAAAATTAAATTGAAAATTGATTTTCTAATTCATGACAAATCAAATGCAATTCCTAAAAATTAATATCGTACGCAGAATCAATAATGGTCATCTAAAATCGCAATATCAAACTCAAAACTTGAGCAGAAGCATGCTTATATAAAAAAAACTCATGATAGCCTAATTTTCTATTGTGGCTATGGGACCACTGCTGAACGGAAATATTACTAATATATTTAATTGTGATAAAACGGTCAACTGGGAAACTGTAATAATATGGATGTTGATGCATATATCAGAAACATTCCTGAGAGTGATTCTGTTGAAAAAACATTTGGAGGAAAGTTATGCTTTCTATTTACACATAATTTTACGTCGTTTATATTCCTGGATAGTTAACTTAAGATCATAAGAACTTTTTTCACGCACATTCTTGAATGCACGCACGAATTCCTCATTATTACAGAAGAAAAGAAACCGTAGGTATAAGCATTCTGACAACTCGAAATCAAAATATTATTGGAATGCTTCTGCATGGTAAAGTAACTATTACCTTAAGATTTGGTGAACCCACACTCTCTTCCACACACCCCTAAAAATTGCATCGTCGTAATTGCAGGAAAAGGCGGAAGGATGTCAATTCCTCCCGGAAAAAAAAATTGATTTAACCAGAAATGTACCACGAACTGTCTGTTTGACAGACATGTGCCAAGGCCTAACTCATTTTCGAAATGGTACTACATGAATGATTCAAAACCGTAAACAACATGTGGAAAAAAGAGAAAGGTAAACTGCCATCGTATACATAATTTCTTTAAGGTTTTTCTTGGGCCTTTCCCTTTTTATACTTAAAAAACAAATTATTTCTTCATATTTAGAGATCGTTGAAGAGCATAATTCTCATATATATAGGGAAACCTATCTTCGTCAATGTATACAGATATGTACTTTACAATCAACAGAATAGAATTAAATCGTGAAAAACGACTAGAATTACGAATGCTACAGAAAAACAACATTATTCAACCTGTGATAATAATTTATGGACATAATTTTATTTCTCTACATTTATTAAATATTATGTAAGTGGCATTGGTTTTGGATATGGTACAATGAACTTCATTTTTGTGTCATCCCACAATACACTAAATATGTCTCGGAGAACGTTCGACAAAGTTTTGTGATTTTGATAGCATCAAAAGCATTGATTTACGTATAATATTACAGCATTGCATGCGCAGTATAATAATTATTTTTTCAGAAAAATGCCTCGTAAGTAACAATCATTTAATCTATGGATCACTGTGTGTAGTGGACTCAAAGTTCGTCGGATGTACCAATAATTTCTTCCGTCTTTCACATATTTGTTTATCCTAATTTTACTTTTTTATTTATTATTTCGAGAAATATTTCCCACGGCTGTATGAATTATTGGCTACATTTCCTTTAAATTCGCCAATGATTACCGACTCAGTAGACCAAACACATAACTCCACCGGCATGTGCCGAAAAGTATGATTACACCACACGGAACACAGAAAGGGTGCTGATGGAACCCCATTCAATGCAAAATGAGCGAGAAACAACTTTTCCGATTTGTCTGCTCCGCCCACATAATATCAGGAGATGCCCGCGCGAATTTCCTCTCCAGGCCGACGATGTGGAAAAAAAGAGAGGGTCGATTGCGGCTCTCGCACGTCTCCGAGAAGCCATATTCTCACGCGTACTCCCAGTATACCTTTCCCGAAGGAGAAGAGAAAACCAAGTATGGAAAAAACACCTAAAAACATTCCCATCGCAAACTTTTTAATAATTCTGTCGCAGTCATTTATTTCTCTCCCGCTCCCATTTTCCAGTCGAGAGGGTGGTTGGGAAGGGGAGTACGAAGGGGAAGGGGACGAAAGTGGTTGGACGGGAAGGAAGGGAGAGGGGGTGATGCGTGGGGAAGGACATGGTCCACTCCGGAGGAATCAGAGGAGAGAGGGGAGTCGGGAAGGGCGACGTGGTGGGCAGACGAGGGGAAGGAAGGGTCACGCAATAACGTCCGAGGGCCCTTACGTGCGCGGGAAAGAGATCGCAGGTGTATGCCGGTGTGTGTGTGAGTAAGGGGGCGGGAAGGAAGGGGGTTGACTGTCGGTAGAAGAGAAGAGGGGGTGAACCGGGGACAGGAGAGACGAAGAGCACATGGCTGCCAACTGCCGGGACATTAAAGGTTTTGGACCGTGGCGAAGGGAGAGTGCAATGACCACTAATGTATATACGAGTATACATGTATGTGTGTGTATATATATATTTATATAGATATATAAATATAACATTTGGATGGCACAATAGAGCACAAAATAAAATAGATAACACGTAAAAGGACAACACATTTTAGATCTTCTCTTCTCTTCATGGCCCAACTTTTCTGGGTCCGCTACATAGACGACATTTTTATTCCCTGGATACACGGTTCTGAGTCCCCCAACAATTTCTTATCGGCCTTAAATTCTTCTTTCACAGTTACATTCACTTCTTGTATTTCAGACTCCAACATTTCCTTTCTTCTCACAGACATCTCACTTCACAATAACAATTTGACCACTTCAGTAGATATCAATGCCACTAACCATTAGCAATACCTACGAGTACACTTCACCCATTTTCACCCTTCTCGCACCAAACGCCCGACTCCTAACTCTCTCACTATCCATGGGTACCGGATTTGCAGCACTACAGCTACCCTATCTACACCATGCACTTCACAAACGGGGTTACCCAGAAAGCTCCTACGAAATAAAATTCAACGATTCACCCGACCTCACACAAACACAGAAAAACAACCCCACACCTGACGCAGGACTCAACCTTTGCACCACCTATTTCCCCGAATTCCACAGACTGAAAACCTTTCTTAAAGATCTGTTTCCTATTCCTGTATCTCAATTTTGCCCAAATAAAGTCCTTTGTCTATCTATTTATCTACCCACCCTGACAAATGTCCTCATATTTCCCGTACTTGTAACCCCCCCGATGTAAAACATGCATGTTTATCAGATCTGCTCCCCTCCCCCCACATTCTCTCATTTCCCCCTCACTTCGTTCCCACGCTAATTGCTTCTCGGAAAAAATTGTCTATCTTTTGTCAAATCAACCAATCATTTTCCATTGGCAAATGCATTACTCCTTTTTCATTCGAATGAACAATCACCGCTACTCCTGTAATTCTGCCTCACTCTCTTCTCTTCCCATCCCTTCACACGTCAATTCCTACAATCTTTCCTTTGACCAGTGTTTCTCTCTAACCATGCTAGAATCCCTACTCGATTCAGCCACCAATGTAGAGGTGAGACATCACGAGTCCGCATATATATTAGCTTTCCGATACATTGAAAGTCCGACCCTCAACCGCCATCTTTAATTCCCTTTCCAGCATACCCTCTCCCCCCCCACCTATTAACTCACATTTTCTCCGCACGAGACCTTCCAGTCTGACCTGAAGAAGGCCGAAATCGTAAACAGTACAAAATACCAGTGTCCTTTTATGTGTTCTCTATTTATATTTTTGTGTTCTATTGTGCCGAAAAATGATATAATACTCTCGTGAGTGCTTTTACTATATATATATATATATATATATATATATATATATATATATATATATATATATATATATATATTCATTCAAACATAGAAATAGGTATAAGGAAAGGGGATGGGAAAACACATAAAAGGCGAACACAGGACATTTCCTATCCCCTTTCCTTATACCTATTTCTATGTTTGAATGAATATTTGTGCGCCGTGTGGCGGGACTTCGTATTTGAATATATATATATATATATATATATATATACTATATATAATGTAAAGCTCTCACGAGAGCAATATTACTTTTGGATAGGACAACATAACATCGGAACACAACGACTGAACACAAATAATATATAGAACTTACAAAAAGTACCAAAATAATAATATAACCAAGGTTAATAAGCACCAAAAAAGGGAACTCAAATAAGAAAAGAACTGATTATTTTCAAAAATGTTTCTGTGGTCCATCAGTGCAAGAGGAGTGACAATGATGAAGACGGCAGAGATCACCGAAATATTGTTTTTAGTGATTTTTTCTTTAGTTTGCTTCGTTTGTCTTTAAGTTCCGTTATTTTCGTTCGTTTTTGTGTCACCCTTGTTTACACGAAAAACATTTAACATCGCCATTTTGCTGATAATCTTTGAAAAAAATTTATTTGTATGTGCGCGTGCGAGTATGTGTGGGTGATTGCGTGGGTGTATGCATATGAGTTTATATGGTTGTTATGCACAAATAACGTTACATTAAACAAGTATTCTTTTTTGAGCGTAGCGCCCCCAAAAGAAGACTTGTTTAATGTAATTAAACAAGTATTAAAAATTTAACTCGCTTCTCCTACAAATCCGCATCCAGAGACAACGATATTACTAGTCTTTTCGTAGTGGGAGAGATGGCTTTGCTGCCAAAATGTTTTTCCTTTTGCGTGCGAATATCGGCAATATGTTTCTCGAACTGATGCGAGTAACGGCCGAGCTGGTCGGGGAAAATTGTATACAATTTAGACTTATGTGTATCAGCCAAAACTGAGATTTGTTGACATGAGCTTCGCGTCGAAGATACTCGAAATTAAAGTGATATCAAAGTCTTTTGAGGATTAAAGACAGCCAATATTGAGACTGAGACGAAGTGAAGAAATAACTATGGCATAAGGTTGAAAATGAATTCTTGATCCCTGGGAAAGTAATTCAGGTTAGATATGAAACACACGACGGCAATTTGTTTTAATAAGTACAATCATGCCTAAGCTTATAATTCTATCAACCAAATTCACTTCAGAATAGAGTACTGGGACTCAGTTCAAGAAAATTGGATAAAATAAAAGACAAAGGGGAAAAAGATAAACATGAAGTAATTATACTCATCGAAAGATGAGAGCCGATGTTGGTTCACACATAGCAATTAACTTCACGACGCCGGAGTTGAGATTGGGGGCATTTTCCGCCATTATTCACTTATGCGTCAATTTGGAGTTCGCAATTGACACCGTTGGAGTGCCTGGAAGAAAGCTGAAGATCAAGCCCGAGTCATTACAATGTTATGGATGCTATTTTATACGCCACATGAGGGCATGAAGAGATAGCTGATGGTAATTTCTTTTCAGATCATTAAATCGTACAAATTGTGAAAGAATATTCACATCCCTTCGCAGGTACTATGTCAAATTTGATTCCTATACAGAATTGATAAAAGAAAACGAAGTTTCATTTGCTCTTTTCTGATAATTATTTTGGTCAAAGATGTTCTGTAACGCAGGAAATAATTTCTTTACAGTCCAGACAGTTGATTCTTGCGAGTTTATTCATTACACTATGGCAAGTTTGATGACTTCAATTTTCAGTTCATTACTATCAGATCTGAGGTAAAGGCTTTGTTCCAAACTGTATATTTCTCTTCGCCACCTCTTGCAAATGAAATTGATGCTTTCAGAAGCTTCCTTGCTTGGACAATGAAGAAACTCCGTTATTGTATTACCAAAACTTTTCGGGACGTGATGCTAGACTACTACCTACCAGTCCCGTATCAGTTTTACGAGAAGGTTGGCCACTTGGCTTTCCCAAATGTGTATTTTCTTTGGTGCCTGTTTTTTTCATGACTGATTTGGTGCGCGTCATTAGTACTTACATTTGGATGTGAACATATCTCAAGCGTTCATTGTCGGCCCATACGGGCACACATACACCGTCCCGGTGAGCGAAAACCCACCCTAACCGGTCATTTAACAAACAAGATAAAGCCATGACATTCCAAAAAAACATCTCATTCGTGTGCGTGTTGTTTGTGAGAGACGAGAAACTTATGATTTAAAGTAAGCTATGCTATAACAGAGGTTTACAATAGTGGTTGAAGCCGACAGGTAACGGCTCATTTAGAATTCCAAATCCTTTCGTAATTGCCAAAGGCACTACGGCATCTAGTTTTTTCTCTCCGAGAACACTACTATATTTTCTAACTAGCTGAATTGGAAGGGCATAAGAAATTAGTGTATAAATATGCACTGTTATCAATTCTATGCCCGCCTTTGCTTAAACTACCGATCCCATTGTAACTCTTGAATGTGATAGTGTTACTTATGCGTGAAATTCAGGATACCATGAGAAGATGCCCCACGCATAAATTTGGTAAGGTGCCATTTATTTATCCAAGCGCATGAAATAAGCGCAGGAGGTAAAACCTTTCCTCTGACAAGTTAGTACTATGATACAAGTGAAATAGATTGCATTAACTTCTTTATACACGTTTTTCTCTAGAATCCTTAAGCAAAACTTTATAGTACGTAGTCATTAATTATTTGTAAAGCCTTAAATTATGTAAGCTTTCTGGAATTAGTAAGAAAAACTCAATTATTTCGCTAAATATATGGATTACAAAACGCAATCCCTACTGAAAAAAATTAGATGTTATTGGCCCTCAAGGAAACTTCGACATAAAGGCCAAATAAACTCACCGGCAACATATGAATTCTGATGATTATCATCGAAAGAGATATATGACCCATTTGAACGTAAAAGCACTTACGATTAGCTAATCAACCTCAGAGAAAATTGTTGGGTTCGTATTTCGTGTGATAACTTTTCATTCCAAAATTGGATTGTATCCTAAATAAACTTTGTAATTGAAATAACTTAATGTTATTTCAATTACAAACCACGAAAAGGCAAAGAAAATAACACAGTTCAGTAAACATTTTTTTATAACGGTCCTAAGGGTTGTTTCAGGATAATAAATGCAATGTTTCCGTAACAGAATAGTGTGAAATAGCTTAACTTGCATCAAACGTAAACTATGGCCGATAATATCTTTGAGGGAGATGAACTTCGGCTGCTATCATTAGATAGAGTGTAGTAGTCGTTAGAGAGCACTTCATATCTAAGGACCGGAAGCAGCAACGTTACCACTGTAAAGCGCCTGAAAATACCGTATGTAGGGTCCCATGCACTACACGCGCCATTAAGCGACGCGTGAAGTGGTAATGATCATTTAGCGGCATTTCTGAATGCGGACCCATATTTCATCTCCTGGGGGTTGACTGAGTCACAGAGGTCTGCAGATAAGAATGTCACCCCGATGCGGTCACTTGATTAACTAAGGACAAGTGAGAACTATGAAAGTCGAAAGGGCACACTGTAAACTGATGTAGAGACGGAAAATAATTGGAATGAAAGTACAGTACATATTTATACGCTGAAGGCTAGTTATTGTTTGGAATATTTGAACAAAATCAGCGAAATAGAACGAATGTAAATAGCAATAGTAAGACATAAAAAAAAGAACACCCCAAAAGAAACGTGAGTCTGTTTTGGTAAATCATTCTATTCTCATCTGATAAAATAACATACTGATATTAGATGGAATAATATATTGAGAGTAGCAGTGAGTTTGTAAAGAGCACTTGAGAACAATGGGTGAGAAGAAGCCATTTTGTTTAAATGAAATAGATTTAGATAGAAATAGTGTATAATTAAGAACTACTAGGAACAGGGTATGAGAAATGGAAAAGTATGATTATTGATATGCTCGATGCTCCTTTATAGAGAGGGTGATGAGGTTTGGGAATGAAGCGGTAACTGCTGTAATCAAGGGTGTGAACGATGATTTAGGACATGAAAATATTATAGGTTATTTGTGCACTCTTATACTACAGGGCGAGAATCAGTAAAAACGTAAGCGAGAGAGAAGTAATGTATTGATTCTTCGCCATATAAAATGATCATAAAGATAAAATGTGAAATACAAAATGAAAGTGGAAGTCTATTAGAGAATAGAAGAGGAGAGGCCATACGGACCAATATATATAATAGAAAACCCTGGGGCAGATGGGAATAGGCTGAGAGCCAATGGTATTGTCAGGAAAACGATTGAGTTAACACGAAAGGAAAGGCCCAACGACGAAGGTCAAGGGTATTTCAATATTATTTTTTTTAGGTAATCTACCGGTTAAGGTAGGTTTTTGGATCGACACAACTATTAAATGCACATTTTGTAACTCCAAACAGAACCCAATCCAGCAACCTACTCTACATTAGGTCCCTCTTCATCTGTGTACTTCTTTCCTCCCTTCATCCCGTCCAATATCCTTATCCTGCTCCTGCCCTTTCCTCATTTGCCTAACATTCTCCCCTCTATTTCCTTCTTCAACATTACACTACCGCTCAATACATTTTCATCCATTTTTCCTACCTCCATAGGATTTCTCCCAACAAACCCCTCTCCTCACTCACTATCTCTAGTACTTCCTCATTTGTTTTCCTTTCGGTCCATTTCACCTTCTCAATTCTTTTCCACACCCACATTTCAAAAGCCTCCAGTCTACGTCTATTCTCCTGATTCAGTGACCACGTTTCCGCACCGTACATAGCTCCGCTCCATACCAGAGTTTTTAGGAGTCTTGTCTTAACATCCCTACTCAACGTCCCCGTCATCAACTCTCTCCTTCTAGAGAAAGCTTCCTTGCCTAGCGCAATTCTTCTCCTTACGTCCCTACTATTTTGACCGTATTGGTCCAAAATACTTCCGAGATACGTAAACTGTTCTACCTGCTCTATTTTTTCCCCTCCTATTTTAATGTTTAGCTTAGCCTTTTTCTTTCTGGAAAATCGCATGACCTTTGTTTTATTAATATTGATTCTCATTCAATATATTTTGCACTGAACCTCCAATTCACTCAGCAATGCTTGCAACCCCTTGGCTTTTCAATCTCATTTAAAATCTCAGTGTTTGCCCTACCCTCTGTCCAACTTACCTGTGTATTCTCTAGTCTTCCCCACACCCACATATTCCAAACATTCAAACTATGGTCATTCTTTTGCCTCAAAGACCAGGTTTCATACTTTATAGCACAATGCTATATTTTGAAGTGTGTTCTAATCATTTCTTCACATCTTTACACAGTTTACAAGTCATTAATTTGATCCTTCTTCTAGAAGCCACTTTCACTATAGGAAAGTAAAAATAAGCTTGTATCTTTAATAATGCACGCAAGTAGTGACATGAAGTTTGGATATTTTAGTACCCTGTTAACCACCGCTAGGGTATATGGCAGGGGGCTTAATACACACCAGACTAATTTTGACCCGAATACAACAATACCGGGGTCGGACGATGTTATTCTGATCCCTTACTACTCGTGGAAGAATGACATCTTAAATTTGCGGCAGGAAATGACTGGAAATAACTCTCCGAACTATACAGAGGAGAGAATAGAACAGAGGCGTGTGGAAATACTTTGAATTTGACAAAAAGCACCAGGGTGAAAATGAATAATCCAAGTAGAAAAGGATTTACATGAGAAATGTACTGTAAATCTGTGAATTAGTTCAAGAGCATGACTTTCGAGGAACTGGTTCAGTTATAAAGGAAAATGGATGGCTATGAATGGGTCTAGAGGAATGGACACCCAGGGAAGGGAGATCCGAGTAGTCTAAAGACGGAATCCGACTGAGCGGCCAGTGTATTGCACTCATGGTTTCAAACTCATTTGAGCACCTGGTTTGGGGGCAGGAGGTCCCTTAATTAACCATGCCATCCACTCGAACAAGACTCCGGACCTCACCCAATTAATTCCGGGCACATCCTTTCCATTCCTCCCCGAGTTTAAATCCAAGACCTGCGTGGATTTTCTGCTCGAGTTTTTGTAATAAATTCACTGGTTTATCGATCACCACTCCTAGTACCGCCCGTCAAGTGTTAACCCACTAATTAGTTGCTGGTGCTAACCCTTTACGAATGTGACTGTTGCGTCACGAGCGACAATTAATTTGACGATCCAAGTCGACCCTCCAGTGCGCCGGACATAGGCTAAGGGCCTTCGTACAATTGTGCAGAGGTGAATGGTACAACGTTGGCAACCCTGACGGTTGGATGCCAGACGGGGAAGCGTGAGATGGTGTGAAAGAGGCGAGCGTGCAGGAGGGGGTTAATAAGAGGAAGGAGGTGGGTGGATGGAGAGCGCGAGTCGGGGGAGGAGGGTCGGAGGGATGTGTAGGGGGCAAGGGGGTCCGACCTCCGTTTGATGAAACGAGGAGGAACTTCTCCGGAGTCTAAACCACAGGGGTTAAGTGCTCCCCTTTATTTTACCGTGTCATACTCCCCCGTCGTTCCTCCCCATCGTACCCTCTTTTTCATCCCCTATATCCTCCCTCGATCCCCGCTACTACGGAAGCATTGACACAACCTTCTCTTCCTCCCTACCTCTCCATCTCTCACTCTCTCTCACCCACTAACCTCCATAACACGTGCCATTTATTTGCTTGGAAATACCTTTACTCCAACCTGTACAAAAATCCCTCCCGAGTCCTTCCGCTAGGGAATATCGAAAAATAAACATGTCTTTATTCTGTAATTCTTTGCGCGAACGCCAATAACATCTACATCTACATCTACATAAGTACCCTGCGAGCCACCAAAAAGGTGTGTGGCAGGGGGTGTAGCACCATGAGGGAAGGGTAAGGGTTGAGGGGGTTGGGAGTTAGGTGAGGAAAGGTGGGGGGAACCTGTAGGAAAAAAAAATATATACATATATATATATATACACACATACATATATATACATACATACATACATACACACATGTATACACATCCTCGCGAAGTCCCTAACCTGTACGTTAATACTTATTGTAATGAACTAAGTCCTGGCGAATTTCGACTACGAGCATTCTGTTCCCTTATCGTTCTTGGAAAAAATGACATTTTAAACCTGTCAGTCTTGCAGTCTATCTCTCTAGTCTTATATTCGTGATCCCTTCGACCGTAATACGTTGGGGTTCGTATTATATCCTTGATGTCATCGGAAAAGGGCCCATCTTTAAATGTTTTTAATAAGTTTAATCTATATTGGAAACGCCGCTGTGTGAGAGAATCCCAACCTAAACTGTCTAACAAAGTGGATACGCTGCTGAGTTGGTCATAACAATGTTTGACAAATCTAGCCCCCCTCCGCTGAACTCGATCTAATTCCGAAACCAAATTTATGTTGTGAGGATCCCATATACTGGCAGCATACTCTAGGTGGGGCCTGACCAAGGCAAGGAAACATCGTTCTTTCACCTTTTCGTCGCATTTACCTAGCACTCTTTTCACAAATCCCAATTTTTTATTAGCACGACCGCATATTTCTCGTATGTGTTTTCCCCAGGACAGATCGTGAGTAATTGTTACACCCAAGTATTTAAAGGAATCTACCCTCGCGATTTTGGTCTGTTTCACTTTGTAACTATAAGGGAGGGAATTACTCTTTTCCCAAAAATGTATTACTACGCATTTTTTAAAATTCAATTCCAATTGCCATGTATCGCACCAATTTTGAATTGCATCTAGGTCGTTGGCTAACACGACTCTGTCTTCGTGACTTCGGATGTCCCTATAAATTACTGCATCATCGGCGAAAAGACGGAGCTTGCTATTAACTACGGTACTGAGGTCATTTATGTAAATAAGGAAAAGGAGGGGGCCTATGACACTTCCTTGTGGTACCCCCGACGTGACCTTGACAGTATCGGATGATACACCGTCCAGGACGACTTGACGGTTTGGACACGATCACTTAAAAATTGTTTAATCCAGTTAATAATACTTTCGTGTATTCCATAGGTTTCCAATTTCGCCAGTAATTTGCAATGAGGGACTTTATCGAAAGCTTTCTTAAAATCTAGGAATATCGCATCAACTGGAATATTACTTTCACCGGAGTTTAATACATCATGTACAAAAAGTGCGAGTTGAGTTTCGCAGGATCTACCCTTACGGAAGCCGTGTTGGTTATTAATTAATAAATCTTGGCTATCGAGGTGCCTCATCATGGAACTAACAATGATGTGTTCAAGAATCTTACAGGAAATGGAAGTCAGCGATATTGGCCTATAATTACTGGGGTCCTCCCTGTCTCCGTTTTTAAATATGGGTGTTACCGAAGCTACCTTCCAGCCGTTTGGCACGCTTTCTTCTGCTAATGATTTCTTAAATATTATATCTAGATATGGGGCAATTTCAGCCGACAGTTCTTTATACACACGTGCCGGTATCTCATCAGGTCCCGGAGATTTGTTGGGGTCTATGTTTTTAAGGAGTAATTCTATTCCGCGGGTGGAAATATTGATTGCTTCCATTGAATGCTGAAATATTTTCGGAAGGTTCTCGGGTGTATTTTGTGAGGATATGTTGAAAACACTCTGGAAAAATGAGTTTAATATGTTGGCTTTATCTAAACTACTCGTTACTTTATCCCCCTTTTCGATATTCAATGAGTTTACGGTGGACTTGTTTCCCTGCACTTCCCTGACGTAGGACCAAAACATCTTTGGGTTATCGTTCAAATGTTCGCCTAATTTTTTCCTTTTGAATTCCGCTAGCGCCTTCCGAAAGGCCTTCTTGGCAGTGGACCTAGATGCTTTGTAGTTCTGTATGGTTTCGTTGATTTTATCAGGGGAGGAATCTTTAACTGCGTTTTTCATTCTGGCATGGCACACCCTTTGCCGCCTAAGAGATTTCCGTACTTCAGAGTTGTACCATCGGGGTTCCTTATTCTCTTTTATATATTTACTAGGTATGAACCTCTGTATTGCTGAACGTGTTATCCTAAGAAAATTATTCCAAGTATCCTCGACACTACTAGTTTTGCTTAATTCGTCAAATATAAAAAAAGAACTTTTTAATTCACATTTTAAGCCATCATAGTCCGCTTTATTGAACAAATACACCTTTCTCTTAGGTTTGTTGACTTTATCTACACTTAGAGAAAATTTAGCGTTTACAGCCCTGTGATCACTGATTCCGTCAACAACTTCTATATTTAAGACCTTTTCGGGTATATTTGTGGCTAACAGATCAAGAATGTTCTTTCCCCTTGTTGGTGAAGTGACTAATTGATGTAGGGAATTCGAGGTGAACGCGAATAAGAGGGACTCGCATAGATCCTTGTCTTTACCTCCATTTATAAAATTGTACGAATCCCAATCTATTGTGGGAATATTAAAATCACCTCCGATAATTAGGCTATGCTCACTGTTGTGGGATGTAAAGCGTTGTATCTGTTTTTCTAGGTCTGGTATTGAGTTAATGCTAACGTGGGGTGGTCTATAATACGCACAGATATATATTCTTTTCGATCTGGGTGTTTTCACTGAGCACCATACACTTTCTATACAGCTATCAGGAAATAACTCGGCTCTACTGACGTTAGAGTTCTTAACCGCAATAAACACTCCTCCTCCGGCTCTATTTTTTCTGTCGTTTCTATAAACTATGAAGGACTTGGGAAATATTTCGCAATCTGCGATGTCATCTGTTAACCAACTTTCAGTTCCTATAATGATATCCGACTCTGTGCTATGAATGAGATGGTGAAATTCCGGTATTTTATTTTTTAAACTTCGGCAGTTAACTACTACTACGGAAATTATATCCTCGTCTAAAACCTTCTCTGCGGTCTGCTTTCTGGGGATGCTATTTAATCTCTTTGATGTCTTAGTATGCGATCGGCCTATATTCTGATTGGTAATTTTATCTTTTGTCTCATTAGCAGTGCAAGTACTTGGAAGAATCTCTTCTGGTAACCTAGTATTCTTAGACCCACTAATTGACCTACACCTTATTATATCGTTATTTAGGCAATCTGCTCCACTACCTAACCTACGAATTTGCCTAAAAAATATCTACAGTGCTCGAAGATCCTATGAGCCACCCGAGTCGACGCCTCAGGGGTGTGGTGAACCCCGGAACGGTTCAAGGGAGTGGGACACGACCCGAGCACCGGTCTCAAGTCCACAAACTCGGCCCCTATGTCCCGACAGAATTTCCACAGCCTCCCGTTCAGAGACTCAATACGACTCCAAACGTAAGCACCGCAGTCAGTCCGTGGGACAATGCTACATATGGATAACCGTAAGTCCACACCAGATGCCTCCCGCACACGATCCACTTCGGATTTTAGGTCCCCAAAGGCACTCAAAATCCTTTCGGACCCGTATCTGGAGGCATCGTTGGTGCCGACATGGACCACCAATCGCAGCATGGAGCAATTCGTGCCCTGGACCGCCGCCCTTACTGAAGCCGTGGCGTTAGCGTAACGTAAGCGGCGAGGGAATTATAAACGTCCATTTGAGAAAAGAACTAAACGCAGAGAAAAAAAACACCTAGTAGGGTGAAAAAAAAGCTGTGAAAGAACAGTAAGTGGAATTGAGTTTTAAAAAAAATCTATTGTGACTCCCCGGAACCTCGAACACTCCATGTTTTGCAGAAGAAACAAATTTTCAATTTAACTTGCTTCACTGATGAAAAAAATCCAAGGATCTTGGCAAAATTGGGACATAAAGCGCTACTGGCAAAAGTGGAAATATTCGTACGAGTATATCTTCTGCCCATTAATCAGCGGGCAAAATGAGTAGTTAATTTTGGATTAACCCCATGGAAATAAGAAATTTCTGTGAATGTACAACGTACATAACAAGACAACAAGGTATTTGGAAGATCATACTGTCATATACTAGATGGATTTATATATTAGCTTCCTCTCAAAAAAAATTTGGACTTTAACACATCTAGAGCGAAAAGTTGTAGAATGAATACGCTCTCATTGATGTTCTTTTTTCTGACTAACGTACCGACGCCCATAAGCCATAGCGGTAGTTTTAAGGGTTTGTGTAAGTGCAGCTGAGAGTTATTTTGGATGGAGTTGATTGCCTCTGAGGAACGTACACGTTGGCTTGTGCCAGAAAGGCATTGGCGATATTAGCGGTGTACAGGCTTCCCATACCGAGGGACTGGACTCGACTGAAGGACACATTGTAGTAATATTCTATGGTGGTGTCTATATTCTTCCTAATAATATTACTACAGAACAAATATCTCTAAATCACGTTGTGACCCACAATAACAGCGCACAATAGCCTACGACAGAAAAACAGCCTTCCTAGTTTCCCAATGGGGGAGAGTAAGGATTATGACAAGACATTAGAAAAACTTTCCAGAGTAAATATCTTTGCAGTGCATGGGTAGATTTTAAGGATACTGAGAGGAGAGGTTAACATAAAGGAGAAAAAAATTAAGAATAAAAAAGTCTACCTAGGAAAAATAATAAAAAAGCTTTCGTCGCACTTCTAGGTTTACTAATCCGGTCAGTTTTTTAAGGAAAAATGGCATTCTAAGAATCAAATTCGGAGGCAGAATCAAAAGGAAGAGAATTATTGTACCTTATGGTAGATACTCGCATGCAATTACGGATAAGTAATGTGGTTATTTCCTATATCTATCTTGCTGAAATGTTTTATAAATAATCCCCGCAAATAAATAAGGTTGATTACTCCAGCATATGTGATATTTTAAAGATCCCCAGGGAACTCAATGAAAAACGAAAAATATTTATCTCAGTGAGCACACAGGCCTCCGATGCGTACGGAAAGCAAAGAGGCTAAAAACAGTAGTTCTCTACAAAGGCCTTTCAAATACGCGACGACCTCTTTGACATTGGTTGAAGGCTTGATGTTTGTACGGAGAAAATACGAATTATCTGAAATATATTTGATTAGCATATTTGTTAGAATCGAAACTCATCATTAGTCATGTAGGTCATAACATTAGGATGACAGGAAATGTAATTACTATTAACCGTCCCAAATCAAGGCTTTTAATTAATCCATAGTTATCCAACTATTGGAAAAAAGGTCTTTGGTTCATTTGGAAACTCTCCACATTTCCTTTATCTTGCTTCTATTATTTTGCATTTGGCAAGGATTGCGCTAAATACCTGTAATAATTTATACATTTTTAAGAGCAGAGTATATTTTAAATAAACGTTTTCTTTTCAATATAACACAAATATCGCACAACTTAAATCATGCGTAATTATTCATCGCACAAGAGAATTAAAAAAAAACGTCTTCGTTTAAACAGAAAGGAGGTCACGGAGGTCGATAAGAGGAACTATACCATTAGGCCGGGATCTTTGAAATTCATCAAGTGTGAGACAATTTATGAAACGCATTAAGAGGATGTAAGGTCGGACCTCGATGGATGATTTATAAGCAGGCACGCTTCATCTGATGCGGATTTTTAATTTGAATTAATGGAGTCGAGGCTGAAAGTAGGATCTTGGTGCCAGGGGGTTCGGTTATATATTGTTCAAATTTAAAAATATAGCACCTTCTATTTTGCCGGTTAAAAAAAAACTGTATTCCACTCTTTTAAGCTCCGATGAATTTTCTCTCCCCGTTAAAGCTGAGTGACGTAATTAGTCGCGTTTTTCCTGTTCATATGAAAAAAAAATTAATTACATAATCTATTATTTAAAAATAAATGAGGCTCAATAACACATTTATTTAATTTTATCATCAAATATGGATTGATTTTTCTCACCGTCCCTAACAGTGTCTGTCCGTTCTCTTTTAAGACCTGCAACTATGTTTCACACAAAAATTAAAATCGAAATGAAAAGTGTGATTCAATCTCTGGTTTTAGATTAGGTAACGAGCATCATTAAAATATATACGGATATTAAGAGTAAAAACTATGTTGAAAGAAAAAACTACTAAGAGTGAGTAAGCCTAAATGCTGAGAGTGTAACGTAAGGGCACTTTATACGAATAATCTCGTTAATTTTCCGAATAAGGAGCTGCGCACAATACAACACCTTCGATCCAGGACAGCTAAGTAAAAATCTAAAAGAAAACATAAAAATTTCGGATACAAAAACACAAACATAAGATTATCAAAATAAATTTCATTCGCCACTATTATGTCATTTATTGTCAAAAAGTATGGTTTAGCACGCTCATAAATTTGATCGTTTCAAAAGCGATATAAATAGGTGGGCACACACATAAATCTGCTCACATTGTGCACACAGATATACTTGTGCGAATAGTGGCGATGAATTTAGGAAGCACAGAAGTGACAAACATAGTAACATGAGAAATCAAGCAAAAAGAAACACTCGGTTATTGAAATATTATGGGGGCTCTAAGTTTGTGTATGTGTGCTCTACGTTTTCGTGTTTTTCATAGCTTGGCCGCCACAAATGTGTATAAGCGCATTTACACACACACGCACAAATATTATAGCATGCGTGAACGTGTCACAAAATTCAAAAAAATAATAAACGATTTCATCTTTTACCCAACTTTCCCCAACGGAAGGGACAAGAGCCACCATTCCTTTTGGTCTTCTTCCTTCCGTTGACGAATGTCGTTGCGCCACCGAAACATTAAAAAAAAACAAGTCGCCAGTATCTTTTTTTATATTTTTTTCCACCGCTGCGTCTGCGACTATACTTATATTGGTAGGAGGGCAGGTCCGTCTATGGCTTCCCATATATATGTAGGTATTTCACGCGTTCTCTATTTTATTGTTGTGGTCTATATATGTAATATGGACGGAACAATAAACCACAAAAATAAAATAGAGAACACGTGAAAGGACACTCACATTTCAAAAAGTTCAAGCTCTCAGCCTTCTTCAGGCTAGCAGTATTTTGTCATGCTAACAATATACTTCATTTTGCATAGGCAAATCCATACCCCCCCCATTCCATTAAATTGAACAATAACCGCGACTATTGTAATTCTGCCTCACTCGATTCTCTTCCTATCCCTTTACACGCAAATTTCCACTACCTTTCTTTCTACCAGTGTTTCTTTCTAACCATCCTAGAATCCCTACTCGATTCAGCCACCAATGTAGAGGTGAGAACTCGCGAATCCGCATACATACTAGCTTTCCGATACTTTGAAAGTCCGACCCTCAACTACCATCTTTAATTTCATTTCCAACATATCCTGTGCCCTCCCTCTCCAGGCCTCACATTTTCTCCGCACGAGACCCAGTCTGACCTGATGAAAGCCTCAGAGAAGGCCGAAAGCTTAAACTTTCTGAAGTGTGTGTGTCCTTTTGCGTATTGTCTATTTAATTTTTGTGTTCTATTGAGCCGTCCAAATTTTATATTGCACTCGTGACCTTCTACATAATCTAATATATATATATATATATATATATATAAAACTTAGACAGTAACACACAGCACGAGAACACATAAAAAGAACACTCACAGTAATATCTTGATAATTTCGACGGACTCGAGCTCCGTCTTCTTCGGAAGATAAGATATGACTATGTTAAGTTTTTTATTCAACACTTCCATGTTACTTCGAATATATATATATATATATATATATATATATATATATATATATATATATATATATATATACATATATAACACAGAATAAAACAGATAACACGTAAAAGGACACTCACACTGTAGATGATTTGAGCTTTCGGCCTACTCCGAGGCCTTCTTCAGGTCAGACTGCTCTCCCTCTCATTGTGCGGTCCAAAATTTATATTGCTCTCGTGAGTATTTCCGCATCATCGATATATATATATATATACACACACACATGTACATACATATATAATTGTATTTATTTATGTGCATGTATATATACACAAATATATATGTACACACAACCAAAATTCGAAGGTGTGTACACACAAGAGGGTGAGAAGGTGTACAAATTCCGCTACAGCGACCAACACTTAAGCCTCCATTTCAGTTGCTAGGGGACGGGGGACACGAGCGAGTAGGATGAGGCTTCTGGCCCGGATTTGTCAACCCTGCGGCAGCTTCCGGGGGAGGAGAAGCCCTCTCTCGCTCTCTCTTCCTAGCCTCCCAGTTTCATTCTCCCTTCTTTCCCCCGAGCACTAAGTCCTCATCACATCCACTTCTCCTCCTCCTCGAGAGTGCTATCCTCGCGTCCTTGGGAGCGAAAAGCATTTCCCGACAAGAAGCAGCACCATCTCTCCAGACATCTCATCCCTTGAGGTAGAGCGCTCCCGCATGCACAGGTAGAAGTTGGTGGGGTAGAGTACGGTGTTCTGGAGGAAGGGGAGGACGAGGGCTCAGCGTACATCATCTCTTCTCTCTCTTCGACAAACCCCTTCCCCCGGGTCCCCGCCCAGAGTCTCTGAAGATGAGAGAAAGCCATCGACGGACGGGGATGGGAACTGGGTCGACCTCAGAGTTAACCGAATTAACCGCAATAATTGGATTCACTTTTGGGAGGCGCAAACCGGCAAATCACAGCTAATACGCCGCTCTTGGACTCTTTTATCCCTATCCGCTTCCTGCTCACGCATCCCCCTCGTCCCCGCTCCCAACAAACTTCCTTACTTCAAAGGGAATACCTATGTGAGCCGCTTCGGTTCATGTAGCGAAGTAGTAGAGGGTAATGTATTCGGAGTATTTCCGGTTACAAAAATTCTCAGGGGGTACCTATCCCACAGGGATAGACAGCATACACAGATTTTTTGATTGTGGCTGTTACATTATACATAATTAAAAAATCCGCAGTTTTAGAAAATATAGTCGCATATTTCCCCCAATTTTTCATTTTTGTCACTACGCGGTTATAAATCCTATTTTCATTTTTTTCAATATTTCCCTCTTCGGCTCACCTAATATGTAAGTTCAACAGATTCAGGCTTAAGGTCGTGGAAGTTCTTCATAATGAATATAAGGAGAGTTTGCACTTTTCCACAGATTTATTAAAACGTACGACGCGTTTCAACTCATAGAGTCATCATCAGGTACAAGATCTTGTACCTGATGATGACTCTGAGTTGAAACTCGTCGTACGTTTTAATAAATCTGTGAAAAAGTGCAAACTCTCCTTATATTCATTACCTAACATGTGGTTTAAACATCTTCCAAAATTTTCTTTTCCATACTTGATTTGGCATTGTACGCTGTTCTCTTGTTTCTCCTAATTAAATTTATTTTTGAGGTAATCTACCGGTTAAGGTAGGTTTTTTGGATGTAATCCTTAATTTACTAGCCGGTAATTTTATGTTCCGTCGATCGATTGTTATTCTTAACCTCCTCAATAATTACACGAAACACTTCAGCATTCCTTTTTTACTTTTCACATCCTCGCGATTTAAATGTGATACGTGTGCGAGTCCGATTAATTTATCGGGGTGCTATATTCCCTGTAATATTGACTGGATCCCGAATTTCAGGGAACCACTCTGAAATCGAAAGAAAATGTTTCAGCTAAAATGTAAAAAGAGCAGATGTTAATCATCCTTTTTTATCATTTTCAATCGCTTACGTCGCATTTACGCAGGCCTCTACCTTATCACCTTTTTGATAATCAGTTTTGGGACTCATAAACTCGTCGGGATAAATAAAACCTTTAATAGCCACCAACAAGTTGTTATTCGCAACATTCGGGGTTTATTTTCAAACTATTAACTTTCACTAGTGCTCCCCGAACTATCTTCAAAAGTCCATCTAATTTTGCAAGATAAATAACGTTAATTTCCATATTTTTAGTGTTTTTTTCATTTGACATTTTAAGGGACTTTTAGTAAAATTTCTTCGTCAGCTAATGGGCACTTCCATTTAATTATTCAATAAAATCTCAAAAATACTTTTTAATGCAGCCACTTCCTCAAGCACCTCTCAGTCAAGACTTTTGAAATGAGGTACACGTAGCATCCTCAGTTCGTTAGTAGACCACTGTAGGTCAACATGAACAAAACTTTGCCCGATTTCCATGAAATGTCCAGGCCATGGAGGCAGCAGGGGTTCTGACGAGAGATTAGTTATGCCTATTTGTTCCAATTTACGATATTTTACGATTAAAGTTGTATATTATCATTACAAAAATAGTAGCCTATATCTCTTCATTTCAATTAATTTCTTGATCGATCAAAAGAAACCGCCATCTGTTCATAATTCCCAATTCTAACATCGTTGAAGTTAAGCGAGGGTGCACTAATTAAATTCTAACAGACAAGCCCACCTTAAGCAGACCACCACCCTATAGTTCTAAATCGCAGCTGTATTATTTTTATCGACGCTACAACAATTCTCGGTTTGTGTACAAGTGCGTTAACATACACACGCGCACACTCGCACGCATATATGTTAAACCACCTCAATTTAAATACCCAACGCTACTACGATGGGCATAAACCAGAGTATGAGTCCTGGCAACTATAGTATTCGGCCCGCTGGACCGTAATTCAGGCCCTCGGTCCTTATCTCACAATATCCTTGCAAAGCAAAATCAACAGCTGCAGTACCTAAAACACGCAAGAGAGCCGAATCAGTTATACCATGGAATTTAAATGTAACGGCTACGTTGAGAGCAGGAAAATTACTAAACATGAAATTAGAGATAGATAAAATGCATGTAGAATCAAAGGAGGTAGATATATATTTGCATGCAGTAAAATAAAAGGATTTTTGCATGAATGCATGCGCCACTGTGGGCATGGTTTTGCATGTATGTGTTGGTTTTTATTGTGGTTTTGTTCCCTTTTACGGGTGATGACTTAACACCCCCCGCCACACACCCTTGCGACGGCTTGTGGGGTATTATGTAGATGAAAATTAGAAATATTAGGGCCGTGTGAGGTAAGATGGAAGGTGACTAGAGTGAGAGTTACAGAGTGATGTACAACGAAGGTGAAGAGCGTCAGTGAGGAATGGCGTTAAAATTGAGCAAAAAATGTAGGAAAAAGTCAAGTAAAAATAGAACAGGGGAGCGATAAAATATTATTTGTAGAAATAAGAATTGAACCAATGAACCTAGTCAGTGTTCAATCCTCTAAGCCGCCAAGCAATCATAGGGTGGAAGAAGTCGACAGGGTTTAGGATCAGTTACGCACAGACACGAAGGAACTATGTTAGGGCAATGGGGAATTGGAACAAGACGTTACGGGAAAGACGGTGACGAGGTAGGGAACTGCGGTTTACGAACAAAGAATTAACGATAAGAGAAAGCGTTAGAGTTCTGCAGGAGGAACGGTTCAATCATGAACGTCACTATTATTAAACACCACAATAGCTATTGCGGCAGATGAAGCAACAGTAACTTTTAAATGGAGTCATTCGCTAAGTGTGCATTACAACGCAACAATTTCAAACCCCCCAAAATTTCAGAGTTTAAAGGGACGCCTCGATAGCTTAACTGGCTAAAGCATTCGACCGAACATCGAGGGATCCGGATTCAAATCCCGGTCGAGACGAAAAACGATAGTTATTGGGTTACATGAAAAATGCCGCGGAATCCAGAAAGATAACAGACTACATTTTGGATTGGTACAGGTTTCAGACAAGCGTGATAAATTCACAAAGAGTTCCGGGAGAGGATGCTGAATCAGATCTTGAAATTTTTATCATTATATATTAATAATGAGGTATAGCGTCCGATTCGAAATATAAATCAGTAAAGACGGTTTGGAAAATGGAACATAGAAGCATTATCCCGAACGACAAGAAAGGAATACAAGGAAGCTGCAAAAGAAATTAAAAATGAAGAGAGAGAGGAATATTATATACACGTATATTATAAATAATCATATGTAATATGCATACACATATACACGCAAACGGCACAAGAGCATTGTTTTCATAAAATACATGGTGCAAGTTTTGCGAGATCAGGCATAAGTATTATTGGAGATAATTTTATCTGATTTGCATAACAAATCTCGTATACCATCTACATTATTAACCTAAAAGGTGGAACTTAAGTGACAGAAGGAGAAAACAAAGAGAAGGGAAGGCGAGATAAGGTTTGTGCGAAGAATTTGAAAAATCTAGGGATCGAAAGTGAGAGAGTGAATTGAGGAAGGAAGAATGTTAGGTGATCGTGTTATAAGGTGTAGAGTTATCAGGAAAATCATTTTAATGAAATACTGAATACAAATAAAATATCTTTGACCTAATTCGGTACAATGAGATTTCATTCCATTATATAACTTTTCTGTTTCCACAGCGGCTCTCACCGCCCCATCTACCGTTACAAATTATTAAAACTGAATTCTATCTTTCTCCTTCTCGAAATACAGTCAATTCAAAAAATAACCAAAAAATTATAATACTTCAACCAGGTTAGTTCCAATGAAAAACATTTTTCAACCCTTATTAAAATTGTAATAAAATTTTAGCGGCAGAGAAATTAGAGAAAATTGATATTTTCATCGAAAAAAAGCATTTTAAATAATTTTACATTATCCGTAGAGGTAATTGATCACGCAAATTCTTCAGAGTTGATTTTCCTTTAATTTTTCACCACTCGGAAGTTGTAAATTCAGTGGGTAGGAGCCTAAGTCACTGAATGGAGAACCCTGGTTCGATTCTAGATGATGCCTTGGGGCACCCTCGTTTGGTATTAAGCGAGTCATAATATCAATTATCCAACCATTCTTCGACTTGATTATTGTGGCTCCAAATATCATTAACATTTCAAATTCGTCTGAGCGAAAAGATAATAATAATCAATGCAGGTTTATAAAAATCAGCCGTCCCTTTGATAAACCAATGCTTTAAATACTCTCCTCAGAGTTAATTATTATTTTTGCATGTTTTAATATATATTAGGATATAGCTCGAATTGAAAAAAAAATCGCTTGAAAATTTTGGGTTCTTCGCATTAAGTTTTAATAGGTTTCATACGCAAAACTTTAGCATCAAATGTTTTTTTAAGTGCCCTAGTTGTTGCATTGATCACTTTTCTCTATTTCCAACGCTGGCTCCCTACTCTGGCCATAACTTGAAGTTAAATTAAATTTTCCTTCTCTTTGCAGCCGTATTTCCAAGTGGAAAGTTGAAATAAAATTACTAATGTTTTAATTAATAATTTCTTCTTACATCCGTTTAGGCTCTACCTATCATAATTCTTTACAACTCCTATATACGTACATAATTTAATATACGAGATAATTCGTCGTAGATTTTACCTAGAATTTCTTCTCCTACTGACCTATGCTTTTCCTCCAGTTTTGCTTAAAATGCTGCACAAACATTAACATCCCGTTACCTATTTTTAGCTAATTTAATATTTAAATGAATTCGCCAACTGACTGCGATAAAATAAAGAAAATCGATTAAAAAACAGTTTCTCTTTAATTTTACCGCGGATATTTTTCATGGCTTTTCAGTCTATTTTTAATTAAATTTTACTTGAAATTATAGCTTAAATGATTAGAAAATAACAGATTTTTTTGCAATTGATGAAAGTATATCAAAGCTCAATCAAAAAAAAACTGCCGATTAGTCCAAAGCCACCAAGTTTGGTAATCATCTACTATTTGATTTCCGGGCAATAACGGATATTTCAAGAAAAACTTAATCCAGAATTAAAGATCGTAGATTATAATCACACAGAAATTAAACCATAACAGTGAAGACTAGTTCTGAATGGAATCGAGATAATAGCATGCCACTCCATTCCATATCAACCATAAAGAGAAGAAAACCCCCAAAAAAAGAATAAACGAGTACTCTAATGTAAATTTTTTACCTCAAACGTATGTATCAGTCTTACTTCCCGTTAATAAGTAATTTATTTACGCAATCAATAAACATGCCTTCTTTTGACGTTATTTGAGAAAAAATTTAACGAGTCACTAAAAGCTTAAAATTAACACAAATCGAAATCGTGCCAATTCCGCGACGCACAATATTCCTCGACCTCCTTTCTGGATCAGGGAGTGGAGGAAAAAGACCTCTTGTGTTTTTATTTTCTCGGCACGGACAGGAAATCGCTCCTTAGCCCGAGGCGAAAGCACAGAGGATCGTCCCGATAAAAAAAAATGTTGGTTATGCATATCCGAGAGGAGCACAGTGAAAGACGGCTGCAGAGTAAGTTTAGATACAGAGTTGTTTATTTTTTTACTCATATCGGAGTGGAATTTTCCTCTACATTGCTCCCTAAGAGCCCAGGCGCACCGCACTAGAGATTCATAGCTCCGATTACGAAGTCCTGTAAGCTCACCGCGATAATGCCTACATCATTTGTATTTTCCCACGCAGCCACGCAGGATAAACATACGGTAGGTAACCTTTCCCATTGCAAATGTGACATCAGCGAATGAATTAATTCTCCCTCGAGAATATTTTCCTTTTCTCTTTCCAGGAACTTCTAAGCACACGGAGAGCTATCGGGATGGTGCGGTGGCTAATGCACTGACCAACCACCTTGAGGGCTTAGGTTCGATTCCCGGATGTGATAGGATTTGTCAGCGGCATCCCGATCCCTACTTGGGGTTCTATGCGGAGAGCACTTTCAGGGAGTACGTCGTCCGTCGGGTGAAAAGGTAAACAGAACCTTGCGCAAGACCGAAGCAGGGGTTTCTCCCCCCCATTTCCTGAACATCTTAACCATATCAGTTCAACCATTTATCCTAAACGGTACAAGATCTTAGTTTTCATTTATCTCCCCCAATGACTAATAATAAATAAAACCAAGCGCATGGAGAGATTTTTATGGAGCGTTACATTTCGATTTTCCCTCACACTCTGAAGTTACTCCATTTGAAAAAAAAAACAGCGCCGAAGCCCCAATGGACTGAACTAAAGTTTGTTCCAGATTCTTTCAATGCATTGTGCCAAAAGCAGTCAAATATTTATGATAAAGAAAAAAATTCGCTCAATTAAAAAGGTAAATATCTCGAAACGTTAACAGTAGTGTGGAATGTTGCTCTCTTGCCTGCATTCGCATTCGTGTCTATTGCCTCTTCAATGATCATTTCCTAATAATATGCAGCATCATGCTCCGTTTTAGATAAATTTCCATCCACTCCGTCGGATAAAAGCGTAAAAAAAACCCGCGGTACGCGCAATATTCACGATGGACTGTTCGCTGCATTCGTCCTTTGCCTTGCACGAGAGCTGAGATGGGAACAGGATGGGATCCAGCGGAATTCTTTTTCTTTACCTGTCATTATCCTTTGAATTCGAAATGAATGGCCTACAATTCTCCAGGTCAATTTTCATGAATTTGAAAAATTAGAGTTATTTTTTTCAACCGTTAATTAACCTCCCAGGTAGGGTGATCAGTAGTCAAAGAGGGAAAAAAAACCTGGTCGTAGGATTGAAGAGGGGGCATGATTTCCGCTTCCGAGCCCGCAGAAAAGTAATGCGCTGGCAAGAGTTTTGGAACTCACTGCAGTGGGATGTGGGCAAGGGCGAAAGGACGTCCACGGAAAATCCCACGCGCGGAAACGCGGAGACAATGATGGAGAAGAAAGTCTCAATTCGTTCCGCATGCGAGGAATACACTCCCATCGCCTCCTCCCTCTCTTTCAGCTCACGAACCGAACTCTCTCCCCCTCCACCTCGTCGCTGCAGAGGGAAATCCCCCACCCGCCCGCCCTCCCCCCCCATTCGCCCCCTTTCCCCACAGGGAGTCGCGGAACGAATGCAGTCGACCGTCCATTTCGGGACATTGAACGATGCCAATTTGGTCGAAGCAGCCCTTATCCTTACCCACCCTTTTAAACACTAGTCCTCTAATCCGATCCATTATCGGAGAGAGTCTACCCACGCATCTCAGGATTCAGCCCATATCACGCATCCCACACACAACCAAACATTCCCCACCCCAATCCCACGAAAATAACTCCTCCCAGAGACCTATGGAAAATCCAGGATCCGGCAGCGGACAACGAACGACGTGTCCGGAATGCATAACATTACACGATCGCGAGCATCAATTCCACGGGTCGGCGGAGGGATCCGTTTGTTTTCGGTTGGATTGGTATAGTTCCCAGCGTCGGCCTCAAACGTGACATTCAGCCGAGCGAATGATGCAGAATCATGGAGAGCTACGCATAACCCACGTAGAAGTACGTACGTTGTTTTTTCTGTAAGATCACTAAACCTATCTAAGCGCAAGATGGTCCAAGGTGGAGGAGTGATGAAATTCTCCAAAGCGTGCTTTTTTCTGGGAAAGAACACTAATCCAAAATATAAAAGGAAATCAGCCAATGCTACTTTGACAAATTAAAAGCTTTCAAAAGAAGCTAACGTCAAATCAATAGTTTTACGTAAATGTGGTAAATTAACGCATATATTTCCAAGATGCTAACTTTGTATCTTTTTAATGGTGCTTATCACTGCCCAACTACCATTACTGTTTCCCAAAATTCAGGTAAAAATCTAAAGATAAATTTATAATATAACCCTTTGGAAAGAGTTAAAATTCAGCAAGATAATCTAAATGCGTCACACATGGATCATTTATTAAATTCTGGGACACTAAAATAGATAAAACGATTATAAAATATGATAAACATTTTTTGGAAAGGCATGTCTTATCTGAAAAGAACGAAATGCTTCAAAGGAATAAGGTTTTATTACCCCATGAACTATTTTGAGATTTTGATGTTTTGTGTCAGGATAAAATGTTTTTGACCTCGGAAAGAATGTCCCACGACTCAAATTGTCAATAGCAAATTCCTCATTGTTCAAACAAATATAACTTTAAATGACATACCAAAATTTTCATGCAGGCACAATAAGGCTAACTGGTCCAATGTTTCCAGCTTTTCTCTTCTTGCCATTTTTTGCGGATACGTATATGGGGGCAATGAAGTTCCTCTGGAGTTGAGTGGTATTTATTTTCCGTTTTTTACATCGCAAATATCAATTTTAATAATCCAATGCCTTCTGTTTGATGTGTTTTAATAAATCCAAGGAGAGATCGTCAATTTCAGGAGCTCTACCCTTTCGTAAATATTTCAATGCGACGTTAAATTCTGATCTCAATATTAGGCCTCCTTTTTTATGTTTATTCTCAGCGTACGATGACCGTTTAACAGTGCACATTTTCTTCATATATACCTTCTCTTTTAAGATTTTCAATGCTTTGACAATGGAAATACATCCATTTCAAGAATGATATGGCCTATTCTATAATGCTCCTTGAAGTGAATCGTTATGATTCTTGAAGCTCTTTCAACTTCTCTTTTGACAAGTTACCGTGCACTACTTTCTTAGATTATCCGTCCATTCTTCATTTATCTTTCTTTTCTTAAGACATTATATTTATGCTAATATTGGGATTGTGTATTAACTCCTTTCATATATAGATTAGGATCACATTGATAGTTGGCTGCTATCCTTTTTCTTTTCTTATAATGCTTACGCTAATAGATATTTTTCCTCCTGTCTTTTATCGCTTCGTTATTAGTTTTAATTGAAACGCTAAAACCTATCGTCAACATATACTCACTGAAGGACCAAATTGCGTGCTTTGTCTCGTCCTTTTTCAAATGCTAGAGTTTTTTTTAACTTTTTACAGTATTTTCAATTTAAGTTTCGGCTTTGGCATTATCAATTATAGCCACTATTGAATTCAGACCAAGGGATAACCTGTACTCTTTGATTGGAGAATGGTGAAATGTCAACTTGGTTTTTCATTCACGGCAATCTACAAATGGAGGACCTAATAAATCAAAGAAAATGTTTTATTTTAAGATTAAGCTCAGCTTTTGTTCAAGTACC
The DNA here is from genome assembly GCA_037158775.1 of Hetaerina titia. Lineage (NCBI taxonomy): Eukaryota > Metazoa > Arthropoda > Insecta > Odonata > Calopterygidae > Hetaerina > Hetaerina titia. The sequence continues at coordinate 59,555,750 of CM073771.1, forward strand.
GCTCAATAAGCTGATATACAAACAGCGAATATGTGGAATTGACGGCCAATTAGTGTAATGGGTTTGGGATTTTCTCTTAGAACGTCGACATAAGGTAATAATCCGTGGAATCAGTTCCGATTTTGTGAATTTAGCCGCCGATATTTAGCAAGGAAATATGATAATAGCTTCTTCATATTCCAAATTTACACTCTAACTAACTACTTCCAAAAAATATATATATACACACATATATATATATATATATATATAAATATATATATATATATATATATATCCCAGGAGCGGATGCGGACTCTGACCACAATTTAGTTGTTATGAAATGTAATGTTCGTTTCAAGAAGATAAGGCAAGGGCGGCGGGTTAAAAAATGGAATTTAGAAGCAGTAAATGAATTAACGAGGAAGGAGTATCAGGAGGCTGTAGAGAAAATGATGGATGACGGTAAAGAACTGAGTGCTATCGAAGAAAAATGGGAATGTATCAAGAAAGGGATATTGGAAGCCGCTAAAGACACTATAGGAACCGTTAACGGGAAAAGGATAAGGAAACCATGGGTAACGGATGAGATGATTGCGAAGATGGATGAGAGAAGAAGATGGAAAAATGTAAACACAGAGTTAGGCAAAATGAAGTACAAAGAGTTAAACAATAAATTGAGAAGAGCCACAAATAAAGCAAAAGAAGAATGTTGGAAAACGCAATGCGAGGATATGGAAAGTTTACAGAAGAAGGGTGAAATTGGTGCTCTATACAGCAAGGTTAAGTTATTATCGGGAAGTAAGAAGGCAAGAGCTGTGCTAACAGTTAAAGATAAATGGGGTAAGATAATAGTTGAACCAGGAAAAATCCAAGAGAGATGGAAGGAATATATAGAAACACTGTATGGTAAAGAACTTAGGCCGACAAGGTTAGACATAGAAAAGGAACATGACGTAGAAGAAGATAGCTTAGGTCCAGGCATACTCGACGATGAAATAGAAAGGGCATTAAAGGAGATGAAAGCAAATAAGGCTGTGGGGGTGGACAATATTCCTGTAGAAATGTTGAAATGGTTAGGGAAATGTGGGAAAAAGGCCATATATGGACTGATTCGTAGTATCTATAAGGAAGGAATCTGGCCGGAAGATTTTGTGAGATCGGTGTTAGTTCCTATTCCAAAAAAGGCAAAGGCTTCGTCATGTGAGGATTACAGAACAATAAGTTTGATATCCCACGCAGCTAAAGTTATTCTCAGGATCATCAACAAAAGGATAGAGAGTAAGGCGAATGATTACTTAGGGGATGATCAGTTTGGGTTCAGGAAAGGAAGAGGTACGCGTGATGCCATTGCAGTAATGAGATCACTAGTCGAGAGGAATATAGAATACAATCAGGACGTTTTTGCCTGTTTTGTAGATTTCGAAAAAGCGTTTGATAGAGTGAATTGGGAAAAATTAATGCGTGTATTGCAGAAAATAGGAATGGATTGGAGGGACAGGAGACTGATCCGCAACCTGAACATGTCTCAGACTGCTCAGGTGCGAGTGGGGAACGGAGAGTCTGGATGGGCAGTGTTAGGAAGAGGTGTAAGGCAGGGTTGCCCATTGTCACCGGTACTGTTCAACGTTTATGTAGAGGAAATGATTAAAGAGGCATGGGAAGAACTGGAGGTAGGAATGAAAGTCGGAGGGGAACTCGTAAAATCGGTTAGGTTTGCTGATGACCAAGCATTAGTTGCTCAGTCAGCCAAGGGGTTGCAAGCATTGTTGAGTGAATTGGAGGTTCAGTGCGATAAATATGGGATGAGAATCAATATTAATAAAACAAAGGTTATGCGATTTTCCAGAAAGAAAAAGGCTAAGCTAAATATTAAAATAGGCGGGGAAAGAATAGAGCAGGTAGAGCAGTTTACATATCTCGGAAGTGTTTTGGAACAATACGGTCAAAGTGGTAGGGACGTAAGGAGAAGAATTGCGCTGGGCAAGGAGGCTTTCTCAAGGAGGAGGGAGTTGATGACGGGGACGATGAGTAGGGATGTTAAGACAAGACTCGTAAAAACTCTGATATGGAGCGTAGCTATGTACGGCGCGGAAACGTGGTCGCTGAAGCAGGAGGATAGGCGTAGATTGGAGGCTTTTGAAATGTGGGTGTGGAGAAGAATGGAGAAGGTGAAATGGACCGAAAGGAAAACAAATGAGGAAGTACTGGAAATGGTGGGTGAGGAGAGGGGTTTGTTGAGAGAAATCCTATGGAGGCAGGAAAAATGGATGAAAGGCGTATTGAGCGGTAGTGGAATGTTGAATAGGGTAATAGAGGGGAGAATATTGGGCAAGCGAGGTAAGGGTAGGAACAGGATAGGGATGTTGGACGGGATGAAGGGAGGAAAGAAGTACACCGAGATGAAGAGGGACCTGATATAGATTAGTTTGCTAGGTGGGGAGTCACAAAATGTTTATTTGATAGTTGTGTCCATCCAAAAACCTACCTTAACCGGTAGATTACCTAATAATAATATATATATATATATATATATATATATATATATACATATATATCAATGCAGAATTACTAACGGATGATATGGTCATCTACATAAGTAATAAAATGGACTGCGAAGTTATCTATAGTCATCTACATATAAGTAATGCTTAGCGCCAGGCTTCCATTTACACCTTAAAGAATTCATCCTCCGGATATCTTTCCTAATGCATCTACAAAAATGAATTTACGCAAGAATGGAGAAATTTCGCAACCCTTCAAATTTGTCGAAGAAAAAAACGCATTTTTATCCAAACGTTGGCTTTATTCTATTGGACTGTGACACTCCTTCGAATACGTGTTGCATTAAATTTACAGTATTTCTTTCTTACGCGTTGTTCCTATAAAGCCAACAGAAACTCGCAAATGAAGGGGACGTATAGATAGTTCCATTGTAAAGCACTCACCCGGAACTCGTGGAATCCCAGTTCGAGTCAAGACTAATGATTTTTACATTGTGAAGTCACTGCATTTGGGTGGAATATGATGATGGCTCTGTAAAAGTAACAGGTACGGCCTAATTGAACGTTTGGGACTCTGAGCAGGAGTACATACATCCTAAAATGGTCTAGAAGCAAAGGAAAGTTGACCCTTTCTTTGACTATCTTTATGGGCAAACAGAAAGCCGACGCAACTAGAATACCGTATAGTGAATGTAAAATGGAAACTCTGAATTGTATGCCGCTGGAAACATGACGGTAACGTACAAGATAAACAAGTAGGTAACATTCAAATTGCTCGATTTTAGCACTAGCACAGAGAAAATAATTTTAACGGCGCATTAAATTGGTTAGCGAGAAGTGTGAATAATAAATTGAATGAAAGTGAGAAATAAAGGGGATGAACTCCCTAAGGGATAACCTTTTTCTCATAGAAAGTCATGAATAAAAACACTGTAGTCATCACATCTCGCCATTTTCGCGAACTGAAAATTAGGTAAGATCCATCTCCAATAATGATCAATTGAACTAATGCCTGGTAACCTAAAAACCCCGGCCACAGAGTCATGTGGAGACTTGAAAGGTAATATGTAGGTGTGATTTAACTTAGAGATCACAATTTCCCCAGAAATGTATACAATTGAAACCTGTTTCGGACGAATGTCAAGGTGTTGTTGGCTGTTTTATGTCGATGCAAAAGGGGTTGTGCATCATGAATACCTACTTTAAGGCCAAACAGTCAATGCAGAGTGTTAGAAGAGAAAATCAAGCGAAAATTGCCTGAACTCTGGAGGAACAGTGAGTAATTTTTTCACCACGACAATGCGCCGTCACCACCATCGACAATCTGTTTCTCAGAACTCGTGAGTTTTTAGTCAAAAACATGACCGCTTTGCTTCCTCAACCACCCTACTCCCCAGACCTGGCCCATGTGACTTTTTCCTGTACCCAAAACTAAAATCCCCGTTCGAAGGAAAAAGATTTGTCGCCATTCCAGAGATAGAGAAAATTTCTATGGAGGAGCTCAGGAGAATTCCGGATGAAACGTTCCAAGACTTTTTTCAAAAAGTGGAAATAACGTTGAGATAAGTGTATAAGTTAGGGAGGAGACTACTTTGAAGGGAACACTGATCAATTATTTGTTAGTGAAGTATTTGTTTTTAATAAAAAAAGATCGGGAATTTTCAAACATACCTTGCAATGCTTTGTTTCCGCTAACAGAGATTCATTTTACAGGTTTTTTTCATTTCTTCATGTCATGTCCATCATTATTTTAGTATTTCAATTCCTAGGATTGTTTTCCTTCTCCTATAATTTTTACCCTATGTACTTATCTCTTGGTCTTCCTCATAAGACCTTTCCTTCAATTTCCTTTTTATTATGTGTCTAACCAATCAATTTTATGTGAACTAACTAATCCACCAACTAACTTAACAATCAATTCTAAGTAATCATAATGTGTACAATCCATCTAGTTCTTCTTTGCCATAGAGTTATCCATATAGTCCTTCCCTTTGGTGCTCTTCTATATACTTCCTCGTTACTCACTCTGTTTCTCGATTTAATTTCCAGCATCATCCACCAGTACCATGGTTCAAAGGCAATCATTTTTCGGTGGTCCGGTTTTCCAATGTTCCACCTCTCTGTATCGTCGAGTACCATACTAAACACAAACGTTTTGATGAACAGCTTTCTTGTTTTCAATATTTTTTATATGTTACTTGCCTATTCTTCATAAACATCTTCTTAGCTTGAGCTTTTCTTTGCTTGTTGTCGGCAGAATTTCTTGCATGTCAAGTTATACTGCTTCTCACGTAGATGAAGGATTCCACTCTATCTGGTTCCAATCCTCGAATCGTGATACCTTTCGTCAGCTTCTTCCTTCCACACACAAGGATTTCAATTTTCTTCTTGTGGTTGCTCTTATTATATTTCCAAAGTGCGTAGTCCGTGGCATTTAGAGTTGTCTGCAGGTGTTCTTGCACTTCTACAGCTGTTGTAAAGTCATCTGCGAACCGAAGGATATTAACTTCTTCGCCATTCGACTTGAAGGTTTTAGTAACTAATGGTTGTTTCTTTTCTCGCTCATGGAAAACATTAAGATTAAAAGATACACTTCACGAATTATCGAGCGGAATTAATCGTGAATTGGAACAAATTGGCATAACGCGGAGAGCAGCTCAATGGTTGGTGTCTACAGACATTTGCAGCTCGGTTGCTGATTTAAGAATATGCATTTGGTTGTAATGATAACCTGAGTAGCATATCAAAATTATTAGAGGTTTTAGGTTGGATAACATAACGAAGCATAATGTTTACAGATAAATCTCTTATATAAATATGGAGGATATCTCTTTATCAATGATATTGTAAGTGTACTATTACCCTCATCGTACTATAGTAGAAGATATTATGTCAATAAAATTAGAGAGATTAAGTGTAGAAGAGATAGATTTCAGATATAATTTTTTCCACGAACGATAAGGGATCAGAATAGTATTCTATGACCTCGGTAGGGTCATGTTTGGGTGAAAATTAGTCTAGTATGTATTCACCCCCCCACAACACTACCTAACGGTGGCTTGCAGGGTATCAATGAATAGCATATGCTTAAAAATATTATTCCTTTAACGCTCAATACTTGCTCTTCTTTTGTAGCCACTTTTAGATGCACGTTAAACAGTCCTGGCAATAGGTGGTATCCTTGTATCTTTGTTTATTTTGGTATCTATTTTCCTTCCATTTTTCATTTATATAGCTTTTACCTGATTTTTTAGAGGTGATGGATGAAATTCCAAAATGCGTATTAAAAAGATCCTTATTTATAAACATTTAGGCCAATTTATTTCATTTTCATAGCCAAATATTGCAATTTGATCCCGATTATTCTAATATTTCAAGAAAATATCTCAATACACACAAGGTTTGTATAAAAAGTATCGGAAGAGGTTTAGAAAAAATAGATTTATTTTTATATTGCTTTAATCCCTCTAAATTCTTCGAAGTTCAGAGCGTCGACACAATTTTTCCAGCAGCTTTTTTACAACTCGAAGGCTCCCTTGTAGGCGGATTTCGGAAGCTTCTTAAGGATACGCGTGCAAGCTTCTTTGAAGGGACTTGAGGTCACATGGTGGTGTCCTTTGAGGGAGGATTTCGCTTTTGGGAAGAGGAAATAGTCTGTTGGTACCAAGTCGGTACAATAAGGGGACTGTAAAAAGGCGGGGTCTTCTTCAACGCGTTGCAGAAGGTCTTCACTAGCAGGTACTCAACTCTACTTTTGGTCGTCGAAAATACCTTCGAGCCAAATTTTCAGTGATAATAGCGTCCGCTGTCATCAAATCAATGTGAATAGGTCCTGCGATCATGGGCACACTTAACCGACAGTCTGAATTCAGCACTTCATGCACACGTCGTTGTCGGTTCTTGACGTCAATGGCCATCCAGTACGCGGCTCGTTCACTTGGCAAAATCATCTCCAACGTCTCCGTATCCGATTTACTCAGGCAAAACACAAAATTTAATGGCGTACCGCTGTTCAATCGTTCATTGCTGCATTTTCCACTGGCACCGAGTCACTCAACAGAGGTCCAATATAAACACGATCTAGCCTAAAATAACGCTTGCAGGCGCTTGACGCTTGGCGCCTGTTGAAGTTCAGACCTCCCACCACGAAGCCTGCGTGGTGCAAATGCGCTCCGACGTACAGTCACGTCAAGAAAAAAATGTTCCTGATACTTTTAAAGCCAAGCCTTGTACATAGTTTATCACAATTGACTGTTATATTACATTGAGCAGCCATAAATAAATAAGAGTGATGGACTTTATCACTTCTAGTATATTTAATTCAAGAAGATGGAGCAGTTTCGTCATTAAATCAGCCGACGGTAAAGTGAAGCGTTTGTCTTTGGGATAATATTGTGCCGGTTTCTCGTTGTCTAATGCAGTGCAGTAATTCGGCTGTTAAGGAACTGTTGACTGTTTTGAGGCTGTTAATCAAAAACCAGGTTTGTCTCACCAGCTTGGTCTCCGCGTCAAACGTATGAAGACCTGGCATTGTGCCAGTCGATCGGACGACGACAGCTAATCATTATTTCATTCACTCGTAAAGGACATGCAATAATTTAGGCGCTTCGGTATTCTGTCGCACCATAATTTCAGTTTTGACGCAAACTCTCACAGGAAATTACTTTCTTATTTTCTTTCTTATTACAACCTTGAGGAAATTATACTAGGAACAACTTGGTTGGCACCTATTTTTCCCCTACAAATTACATTTAGCTGTTAATCTAAAGCGGACATGACCAGAGGTAACGATAGCGTGTAACAACAGAGTTCAATTCAAACAGGTAAAGAGACAAAAATGTTGGAAAACGACACGCAAATATGAATAGTAACTCGAGTGGATATTCCATGGAAGTTTTAATTGCCAAGTTGAGTGTAGCATTCTCTACTTTAAAAGAGCAAAGATAAGAGTTCTAATAATGTGGCTTCGCTAGTGATTTTCTCTCAATGGTACCATGTGGAAGGTTGCCACAAAAATACCGAAAAGTTTCCTTGGACAAAACTTTGAACGGAAAGTTAACCGAGTGACATGTTATCTGCCCAATAATAGATGTATAAAACCCCCTGAGTACTACAAGTCATTGTCCACGACTACTTTTTCACAGAGTTGTATGACTTTTATTTCTCAACCAACTCCGACGTATGCTATTATACGGCAACTTAAAAGTTTTCCACACTTAAGTTTCACTCTTGTAAGCTTTCAAGTGCATAACATAAGAAAGAGTCAGCTCAGTTAGCTCTCCTCGAGTCTCCATCTAGGTAGGTGGCCCCGAGGATCTTTATCACTCCCGCGAGAGTGACAAATGTATTTCTGCAGATCATGAACCGTTTAAAAAAAGGAAGTATTCGCCAAATTTCAGAAATCAAACCGATGTAATCGACGTTTTTTCTACAATATGACACTTTTGAATAGCCTACATTCAGATTCTTCAAGAAGTGTTACACGTGATTGAAGGAATACCATCAGTAATAGCTTTAAAACATGTTAACGAGTTAAACCATTATAGACACTTTTTCGAAAGGTGTCAAGGGCGGATATTACTATGCATAACTTCTTAACATTATCAAAAATATTCCGTAAAGGATAGAATCATCGGTTCCTAAAACCCATATTTTCATCGTAGCCAATTCAAGTATGAAAATATTACAAAAAAGTATACACAATTTATTCGTGAAACAAAAAGCCATGCATGCCCTTTTTGGTTATTCAAGTCTTCATGGTGCTTCAATTAGGGCAAATTGGCAATCCCGTGACAACTCTGAACAAATGGCGAGGGATTTAATGGTAGAAGATCGATTGCATTTTTAGTCGAACGTATTTCACACTTCTTTAGGTCGCCATAACTCCCTAGTGTAGGGAAATTTGGTAAACAATACCCATCGTCACTAAAAAGGAAAAACTTACAGAAAGAAGTTGCCATCTCTATACTATCGAAATAATTTAATAGCATATGCATGCAATCGTATTTTCACACGAAAATTATGACTCTGCAACATTATCACCACCGGAATCTTTTTCCTTCGACTGCACCAGCGATTGACTCTTCTGCACAAGCCACGCTCTTTTCTATCCACAATATTTTGCGTGAACACCAATCATTTTTCACTCACATTTCGATCATCGCCGTAACTCAGTAAAGAGGGTCAGATTACCTATTTTCTCAATTCCTAGGATACAAAGTTTGTTCTAATGAATTTTGCCGACATTCAGATAAACAAATCAATAATGGAGCCAAAGTAGGAAGATCGGCCAAGAAACCGGGACCTTTAGAGAGAGACAAACTCAGATCGAACTTCATACGAAGAAAACATGAAAGGAAAACTGTGTAGATAATATCCACTACCAAAGGCGATTACAATTACAGTCTCAAATACTCACTCTTTGATTCATTAGTAACAATAAAACTGTATTGTAACACTCGCAAGGTGATGATACTTACAGATTATCACTTTTCGAGGGATAACTTTTAACTTAACCTACTCAAGGAAATTCTATTGCAGATTTTTCTAAATAATTTTCAATAAATCAACGCAAAAATTGAGCAAATCCATATTCAGGGTGGGAGAACTCGTCTTTTCGCCAGTTCTTCGTGGACTTATGATCGCTGTGAAGCCAAGAAAAATTACGAATTGATTCAAGTCATTAGCAAAGTAACTCAATTGAACGCTCGCCGCGTTGTGGGTTGGCACAATTTCTGATGCCGCCTCTGTCACGTGAGCAATAACGAATGATTACCCCGAGCATGTAGACATTACCTCATTACTTGTATGTGCAAGGTGTGGTATTCTTTCAGAAAATCAGGCGCTTGAATTGGGAAGGCTTTGAACTGGTTTATCGATAGACCACGGATCTTAAGGGCAAAAAGTATTTCCTTGGTATATTTCTGAATATGTAATGCTTCACATAGGTTTCAGGAAAAAATAGGTCCGAAATCTTACTTTTTTGTCACTGCAGGCTAAAATGCTATTTTCGCGTTCACGCTACTATTTCGCCATCTCAGGCAACTAATAATAACGGCTAATTCTAATAAAAAACTACTGATCAAAGTGAATTTTTCACCACTTATACTCCTTAACATAACTAATTTAAAGTTTAGATTCTGTGATTGCCTAACACTAACAAGTGATTGGATCATAACAGAGCTAGGAACAGCATAGCTCCACTGATCCTTGAAATAAGGTGGTATTTGTTGTTGGGAATAGGGCCCAGGATTGCAATTTAGAGCTTACTTTATTTCCAACTACTTGAAGTAAGAACTACGCGCCGTTTAATTATTAAGGTACGTAAGGTTTTATTATTAGGTATTGAAGTAAAATAAAGTATGACAACATTTTAGAAAAGAGATTTAAGACAAATTATTGGGAATAGTTTCCAATGCAATGACAATTTTTCAGGGTCTCATTTTGAAATGTTGATGAATAATTAATAGCAAAGTCTAGCAAGCATTACTCATAGGTCTAAAGTAGTTGAATAGGTAATTACTTTCGGATATAAATACGAGCATAAGTTTGAAGTAGCTCTCCAGTCTACATAAGTTTCAAGCCTCCTAACATCTATATTCATCCTTAGTCCTTTTACTGGACATCCTCCAAAACCTTCTTCTCCTAATTCATCTGTTCTTTCTCCGCAGTTATTCCCTTCTATGGCACATTTGCTCACAGTTTTGAGTAACTTATTTGAATTTCAAGATGTGATCAGGGTAAGATATTTTTCTGTCTGTTTTCTATATCTCCATCCACCGCTTATTTTAGTACTCCTTTCTTTATGCACCCTTGCTGTGTCTTTTATCTCACAATCAATTTGCAGGACCATGATTTTAACATCTGTAAGCCTTTTTCTCTACCGCTCACCTCCTTGCTACACAGCCGCGGAATAACAAAACCATATTTATTTTTATGGAAACCTTCACATAATATACATACGATACTCATTAATTACTTTTTTCCGTTGTTAGACTTTTGGGGGGCGTATTAGGCCAGCAGAGCTTGGGTGACTAATAACCACAGGTTTGGGCTTTGATCACGGGTGATGCTTCTGAGTACCCTCAACTTCACACAAGCTTCACTTTTTCTGCACCAAATCTCACTTGGAGACCACATGCGGCAGAGGGAAAGAAACCGGCCCCTCTAACATAAATTTGTAAATTTCACACGTCGATGAGCTTAGTATTAATGAACAAAACCTCCACCCATAAAACCATCCATTAGATCGGTTACTGCGGGTTTTTATTTTTATTCTCTCTTATTCTTGTTTGTTCGCACAATCCTGACTACTGTACATTTCTTGCCTCTACTTTTCATAAATAACTCAAGTATGACCTAAGCAGAAAATTTCTTCCATTATTTCGTATGCACCCTTCCCTACTTCGCTTATAAAAACGTATCAAATTTTCAATTGGATACGAGAAATTCATTTTGTTCCACCCTCTTTTACCTTGAGGTTGCACGTTTTCATCTCTGCACCCATATGGCCTGGCAATCTCGTAAAAATACCTTCTTTCCTATAAGAAAAGCGAGAACAAAAATTTTCTTTTATTTTTCCCCCAGATCTGTACGACGTCCATTATTTATTTACTTCATTGTCTTCTTGAATCAGCGATTAAATATGGAGGGCTAACCGCTCTGGTTCACCCCTAATGTTATATACTCTACTTTCTCTATCTATAAATAAAACAGTTTCTGGCGTAACTTGGTGGAAAATCTTCATATTGACGTTTTTATAAATCAAACCACTTTGCTTTTCCGCATAAACTTTTCATTCTCACGACCCAGGTTTCGTTATAGCATAAAATCATCAGGTCTGATCATAAGACCTGATGATGTTATGCTATAAGCAAAGTAAAGCAAGCAAAGTGGTTTGATTTATAAAAACGTCAATTTTCTATCTATGATCACTGCCACGTGTTCTGTACAAGGAGTTTATCTTATTTATGTAGTTAATTGTAATATTTTTGAGGTAAGTAGCATTATATACAATCCAACGTCGCCTATAGATCTTTTCTGAGCCACAAATGTAATAAACGCTGGTTGGCATCTTTGAATTTTCTTTCCTTCGATAGGACTAAATGAAAGTGTGGCTTCTTTTGTTCCCCCGTTTGTCCCAACTCCAACTGATCCTCACTTAAATACCTCCCCCCCCTATCCTTCCGGCTTCGTTGGATTGTTCTTATGATAACCTTAAGGGCCGTCTACCTAATTGGTCGTTATTTTACACATGCTATTGTCTTCCTTTCGCTTTCTCAGAACGGAGGCAATAAGTACTTCTTAAAGTCGGTCGGCATTTGAGCTATTTTACACATAATTCCTGGGATTAGCTCGTAAAACTGTGTTGAATCGTACTTCCCGGATCACTTATTAGTTCCGACAGCGTTCCGTTAATCCCTTTCCCCTAGCTTAAATTCCGTGCTGTAAAAATTCCACATTATTATAACGGAAATATGCTCGAATAGATGCAACAATTAAAGAACAATGTAAAAAGGACAATTCCACCTAGAAAAGTGGGCATGTTTTTGTGGTGCGGAATATACAAAAAAGAATCAACCTTTTACCCACATATTTTTAGTTCATTTATACATTTGAGTGAGATGAAAGTTGTTGGCACGAAACAAAAGAAAAGGTTGCATTGCTTAAAGGGGAGCTGCAGCTAGTTGGCTTGGGTGTCGACTTTAATGATTTTCCTACTTTTTTTACCCCTTTTTGTAACCGGGAGCGTCTCCTTCCTGCATCTCTCGCCACTCCTCTCCTTTCTCTCCACTCCCCTCCACCGCTTCGGCCGACCGACACTCCCCCACTCCCATTCGACCGCCTCACATGCTGAGCTCACCTCGTTTGGGCGCGGCGACTCGAAGGGGTGTTTCGACACCCAGGTCGAGAGATGCGAACGCCGGGTTCCACGTGCGCCCTTGTGAATCCCAGACAATGCAACGCTCGGGAAGCAATCGCTTGAAATGCGGTCCGCTTTGCTTTCTCGATCCACACTTCGAAATTGGTCCTTCTCCAACGATAAAATCACGACGTCATCGTAAGCCTGCACTATCAAATTAGTGCACCGGACTTCCGGAGATGAGAGTAGGAGGAGGGATTTGATCCACTCGGCCGAGCATAAAGATTCAGCTGTAAGGCCACAGACTCACTTGATCAAATGTGTTACGGACTTGACGGACAAATATAAAGGTCGTGGACTAGGATCTCGAGCACAAATTCGATATTAGATTGTTACTTCCAAGGAATCAGCGAAAAACCCGAAAACAAGCTTTCCCCGGAAATATAATATCAGTCTAGCTTCAATGCCCTAGATCAGCCAACTATAAATCCACTAAAAGTTCTGATACTGTGGGAAAATTATTTGGGATACAATGTGTGGGTGAAATATATTATTATTATTAGGTAATCTACCGGTTAAGGTAGGTTTTTGGATGGACACAACTATAAAATAAATATTTTGTAACTCAAAACAAAACCCAATCCAGCAACCTAATCTACATCAGCTCCCTCTTCATCTCTGTGTACTTCTTTCCTCCCTTCACCTCGTCCAACATCCCTATCGTATTCCTGCCCTTTCCTCGCTTGCCCAACATCTCCCCTCTATTACCTTCTTCAACATTCCACTACCGCTCAGTACACCTTTCATCTATTTTTCCTACCTCCATAGGATTTCTCTCAAAAAACCCCTATCGTCACCCACCATATCCAGCACTTCCTCATTTGTTTTCCTTTCGGTGCATTTCACCTTCTCCATTCTTCTCCACACCCACATTTCAAAAGCCTCCAATCTAAATCTATCCTCCTGCTTCAGCGACCACGTTTCCGCGCCGTACATAGCTACGCTCCATATCAGAGCTTTTACGAGTCTTGTCTTAACATCCCTACTCAACGTCCCTGTCATCAACTCCCTCCTCCTTGAGAAAGCCTCCTTGCTTAGCGCAATTCATCTGCTTACGTCCCAACTACTTTGACCGAATTGGTCCAAAACACTTCCGAGATATGTAAACTGCTCTACCTGCTCTATTTTTTCCCCGCCTACTTTAATATTTAGCTTAGCCTTTTTCTTTCTGGAAAATCGCATAACCTTTGTTTTATTAATATTGATTCTCATCCCATATCTATTTGGCTGACTGAGCAACTAAAGCTTGGTCATCAGCAGACCTAACCAATTTTACTGAGCAACTAAAGCTTGGTCATCAGCAAACCTAACCAATTTTACGAATTCCCCTCCGACTTTCAATCCTACCTCCAGTTCTTCCCATGCCTCTTTAATCATTTCCTCCACATTGTATATATATATATATATATATATATATATATATACAATGTGGAGGAAATGATTAAAGAGGCATGGGAAGAACTGGAGGTAGGATTGAAAGTCGGAGGGGAATTCGTAAAATTGGTTAGGTTTGCTGATGACCAAGCTTTAGTTGCTCAGTAAAATTGGTTAGGTCTGCTGATGATATATATATATATATATATATATATATATATATATCATTTTTCACGTCACAATAGAACACAAAAATAAAATAGATAATACGTAAAGAGATACCAGGATCCCACGGACTGAAAACTTTTCTTAAAGAACTATTTCCTATTTTACACGATAATGACACTTCCTCATCTCTACTGTCCCTATGCCCCTGTATTGCATAAAGATGACCCACCAATCTCAGAAATATTCTTAAATCTACCAACCCTTTGACACCTCCCCCCAACAAATGTCTTCATTTTTCCCCTTAGTGCAACCGCCCCCAACGTAAAAGAAGTTTCCTTATCAGATTTGCTCCCCTTTCCCCTCATCCGCTCATTTCCTCCCCTACGTCAATCGCCATGCCAAAAACGTTACCTATATTTTAATATGTAAACAATGCTCTTAATTTGGCATAGGCGAATACTTTACCCTCCATTCCATTCAAAAGAACAATCACCGCTACTCTTGTAATTCTGCCTCACTCTCTATCCCTCCTCACGCAAATTCCCACAACCTTTCCTTCGACTAGTGTTTCTCCTTAACCATCCTAGAATCTCTACCCGATTCAGCCACCAATATAGAGGTGAGAACTCGCAAATCTGCATACATACCAGCTTTCCGATAATTTGAAATTCCCATCCTCAACCGCCATCTTTAATTACCTTCCCAACATACCCTGCACCTCCTCCTCCCCAGACCTCACATTCTCTCCGCAAGAGATGCACACCCACACACACACACACAAGCCATAAACACAGTAATAAACTCGAAGGTCAGTTTGGTAGGTGATAGTACAATTCAATTAGATAAACCGGAATGAAACACGATTTAATTAACTTGCTGCCAATTTGATCGGTGTCGAGTTATTAAGAATTAATATTAACTAATCATGTCGAACACATCAAAAGATCACAAGCAATGCAGTAAACATCATATTCCACCGTTCCCTTATATTTTCACCTTATTTTATGTAATTAATCTCATGTAATAGTACACATTTTTGGTTTCTACAGTAAGTTTTCCCATTTACCACTAAGGTTGAGAAAGAAAGAGGGATCGAGTGGCGAACAGTATAAAGCGATGGTAAATCTCTCTTAATTACGACAGCTCTCATGGGGAGACGACAAAAAGCCAATAGAGGGTTAGCTGTGGAAAGGGACAGAGAAATGAGGCGGAGACCGAAATGATTCAACGCTTGCACACAAAAAAATGACCATGGCCCCGAAAATGGGACACGATCATCTCCCCTCCGTGGACATTCCGTCTAGCTGAGCGAGGGTGTAAAACGGGAAGTAAGGATGAAAAAGAAGAGAGGATTTTGGCAGTTTTGGCACTTGGACACGGGAGCAAGACGAAGGAGAACGGGAAATAAAGGCATTTAAAAATGTGTCGAGGCGAAGGGGGTACAACGTAAGAAGTGAGCTGAGTTGAACTTACAATTACGTTCCGAGGTGACGGAGCGATGCGTCACGTGACCTGAAGCACTTTGTGAAGTGGCTTAGCGGGATACATACGATAGGATGTTGCAGGCTTGAGTTGGATTTATTCCAAATTTTCATTCACGTCATGACTGCTGCTTCAGATCAACTTCATCAACAAGCACCCATTTGAACGACAATTGAATTGTGACTGTTGCTTGTAGAGGGGTTGTTATTTGACCCACTGACGAGGAACGATGCAAGACATTGAAGAATTTACTCAGCTTTAATTTACCCAGCATCATAGCTCTAGAATGACACATACCTTCAAAACTGAATGCAATAACAGTAAATCACTAGTAAAAAACTAGAAGAACATTTTCTTTGAAGAACAGGTACATACGTAGCATGTGACTGCGTTTATTTCGCTCATCTGCAATCTTTGAAAGTTATTTCTTACTAACATAAAAGCAATACTTGTAATACAAATGGCCTTTGATTTTCTTAAGTAAATTTAACTGATTAAACAAATAATGACAATTTTTATGCTCACAATTTCGGGTAGGGTAATTTAAAATCTAGTGAGGATAAGGAAATTAATTCAGTGAGCTTTTTACAACTACTTGAAAGTGATTAGTTAAAAAGCCAAAAAGTGCCAACAGCTTAAACGTTAAAATACAAGGCCATAAATCTACAATCATCAACAATATCAGGATCTAATCATGGCCTTATTTAATTCTCTGTGTAAGATAAATTATAATATTGCAGTCTTCATAATATACGAGTACAATCGTCTTCGTACAATCTTCTTTAAAATAAAACTCATGCAGCAGAGTGAATATTTTTTCATGGCTATAAGTTCGAGGTTATTATTGCAAAATGCCAGTGTAAAATTGGGATGTGTTTGGAATTAATTTTTTTTTATTAAAATTTAAAGTAACTAACAATGATGTATTGAACTGAAATTAATAATATGAGGTACGTGAGGAGGACGGTAAAGTTATGACTACGAGCTGTTCGTTTTTGATTGAACAAACCAATGAACCAAAGATTCAGCCCCTACTCTTGTTCGGATACCACCTCTGAGCAGAGGAATGCATCATGAATAGATGTCGCTCGCTGGTGGACCCCACACTTGATTGAACTTTCGAATTCCATGGTGGATGCGCCTCGATTTGTGGCCAGAGGACAGACGGGGAGAAAGAAATGGAGAAAGCTACGGAGAGAGAAGGAGAATGAAGGGAGAAATGGAATGAAGGGAGAATAGGAATGAAGGGAGAAGGAGCGAGTGGGTAGAGGATGCTAATAGGAAAAACTCTGGTAGAGGCCTCAAAGAGAAATAAGGGAGGAGAAAAGAGGAACCAAGAGAAAAGGGTGTCAATAGGACATTTTGCACGCAAGGAAACGGAAAGAGAGTGAGAGAGACTGGAAAGCGAATTGACGCTGTAAGAAGCAAGGGAAAGATGAAATGAGGTTCTTCAGCGGCGAGAAATGTGACGAGGGATTAGAAGGAAAAGGGAAACCGGAAAAAAACACACGCGAAACTGCGAAACGATCGATCTCATCGATGTTACTGACAAATGCCTTAGAGAAAGCCCACACACACTCGGGTGTTCATGTGTGTATCTTCTGAGCGTCATTTCATGACACAAAAATCGATGTAATAGATTACATTCTTGGCTGGAAATCATCCCTTGATTGAAAATTATAGTAGTAACTAAGTTTTATCGTCAGCGTGGTTGATACAGCATCAGTCATGCAGATAAAAGGGTCCATGATTCAAGTCCCTGTCAAGGAAACCTTATCCTGTTCAGAATAAACTCCTTTCTACGGTCCCCTCCAGTATTGTGATGTTGGTCTTCTATATGTGTTTCTATTCCCTTTCCCGAAACCCAACTAACAAATAAATATTTTGTAACTCCAAACAAAACACAATCGAGCAACATAATCTATATCAGGTCCCTCTTCATCTCTGTGCACTTCCTCCCTTCATCCCGTGCTACATCCCAATCCTATTCCTGCTCTTTCTTCGTTTGCCTAACATTCTCCCCTCTATTAACGTCTTCAACATCCCACAGCCGCTCAATACGCCTTTCATCCATTTTTCCTGCCTCCATAGGATTTCTCCCACCAAACTCTCCTCCTCACCCACCATCCAGAATATATACATATAACTTTTTGGAAACCCAATGTTCAAGGTAATATTTAAATGGACACAATCTGAACAATTACACAACGACACATTACTTCGACTCTCGTAACAAAACACATTCTAACCGCCCACAATACAATACGCTCTTCTTCATTTGTGCGCACTTCCTTCCTTCATTCCGCCTAACATGCCTGTTCTATTCCTACCCCATCCTTCATTGCCTAAGATTCACCATTCTATTACATTAGTCTTTAACATCACATCGCCAATCTAAACGCTATTCATCGATCACACATACTTCAATTTTTTTCCAAAAATCCAAACCCCTCTTCCAACATGTTAACACTTACCTGTTTGTTTTCCTTCCCGCCCATTTCGCATTTTCCATCCTTCTCCACAACCACATTTCAAAAGGCTCCATCTACGTTTATTATGTTGCTATTTTGGCGCCGCACAAAACCACACCCAATATTAAGGTTTTTCCGCTTCTTAACACCCTAACTCAGCGCCTCTGTCATCAATTCCGTCCCTATAAAAGCTTCTTTGTATGATACATTTCTTCTTTTTATATTCCTAATACTTAGCTATTTCCGTCCAAAACACATCCTATATATATATTAAATGTTACTTGTTCCCCTTGCTTAAAAACATGCATCTTTTTTTTTGCTTGCGTTAATTGTCATTGGATTGCTATCACAATGACTATCCAACGCTCAGCAATCCTTGCACATCCCTCAGCTGACTGAAAAAACGGAAGTTTACCATCAGCAAACCTAATTTATTTCATGAAATCCCCCCTGTCCTTCATTCCCATTTCCATTTTTCCCATGCCTCTTTAAACATTTTCTCCACATATGCCTTAAATAACTAAGGTGTTAATTGACACCTCTCTCACAATACTCTTTCTAGCACTGACCATTCGGACTCTCCGTTCACCACTCGCACCTGAGCAGCCTAAGACACATGCAGGTTGCAGATAAGTCTCCTATCCCTCAATCTACTCTCATTTTCTGAAATAATTTTATTTATTCTACCGTATTCACTCTTTTAAACTAATTTTAAAGATCTACGAAAATACATCTTGATTGTATTCTATATTCCTCTCTATTTGTTACCTCATTCTTGCTATGGCATCACGCATGTATCTCCCCTTTCTGTTCCCAAACTCATCGATCCCTACGTAATTACGTAACCTGCCTTTCATCCTCTTAGTGATGAACCTACGGCAATTACCATTATTATATACATACATATATATCTGTGTGTATCACAAAAGAAAATCACACGTATCCAGGATTTTCGGTGGCCAAGGCCACCTTTCTCAAGGGAGAGAAGGAACTGAGGAGAAGGTTTCAATTAAAAGGGACGAGGACGCTGGATGGAAGGAGAAGGCGGAGAAAGGTTAGGGAGGGGAATGTGAGATTGATATGGAAGGTTTTGGGAGCGGAAGGGGATAATGAAAATATCTGGAAATTGGGGTAATTAGTGTCTGAAATTTATACCTGGCTCATTACAGGAATCAAGAAGACAGATATACGCCTGTGCTATTGTTTTGAATTTGAGTGGAGGGTATGAGGGACTCTAGAATAAAGACACTATAGCATTTATCAAAGGGAGTATTATGTTCTAACGCGTGTTTTGGGATTGGGAGCATCCAAATCAGGGAAGAAATCTTGCATGAGTTACGTTGGTTATTGATTATTGATTCTAATATTGAGGGGTGGTGTACACTGTCCAATATAAAAGGTAGGGCATAGTTCGGCACTCTTCAACCATACTTAGCACTTCCTCATTTGTTTTCCTTTTGGTCCATTTCCCCTTCTCCATTCATCTCCACCCCCACATTTCAAAAGCCTCCAGTCTACGTCTATCCTCCTGCTTCAGTGACCACGTTTCCGCACCGTACATAGCTCCTCTCCATATCAAAGTTTTGACGAGTCTTTTCTAAATTACTGTCTTACTTAATCAATGTCTCTGTCATCAACTCCCTCCTCCTTGTCTCCCTCCTCCCGCCTCTTTGCCTAGCGCAATTCTTCTCCTTACGTCCCTACTACTTTGCCTATCCCGCTACCGGGCACGACACACGGCCGATTGGGCCGAGTCCCACAGTTGCCAGAACTCGTGTTATCTATTCTGTTCATCATAAATTTCTTGGGAATGACAATTGAGGTGGTTCCCCGTTGCCTTCCTTAATAGTGTTTTTAATATGACACCATCACTCAATGGCCGCTCCACTGGGGTCAGACGCCTTTGCAGCCGACTACTGAGGAACAGGCGTTGCAAGGACTACCTTTATATATATATATATATATATTATATGCTGTGTTTCTATGTTTATACATATATATATATATATATATATATATATATATATATATATATATATATATATATATTCCCTATTTTGCCTCCCATAGTCTCTTTGGAAGATCTGGTAATCAAAAATTCACAGTTTGGCTTAAGTTGACGGTGCCGGTGAGGGGTCAAGAATCTAATCCTGTCCCTTCATTCAGTAGAATATATTTTCGCCCAATTGGCAACCACCCGTATATACACAAAGGCATATACATATTGATATAAAACCATAAACACAGTAATCAACCTAAAGGTCGGTTTAGTAGGTGATGGTAGAGCTCACCCATGTACCAAGCCCGACGGCGTGTGGCTATTCACACATCAGGGTAGGGGGGCCAGTTCCTTTCCCTGTGCCGGTTATGGTTTCCCAGGAAGATCTGGTACCCGAAAAATCAACTAGCTTGAGTGGAGCTGCAGGTGCCCAGAGTGCCTCGCCCGGGAATCGAACCTGGGACCCTCCGGTCAATAGTCCAATCCCACTGGACCACCGCAACCCGCATATATACATGAATATATATATATATATATATATATATATATATATATATATTTATTTATTTAAAATACATATATGTTTATGTATATGTATACATACAAATGTGTATACACATAAACAACAGTGAAAGTGGTCTTAGGGGCTAAATATACGTGAATGGCAGCTTTATGGCTTCTGGAGAAATTTGGTAGAAAGCCAAGTGAGGGCGAATAATTTCATAGCAACACCTTTTGGCAGTTCACCTTTTCGGCATTCAACTCGCAAGAGTACCGAATATAAGCATGGTATACTGGGAATACAAATGAGAAGGTGAGTTTCGAAAGGGCTTGGGGTGCGTGAAAGTGGAAGACGCAAATTCGTGGGCTCCCTTGGCTGACGGGCGAGGGGAGCACCCTTCCCGTTCTAATCCGGACGGTACGTGATCCTGGTGGAGCTAATCACATCCACGGGGAGTAAAGGCACCCACCTTTCCCTTCGATGCTTACCCTTCCTCAGACATTGCCTAAAGAATGACAGTCTGTGCCATACTGAGGGACTTCCAAGATATCACCCAGCTCTTGACCCATGATATTCACGTGATCACTCAACGATTTACGCTAGCCCGCAATGGCCCATGTTAGATGATGATGAACTTACATTTAACCATGAAACTTAAAATGCCCATATTAAGTTTAATTTTCAATTTTTTCAAAGTTTTAGTTACCAACTACTTTTTCTCGTCGTTCTTGAAAATTCCATTTTATTAGTATACTTTTTCACTCTACACAATGAAGATTATGATTACCGTCAATACATGCAATCAATTAATTTGTTTTTCGAGAAAAAAATATAACCGTTACTATTTACTAAATATATAATTTTACATAAATTCCCTTTACCTTTGATATTTGGAAGGGTATTAAAGAATATAATACATGATCGAATTAATTATTAAGTTTATCGTGAATATTTATAAACAGCTTAAATTTTAGAACAATTATGTTAGGATAACAACTAAATACGGTTCAAAGAAATGTTAGCACGGAGAGATTGCGGAATTTATTTTTCAAGCTAGAGTTTCATACCTTTTAAAACCAGGAATCAAAATGCATTACTTTAGAATACTATCCGCTGTTTTATTTTATGGCAATAGTTATTATAAAATCAAAATTTTATACCCTAAAATGAAATGGTCGTGAAATTGAAAATCTCAAATAGGAAACCACTTTAGATAAGAATGCTTACCAATAGAGCCGAGATAAAACTCGCTAATACCTCCTAACACTGGTGTTAATGATCATCACTTTTTCATTAACATATATTAAAACAGATATGAAAGCATAACGTTACCAGTTTCTTCGTTAAGATTAATCATTTTATTATCATTAATTTTTATAACTTAATTATGAGGGGTATTTTAAATTGTTTTCTTACAATCGGAAGGAATGAATGAATAAAAATCAGAAAATACAAAACAATTGCGAAGAAATATTTTTAAATTTGCAGACTGTTAATGTAATTACGCTTCAATACATATCACAGCAGAGTTATTTCATTTTTTCACGATTGATCCACTGGCGAAGCAAAAGATTGTTCATAATGGCTTACCATTTCGTGCAGTTTCGCTATTCGTTTCATAATACGTTTCTCACTCACGCAATATGATGCTTACAGAAATAAAAGCTGCTAACAACAGCTGCTGTCTTTCTCCCACAGTTAAATGGCTAATATCCTGTTCTAACCCGAATTAGATAATGACTTAAATTATGAACATTTTTATTGTTCTATTTTTAGTGTTTTGAGTTAAGAGTACCCGCTTCAATGAGTTTTATCACTTCATTTTCACCTTTTCAATCATTATTCTCCTCCCGTGTAGTAACTGCTCAGAAAAGTTGACCGGGTGGTATCAGGTATACAAGAGGCTTATTATTATTAGCAGTAGTCTGCTGGGTTAGGATAGGATATCGATGGACCCTGGCATAATACTCTCTTCCTAGGGCCCTAAATAACATGACAAAAATATCCTTTAATCCTATGTTACATATCAGAATAACTTATTATATAGTGTGTATATAAATTCTACCTCCCATCATGTCATCCTATATGACTATTTATTTCCTCTACTTATCTCGATTTCTCGGAATTCTCCCCTCTATTACCGTGCTCAGCATCCCATTGACTCTCAGAATTTCCTCTATTCACTTGTCCTCCCTTCTTCAAACGTCTGCAAACACCCGTCTCTCTTCCCGTGACATGCCCAAAACTTCAACGTTGGCTTCCCTTTCCAACAATTTGATTTTAACCATACAGAAGAATTCAAATACTAAATCTAATGCCATGAAATGAAAATTTAGTCACTAATAAGATGAAATTATATCTTCATTAGTTCATGAAAACGACAAAACATTAGTGAAAATCATAATGTCAAAATACACCTTAAGTTAAGTCACAAAGGTAACCAAATTTTATTCCAAATAGACAAAAAAGCTTCATTATTCCTTTATGTTTACCCAACCTCGTATTCTAGCAAAATTAGATTAAATTCACACTGAACCAATTTTCACGAAGCCTGGATATGAACCCAGGCATCAACGGTACCCGAGGCCTACACATAGAGCTCCTCAAGGGATGATATTTAATCACCTCTAAAATTTTCAA
This sequence comes from Hetaerina titia, assembly GCA_037158775.1. Lineage (NCBI taxonomy): Eukaryota > Metazoa > Arthropoda > Insecta > Odonata > Calopterygidae > Hetaerina > Hetaerina titia. The sequence continues at coordinate 59,578,791 of CM073771.1, forward strand.
ATAACAATCCATTACGAAACCCCCGAAATTAATTTATCATATGTTTCATTCGGCACAAATACACGTACTTTGATCCCTGAAAGAATACATTAGTCGGAGCCATGTAAATGGTTCCTTACGCACGTTTTTTAAAATACGAGAGAAATTTGAAAACGAAATGGGACCGTTTTACAACTCTTTCACCTCATTAGTTGAGATTTTCAACTCATTATTCGACCACTATAATGTTGACGGAAAAGTTCAAAGCAGACGAGGTGAAAGGATGTATTTACGCCCCACGAATCGAATATCATACAGATGCAGGGCGATTCTGAGGGAAGTACATCGAAAAGAAACTCAAAGGGAGTGGTCCGGGAGGAAGAAGGAGGGAGCAGAAGCAGAGAAAAAAAGGGCAATGGACAAGGAGGGAGATAGGCGGCGAGGGATAGGAATGAGCCGAGGGAGAGTCGCTTTGGGGTGGATTTGGGTGGGGGATGAGACGGAGTGGGGGTTGTTTCGGGGGAGGTTGGGAACGGGGGTGAGAGTATGTTTTGACGGATCGATATCCTAGTCTCACAGGGGGTGGAGCGGGGTGGAAATGGTGGAGGAGAAAGGGGGAAGAATTAGGGGGAATGGCAGATATAGGGGAAGGGATAGGGGGGACGGAAGAGAAGAGGGAAAGGGAGGGCGGAAGGACAGGCGAGAGGGAATAGCGGTGGTGAAGTATGGGATGCGGGAGTCCGTACGCGGTGAAAACACGAATAGTACTAACGCACACTCCCCTCCCACTCCACTCCCTCCCACGCACGTACGCTCGTTGGGGAGAGTAAGTGAGAGAGAAAAAGAGAGACCCTGAGTCTGGGGTGTGTGTCTGTGTGTAATTCGAGCAGAAGAAAAGAGAGATGGCGAGGAAGTGTTCTTAGGTGAAGATGTGGAGGTCTCCGCCGTCGAGGAAAAGTGCCGAGGTTGGTCGGAGGTTGGGGTGAATGGGAAGCCGGGTGAGAGATTGGGTCCACACCCGGAGAATGGAGACATGCGAGGGAGAGAGAGAAAGAGAGAGAGGAAGAGGGCGATTCAGGAAGAAAAGAGTGAGTGTGGGTCGGCTTCGCACGGCGTCGGACACGAATCCCCGAGGAATGGCGGGGCACTCAAATTACGACTTGCCGCAAGGGGCAGAGTCCGCAATCTGGCTTCCGAAAGTAAGCAATACGGGGTAACTCAGTGCATATCCGTGAACGATTTCAAATCTGAATTGCCTCTTTCTAAATTTATGAGGTATGTATACACATACACATAAACATACATGAGTACAGTAAAAAAACCCCTTCGTCACAACAACATAAAAATTATTTTATTATATAAAAAAAAATATATATATATAATAAATATAATATTTTTTATTATATATATATATCCGAACAAGGGAAATAAAACATAATACAACACCCGGTGAAGAAATAAATTAAGCATAGATTTGAGAGAATTTTAAAAGTTTATGCAATATCATTCGACTGTACCATTTATAAATAAAACCATAAACAAATTATTCGACCCTAAGGTCAGTTTGGTATATGTTGGTAGAGTTCACCCAGCACTAAGCCCGACGGCGAGTGAAATTCAAACATCAGGGTAGGGGGGCCAGTTCCTATCCCCGTGCTGGTTATGGTTTCCCAGAAAGATCTGGTACCCGAAAAATCACATAGCTTGGGTGGAGCCGCAGGTGCCCAGAGTTCCCTTGCACGGGAATCGAACCCGGGACCCTCCGGTCAGTAGTCCAACGCTCTACCCCCTGGACTACCGTGGCCTACCATTCATCAATATGAACATGATAATTAACATGAATGTCCCGAGAACATTGAAAAAAGCACAAATAATTGTATATCCAAAACAAGCAGTCCGTAATGATTTGTAACTAGGTCAAAAGAGTAACGCCCAACGAGGAAATCTGAAAGGAGTAGATAATACGCGTCATCCCACTGCACGGGCAAGGTTGTCGCCTGTGGTGCATCATATACGAGTACATGAATTAAAATTTAAACGACGGTGTTGTGAAACAAAAACTACGACGACCAAAATATATATAGATCAAAAAAACATAATACGGATATGGTCCCATTTCAAATAATTTTTTTTTTAGAGCTGAAGTTCCTTCAGCAGAGAGTAATAATTTCCCTCTTCCTGCACATAATAATTTGGTTTAATCGAAAATGTAATAAATCTACCACGAATGCTGTACTCCATCTTCATGTAGCATGTTCATTTTTAATTTAGTAATGCAGATTGCTCAAGTTCCTAATTGAAAAATATCAATTCATTTTCAAGATGAGCGAGTGTACTACAAATAAATAATGCCGGAATCGATGCGATATAGCATATTATTTTTTTAAATTAAGAATAATTAAATTTAGATTTTGTACATCATATTTTACAAGAAGTCCTGTTCGATGACTGTGTCGTGTTATTCCCGCGCAAAAATTACAAGTCCGAAATTTAATGCCATCATTCAATGTAAAATAATATTTCGCAAGCATTTCCGCAGTCTCCAAAACTATTCTCTTTATACGAGTCCATTAAGTTTCATACACCCGCCATTTGGAGTGGAGGCCAATGATAAAAGTTTTGGATCGTACTCCGAAGAGATGGGGCGAGACAAACGGAAGAATGGCCGGACAGTCACTTTCTTCCACCACGACCATTGTCCGATAATCCTTTCGCGTTTAACGGTCTTTGACCTTTGCCTACCCTTCCTCTCCAAAAAAAAGGGAAGATTTTCCTCGAGCTTCTAAAGACTAATGAAATCTAAATGTCTACGACAGAGACGGAGAAAGAAAAGATATATCACTTGATTTAACGGTCATTTCAGCTCTTAGCTCATTTCAGCAGGAGGCTCCAAATGATGCATCACTTTCCATCATTGAAATTGTGTACGTACATGACCGCATTCATGGACAAATAGTATCGACAAAAAGGTTCTCGAGGCGTATATACCTCAGAAAGAGATGATTATATGCATGGAGAAGAATTAAAAATTGAACTTTCTGTGGCGGAGGTTAAAATTTTGCCAATACAATGACAATTTCTGAACATAGCTATAAAATTTCGGCTGCAATACAGCAGCAGCCACAATCTGTAGCTCATCGGGGACCATTCATCGTATTTATACTGGCAAACGATCGATTAAAATTTGCTCATTATTTTGGATTCATCAAAGTGTAAATTTCATTAGTGTGTCAGATGTTCTCCGATATGCGCTAGATTGCTGAAATTCCTGCATTAGATTTTTTTGATATTCCAGTAACAAGGAAATTCAAACTTTGGGAGAGAATCGGGACTTTTTTCTACAAACGATCCACTTCTGTTTTCAAACACGTAATGCAGCGCACTTGTGAAACTTTGGTGATTACTTTGTGTCCCTTTGTTTGAATCAGGTTGAGGGGTGCGAAGGATATCATGAAAAGTTTATGGAATGTGACCCGTGAGGAAATTAGCAAAAAATTGAAAATGAGGAAGAACCTGAACCCATGCAGTTAGGTGTCTCCACATATTAAAATATGTAGATATCCAAGACTTAACTGCTAAAAATAAAGTTTAAAGATCAAGCTCATTTCTAACTGTAGGGTTTAATTTTTGCCACATACTCGATGAAAATACTATTAAATTTTCAGATAATATCTTGTTTTCAGTTTTCACCATAAATTCTACGCACTTTAATAATTAAATAACAGAGACTGTACATACATGTACTAATACACCCTCAACCAGTAATTAAAAAAAAGACGCAGATGATGATCACGAAGTGTTATTCTTGTCAGAAAATTGCAAATTCGAAATATAATTTCCCCACCTAATGTAAAATTGTAACCCGTGTTGAATCCTAAAAATATTCAGTTTATGCGAGTCCGTCAACTTTTACATGATCGCCTTTTTGAGTGCAGAACTTCAGAGTAATGGATTTAGTGATAGGGTTGAACTTGTTTTGTATAAGGCTTAAAAAAATTGATTACTTTTTTATGCACTAACATAAGTGCTTTTATTTTCCACGTCATTTTTGTACTATCATTCTACAGAATATGATACTGTGCTGTGAATTCACATATTACCATAAAGATTATGAGCGTATCCATCAAGTAAAAGAGATAAGAATATTTTGCTAATGTAACAATTTTAATGAATATTCATATCCAAAATATTTGAAGTCCCAAGTAGAAATTACTCTTGATAAATATTCGTATGCATCAGAATACACTGGCAAGCAGCTACAAGCAATCGTTGGCAGACTAGCCATTAGTTAATTTTGAATAAATGTAACATACTCGGGAAAGGAATCCCGGGGAACAATAAATACTTACAATTATAATTTTTTGGGAACCTAACCTTAGTGTCGTTTTCCTCAATTGTGAAGACGATGGAATATTTAAACCTCTCTCTAAAGTTGAAATATTTCCACATTTATACTTAGTAAATAAAGCCATATTTAAACCATGTGCCTTATATGCGCTGCATACATAGTAAAACTTAAGCGTTTTTGTTTTCATTCAAGATATTGAAATGTAGTTTCCTTCTCCGCAGAAAAATTAAAATTCTTCGCGCGGCCCTAAGTTACGACAACATCCCAAGGTGGTGAGTAAACAATTCATTCATATTTTAAAATTTCTTCCTACGCATTTGCAACTTATGGGCCAAAATATCCAAAAATCAACTGGAGCAAACATATTACAAAACACGTTATATTTGAAAAAGGGCTAATGATACAACCCAACCTTAATGACTAACCAACTTAATGACGCAACCCAAAACTCAAACGTAAATTCACTCATATTTGTAATGAAGGAGTTTTTTTGCGGAGGTTTTTTGCGACTTCTCAAGAATGAGTGCTTTGATCTCTACTCGGGATATTGTATTTTGATCTTAGTAAAAATAAAATGAACTTTTTCAAAAATCGTAATAATTGAGGGATTGTAAATTAAAATAGTTTCTTACGGAATCCGATTATTTCACGTGATCCAAAATATTTTTTTTGGGACTTTCGACCATTAATTTAAAGAATAATTAAATTTCAGTTGGACAGCTAAAGGCAGTCGCGTATGTTCCCTCAATCGCACCCTGCTGTTTGATTAATTGGTTTTGGATTGTTAGCCGTGTAAAGCGAAAGTCTCCTATCCCGTACCTCCGTTTTTTTCAATATAAAGAGTCCCTGCCGACGACGACAACGACCTCTTGGTGCCATCCTCAACACCGGAGATTTGTACCTTAATAGGGCTTAATACCTTCTCTAAACGGTTTATTTATCGCTTAAGTGGATTGTCCTGAAAGCGACTCTCATCCAGTGAACCGATTCCTAGGAGATTGCCACCATTTAAAGAGGGCTCTTTTGGGTCAATAAAAACTATCAAATCATTTCGTAGCTGCTTCATATTGATAGGGGGATTATAAATCGATCGCAATTCTCACTTACAACACTATATCGATTCCTTGGTACCTGTAATAAATAAAATGAAGGAAACAAGAGACATCACGGCCCGGACGGATAAGAGGGCTTTATTTTGGCTGACGAGACAGAGAGGAGGCACTGTATAAGCGGATTGGTAAAATAGCCGATGCCTTGGGCACCCGTGGTGAATGGTAAAATAGACAGATGTGGTATAAAGGAAAACCCAAAGAGGAAAGCAGGCAGAGAGGCAACGGGCAAGTGATAGAATTATCTCCAATCTCTTAAGTAAGATACATTGAGAATAGAAATATACAGATTCTACCCCAAGCCAGCCTTCCCTTTTTAATGCAAGCGGATGGAAAATTTCACATATAACGACAGAAGGGAAGCTACCAAAACATCAGGTGCTATATTTGGAAATGTTAGAATAAAATTAATGGCTAAAAAAATTGGAAATATTATAAAATAAGGAGCAATATTGATTTAAAAAATTCCCTATGCCCGTTATTTTCCAATTTTAATCAAGACTCATACACGAACTGGAATTTCTATTAAAACGTTAAACATCTCTTAGGAAAACATGAAATTGCAAAATCATGAGTCAGGATCATTATGAAATATTCAACGAAATTGTAATTGAATATATTGCTGTAATCCACAAACGATACTACGACACATGATTTTCATTAAAAATTAATATAAATTCCTTACACATCTCCTGCTGCAATTAGCTTTAGGTAATGCCATATAGAAAGGACATACCGATTATCTCTGCGAAAGGGGTAGGGAAAACATAGACACAAGTACTGAATGACCATTACCAAGCGTATTTTAAAAATAATTTACCGTTAAAACATTTCGCTAGGAGACCATTACCAGGAATAGAAGAACCCTTGCAGGATTAAGAGGCCGTCTCAGGCCGAAGCGTAGCAATTTCTACCCAATCCGACTGGTAGTGTTGGCACAGAAAAGGGAAGCAACAGATTCGAGGTTAGTAGAAAGAAAATAAGTGAGTTAAATTATTGATTCGGGCGGATGGCAAAACGTTGGCAAATCAAAGTTTACTCTCATTTGACCTTGATGCTCTGAGTATTCATTCCCTTAGGCGAAAAGTTGCAACATTCCAGGGCACTATCGGGAATAATTGCCTGGCAACGAATATTATCCTGGATTAATTGCCTAAACCACTCGGGAGTGACGGGTTCTCTTGTGGATGCCCTCCGGCCGAGTTTTCACAGTCGTGCTCTGAAGTGGGGAGGGGATTGGAAAGGATTGAGCTCTTCCCCTGCCCCTGTATAATAACTCACATACGGCAGCAAACGGTTTCCACTTGAAGAATTAGTCCACTCAAGACAATAAGTGAGTTAAATTATTGATTCGGGCGGATGGCAAAACGTTGGCAAATCAAAGTTTACTCTCATTTGACCTTGATGCTCTGAGTATTCATTCCCTTAGGCGAAAAGTTGCAACATTCCAGGGCACTATCGGGAATAATTGCCTGGCAACGAATATTATCCTGGATTAATTGCCTAAACCACTCGGGTTCACACAAAGATTTCCATAGCTTTCATCACAAAACCGAAGACTATCTCTTTCGTCTAAAATTCCAAAGTAGTCACTTAAACTTACTGAGTATTCCACAAAATATTGATAGATGTTTTAAAATAGACGCTATCCAATATTTGAAACATTCAATCGAAAGAAAACATAGTCCTAGGCATCATTGAAGAGGATGCTACCATCACAAAAAATGTGTGCATTTCAAAAAAACGTAAGTGAGCGAATATCAATAATACATTGCATCCCAAAATTTCATGAAACAGTAATGATCAACGGAAAATTTATGAACACGTACACAAAATTCCTCCTTTTTATTGAAATTAAGTCCGAGTTCTGCCTGGAAGATTGAGAGAGCTGGGTTTTGATCTAAAACAAGTGGAAGTTCATCATGTTATTTGAGATATATATTCAATATGATTGTTTAATAATTAATATATTCTGGGTAGGTAAAAAAATAAAATGTTTTATAAGATCGCCATAAATAAAAGCCTTCAATACTACAAGGAAAAATGTAAGCACATATGCCAACAGGAGAACGGTCGATTGATATTGATTCTCCGACGTGTCGGCCCTATAGTTTTCAAATAAGGGTAAAAATTATTTTAACAATTTTACGCAAACCCTAAACAGCTGCGGAGAAATGACATGATTTCGTAGAATAACTCTCAAAGGTGTGATGCAATGAATAACATTTGCTCTTTGGTAAATTTTTGGTCTTTTGTGTCAAAAATATATTTGTTTGAGTTTTTAAAAAACACACCACAAAACAATTTACATCGATCATGCCATTCCGGTGAACTCAAAATATTGCTACATTCGTTATGGAATTTTATTTCTTGATTTATTCTCTTATGAATTAACCATTCTCTTCATCAAATAGATTAAAATAATCAAACAAGTAGACTCGGTAAATAAATTACCCACCTAATTTCATTGATAAATTAATTATTAGTATTAATAGAACTGAGTAAGTTGGCCATTTATCTTATATTATTCAACAGACCTTAGCACCAAAATGATGGCCTTTAATTATATAGCTAAGTCAGATATGAAATAGGATCATTGAGTGATTAATATGACACCAATTTTATGCATCTTATAAAGTCCAAGTGGGAGAAAAAGACTTCCACAGGAAATGTAAAGATGTTGAAGATTCAAAAAAAGAAAAATGAGATTGGCGATTTAAGGTGCAGTGGTTGTGACGGAGCGCCCTCCAGGTGAAACATTACGCCAACGGAACATTTTAAAGCTTTTTAGACACAAATAGAAAGTTTTACAAAAATCTGTCTGATAGTTATCATAAAAGTGATTTTAAAGTTGATAATTTAAATGCTTGCGGTAATAAAAGAGTTAATATTAAATACCCAAGTAAATTTGTAAATCATATTGTGAAGTCAAAATCTGTTTTCTTATGGTCAACATCATAGCATGGGAAAAATAATTTATGAAAAATTTATCATTCTGACTTATATTATATGACGTTGGGAATTATTTTTTAAGATGTTCAAATAGAGGATTTTCAATGATTAATATACAAAATGAAAATTTAATTTCTAACATACGTAACGGAAGAAATTAATGTAAATTTCTGATGAACATGTCATATAATCAGAGGTTGAAAATAATTGACGTAGATGTTAAAATAATGTCAATTACCGCTCAGAAACGCACCCTGAGTTTGGTGAATCTCTTTCTCATTTCACCTCATTGCGGGGAAGTTGAATGGATGGAGTTGAAGGGAGAGAACAGAGAGGTGATGGAGATTTCTAATGTGAGGGAAGTAAAATAGTCGGTGAAGTATATCCATGGGTAGAAGGGAACTGTGAAGGCATTGAGAGGAAATGGTCGTTCAGAGGACGTGATCAAGGTTTTAAAGCTATATAGTCGAAGGAGTGAATCGAGATTTTGGATTATGTTAAACGGAGGATACGTATAAGACCCCGGTGCTAGGGAAAAAATATTTGAGTTGTTAAGTGGTCTCCTCCGGGAATAACTTCCAAGTAATTTCATGGTGTTATGAACCGTGGAAGTAGTTAAATAGAAGAATGTCCAATTGCGGAGGAAATGATGAAATGAAATTTGAATGGAATATGAAATGAGAAATTTCTTCAGGCTTAACAAAGAATGTCGGTGAAATCGGGCCGAAAACTCATTTTTTTCAAACTGAGTTTTTCTGTTCCAACTCCAGCTGCAACCTCAGAAAATAAGCACTAAAATACATTCGTCTGAGATGGAAGAACGAAATGGTAAACGTAAACGGGGAAAATATCCCCATCCACGACAAGTTAATATATTAAATGAATGCCATCTTCCCATTTAAAAAGATTCAAGTCGTAAACTACGACTGCGTGTCCGAACGTAGCCAATCCTGTAACATTATTATTATTAACTATTGCAATTTTCAACTAACGGGAAGAAGTTGGAGAAGTTTCCCAGGGTTGAAACCGTTGGCAAACACTCTCGCGGGTAAACACGAAGTTGTATTTTCACATCACACCTCCTCATAGTGAGTTGTAATATTTGATGTTTTTACTCTTATTTGAACAGCAGTACTCAAGGATAAATAACTTTATTACTTTGCACTAACGGAACTTCGGGGTACAAGTGAATTAACGAGAATTTCAAGCCAAAGGTGTGGGGATAATACATATGACGGATATGACTACCTGAATTGTAATCAGCTCCCGATTTGTGATTTTTATGTCCACCAAATGGCCCTCCCTAAGGGAATTTCAACCGCAGGCCAACCTTCGTTATGACCGACTAGATGGAAATACTGGACCGTACCTCTCTCCTTCATTTCTTTTACACACATTCTCTCTCTTTATTGCCTGAACCGTACTCAACAAAAAAAACGCAGCACAGCTATAATAGTTTACTGCATTACGACTACTTCTCAAAGAAAGAGTTTCTATAAGGAGTTGATGACTCGCGAAAAAGATACTTAAAAGTCACCGGCTGCGAAATTGTTACGCATATCTATTCGAATGTACCGAAGGAAAGGGATCTTAAAACGTCGGCACTTGGTTTTAAAAAAAATTCCTGGAAAAAGTAACTGGGAGTGAAAGAAAATTCACCTCCCAGTCTGTGATTACGTGTACATTTTGAGGAGGAGGAAGAAACGGAAGCGGCAAGGCTTTTAAAAGCCCACTTGAGATAAATGTACCCAACCAATAAACCGCACGTGTGTGTGTCTTTACGTGTGCGAGTGAACCTCAAGATGTTCCCCGCCCTCAACCGCGGGAAGAGTGCGTTCTTCCTTTTTGCTCGCCTTTCCGGTCTACCCTCTCGTAGGTACGGGATAGATAGCGACGGCGCGCACCCCGGAGGGACGCGCCCGCCTTCCCGACAAATTGTGAACGCTCTGATGTGGAGGGCGTTGCCGAGTTCGACTTTACGGGGGTAGACCTGAGGAAAGAGGAAGACGTGAGCCATTTCAGACGATCGAGAGTGAGAGAGGGAGAGTTCGGGCGGGCAGGAAGGTGGGTGGGCGGATCGAGACGGAGTCGAGCAGTTTGAGACCCTTAGACAACTTCAACCCATCCCTCAAGGTCTTTTTAACGCGCTCGCGAAACGTGAACGACTTGGCCGAAGCACTTGCCTCATCCCCCGCGAAATGCGTGACCTTCCTGCCTGGAGGCAATTCCCCCATTTCGGAGGCGCGACGCCAATTATTCCCGCACCGTAAAAACGCTCCCGATGAAAATATTCTCCCTGCGGTGGCTTCCGACACCGCCGAGGGATAGACGCATCCTGGGCGCGACCGACCCAACTTGGGAGCTTGAGGAAAAGTCTTAGATCAACGTCGGATATCCATTCAACTACTCCTCTCCCCTCGACCGAAAAACGTTCTATGAATTGTGATTATCTCTCCCTCTTATGCGAATGAGCTCTGCTCAAACGTGGGAGGAACCCATAGGCGGGATCAACCCCGCCGAACAAACCGAAGTGGTCCCCATTAAGGAGTCTTGCTCTCATTTTTGGATAAAGGAGTCGATTTACTTCTTCCTCCTCTGTTCACTGCACTCACTCGGGAACCAAGCGTTAAAACGTCAGCGAACGGAGAAAACTCCCATTTGTTCAGTCGGCGGACAATTTTTTAAAGTGTGATATATTGTTTTGATGAGAAGGAGGCCAAATGACAGGATGTAAATTCACCAATTTTTCTACAAAAAGGTTGAATGTGGCATCAGAATACTTTCATCCATTTTATCCACAACGGAGGAATACACGAAAACGGTCATACATGCACATTTCAAAAGAGAAAAAAATCCATAATACCCATTCTGTTTTTTCCTAGATTCCGAGTAAATATATTAAATTCGATTTTTGATTGCCCGAGGGACAGAGATAATGGACAATCACCCTCCCTCCCATTACATACATTAGGGGTCACGCAAATGAGGTCATAATGCTCCTATATATTGGCTAATCACGCCATAAAAATTATCATTCCGGCAGATTACTAACTTATAAGGTACGTAATCGGTGATCACGTAAACAAATAATTTCTGACAAAGATTCATTATTGAAATAAAATCTCCCTACACATGGTCCAATGGTTTTTAATCGCACACCACTTTGGTTAACCAGATTTACCGGTTTATTATTTCTATTTAGAGAATAAACCAAGGTCCGGAAATCCATTCAATAAAAAGGAGTTAAAAATATTACATGTTCTGAAACTAAAATTTTACATTAATGAATTTCTGGAGGAGAACATGTTTTGATAATTAGTACTTTAAAAAAAAAATAAACGCTGCTCAACTGAAACGATATACTATAATGAATTTTTTTCGGTATTCTATTCACATCTTTCTTTAATTACTGTCAATTTTTGTGGTAATATTTCATTAAAATAAAAATCTTTGGATGTACAGTTTTTTTTTTATTTTTAAGAAAATTAATAAAAAATGTGTTCCGGCATGGATCCGATCTTTTTGTAAAAATTTCAACAAAAACAAATATATTCATTCCAGAAATTTAAATTAATAATTTTACTTTATTTAAATGAATAATCTTATTTTAATCACATTTATAAAGCTATAGCTAACAGTATGGGTGAACAATTAAAATAATAACTTTATTGTAATTCCGGTATTTTTAATATACTCGTTTACATATATTTATATATATATTATTTCACACATAGAAATCCACCTTTTCTGTGTTCGTCTTTTATGTGTTTTCCTATCCCCTTTCCTTACATCTATTTCTTTGTGTGAAATAATATTTCTTCGCCGTATGGCGGGATTTCGTGTTTGAATGTGTGTGTGTGTGTATATATATATATATACACACATATATACACACACATATATATATATATATATATGTAAAACCTCTGTGTGATACAATTGAGTTATTATATTGAAGTATATAATTTTTATATTTATATATATTTTTGTATATACTTTAACATAATAACTCAATTGTATCACGCAGAGGAATAAACGGTCATTTTCCCTGAGCTACGAATTTCAGTAAAATCAATTGCAAAACCAAATTGAAAGGTATAGTTGCTTGTTAGAGAGAAGGTTAAGGGATTCCGAGAATATCACAGGAGCAATCCGTACGCAATTAATTCGAAAACAACTAACGGAGGAATTTGTAAAACGATGAAATCATTCCTAGAAACAATGAGAAATGGTGCATACAAACATGTCTCCAGCATACAGATACACAAAGGCAAGATGGCCTGAGCCAGAAGAGTCTTATTAAAACAAAGAAATTTGCATTTGAAACCGAAAAAGACAATTATTTCCGGCAAAGGCATGCTCGTAGATAAAACAATGTAAAACATTTTTGAAATACTGTACGGAAACATAAAAAAAATGTGATGCGTATCTTAATAACAAATTAACTGTGTATGCCATATAAATGATTCAAAAGCTCTATACCTTTTGCTTTTACAACAGAAAATTAGTAGAAAAACTTTTAACTGCTCAACATCTCAAGGGCTGCATGTGTGGTGTAGACTCAAACAGGCCTCATACGTTTTAAACAATTTCCTCAGCAGCGTCAACACCGCCGACCTCAGAAAACCAAGTAGAAGGACCTCTTACCTAATACAAACATTATTATACCGAGTAACGGATAGTTCAACATTGCCTTCACATTAAAGTAAACATATACCCCGGTCGAATCTCAAATAGCTCTCCCATGGCGTTGCACCATGCCTTGAAAACATATTTAGCGAGTCGAATCCGGAAGACATAGTTTCTCAGGAATGGAACATACTCAAGCTTTATCTTCGGGCGAAAATAAACAAGACATAATCTTCAAGTTTGTTTTACGAGAGCTGAATTCGACTATCAATTGCGTAATAGTAATTCATATCGTCCCTCATTCATGCACTATAGGACTTTTAAATGTTCCTTGGATACTCATATGATATAAATTCAAAATAAAAAGAGGAAGAACGCCTGTCGAGGGAAAAGCCGTGGTTTAAAGTAAAGATCAAAAAGGTTAAATTAATAGCATCCAAGATTGATGGCATGCTAAAAACTGCGAGGTAAGACACGTCTCACAAAAAACGCGAAATGAACAGATTTTTACCTTCGGGTATTTTAAAACTAGGGTTTCTGGCCATTTGAAATACTCGAGGAAACAAAAGACAGAAAGCAACCTATAGGATTGTGAACAAATACTATACAAGAACACGAATGTGACACCACATGATCACGCTAAAATATGAAATATTAGTCCCTGGATACTGGAAGACTCAATGCAGGATTATACTTATTACAGAGGTATCAATCGTTGGTTTTTGCCTGCAAACTTTGGCTATATACAAAAAGCTAAATGTAGGTTTGATGACAATGTAAAAATGAGAGGGATAGATTGGCATTACATAATAATAAATTAATCGAATATGAATTGAACAATTTCTTTTCCGTTCATGAAATTCAGGGTCGAAACAAAAAAAAATGAGAACACTAACAGATTTCATCGTGAAAGACTCGGCGATTAATTTTTAGCACACACTGATTCATTTGTATAGCATAATTGCGTAATAGGTATTCATGTAAAAAAATAATCTAACAATTACCGACTTTCAAAATCAATGATAAAATTTTTCTAAGGAATCCATTCTTTGATTCTACTCCCTTGAGAATGTTGCATTTGTTAAAATATGGGAATAATGTATTGGTGATGAATTTCTGGTGGAGCTAAGGGTGATTTAAGGGCTGAACGAGTAAATTAAGAATATCCGGAGGACACTATTATACATCTCATTCGAACTGTAAGGCACTCCATATCTATCAGAATATTTTCCGATAATTTAATTTCAAATTGACGAATACAAGTGTCATCAAAAATAAAATTTACATTAATAAACAGTGGAATAAAACATTTTTGGTTTGTTTGCATAATTTTTGTATGCATTCTCCTGCTTCCCAAAAAAGTACAGACAGTGATCGAGTTAAACCTTGTTACGAATATGGATAAGCGTGTAGAATAACGCATAGTTATAATAATTAATTCATACCTTTATGTTGCTCCACAAAAAAACTACTACCGAAATTATGTGTTAAATTTTTATGAGCATAGATAGCCACTCTAATTGATGAATTGATGATAACCATTGACGGTCATTATACGCATATACACATCAAAACTAAATTCATCGAGTTTGAGGGGGAAATAAAAATACAGGGGACCTAAAGTTACGTTTATACGCGGTTATGTTATAACAAATTCAAATGCTAATGTACCAATATATTAACTAATATCATGGATAATAGCACATTGCGCGTACTTAAGCTGGGACCCATACAGTGTCTGGTGTTGAATTATGGTAGATATGATTTTTGAGAATGCTAAGTTATTTATTTAAGGAACTGAAAATCATAAAACCTCCAATGATTGTTTTATCATAGAAAGTAATTTTTTTTAAATTTAATTTTTGCCTTAGCATTTATTTTAAACTATTACTATATTTATGATATATAACTAATATTTTAATCATTATTATTTAAATCTGAAGTTTAAAAAAAATCATATTTTCTCCAATAGCTACCGATCATTATTATAGTTAATCTACAAAACTGTGCCAGGAGAGTAAAACTATTCTTCAAAACTGATTTTCTATAATCCTTTGATTATTTAATCGATAGTAATAGAATAAAATAATAGAATCGATAATAATAGAATAAAAATCCTTTGATTTTTTAAAATACAACATTTCAATGCAAAAGACATTTATATACACTGTTCATCATGTACAATAGCAGTATTAGTTTTGAGAGATACGAAGTACACATTGAATACTCATTCTGGTCATACTAAGCCAGTCAGTTCTGGCTTGACATCAGGTGCCACAAAAACAAAAATGGTAGACAGTTATACAACAATATTCTCAAGTTTTTCCAAGTTTTGTTCCAAGCCCCAGTTCCTTCCATACAATAACCAATCTTTTATGTTCCTTTTCACAGCGTTTATGACTATAAAATCTTTATATCCTTAGATATATCTTTAATCCTAGAGATTCAGTGACTTCCAACTTTAACTACCTTCAACTGAACGATATTTTTTGTTATATACTTAATATTTTCCCTTTCTGGTAATTCCATTTTTGTGCTTCAATGTTTTTTATTTGTCATTAAAATAGTTTCCTATAATAACGACATATCTATGTAGCCTGATATTATAATCATAAATCCTATCTACTAAATACGGTATTAAGTGCCTCTAGGTTTCTCGGGATATCAAAATTAAAGCGTGTTCCTTAGCTCCACAGCAAAGAGGAAATCCTCCGGGAGCCTGATTTCTAGAGTAGGGTCGCAAGACCAGAATGGAGATGTTATCCCGAGCCAGCGATGGAGTGCGCCACCTCAATGCGTTACGCTGCCGATTCCGCCTCACCTCCCGCGTCCATTTGGGGTCGTGCGTTCGCACCACCCCCCCACAGTGCGAGCGTGCGTGCTCCGTGAGGCGAAACCCTCCACCCCACCCACCACACCGACCACGCCCCGCTTTAGAGACCAGTGGAAACCGCCTCTCCTAGCCTATCACCGTCTCCCCTTCCCTCCTCACTTGGGCCTTTCCCGTCCTCCGCATGCGAGCTCTTCGATATCCGAGATCGATATGATATTTACATCGACTCTTCCACTTAGACAACGTTGCAACTTCTTTCGGCGTTTTCCAAGTCCGTCTTTGACCCCATTCGAAAAGATGACAAGTGCCTGTGTTTTCACGGCAAGACAATTTTCACCTTCGCTAATAATCATTCTGTGTCGTAAAGACACAGAATGAGGCTGCGCATGGGTATATTATTATTATAAGGTGATCTACCGGTTAAGGTAGATTTTGAATGGACACAGCTACCAAATAAATATCTTGTGACTACTAACGAAACAAAATCCAGCAACCTACTCTACATCAAGTACTTCTTCATCTCTATGTACTTCCTTCCTCCCTTAATCCCGTCCAACACCCCAATCCTGTTCCTGCCCTTTCCTCGTTTGCCCAACATTCTCCCCTCTATTACGGTTTTCAGCATCCGACTGCCGATCAATACGCCCTTCATCCTTCTCCTCGCTCACCATACCTAGTACTTCCCCACTTGTTTTCCTTTCGGTCTCCATGAGTGTGTGTGTGTGTATATATATATATATACATATATATATATATATATATATATAAATATATATATATATACTCGTATGTGTACAATACAAAGGTGTCCTCGTAAAAATTGAACGATTCTAAAAGCTCAATACCTTGAAGATGATTCCGTCTGACAGCATTTCGGGTCGTTTTGACTTTATTGTGCGTCTCAGGTTCTGCGGTGTCTTCATAGCGCTACGCATTGATTGTGGTTCCACACTCCAGGAATTCGACAAGCAGAGCGACAGATTCGACAAGCGGGCCCCTGCAGTCAAAAAGGAAAGTCATTATGACTTTACCGGAACTTGTTTGAACAGTTGTGGTTTTCTTTTCCGTGGGAGAATTAGGATGTCTCCATTGTTGCCTTTGCAGTTTGCTCTCGGGCTGGAAATGGCGGCACCACATTTCGTCCCATCTGAAGATATGGGACAGAAACTCATACTCTTCCTCGTGGTACCGCTGCATACCACTCAAACATTACGCTATTCTGTCAATCTTTTGTCTGTTCTAACTTTTGGAAATTCGTGATCTTTGATAATGGCATACACGGAGCCATGGTCAATGCCGACCTGAACACGAATTTCTTTCTCCGCTATTCGTCGGTTTACCCTGATAAGGCCATCAATTCACCCTATCACATCAGGGATAATGGGTCAATGGGCCTGTCCGGGGTGCGCATCGTCTTACACCGTCTGTTCCAGTTCAATTTCTGTTGTCAAATCCCTTCCCGCATCGGACTGCCATTTAATGACAGTAGTGCTCGATACCATGCCACCTGCTTCTCTTTGTTCTTTTCAAGTTTCCCTTTCCATCCCTCGTTTCCCTTTGCCGCCTCACGCCGCCTGCTGCCTCCAGCGGTGTGTCACGTTCCCTACCTTTGACTTTAGGGGCGGAGACCATGAGTTGTAATGTAATAGTAGAATATCCCCTTCTTACTTTTCAATTTTGCATGACCTGTCTGATTATTGTGGAGGTCTGTCGCATAAATGGTTGTGGTTCATAAGTCCATGCTGTTTCCGGGAATTACCGTCGCGTAGTTTAGCTGATGGACAACTGTTTCGCCTATTAACTAAACTACGCGACGGTAATTCCAGGAAACAGCTTGGATCCATCAGATCAACGCCGCGAAAACCTAAAGATCGGTTGTGGTTCACTTTTATTCTCTTTTTTGCATAACAAATAACTACTTTATGAGGTGAATCAACCCATGTTTGGAATTAAGTCTTCCTTCAGCATGTACACGAGTTTGCACCTTATTTGATAGATTTTCACAAAATTATTTTTCCCTTCCTTCTCCCATATCCTTCCTTATCACTTACCCCTTCCGACCTGGTCCTTGCACTACCTGCCACACGCCTTTTTTGGTGGATCGCGGGGTATTTATGTCAATGCGCACCCTTCGCGGAATCCTCTATGCCACTCGTGCACACTCGTCAGGGATATGCAGTGTTCACCATAGACACCAAGCATGCGACGATGAATTTCGCATACTCCAGCACACTCAGCCACCAGAAGATGATCCACACCTCTATGCTCTTCTTTGCTTGCCTCCATTTCTACAGCTGGACGAACACGTCAGACAAGTCCGCGCACCAACAAGGACATAACCCAACAACTGCGTGCGCCTGTGAGTTTTCACTATGCAGTTCTCCTACCACAGCGATGGAAGTATCGATACGTAACAACAGTGTTGCCACCTTTCCAGCAGACTGTGTGTTATGACGGGTGTTCGGTTTGCATTTGACAGCCCTCATGCGACACTACAATCACATACACCCAACCTGTCCGCAAGTTCAATTTGAAGGAGATTGCATTGGGATATCAACTACGTGTCATTTTGATGAAATTTCCTGCATTTGTAGTCGTCAGTGTACTCTGTCAAATGACAATTTTCAAAAAGGCCTTACTGTGTTAGTTTAAGAGAGATAGAGATCGAAATTTAATGCCAGTGAACTAACACCAGAAGAATTTTTAATTAATACTCCGGAAATACCTGTCATTCTCAATTAAAACCGATATAATTTATGGAAATATATATTAATTTTAATATTGTCAGCAAAACAGCGCCAATCTATCTTCTTAAAATCATTTTAATTAATTTGTGGGGAAAAACAGCCAGAATCGCATAGTTTCAAAAAGTGACAGCACAAAACTAATCCAAAATAAAATTTAGGGTACGTTTCAATAGTAAATAAGAACCTTGAAGGGCAGTAAAATGGTGTATTTACTTCATATCTATTTACACGCATGAATGGGTATTACATTAGTTTCATAATTCTTCATTAATGCATGAACTAAGGTGACACATTGGCCCGTGCAGTCACGATCAAATATCCTGAAAGGCTGACGTAAACATTACCGGTAAATCATTGAAAACAAGTAAAAAATACGAATATTTATACACAACAGGCAGCCGTGCTGCCTTTTTCAGTAGCCTATACATAACGCGGAACTCGGTAAAGTTAATATTAAGGGTACTTACACGAGTGCAGAGCACACAAACTCGCACAACCATATATCTAAAAACGCAAAAAATGCGTATACATCGTTACGTGGCATGGCATATTTAATTTCTGTGGGATTAATTAAATGTTCAATTTACCAAATTCGACGAAATTACCTCTATGTTTGGCGGTTAACACTAGACCTTGCGATCGAAACCTTACGATTTTTTGAGCCATCCCTACATCCGAGACATCTGCTCCTGCTGAATTTAAATCCAGCAAAATTTATTCCGCAAGGATTAAAAAAAATCAACATTCGTCGCTCGCATTGCGAGTCGCTTATATTCGAATACGAACATACGAACGAATACAGGCATAATTTTGAGCTAATTAAATCACAAAAACTACTCGATAAAACACACTTCAGAAATACGCTTTTGGTTTTGAAATTTTTAAAACATGCCTATTTCTTGAGTGATAGCATACCTGTACCCCTATAGTACCTGTATTTTTTTTCTATTTTCCGGGATCGTACGTGTACATATTACTCAGTGTTATATCTGCTGTTTTCTCTTCTTAAATACCAAATTTCCAACGTCTTTTACAACTTGGCAGGACTGCATATGCTGATCTTAACTCTAATCTGAACCGTCAACGATGCTTTAAATTATCTTAGCGTTAGATAGTGTTGCGATGGACCAAAAATCGATAACGAGCTGAGAAATTAAGACTCATCGGAGGTATATTTTCATGAGAGAAAATAAAGAGAGGAATTGAAGAGAAAGTCTGCATAACTGGTTAATTAGCGTTTTGGTGAAAGAGGATGCAATAGGCAATTTATTAAAAAATGTATCAGTGAGGGTTCTTAATAGGAGAAGAATCGATGACAAGTTGAGCTTCCAGCAGAAAACTAGCTCGTCCCTCTTATCTTTCCGGCTTCAAGAAAACTATCCATTCCACTCAATTACCCGGTAAAATGAGTATAAAATCATTCACTAAGGAAAATATAGACTGATGGAAATCAGATAATTGATTTATAATTGTATTCGTTCGCACAAGAGGAGCTGTTTAAATTTTGAAAACGGGACACAAAAACCATGGTGATTTCTTATATAACTAGTATTAATTTCACCCAACTCTTCCAAATACTTCTTATTCCATCTCCTTGAATATTATTCCTTATTTTCAAGGTTTGTGCACTACAAACTCAAACTTCACAAACAACTTTCGGGCTAATTAATGGATGATCTCCTTTGTAAACCAAATTCCGTCCTTTAAAGTTGATCCAACTAGAGGTCCAAGAGGTTAGGGTTAGCGGCCCTCAACAAAACTTCACTGGGCCAAATCTAGCCCCATGTAGTTCTGAACTTAGGACGTCTTTTACTGTATAATCGACGGTGATAGATATTGATCCTTAATTTTGGAGTGCAACACTCTATTTATTATTAAAGTACACGTATTAAGTGCATCGCTACATTTACTATTAAAGCCTAAAGCATGACATTATTCAAAATTATTTTGGTGATTTAGATTTAAGTTGGTCAGCAGTCGTAGCAATGACCTCTCAAATCCTCCTCGAATTCTTGTATATTGTTACTCATCAGTAACAATAAAATTTCCTTTATTGTGATTTTCCAAGGTTTTAACTATATTTTTCCGCGATTTTCTGAGACCCAGAATTCCTTTGCCATGAGGAAACAGTCCATTAAACGTATGTTGAATAGTTTTTCAAACATTTCCTTTAGTCAAACTCTGAGGGTTAATTTTATAATCCAACACTAATGCTTATGTCCATATGATGAAACAAATTCAACTGTTTTGAGCTTTAGAAAGCTTTTTGCGCATGCTGCGTAAAATTACAATGAAATAACTATCATCCAAATTATCCCTATCATCTTGTTACGCAAGTATTGTATCAAATTTTTCATGGTCCATGTATCTCATTTTCACAGGGAAAGAAGCTGACCCCACTACCCTGATGTGTGAATTTTACATGCCGTTGGTCTTAGTGCGTGTAATAGGCGAGCTCTACCCTCTCCATTTATACTTCGGGTTGATAACTGTGGTTCTTTCTCTTCCGCAAAGTAGGCTAAGTAGATTGCCCAAAGAGCATATCCGCGCCGATTCGCGACCGCCCCAACATTCGATTCTCGGTTGGCATCGGGAAAGGAGCCGACGAAAATGTCCACGGGAGGGATGGGGGTAAGGGGACCCCATGCGAGCGGATAAGCAATCATCATCACCATCATCTCCCTCCCGCGGGGAGTGTCGAACGCGCAATGATCCAGGACCCAAATTCCCTAAAACCACACTTGGCAACGCCGGGACGACGCGGGGGAGGAATGGGGAGCGGGGGGGACTGCCGTCTTAACCGAGAGAATGGAAGAGTAGAGTCTCGGAGGAAAGAGAGGATGGGGTGTGGGAGATAGAGAGGGAAGAGAATGAGAAGGGAGAGACCATTCACGGGGGCCGGGGAGTATGGTTTCGTGGCGCACGGGAGGTGGCAGTTGGTGGCATGGGGGAAAGGGTCTTGCGGCGTCGCCGCCAAATAAGAGGGGGCGAATCGCCGAGAGAAGGGAGTTAGAACCGGAATCCTCAGGCCACCCAACCCCTCCTCCCTTACTCCATCCACGTCCCACGCCGATCCTCTCCCCGACTTATCCTCCTCATCCTTTCGCCTTCCTTTCGCTTCCACCCCCCATGGATCTCATCTTGGGAAAATGGTGAAGTTAAAAAAAAATCTCATTTGGACGGTGGTCGAAACTGTTTTCTTCGTCCTTCATTAACTAAATAGTCATTAAATTAATTTCCAAATTTCCAATAATATTTTCTCATAAAATATATACATGATAGAGTAAACCTGGCTGTGACCACATTTGTTTTTCTATTTATTTTATCCTACAAAAAAATAGAAGTTTATACTTATATTGGAACATGATTTCAATGTTCTAGGATAGAAACAGGAAAGATTGTTCAATTGTTCTAAGAGGGATTTCAGTAAATGTGTTTTGACTGGCATGCATAAACGTCTGTTTGGGCTAAGGATTACAATTTTCAGTTAATGTTTTAGGCAGTTTTAGGAATAATTTAATTTCTCATTCAACTGAAAGTGAAACTAGACCAGCTGGCCAAGATCGAATGGATAGTTTTCTAAAAAGGAACACTGGTTTAAAAAGTATAAATGAGGAAACAATTTCTATATAACGGGAAAATGGTTGCAAAAAAATCCAAAATAAATATCTTCGTTGAACCTATATAATGTAAGTAATTACTATATTCTGTGATGGTAATGATAAGTGACATTTATTTATCATTGTGTCAAGTCAACTCAATGGTTTTTCAAGGAATCAAATCCAAAATATTTTCCAGTGTCCATTTCATCCATTCATCTAATTGCTTGTCATTGAAACTTACAGACACAGGTTCTAGGAATGGTCTAGGTCATATGCTCTCCAAAAATCAATTCAACGCTGAGGAATTAGGCTAGACCTACCTACTTTCTAAGGAAGTTTTTTATTTCAATATTTTGAAGTTATTATTTGAGTTTTTTCATAGCGAAATACCCCTGAGGAAAGTATTGACCTTCAACATGCTCTTAAATTTGTAGTAATTGTATGGTACAAATTTAAAATATTACTTTGATAATAAATATGCTTTTTGTTGTCTCCGGTGTAACTTTGTGAAATTTGCATAACAAATTGAAATGAAATTATTGACTTTGTAATTCCACACATTTTTTTGCGTGCACAAAGTGTGTGAAATTACAAAGTCCATAATTTAATTTCATTTCAAGAGTAAACTTACGTTACATCCAGTAAAAGTTACTTTGTATACCTTTTTAGAGGTCTATTAACCTTTTCTAACAGTATACACGCACATGATCCTTTCCATCCATTTCTAATTGATCTCATTGCAAATCCATTCGCCACTGTTTTATTTATGTTGAGTTGTCTTCAATAAACCATATGGCTAAAAAAAATGACGTTACACAACGTTTCATCAGGCCGCTATTTATTTATGGCTATTGACATGTTTCTTTGGGATTCTCATATCCCCCCAGCTATCCTACATAGCTTTACCTTAACTGTTAGGCCAAAACCGTTAACATATTAATCATGTCATATGATGCAACATTCTCTACATCATAAAATAAAATGTCTGGCAGTAGACAGTCCACCAACGCATTTATTGCTAAATATGGGTACACTTGGATAAAACATTCATTGGTACCCTTGCAGCCTTCACTTGGTGGAATAACTCCAGAGCACGCTCCAGCACATCGCTCGGGTTAAAAACCAAATAACAAGGGGTACAAAGGAAATCAATAACCTATGACCCATGTTCCAAACCTAAAAGAGAAAGCTTGAGTGCCCTCTGACGGGTCGCCGTATTTATTTTTAGTTACGATTATTTTTTTGTCGACGATTTCAGTACGAATGCTCTCAACACTTACTTATTCGAAAATGACATTGTAAACACCTCACTTAATCACTAAAGCACTTTCATGTTCATTAAACTTAAACTGTCATATTGACTAAAATGGCAACTTGATCATCAAAAATGATTTCATATCTTAATATTCGTGGTTTTATAAACGGATCGTCGAATAAGGGTTATCAAATGAAAACGAGTTTCTACCCTAACGTGTTTGAAGGTCACAATGCATGCTTAGTCGACGTCATCATGTTTTCGATGATAAACTCACGGTTCAGAAATGCGCACGATTCATTTTCAATTGGCACAAAGTTATTTTGCAAGCAATAAAATGCCTTTAGATCTCGTCGAGACAGAATCTAGCCATTTGATTCTATGGTAAAATTAGCTGCTGCATCTACCTTCAAAAAACACAACAAAAGTCGAAAGGTTTTTATGAGTTTTAGCTTCTAATATTTAAAAAATTATTTTAGTAATTTTAAATTTTTGCTCGGATCAAAATAGGTTGGCGGAAAGTAATGTTGTTAAACGTTTATTTAGGTTGGAAGATTTAAATCAAGTTGTCTTTGGAAGTGTCAGGGAAACTTACCCTTGAGGTTGCTAATTTCTTTAAACAAAAGATTTTCATTCTTAGGAGGCGTTTTTCACTGAAGCTACCCCTGAAACAATAGCACATTGAATCTGGAGCTGAAATCTCAATTAAAAAACACGATATTCCTTCTCAAGGCAATCTTCAGGGATTTATTGTCAATTTTACAATCCGCTGCGGAAAGTAAATCTCGCAAACATCGCAAAGTGCGAAACACTATTTGTGTTGTGATAAAAAATTCTAATGTAAGGTAAACTGGATACGAATTCGAGAGAAGAGGTCGCCAGGGACCTAGAATCCCTTGAAATGTGATTTCAGCGCTACTAGTTTGACCATCCTGGATAACTAGCAAAGCTTGCTGAAAATCAATTATTTAATTCCTTCAGTAAGGCCAGAATTTCTGATAAATTATAGGATTAAATATTGGATCTCCAAAAAGATTTTAAACACGTACCTCGTTCAATAAAAAATTGCTGATTCGGTTATTTTCGACCACTACTCACTCATTACTATTTTTTTTCTTTATGATTTATTCACAATTTGCCTCTACATATAGTATTTCTCAGGAGTATATTTTCAACGCTAAATCTTTCATACGAATTCAAACAAAGGCAAGAAACAGGCTAGGTGTTGAGGTGAAGCTTTTTGACTCTAAGAAATCTTCAGCCATGATTCTGAATTTGGTTTATCAGAGTTAAATATTTCATTGTATTGTATTAGGTTAGAATTGCATTCTAATAATTAATTTTCAATGGTTTTCTTCCCCTTATTGCCAATAAATCCTAGGTTACTTTTTCGTGGGTTATTAGTGGGACCCGACTCCGAAAACCATTCTCATCCAAAGACCTACAATTATTTGACTCATATAAAGGATTACTGTCTTATTAAAACAGGTACGTTAGGTCTCACTTCCCCTAAACAGAATCATCATGGTTGCCAAAAATCAATAATAATAATTATTGATCATGCAGATAGCAAATCAAAATTTCATACTTTCTTGTTTTTCTAGAGATACTGTTGGTAACAGTCTGGTTCAATTCCGCAACTGTTCATTTTTACTTTTCTCGGTAGGTAATTTATTTAAAAAATAAACAATGTTAGTCTACGGAGATATTGAATAAAAGGTTAAAAAACCCTTGTATAAAAAAGGTATTTATTTGCCCCAATAGACTAGTACCATTAAATAAATTCTCTCGATAAAAAAACTAGCAGCTTTTGTATTATTGAGGTTTCAGAAAATCACCATAAAAGCTTTTCTCTCCGTTGAATGAATTGTTCCATTCATTCATTCACCGGGGAGATAATATTTAACTTCTCGCTCACATTTTTTGTCGAAAAAACAACTTTGTTGGGTTCGGAAACCTAATGACCTTCGGCGTTCATCTCTTCACACTCTGGGATATTATGTTGTCTCTCATAGGCAAAGATGGAAGGGAAGCTTTGCAGGTTAAACAGAGGAGATGGATGGAAATCTGTGGGGATACTGAAAATCGAGATTACGCTGAAGGCTGACTTGCCCAAGTAAGGATGGAAGTGAGAATGAGCTAATATTTCAGATTTCATGAAGGCAGAAAGGTATTAGCAGGAATAAAATAAGAAAAGTACAAATGTGCTGGATTATTATTTTCCCGTCAAAAAATTCAATTGAGTTTTGAAATTTTGACCAACTAGCACACCGGGCAGCTCGAAAAATAAGTGAAAAGATATGAGTTTATGGTCGTGATCAACCCTCTAGAAACCCGAAAATTAAACTGAGTTGCATGATCCAACTTGGGGTGACGCATCGTCCAGTATTTTCATAAATCCCGGGCGGGCATGGCTTTCATACCTTCTCTTTACTTCATCAGTATTCATTTCCTTCGTAACAACTTAGCATCGATTTCAGAAAACTACTAAAGATCAGTTTCCGCTGCCCTGTTCACTTAGAAAACGACAGCAGTGATGTCTTCATTCGCGTATGTTTCCGCATACATTAATGAACATTAAGACAAGGGTTATAACATAGGGCATTTTTTAACTTTGATTCATATTATAAAATCCATATATTATGCATTCCTTCATAAAATTTCTTGTGAAACTTATCAGAAATTATTTGGGAGAACAAAGGATATCCCATTATTTTATAGATGCTAATTAAACGAAGTGTAATCACGATATGACTAAATGATTCCTAATGAAAACTGATAAGAGTGAGTAATGGCCATTACATATAACCTTCCCGTGATTTTACGTGATAGAGGGAATTTTGTTCTCGCATGACCCCTAAAACTGTATTCCCTTGGGACTATACCATGCCTGCGGATTGCTAGGAATTTCGAGAGAGGAAAGGGAGAGGCCCCTATCAAGTCACCGTGCCTTAGAATTCGAGAAGGCTGGTGAGAAAGCCGCTCTGTGAAAGGATGAGTCGTCCCTTAGCTCCAGGCTGACTCAGAAGATAAGACGCGGAAAGCAGCGGTGGTAGCTTGAGCGTCTAATTTACTGGCGAAGAAGCAAGGGGGGATGAATGGAACACGTTTATACTGGACCCCACGATGGACGAGGCCACGAGGAATATCTGGAGCTATGCTAGTGGAGTATTCATTGAAGTGATGGTGCCACGGGGAAAGCTCCAAGTTAGAGAGGCAACAGAAAACAAATAAATAATCTCTACATGATATATTGATGAACGAAATTAACAGATTAAAAATTGATGAATTATGGCGGCATACTGCGACAGATGTCAAGCAGTGAGAGAAAGGTGGGCAAAGCCTCGCAGTGTTCATCACAAAAAATACTCGCAGATCTATAACAAAAGCAGAAAATAACACGCGAGAAAATGTTAGAAAGGGAAACGGAATTTTAAGAAAATGCTGAAGATTAGAAAGATGGAACACCTGAAACAAGAAATCATCAAAGAAAATATAGGCACGTAGTCGACTGCTCACAGGGTAAATATTAATTGTCATCAAAAAGCTAGAATGTCCTAATTATGCCTAAAATTTGGACGGTAAATAATAATAATTATTATTATTATTATAAATAACTGGATTGAATTCTAAAAGTAGAAGTTGTAAAATTAAATATTACGAAATAGGACGCGAAACTTTATTTTCTACATAAATCTAAACATCGTATGAGCAGTAGCAGTTGTTGAGGAGGTGAACGACGGCTGAGGTCATTTGCGCCATCAGGGATGGATGGGAAAGGAGGATGGGTGGAGAGAAACCCGGCGTCGGCATTAACCTGCTCTTAACGAAAGGCGCCAAGGGGTCCGCAGCTTAACGCCCCATCCGACAGACGGACGTCGTACTCACTCAAAGTACTCTCCACAAAGCACCTCAAGTAGGGATCCGGATACTGCTGAAAAATATCTTCAGCTTCCAGGATTCAAACTCGGGTCGTCAGTACGTGAGCCCCGCAACATGCCGATCCCCATATTGATGAGGCCTTGTACTTAGATTAGATGGTCTCCGCGAACAGATGTTTAGCTTTTGAGAATTAAGAATTTGACTGCCAACCTGAACTACTAACTGTGCATTAAATTTAA
Organism: Hetaerina titia; assembly: GCA_037158775.1. NCBI lineage: Eukaryota > Metazoa > Arthropoda > Insecta > Odonata > Calopterygidae > Hetaerina > Hetaerina titia. The sequence goes on from CM073771.1 coordinate 59,606,366, forward strand.
CGTAATCCGCTTTAACTCTTATTAGAATATGAATATCTAAGAGCTTCAATTTAAGATTTTTGTGGTGAACTAATTTCATCTGCTACCAAATTTTGATTGCCTGTCAAGATACGTACAACAATTACTGACCGATAGCAGGAAGGCCGAGTGATCATAGTTACATTTTAAGGAACCTTTCTTGATTCCTTTTGGTACTAGTAACAAAGATAACTTGGAGGACACATTTTTTTAAGTAACCTATGACTTGTTATTTGAATAGGTACTACTGTAAAAAAGTTATAACCACAAAAACCCTGTGCTTATTTCTTAGCTTCAATTTTCGACGTAAAAAATTTAATAATTTGTGATGACTCCCTTTGAAAAGATAATAACATGCGCTAACTCATTGTCATTTTAATGCGTTTAACACCGTAACTAGTCTATCTGTACTTTAAAGAATAAATTAATGTTTGAATCAATGGAACTTTTTAATAAAAGTGACTCAAATGAAAAGTCTCAATCAAGTTTTTACCTCAATTGCAATAGACCTGAAAATTCTTTCAATAATACGTATGTCACCAAGATCCGACTATACTTAACCTCTAATTTCAAATTATTACAAATTAATCCTGAAGAATGAAGAAAAACGGCAATCGTATGATAATCTTGAATGTTATGCAAAATAAGTTATAGTAAATCTATCACCTTTATGATTCCCATCTTTTGTCAAACGTAATTTAAAATCTGCATTGCAACTCGAAAATTACTTCCGAAAGGAAGATTCTTTTAGAAGACGTAGTATTGGAAGCCCATCCATCACCCTTTCAGCACCACGACCTTTCTATACCACACAAAATATGACCCCTCTCTCCCCGGTGCAAAGTTTGAATCCTTCTTTATGCCCGCCGACTTGCGAGCTCATCTCTTCCGTTAATGCCTAGGAGTTCCGCCCGGCATCCTTAATATCCTAGCATGCGGGAAACCCCCACTGCCAATTTTTCACGAAGTCCCAGTTTCGCGGAATTTCTTCGCCCTTAAAAAGGGCCAAACCCTTTGACTTCCTTTGCGTCCAATTTGCACCTCCGTAACGGGCTCTACGTCCCTTTCTCACCGTCTCCGCCTTCTAAACCTTTTTACTCCTTTTATAATCCTCTCTCAGAAAGAAACATCCCCAACTCAATGTCCTCCTCCGTCCATAGTCAGGACTTAAGTCTGCCTTCTTTTCACTTACCAATCCCTCTCTAACGCAGCCAGAAGGAAATCAACACCATATTTTTCCAAAAAAATTGATCGAATGCGCAATAGAATTCGTCAACATAAGGGACGTACTTTAAGATCTGTAACACCCGTGGCGTGATACCGGTGAGGCATAAACTAACTTCAACGAGAGGCTAAATGAAGGCAATGTCGTTGTTGTTTATTGTAATCATTATGTAGGCATCGAACAGTTGAAATCGATGGCCTTCAATCCACGGTTTTCGGAGTATTTAAACAAATTTTCTTTAATGGTAGATCTCCCATGAATGGCTATAAATACACTGAAGTATACAAAGCAAATAATACATATTATATAAATGTAACAAAGGCATCGGATCTCTTCATATTTATTTATTTAAGGATTTATCGTTGCAATCAGGCAATTGTCCTGGTGGCAACGGTCATATAGACCGTCACATGCTTGTTAAACTTAATGCGTATAATTACGTAATAAATAAACTTTTCTACGAAAAAAATGCAAGAAAATTATCAAAGCTAACCTTATCTTCATTCCCATTTCTCAAGTCACACAGTTTTATTTTTATTATTTCCCGTATAGTTATTATTCTAACCGTTAAAGTACTTCAATAATGCCTCACAAAATGAAGCCATCGACCAAAGAATCAGTATTATTTTACAGAAAATAGTAGTACGTAGGTAAAGTCTACTACAATTTGCCGGTAGACCTGAGTGGTTTCCGTGGAACTAATTTGCCGGAACCAGGCTCTGAGATCTCCTCTTTTTTACGCACACCTGGAAAGCCAGAGGCGGTCCAAGGGAAGGAATTGGATCCCAAACTTTAATTCGTAATTTCACGCACAGATTGGTCTAGTAGAAGGTTAGCTATTCGCTTCGAACCATCGAATAAATCTTCAGGTTCATAACAACGGTTGGGTTTAATGTAATGTAAATGTAAATTTTTGTTTCATTTTATATTTAGTATGGAGGAATTTACAGACAGTGATGAAACAATAAAACCGGTAACCAAGTTGAGATCGTATACTTTGTCATAGGCATTGCAGCATTTGCGAAATATTAACCAGATTTTAATTATTTTCTCACCCAAGTCATTCTCGGGGATCAACTTAAAGAAACTGTGTCAAGGCAGTGAATCGGGTGTGAGGGTTAGATTCGGATAATGGTTCCACTATGAATTATGAGTAACTATTACAGATTTTTAAATTTTTTTAATTGTTTAGGTTTTAAAGATACCGAAAAAATCACTATGAATTTTCACTTGAGAATATTATATCATATGAACAAGAAGTGATGGAATTGCTTGTAACATATATATATATATATATATATATATATATATATATATATATATATAGATGATGCGGAAGTACTCACGAGAGCAATATAACTTTTGGACGGCACAATAGAACACAGAATAAAACAGATAACACGTAAAAGGACACTCACTCTGTAGATGATTTAAGCTTTCGGCCTACTCCGAAGCCTTCTTCAGGTCAGACTGCAGTCTGGTCTAAGCAGTTCAGGTCTAAGCAGTCTGACCTGAAGAAGGCCTCGGAGTAGGCCGAAAGCTTAAATCATCTACAGTGTGAGTGTCCTTTTACGTGTTATCTGTTTAATTCTGTGTTCTATTGTGCCGTCCAAAAGTTATATATATATATTATCCTCCCTTCATTTATATCGTATATCACGTAAACAATTAGTCAACAGGCAGAGATTAAGACACCAATAATAATCATAAGTTCCTTTAATATTTGCAAAGTGGACCAAACAATCCAAACAATAGGAATGCATTCTAGGCTAGTACAAAATTAAATTGATCTATTCAGAAAAATAATATGAAATAAAAGTAAAAAATAAAGTACGTAGTATTTTCGATTTAATTTTCACTACCGTCAATACATGTGGGTCGTGGAAATATGAACCTCTCTCCTCAGCCAGGGTACAACAGTAGCTTCTATCTCAAGCAGGTTGTTTTTGTTCTTAATTCTACACTGTTCTCCAGCATTTTTTCTACTTGAAATTTAGGGAAGATAACGTTATTTCTAGTCATTATATGCGTAGATTGTTAGCATTTGGGATGAGAAGAAGAATAAAAAAATAAAATGGGCAAAAAGAAAAACTAATACGTGCTCGGCATGGAATGGAGAAGGTTGTCGGGTGGAATTCAAAGAAGACCGGAAAATTGAATGCAGAGCATACTGAATGGCGTTGGAATGTTGAAGACTGTCATAGAGAGGAGAATGCGGGGTATGCGAGGTAGCCGGAGGAAAGGTCTAGGCGTGTTGGGTAGAATGATCGGAGATTAAAGGTAGAAGGTTGATATGTGAAATTAAATGAATGTCAACTGCAGTGCATGTAATTTTAAATACGTCGCGTTTAAGAAGTTTAGAGATATTCATTGTTTGGGTTAATGAACAGCCTACCTTAACTAATAGACTACACTTTATATACAACGGTATTGATTTTTTGTAGAAATTCAGTGGTACATAATAATGTTTTTTTCGAATTAAGTAAAACAGCCATTTTAACAATGATTTTATCTCATTTTTTTAATTACTTAACTTTAAACATTTACTTCAATTTTCTATTCTGTGACATAGCCTTTAAAAGTTAGATGTATCAGACTTCTAAATGTCTGTCTCAGAGTGCTGTAAAGAGTAACACAATAGCGGTGTCCATTATCACACGTGAATTTCAACGTGTTTATGGAGGAAATGGCAAAAGTGGCGTTTAGAACTGGAGATAAGAATGAAAGTCAGTGGCGTATGCATGCCAAACATTGTCTAATAAATACCTCGTTGCTAGGTTGCAACTATTATTCTACAACCTTCTTCTTTATTTTCAAAGAGTTGGTTTTGTTTTTATACGTGTTTCCAATGTTAAAAGTGATATTTGTCAAGTTCATGCCCTATTAGCAATGCTTTCCACTCCCAATTCCATTACCGATCAAGTTTTCGAGGTAGCCGATATCATAAGTTTCGTCTAATTGGGTCCACCCAAGCATTTAGGAGGACCTTTCCTCTTGCTTTCTCGCTTCTCACCATGACCTTAGACCTTTTTGTCCTGATTTTAAGCTTAAATTTGCCCAAAATTTACTATCCTAAATCCCTATTTATTTATCCATATCCGTATCTTCAATAGTGTTCTTGTACTCGTATCACGTGAAACACATAAATTATTTTCTTTCCTAAATATTTCGGTTCCTTATTTTCTCCCACATTAAATTGCTTGCCTGACCCCATGACTTTGTTGCATTATTATGACCACAAGAGAAATCGCTACTTTTGACATTCAAATAGATGGATTCTGAGCACCTAAATTGTGTATGATTTAGCTAAAGTTGTGGGAGACCGCTGGGGGCCAGTTGTAGTGTGAATTCGTCGGACGATTAATAATGAAGGACAGTGCAACCCGGGGAACATTCAAGGATTTCGTTTGGGTAAAATCAAGGGCGCGATCACTCTTGAACCTTGGCTTCTCTCCACTCTCTGCCCCCCTCTGCTCTCTCTCTCTCTGCCCCCCGTAACCATTCTTTATTTCCTGGCTCCGGAAGGAATTTGGATCTCTCGTAACCTTGACACAAGCGCGGGGACAGAAGCGAACTCTCGCGCGGATAAGTGGAACATATTCTGCACATTCCCTGCTTACGAGATGCCAACGACAGGGGAAGAACGACTGATTAGCTAGAGGCCACATTTCCATGGAAATTGCCTCGGAGGTGTCGAGATCACCACCCTTTATGGGATATTTGGGGCGATCGGGAATTTTAAGATATAAAATTTGGCCTTCCCATTTTTCGAAATTCTTCCCTTCGAAGAGAATCGCTTCCTTCCAAGAACTCGTAATAAATTTGAATTTCATTAGTACTCTCACTTTACACGTGAACATTTTTTCGTGTAATTCTAACAAGATACCTCATATTTTTCGCTCGTTCCAGCAATGACCGAATTCCAAAGTGAATATTCATTTTAGTATGGCCATTTTAGCAAATGGGAAGCAAAAACGCAAGCTGTCAGAAATTATATTTCTAGAATAGGCCATGGAAAATCAATGACCACACCTTATTAGTTGCGGTTTTCTTTTCCCCCGAAAATTTCTCCATATTGTCTCGTATCTCTCGACAGACTTCAACCACAGTGACCTATGTTTTCCCTGACGGAAGATACACAAAACCTGACTTAGGCAAGCTTATTGAATACAGTTTTTACTAAACAAAAAGAAAGCCAATCAAATAGTTGTTATATGAAATATAGCGTACGAATTTGTGGAACTCTGATTTTCCCTGTACCCCTGTCTTCGGCTATTAACGTAGCTTTGGAATCTTACCCTCGCTCACAGGGAAATTTGACAAATGCAATTCAGGAAGATTTGACAAATACTCATATACTACCATGTAAAGCGAGTAAATGTCGATGACGCAATCTACAATATCTTTATTTCAGTTTTCCGTATGCCCAACGTATTCGACGATTAGAGAAACTATAACTAGTGAGAGGTTGGAAAAAGATATATTTGATACTCCTTTTATGGCGAATCATAAGATAATTATGGCTATAATTATTTGTACAAGTAAGTAACAAAGTAATATCTGGTGCTTTCCCGGCGTATTTGTTTCATGAAGGATTCTCGGGTCTTCCACCGGGTCAGGGGATCCATGTTGGCCGACGCGACGTTTCGATGCCCGACTCGTACATAGTCTTCAGGGTTGAAGCTCAACCCTGAAGACGATGCACTATGCTCTATGGGGTATTCTAATATCACATATAACATAGAGTTAGGTCGCTGAATAAAAAATTGTAAAATATTTCCCAAAAAATTTATAAGTACCAAATTACGGGACACTATGATTTTACTTCGCCAGAAAAATACATTCAAATCAAATAAGTGACACTAGGAGTAGACTGGAGGGTCATGCAACATATCCGTAGCATTTGGAAGTCTCATGCTTCTAAATATCTGTCTCAGACTGATAGAAAGAGTAGGCCAATAGCGGTGTTCATTATCACGTGGCTTTCGACTTGTTTATGGAGGAAATGGCTAACGTGGCGTTTAGAACTGGAAATAGGAATGACAGTCAGTGGGGTATGCATAAAATCGCTCAAATTTGCGAATAATCAAACTTTAGTTAGCCTGTCAGCAGAGGAGTAACAATTATTGCTGAAAAAGCATTGTAATAAGTACGCGATGAAGATTGATTTAAACACAACAAAGGTTATGAGTTTTCCAAGAAGAAGAAACGTTAAACGTTAAAATGGGAGAGCAAACATGAGAGCTGAGAGCAGGTTCACAGTTCACGTATTTTGGGATATTTTGGTCCAATTTGGCCACACTAGCGGGGGTATAGCAAGTAGAATTGTGTTAGGCAAATAGAATTTTGTAAGGAGAGAACTGATGATAGTGACCTTACGCAATGAGGTTAAAAACACTTTGGTTTTGAGCGTGGTTTTGTACAACTCGGAACTTGGGTCATTGACGCAAGATGATAGGGGTAGATTAGAAGCTTTGGAAATGTGGGTGTGAAAGAAGTAAAATGGACGGAAAGGAAAACAAATAAATTAGTAGAAGACATATCCAGGAAGAAGAGAGGATTGAAGGGGGAAACCCAAAGAAGGCACGAAATGTGGATGTACAGCATTTTCAATGGCGAGGGAATGCTGAAGGCTATAATAGAGAGCAGGCGAGGTGGTTACCCCTATTGATGATGCCTTCAGCATCAAGCATTCAGCATTCAAGTAAAGGATAGGCTTTTTAGACTGAATGAAGGGTGGTAAAATGTGTTTGAATTGATGAAGGATTTGATGTAATATGACATGTAGTTGTGTGTCTGGTGAGGCTAGACAGGATATTCAGTGTGTGTCCATCCTACCTTAAACGGCAGCCTACCAAATGACTAACTGGCAATAGAGATTCTTTCAGTAGCAAAAGGGTCATTTAGGCAGGAATAACTTAAACATGCAAATGAAGGGGATATACTGATATTTAAAAGACTTGTAAAAACTTTCAAAAAAACTTTAAAAAAAATTCCAAACAGGTGTTCACGCGCTATATGGACACGTCGAACCTTGATCGTATAATTCTGAGTAGAGCTAAAATTCCCTAGACCTCACAACTTCTAACTTTCTTAAGTCAGGCCTCGACATACTATAAGTGTCCCCTTCTCGGCCCGTTTCAAATTAACGCTGAACTTTTGGCCAAGTTTACGGGTAAATGTGAAACTGGCCGGATAATCCTGAAGCATTCTCCTTGGGGAGAAAAAATCCCACGCTATTTTCACTTTCCTTTCGGTTTCCGTTCGCTTTGCATTTCCTCCCGTTAATGATAACTTTTTCCAAAAACTTCCAAGTTGAGCAATCCGAGTTGGCTTTTCGTCGAACGTCAAGTGTGTGGAAGAGGTGTAAAAAAAAATCTCGCGGCAGGAATGGGAAGTGTCAAAGAGAGAGCAGAGTGCTCTCCCGAGTGGCGCGGATGAAGCACGCCCCGAGTCGCACAATCCGCGCCCATTGTCTCGTGGGTCTATTTTCATTTTGACTGAGCCTAACGTACTTAAAAATGAAAAAAATAAACCGGAGCGAAAATAATACCTCTCTCGCCCTCTATGCACGCGAAGTAAAATAATAACATTTCATTTTCTGCCGCTGCCGTAAAAATATGGCGGCACATGCTTCGCTTCAAATCCAGGAGTGAATGCCTTTCGTGCACCTATGACAATAAAGTTGCACGTGGATGTAAATGAACCGAAAGGGTACCAGAATAAACAATTCAGGGGCGAAGTATTAGCGTCTCTCGCAGGAATCACGAGCAGTCTTGAAATTTCCTCCGATCCTACAGAATAAGGCAGTGAGAAAAAAATATTACATTTTGTCCCTAACAGCCATAAACTGTCACACGAATTTCTCTTTTCACATGTGACTTGTCGCTCCATCACTCGTGAATATTTTGCGTGGGAAATTTGGCTGTGTTGAATATAGTATTTCATTTGTTGTATTAATTGAAATTCACACGAATGAAAGGATGTATTTTCAATGGAGGGTAACGAAAAAAATGTTTCCCAAACTACCCACGGGAGAGTAGGTAGGCGAATAAAATAATAAAATCAATTTTCGCCAATATTATACCATTCAAAAATATGTAATACGAATGGGTTTTAAGATTTTAGATGGTTAATAATTAAATTTATGGTCGTAATAGGCGAATGAATTTTACTCTCTGAAATTGTTGCATTATAATGCACACCTCGGCGTTATTTTTAATATTGTTACTTCCGTTTGTCAGTGACGGGCATACTAATGTTTAAATAATTATTCAAATTTCGTAATAATTGATATTCCGTCGAAACTTTTCTAAGGCATTTCATACAATACTTACAGGTTGTAGCGTGCCGGGTAGAAAATTCTACTTCTGAATAAAAAATGGTCGCATTTCCCTCACGGTCGTAGTACACGCAGAGCGAATCCAAAGATGCGCAAATTTTATTGTGCTTGAAGTTAACTGCGAGGCCAGAGGGGATATGTGAAAGGCTGCATTCATTTTTTTTATTTCATATAATAGACCTTGCACAAAAGAAGCCTTTAAGCTGCGCTGATAGTAATGTACCTTAGAGGACGTTAATGGGCTTGTGATACACAGTTAGATGAAGAATATAGGCTTTTGAAAAAATATGCTGTTGTAACAAATTTTCAAACTTCGATGCGTTTCACAATAACCAATATGGTATTTATAATTGACTCATTATTGATTGAAAGGGTAAAATAATCATATTATCCTGCATTTCCCCGCATTACAGCTCCATGGTACCATCAAGAGAATAAGTGTTGGAAAAAATTTCGCTGTTTACCGTGAACCGGTTGATCACTTCGTTGATGCTTATTGCTCTCAAAAAGCAGCATTTATTCACTTAATTCATCTGTGATCACAGGAGATTATACGCAAATCGAGTCGGAGCACAAACCAATAGCTTTGTGCTCCGACTGTGTGCTAGCCCAGTGCCCGTGTAGTCAATCCGGACACGCTAATTATGGGGAAAATGAACGAAACTCGATAATTGAAGTGAAAAAAATCACCCTGGTGGCTCCTACGCATGACTTGCAAGGGAATACAATGACTCACCGTAAAGTGCTTACTCCACCTGTTCTGGCTATCTTTCCGTCGTAATTTTGCTTCCATATCGACTAAATTCTACGAACTTCTTCTATTTCTTCAGCTATACCGCGTCATTGTCGGTAATTCGTAATTCCGTCAATTTCAGAACTTCAAGAATACCTGCCCTCAACATTATTATCTGTCATAACAGAAAATTATAACTCTGTAATTTCACAATATTAAGATGGTGTCTAAATTAAAAGTAGTTGAATTACAAATCAAAGAGTATGAATCGATTCCGTAAAGACACGCTTCAAACAGTTAATTATATAATCTATTACTTGCGTAATCACGGCCCTAGGTCGTACTTGAATGAACCTTTTCATGAATGAAGAGCAATTCCTGCACGGATATCAACTGCCAAGAGATTTTATTTTGTTAGGAAACTGGACAACTGATCAGTAGAGGAGATACTACGAGGGTCATCCGGAAAGTAGTACCCGTTCGTGAAATAAAGACACAAAAGTAAATATTAACAAACATAAAAAATTTTATTTGAAAGAGGATACTTTAAACTACTTCTCAACATAATCTCCAAGCAAATTAAGGCATTTGTCATAACGTGTGACAAGTTTCTGTATTCCTGCTGCATAGTCCTTCGCCGCCAGCTCATTGAGATACAGGGTCACTCCTTCTTTAAGTTCTTCATCGCTGTCAAATCTTTTTCCTGCCAAAAAGTCTTTAAGCTTTGTAAAGAGATGAAAATCTGAAGGGGCCAAGTCCGGGCTATACGGTGGATGGTCGAAAGTTTCCCATTTGAATTGCTGCAAAAGTTTTTGTGTTATCCCAGCTGCATGAGGCCTGGCATTGTCATGAACGAGAATGACACCAGTAGACAATAGGCCTCACCGCCGATTTTGTATTGCCCGCCGTAATTTCTTTAATGTTTCACAATACGCATTGGCATTAATAGTGTCTCCACGGGCCATAAAATCAATAAGCAATACACCTCGTCGATCCCAGAAAATGGTTGCCATGAGTTTCCTGGTGGACAGAACTGTCTTGAATTTTTTTGGTTTGTTTGGTGAATGAGTATGATGCCACTCCATTGACTGTCGTTTACTCTCAGGTGATGCATAACAAACCCATGTTTCGTCACCAGTAATTATGCGAGTCAAGAAAGAGTCTCCTTCATCAGAATAACGTCCCAAAAACGTCAGTGCTGCAGCCATACGCTTGGTTTTGGGCTCATCTGTAAGCATGCGAGGGACCCATCTTGCACAAATTTTTGCATAATGCAGATGGTGTTTAACAATTTCATGAACAATTGTTCGAGAAACATTGGGAAAATGCTCACAGATGTCATCAATTGTGACGCGCCGATCGTTCCTCACGAATTCGTCAACTGAGCTCACCAGTTGGTCTGTAATGACAGACGGTCTCCCCGAACGCTCATCGTCGTGTGTGTTCCCCCTCCCCATGTTGAAGTTGCGACACCACCGCCGAACAGACGACTCGTCCATTACATTGTCTCCATACACCTCCTTTAATTGGCGATGAATATCACATGGGCGAACGTTTCTTGCATTGAGGAATTTAATCACTGCCCTCACTTCACAACTGGCGGCGTTCTCAATTTTTTTAAACATTGTAAACAATCACAGAAACAACACAGGCAATGCTAGCGTCACGCAACTTGGCTCAGAGAAGGCAGACAAGCCACTGAAGCTATCTGATCTCGTCCAGCGGCTACTCGCGTCGTCAGCACTTCATGCGGCACGAACGGGTACTACTTTCCGGATGACCCTCGTATATAGTAGATGTTTAAAAGATTTCTTAAACAAAGCAACTTATTACTATTACAAAATTTATTTTGCTCCTAATCGACATTTATTCCCTCCGGGTCATTGTCACTGCCTAAACACAGCAATCGGCCAGAAGGTTGAAACAGTACATTTTGTTTATAAGGTCACGGCTTTATGAAGTTATACCGGAATTCGTATGCAGCTCCTTAGTTTTAAGGGAACTTCTGTGACCTACCTCACAGACAGAAAGCCTATAGCAAAGAGATATCACGGTTTGTGTATTTCTGAGTACATGAAAATTAACCCAAAGAAAACATACTCCCCAGATTGTGGTCTTTCCTTCAATCACTCCTTCAGTGGGCGGCTTAAACGGCGCGCATCCTCGTCCGCGTAGGCTTCAGACAAGGCGCCTCTCCCATTGGCGGCTACTAACAACCGATCCTTCCAAAAGTCTCTGACCTCCACTCAATTTCATAATATGACTCTATCCCCCTGGCCTTCCCTCCTTCCACTTACGAAAGCTCTTCTACCCAATTAAGAAAGGAGCGGGGATAGTTTGGTGTTTCAACTCCCTCGCTCCGTCTCGTCGCCAAGGCCTCCAAAAGTTTGAAAACAGGAATAAACCGGGGGGAGGGGGGCAAAACGAAATCCGAATTTGTCACGTTCGTGCCTCTTTCCTTAAGTGAAACTAATTCAATCGAAGGACTCGACTTTTTATCCGCTTCCAGGACTAATTGACACCGAAGAGAGAGCATATGGAGCGTCTTGCAAGAAATGAAACACATGGAGAGCACGAAGGATAATTAGCAAAACAATAGCTTTACGAAAATCAACAAGAAATCTCCTTCATAATATACGTATCACTAGCAAAATAATTATATTTCTTAACGTGACCTAAGTCACGTTAAGAAATATAATTACACGGTACACTGAAAGTGACTTAGGTCACTGTATTTAACGCAAATGTCACTTATATATATATATATATATATATATATATATATATATATATATATATATATATATATATATATATATATATATATAAACCATAAACTCAGTAATCAACCCAAAGGTCGGTTTAGTAGGTGATGGTAGAGCTCACCCGTGTACCAAGACCGACGGCGTGTGAATATTCACACATCAGGGTAGGGGGGCCAGTTCCTTTCCCTTATATATATATATATATATATATATATATATATATATATATATATATATATGCTATATATATATATTCTCATAGAAATAGAGATGAGGAAAGGGGATAGGAACACACATAAAGGACGAACACAAGAGAGGTGGGGAAGGCGGATTTGAGCAGATCACAAATGTAAAAATATTTTCCTCGACCGGGATATTTCTATATATATATATAAAAAAAAACACAGTAATCAACCCGAAGGTCGGTTTAGTAGGTGATGGTAGAGCTCACCCATGTACCAAGCCTGACGGCGTGTGAATATTCACACATCAGGGCAGGGGAGGGGGCTAGTTCCTTTCCCTGTGCCGATTATGGTTTCCCAGGAAGATCTGGTACCCGAAAAATCAACTAGCTTGGGTGGAGCTGCAGGTGCCCAAAGTGCCTTGCCCGGGAATCAAACCCGGGACCCTCCGGTCAGTAGTCCAACGCTCTACCCACTAGACCACCGCGACCCGCTATATATATATATATATATATATATAAAATAATACTAATTCAACTCTCATGAAGCATATTTATAACAATTTGTTCATTCCTATGAATATCATTCAACTTTTAAATTTTGACTGAAAAGGTCTAGTAGCTAAATGGAATGTACCTCTTAATCTCGACACACATATGTATCAACATTGATTTACTAATAATAAATTCAAATCGTTTACGGGAAAAACGTACGAAAACACTGAACCAAACTATTTTTTTATTCAGAAATGTTTTATTCTTAGGAATTTTAAAATGTTTCCCCCAAAAACCTGTTTGATTGCTTTCGTTGGAGTTTTCGTTATACTGTGGCTAATTGTCCATTCCGTTTTATCACGATTATTTTCGTATTACTGCTTTATATTTCGTATTATTGGGCTGTATTACGTACTACTCAACATCCATACCTACTTCTAGCTTTTACCATAGTGCCACAAGCACTTGATGTCGCACTGCTTTCGGCCATTGTCAACTCTCCACCAATGTCACATTCCGTCATGTTGGAAGCACCTTCTCTCCCCTCTACCTTCTCACCCTCTCTCTCCCTTCCCCCTCTATTCCTTTCTTCCCTATCCCTTCCCACTCTTCTCCCCACAAAGTGGCGTCCTGTCGTTCAGGACGCCGTAAGTGACCAACCCAACTCCATCTTGGGCTGTTTTCAACCCCACCCCCCGTTGTCACACTTCACCAAGGCAGAACAAATACTCTCTCAAAATAAAGTTAGGTATCCCCTTCAGGGATTCTCACTTTATAAAGGTATCCTTATGCCATAACGTCATACTTAAAATTAACCGTATTTCCTGCTGGAGGACATTTACGAGAGGACAGATTGAAGCAATGCAACTAGTTGCAAATTGAAAAAAAATATTGACCGAAATGGAGAGTAAAGCATTTTAACAGTTTTATTAATTAGATTAGTGTGAAAGCTTCAATAAAAATCTTTGCGCAGTGTTGGAGAACGCAGTTGAATTAATTACTTTGGCCGTTCTTGTCGTAAATTCACGGAGATCCAAGCATCTCCACGTCTTCCGAGTCACGAAGAACTTGGTACTTCTCAATAATATTCCCCAGGCCCTAAATCCCCTTTTTCAAATATTGACTTCTATAATCATTATATAATTCATAATTGCACGTTTTGTGAGTTAGTATTTTCAATTTCCAGCGAGTTAATCAAAATTCATAAAAAATAAACAAATGCGTACGCTTACTGGAGTTTTCGAGTGCACACGTGGAGGAGAATGGTAAAAATAAAATGGAAGAGGAAGTAAAAAAAAGGAAAGAAAATCATAAGAAGCCACACTTGTTAGGCGACGAGAGATTTTGTCCGAGGAAATTCGTAGCAGGCTGGGAAACTGGATGAAGGGCATATTGAATGGCAATAAAATGTTGAAGTCTGTGATAGAGGAGAGAATATTAGGATAAGCGAGTATGGGGAGAAATAAATACGCATTTTGGAAGGAATGAATGGAGATAGATTTCATTGGAGTCGAAAAATGGTGTATTGATACATGGATCTTGAGGGTTTCGTGTTAAGTGACCTTAGAAATGTGGTACAGCTTCGTCCCTGATTACACCTGAAGCCCAACTTAGCCATAAACTTCAACAATAAAAAGATCTTTAATATAATAATGGACAGTAGACAAATGTTAGAAGACTATGATGCGTCAAACGCCTAACAGTGGAATGATGACGGTTAAGATGAAAGTGTCTTGTAAAGTTTGAATGAAAATACTATTTAAGTATTAATTTCTGTCAAGTCACAACCACTCGTCGTACGGGCATTAACGCGGCACGTGTGCCCATGGTTTCAATCCCAAGGCTCTAATTATTATGTGCAAAGACTCCTTACGATCAACTGTCTATGACACAGCGTAAAAGCTGTGGTACAATTCTGTCCACCGGAATTGTTCAAAATTATCTGAGAGTGAGTTTGCGCTCTACAAAGCATTTCCGGGGAATGCACCGCAAAAGGAGTCTGCGACGAATTCAAACAAAAGAACGAGGATGCGAAGTAAAAGATGGCAGCGGATTGGTCGGAAGCGGAGAGAAATGAGGTGAAGGGATCCCTCGGGGGCGAAAGGGTTCGAGCAGACAGTTCGGATGATAGATACCTGCAACTCCTGCAGGAGGGAATACAAATGGGTGGGAGTCAGGGTTATAAAGATTCGACAATAAATCATGAAGAGAGAAAGGAGCTTAGTGGAAGTAAATTCGGCGAAGGAGTGCCATGAAACAAAACCTAGATCCTCTCAGCAGTCAGCATACTTATTGGTTTTAGTTGAAGGAGGAGAAGTATGCAGCGAAAACCCCTGAGGATGACGGGAGATGGTAATTTTGCCGTCGATCATCTTTTTTTTTCGCGAACCTCCTCGCGGATGGAGCTCAAAGTTGGAAGTTGTGGCGTCCATATGGTAAATACACGTACACAGAAATGTTTCTCGGAGAAGAAGAAAGTAGCTAATGCCTAAGCCACTTTCCTCCATCTCCGCTCGTAAATATTAAGATATTAATGCGTCACAGTCATTCGAGTCCTCTTCCATCAGAGTGATTCGGATAACATAATAAAAAGTAAGTGGATGCTCCTTATTCAAGTATCGCTCTTATAAAAAATTGGCCATTGGTATATCAACATTTCTAATTTCCTTAAACTCAATTTTCCACAGTCTTGACTAAGTGATATATAATTTTAATGATTGAATATTTCAGTGTCAAACGCAGAAAGTCATAAAAAAAATGTATATTTCTAGTTCATATTTGATTTCACAAGCTTTCATTAGTCTAAATATTTCACTGGTTTTCTATTTAGATGAACACCTTTTATATTATACGACGGATAGAAATTATTTTCCAGAATATCATCAGGTTCTACGTGCTTTAAAATTTTCATGAGTAGCTAAACCTTCACATATCATAAATTTAACGCTTAGGTTTAGTTTTAAATGGTTATTTTGCATTATTGCATTACTGAATGACGTCCATCGACGGCTCCTTTAATAATAAAACTATTCTTCCGGAGACTATCAACGCTCTTACACATAATGGTGAATTTCATGTTTCATACTACCAATTAGTTTCAACTGTAATAACACTATAAAATATTGAACGATGAGTTTTTCTAAAAATTTATTACTCGATCAGTCGATAGAGCACACTTCAATTATTATTTCTACCAATCATGTTATTTCTTCACTGCTGATTTTGCAACTCTCCTCAATGATAAATAACGTTTAAAATTTTTTCATAATACATGATATTGCATTTTTTGGTTTTAAAATCCTTCACTTTTGATTATTATGTATCACTGTTTACGTTACTTTGATTACCTCGCATAGCGTTCTCCCATCTCCTATCATATCACGCGCCTCCTCTATCACCAACTTATTGTGTGTTTATTCAATTTTTCTTTAAATATTTACTTAGTATATAAATAACCGCACTTATAAAAAAAAACAATAGCGAAAGTAATCATGCAGCAACGAAACGTGTTCGCGCACCTAAAATCCCTTTGGCATTCGCACAATAAATGGGCATAACTACCCCAATGTAATCTATCAGGCACTTAAAACCTTCCATCACTGCTAATTAGTAATTAAAATAGGCCATTAACACCGTTAACATCGTTCCCTGTTTCGAGGATAAAAGTTTGTGCGTGCGTTTAATATTTATGTTCAAATGAGCCAAATGTCTTCATTAAAACGAATACCAACTCGAAATAACCTCTTGGAATAATTAAGTGTGAAGCGCGTTCAGTTTATTCTTTTTAAGTTAATTCGTGATCTTTTTATTTTGGGGGGGTTCCCGTTATTCTCTTAACCCTTGGTGGTGGCAGTGGCGGCGCTCACTAGAGCACGACCGCCTTTTCCCATTCTCTCCCTCTCTCTTTACCTTTCGAGCCCTCGACAATACTTTCCACCCGCTTACGGCCTCCATCCCGCGTGCACTTTCCTCTCCTCTTCCCCCTCCCTGCCTCCTTTCATTCCTCCTTCTTCCATTTGCGCCCGCAGGTCTCGCAAATGGAGAAGAATCGGTTTCGCCTCAACACTTATCAAGACTACAGCGACAAAACAGAAATAATGTGAGCATCTTATATTTCATCCACCAAATCATCTGGCTGAAATGTTTTCTTCCATCATATTTATACTGCAAATAGCACAGATCCCTCGAAAGGCTCCCAGAGAAACGGTTAATTCAATGACGCTACAACAAATGCGATAGACTGAGAGGCGTAAACGGACACGTAATTTTTCCAATTCCGGTAGAAATGCGTCGCCAGGTTGTAGGAAATATCCACAAGAGAGCTAGAGCAGGGAAAGATGAAGCCCAGGTTGAATTTAGCAAGTATAGAGGCTAATGGGTAGGTATTTGGATCCTAAACCTTGCTTTTTTAGGAGGAAATGGAAAGGATCAAGATATTTATACCACTGTATATTTGAAAAATGTATTACGCAATGTCGACTTAGTTAAAATTCTCCATTTATGAAGGGAACTGACACATCTTAATAAAATGAGAGAAATCCTAAGCTCGTAAAATGGCCAGCTGTGTATTATTGAATCTGGGCCAAGTGCTAAGGAAAAGTTATAAAAAAGGAATACAAGTATGCGAGATCTCAATCATTACTTTCACTTTGTACATCGAGGAAAAAAAAGTTTATTCATAGGGATTGCTACAGGAGTGAATATCCATTGGGAAATTTTAGTATGTATAGATTTATGATTAGTAATTTACCAAAGAATTAAATAGCAATTGTGCGTTACAATGCAGCAATTTCAAAGTTCAAAAGTCATTCGCCTTGACCGGGATTCGAGCCCGGATCCCTCGATACCCAAACCCAGAACTTTAGCTACATCGATATTATTGCGGGAGGAAATTACTGTGGAGATGCCACTGTGGTGGAATCTCTCGCAGTTTCTTTGAATTTGTCAAGGAATGGTGAAATAAGTTTCTTCGTATTTAGGCAACATTAATTATTTAATGATAGCGTAACAGTTTGAAAAGCCTCATACAGTTATTTTTCTAAATCCAAGGAAAAGTACAACTTATAACAAGGTGAAGTTCAAGCTTCAAAAAATAAAAACCAGTTGAAAATGAAACATGTATGCTGTCATTTACCGACAATATCTCTGCTCTGAGGTAGAGGAAATGGAATCTGAATAGACTTCTGTTAAAAAAATGAGGATGTGATGGGAGAGGTCCCACAAATAAAACAAAGATCTATCGAAGTCTATGGCAGTATAGAAAGAGTCAAAGCAAATATTACAAATAGGGATCAGTTTCGTTATTTGGGAAGCAGAATCGGGGACACTGAAGGACAAAATAATTAGTGGAATGGAAAACAAAAGTGATTTCCTGCATTTTCCGCCAGGTTGAGTTTTTATTTGAGTTTTTATTTTGAGTTTCGGTTCCTCCCAAAGATGGATGCTAAAATTACGACGAAACGTTCGAAAGAAAGCGGGAACCTAAGTGGAAAATTCCAAAAAATTTTTAAAAAGTATTCGAGGCAATTAGGATAACAGTGCAGACAAAAGTGAATTGTTCCATAATAAATGGGATCATGAAATACGAACGATTAAAATATATATCGGAAGTACCACATGGCACGATAATAAGTAACAATCAATAACAGCGCCACAAGAGAAGAAAGGACAACTGCTCGAAATTTGGCGCTATCAAAGAGTGATAAATAAGACATAAAGAATGGTTGACGAAAACTTACGGAAAGAGCATGGACGTCTCTGAAAACTGTGAAAAAAGAAGGAAAATAATATTACTGAACGTAGTTTGGGAATGACTAGCCGAATTACGAGGGTCATCCGGAAAGTAGTACCCGTTCGTGAAATAAAGACACAAAAGTAAATATTAACAAACATAAAAAATTTTATTTGAAAGAGGATACTTTAAACTACTTCTCAACATAATCTCCAAGCAAATTAAGGCATTTGTCATAACGTGTGACAAGTTTCTGTATTCCTGCTGCATAGTCCTTCGCCGCCAGCTCATTGAGATACAGGGTCACTCCTTCTTTAAGTTTTTCATCGCTGTCAAATCTTTTTCCTGCCAAAAAGTCTTTAAGCTTTGTAAAGAGATGAAAATCTGAAGGGGCCAAGTCCGGGCTATACGGTGGATGGTCGAAAGTTTCCCATTTGAATTGCTGCAAAAGTTTTTGTGTTATCCCAGCTGCATGAGGCCTGGCATTGTCATGAACGAGAATGACACCAGTATACAATAGACCTCGCCGCCGATTTTGTATTGCCCGCCGTAATTTCTTTAATGTTTCACAATACGCATTGGCATTAATAGTGTCTCCACGGGCCATAAAATCAATAAGCAATACACCTCGTCGATCCCAGAAAATGGTTGCCATGAGTTTCCTGGTGGACAGAACTGTCTTGAATTTTTTTGGTTTGTTTGGTGAATGAGCATGATGCCACTCCATTGACTGTCGTTTACTCTCAGGTGATGCATAACAAACCCATGTTTCGTCACCAGTAATTATGCGAGTCAAGAAAGAGTCTCCTTCATCAGAATAACGTCCCAAAAACGTCAGTGCTGCAGCCATACGCTTGGTTTTGTGCTCATCTGTAAGCATGCGAGGGACCCATCTTGCACAAATTTTTGCATAATGCAGATGGTGTTTAACAATTTCATGAACAATTGTTCGAGAAACATTGGGAAAATGCTCACAGATGTCATCAATTGTGACGCGCCGATCGTTCCTCACGAATTCGTCAACTGAGCTCACCAGTTGGTCTGTAATGACAGACGGTCTCCCCGAACGCTCATCGTCGTGTGTGTTCCCCCTCCCCATGTTGAAGTTGCGACACCACCGCCGAACAGACGACTCGTCCATTACATTGTCTCCATACACCTCCTTTAATTGGCGATGAATATCTCATGGGCGAACGTTTCTTGCATTGAGGAATTTAATCACTGCCCTCACTTCACAACTGGCGGCGTTTTCAATTTTTTTAAACATTGTAAACAATCACAGAAACAACACAGGCAATGCTAGCGTCACGCAACTTGGCTCAGAGAAGGCAGACAAGCCACTGAAGCTATCTGACCTCGTCCAGCGGCTACTCGCGTCGTCAGCACTTCATGCGGCACGAACGGGTACTACTTTCCGGATGACCCTCGTATGACCGATGCTGCTGGAAAAGTGAGCTGATGAACTACGCAGGAAGACCCTTAATGTAAAACAGTAATGACGTCGAATTTAAGTGGACGTGATAATAAATAAACTATATTAGATTTGCCACATCCGCCCTATTCTCCTAATCTCGTCCCAAGTGACTTTTTTTATTTCCATAACTCAAGAAACCATTGCGGGGCCGGAGATTTGATAGCACAAATGACGTCATTCAAGAGATAAAACAGTAGTTTTCGACGCAAACGGCTGAGTTCTACAATGATGGCCTTGAAAACACTGGGATAAATATAACAACTTAGATGACGATTTGTAAAAGTCTTAAGAATAAGAAATAAAAATTAAACTTCCCTCTCGATTATCATTTTCATATCGTTAACGACTCTTATAATTAGAATGTCTTCGTATTCTTAGTGCATTTTGTGAAGTCCTTCAACCGTATGAAGTGGAGATATAATTGAGTAATACGATACTAAAACACGAAGCAGGCACAAGTAAGTTCAAACAGGCACAGGTAAGGTCAGCAGAGGGAGAATCGGGATGGGCAGCGGTTGGTAGGGAAGCATCCCTTATCGCCAGTACTATTCGGCATATATACTAAGGAAATGCTGAGGGTAGCATGAAAAGTAATAGAACAGGGGAAAAAATTGGATACAGAGACACGTTTGGAGATGATAAAGCAACAGTGAGACAGACAGTCAAGGAATTACACAGTTATTATCAAGTGCTTTACCTTAACATGGTGAGAGCTATGGGATGAGGATTAACCACAAAAAAGAAAGTGATAATGTTATCGAGAAGTATGACAACTGATAAAAAATATTAAAGTAATAGGAAATAAACGGAAGCAAATGGAGCAGTTCATGTTTTTGGACAGTATTTTCAGAGGAAAATTGGCATTGTACGTAATGACAATAACAGGCTAAGACTTTAGTTAGAAAAAGAGCCATTCGCAAGAAGAAGAGAATGGTACACTGGGTAAACACGTGAAGGAAAAATTAATGAAGTTTCCAAATGCGGACCTTGGGAAAGAATGGAGAAAATAAGTTGGACATAGAGAAAGATAAATGCTGAGGTTTTAAATGGTGGGGAACAAAGAGAGGAAGTTTCTGCGGGAAATCAGAAAAAAGCCAATAAAGTGAGTGGGCG
This sequence comes from Hetaerina titia, assembly GCA_037158775.1. Lineage (NCBI taxonomy): Eukaryota > Metazoa > Arthropoda > Insecta > Odonata > Calopterygidae > Hetaerina > Hetaerina titia. The sequence goes on from CM073771.1 coordinate 59,627,443, forward strand.
AAAAGTAGTGAATGTTTGAAGGGCGTGATAGAAGAGAAAATAGAATGTAAGGGTAAACGGGATAGGGTAAGGAAGAGAATAGACTTTCTAGAACGGCAGGAAAACAAGCAGAAGTTACGAAGAAATGAAGAAAGAAAACATGTAGAACAAATAAATACGAAAATCTCAAGACAATTAGAAGTAAATAGTCATTAGGGGTCGTCCAAAATCTACCTTTAAATAGGTGGAATGCCTTGAAAGAACACCCTAATGCACTTTTCACAATGACTTGAACCACATAAGGCGAAGAACTGAGAGCGGAATTCAGTTTGTAAATTATTCAGTCCAGGTTAAGGTTATTATTCATAATGTCTCAAGCCATAATTTCGTCGCTCTTGAGTAATAGGTAAACCACGCTTCGGAAGAAACTCTTTATTTCCTATCCATGGTCAACACGAAAATCTGAAATGCACGTTTTGACGGGCGCTGAAACATTTTTCAGTAAATGTTCAGCCAACTAATTCAAATGTTTGAAAAAACGCTGTTTTTATTATTTCTCACAGCCACTGTTATTTCCAAAATACAACTTACTTCTTTTGAAACAATATCCTTTATTGAAGAATCTCAGGTTTTCCCGGCGTATGGTATTCAAGAATTTTTCTCGGGCTGAGGTGACTTCACCCTGAAGACGATGGCAGAGTCAGCCTTCGAAACGTCGGTGGACTTCATCAACCTGACCCGGTGGGAAACCCGAGAAAAATTCTTGAATATCCTTTATTATTATCATATGCGTCATTTGCTATTTATAAAACCATAAACACAGTAATCAACCAATCAATCAATCGGTTTAGAAGGTGATGGTAGAGCTCACCCGTGTACTAGGCCCGACGGCGTGTGAATATTCACACATCAGGGTAGGGGGGCCAGTTCCTTTCCCTGTGCCGGTTATGGTTTTCCAGGAAGATCTGGTACCCGAAAAATCAACTAGTTTGGGTGGAGCTGCAGGTGCCCAGAGTGCCTTGCCCGGGAATCGAACCCGGGACCCTCCGGTCAGTAGTCCAACGCTCTACCCACTAGACCACCGCGACCCTTGCTATTTATATGTCCACTATTATATTATTATGTCCAATAAGTAACTAATCTTCACAATCGTGCTCAGATTTTGCGCGAATGCAAACGTCTTTGCACATCACAATCGATTACCTTTACCTGGCACCTTGAAGGAACAAGCAGTATAATTAGATAATAAAATTAATAATATATTTTTCATTTTAAACGTGAAAAAAGTCACTTTTGACATTTTAAAACTATCACAATTGTTAGCCCAAGTGTTCATCGTATAATTAACTAACTTCCAACTTTCATAAAATGCACCTGAATTTCCTTCATAGCATTCAATTGCGCAATTTTTGCTAATTTTTACCAAAGCACGCAAGTTTCATTCCTGTTACGATTATGCCGAGAAATGCATTTCAACCTTATTGCACGTCCACATGCATGCATACAAATTGAAGCTGTTGTGGAAATAAAAATTCTGCGAGATCGTGAAATATGGTCGCCATGCTTGGGAAAGCAATTTGCAGTAAAAACCAACGGCACGCCGCGATCTTCAATTTTATCACTTTCACGACCACTCAAAAAACCTTCACGAGAGCGCGATGTTTATCCCGACAGAATGGTAGTCACGGGCAAATTACAATAGCTCGGGTTCCTATTATCCGACTTGAGAGCGCCCAAGAGCGACGGAGCATTAGCGTTTTTCCCCATGAAGAGGAGTCCATGGAACTTTTTAATTGAATTTTTAATGAATTAACGACTCCTTCCGACACCTTTCTTGCTGCCTTTCGGAGTAGGGCGAGTGGGGCGGCGGAACGCCGTGCCCTCCATCCACACACACACACTAACATACGTAAGCACATCCCTCCTCCATCCCTTCACAGCCACCGCCACCCTTTATCGTCCCCGACCCTCCTCGGTTGCCGTTGGCACCCACACGAAAAATGTGGACAGTCTTTACGTCACCAGGAGAGACGAGGAAGAGGAGTGCCACCACGTTTTCACTTCCGTCACAGCCACCCTCGTCTTCCTCACAAATTGGATTTTTTTTTCTACCCGAAGCGGAAGCAGACGTGGCGCTAATATAATTCCTTGCAGGCCTGGAATTCGCAGGAAAAAGGGGGATCCTCGCATTGCCGGAGTCGTCCAGGCAGGTGGAAGAAAGGCGGGGGAAATAACCTACATTGAGAGGGGAATCAATAGAAAAAAATTAATAAGACAAACATGAATTTCGCCGTCGGCGACTTCCTTAGTGTTTGCGGAGCATAATTTTAAGCGTTTCATCCGAATTTCCGATTTAGTCAGCGGAGTTTAGCTAGGGCTTGAGAGTAAAATAGATTCGCAGCTGCATTTTACGGGTCAGAAATAGCGAGTGAAACAAATAAGACAGCAAAAGTAAGCATTTCGCTAGGGTGAGGCATCCCAGAGGGCATGAGTTCACCCGGACTAAGGAGTATAAAAGCATAAATTACGTTTTGATAAGGGTCGATATTTAGGGAGATTGCGAGACATTGCATTGCATTCTCAATGGTGCCAAAAACAATGTCTATGGAATTTAATTAGAAACACAATACATGGGGTCGAGATAGTGCGGTAGCTATCGTACTGGCTTCCCACCCGGTGGGTCCGGGTTTGAATCCCGGTGGGATTTTCTCGATCCCTGCGTGAGGTGCTTTGTGGAGGGCACTTTAAGTGATTACGCCACCCGTCGGATGGGACGTTAAGCTGCGGACCCCTTGGCGCTCTTCGTTAAGAGTAGGCTAATGCCGAAGCCGGGTTTCTCTCCACCCTTTATCCTTTCCTGTCCATCCCCAATGGCGCAAATGACCTCAGCTGTCGGTCGCCACCCCTAAATACTATTACACAATACGTAATAAACATATGCTCTTCAAAAAATTGAACCGCTTTGAAAACTTAGCATACAGTTTACGCCGTAAACTTAGCCCATACTTTATCTTCCATTGTTGCCTTTTCTCGATCAAACACGAGCAAGGCATATTCTTCAATTAAAACATCCATTTTGTGAAGAAAAAATTTGCGAGCCAAATACGAGAGCGTTCAGGTACATTTTTGTAATCAAATTGCCAATTAGAACGTCCATAACAATAATTCAACAAAACAGCACATCCAAATTTACCCATTAACAAAAGAAAATGACGGAAATTCATGGCTTGAATATTTATGCTGACTCAAAATTTTGTGCCTAATTAAAACAAACAGCTTCCAAAACCATCCAAAGGATTAAAAGTAAAAGAGAAATGAAATAATTTTATCATAAGAAACGGAAATATATTCAGCTTCATTTCTATGAAGGGGTGGATATAAAAATATATTTCTGAAAAATTAATCAAATGCTATCTACAATCTAAAATAAAGTATTACCGCACAATGAAGCGTTAGCAAACAAATCATTGCGTCATGAACGTAACGCACTACCAAACAAAGTAGATAGATGGATAAAGGACTTTATTTGGGCGGAATCGAGACCTAATCGTCCCTTCTTCCATTTAACCCATTTTTATGTACATATTATATAAGGTATAAAATTTATAAAATACGTGCATATATACACATGCATACAAAAGACAGACACAAATTCTTTTGTACAAAGAAAAAAGTACGTACGATTGGAAAGTCCATCCACGCAGTTGCCACGCGTTCGAATTAATTTCCTATATTTTTCTTGACCCAGTTTCACAACAGCGTCCTACTTCACCGTTCTACCTTCTTCCTCCGTCACACTAAACTACACAAATACCCGCAAAGAGTGACCAGCTGTATCTATTAGAATAACCTTCCCATTCCTACATCTTAAGGATACTCGTCAACGTGACTGAAATACACAAGTGTTTGCCAGCAAAACGAACAGGTTTTTGGAGATCTGCGGACATACCTCAGGTAGCATGTCAAGAAGGATCCTCCCTCGCATAGTAACTCCTCATCCGAATCGTCGCTCAAATGTGCGTCCCATTAACGACCGGCTATTCGCTGCGGGGGGACTCCCTGAGTGAGTCTATCCATATGCAGCATAATTCCAAATTTATGTTTCAATATAAACTTTCAAAAGTATCAACAAAGATCATCTTCACCAAATGTATGCATCTTCAGAGTATTAAGAGAACCTTCTAACCTAAACATGGTCCCAAAAGATCTTCACAAACCAAAATAATTCATAATGACTGCAAGGTTTCCCAATTCATTTCGTTCATTACCGAAGTGAGATCGTTCGTTATTAGTAAATGATTAGCTTAATTATTGATGTAAAGAACTTAACAGCATTCAAAGACCAAGCGAATAACAAATAAAAGCGTATCAAAGTGATAAAGTACCTTTGCACACATGAGCTGCGTAGATACTTGTGTAACAAACGAGTATACTTTAGGCCCACCACAAGTCTCACGAAATGTGTACACAATGAATAGAAGATTTCCTATGTTTCATTGAAAATAACGAGGAAATTTGACCGCGTCAATTATACAGATTCCATAACTACATTAATGGAAAGCTTTTCATTGTCATACGATCGTTCGAAGAATACCAAAACAAACCTTCAATAAATTTATACCTACCAGCAGAGAGCACGTACGAGTATATTGTCTCTGCCACGTGTATGCCTCGCAAAGATACTGAAGGCAAGTTACTCGATAAGCGATTTCAACCACATACACACGCTTGATGTTGCAAAACAAAAAAAATCAAGATAGGACGCTCGATTACGTAACTGTTAGTTTGTCAACGTTGCGGATTGCATTAAATTTTGGAGTTCCAACCATTCAGTTTACGCAGAAAAGTAACGTTTTCCGAAAAGATTTACTGAAGAGCTAGAGAAGCTGCTTACCTTCCTTAAAGGGAAACATCGGACTGGCTCGTGGAAAGGTCATATGTGCTCGTGCGCCTTGTGGGTGGATCTCCGCATTCATATTCATACCCTAACGTCGAAGGTCTGAACATCAGGCATTAAACTCGGGAGCAATACGGCAAGAACGAAAGCCCATGAATATATCCGATGAAAATGGCACGCCTGAGTTGATGCTGGGTATACATCTACCCGACTTCATTCCATTTAAACTGAAAAACGTTTGAATTGATGTAGCGCAACTGCATGAGCTTGCAATGATTCGTCTATTGACACTCGGAAAATGGCAATCATCAAATCCCCCAACTTCTCCAGGTTTCTGAAGGGATGAAATATTCTCTTATTCTGATAATGTAAGGTGTTTTTTATGATAAAATGTTTTGCCATTCAGTATCTCCGGTACTGGCACGCATTAGTCTCGATTCGATGCAGCCAAAAATATTTTCAAGTCATGCATTCCCAATATATGAAAAACAAACAGTGACAGATGTCAAAGACAAAAAAAAATATGTGGATCGATGGAGGAATTGAGTGAAGATTTAAGTTGTAGAATTCATAGCACTGAATACTAATGATGACCATGGCATTTTCAGATCACCGAACGATAATTTATTTCTATGACGAAGTTAAAATATAAATTCAGGAAATAAGTATCTGTATGGGTATGGGAAATTAATTAATTTCTAATTTCCTTATTTATGGAAACATTATCTCGCGGTGTAGCCGAGATTCCACTACAATTTGAAATTTGATTATGTGTATATATTTACGAGTATTATTCGTAGTTATTCCCCTACAAGCCGACATAAAGGCAAAGATTACAACTGGCGATTTTTAACAATATAATTTTGACATCTAACATTGATGGCTTTCTCCAATCTGTCGAAAATAATATTTTCTTCCGTTATGGTCACGAGTAGAGGGAAAGAGGAAGGATTCCTTAGTACATCGGTGAATCCGACAATGAATTTCCTGCAACTTTACCCTATGGTCTCGTCTACCAATTGTAAATGGGAATCATACAATATATGCATATCTAATGCGTAGTTGACATGATTCAAATTATATCCGGGTTTTCAGTGGTTAGGCCTTCGAATAAAAATGCAACGCTTTCTCCTAGTTCATGACGGTTTTTCACAAAGCGGGTCGCTTTATGTGTCGTGTGAAGTCCTAAAATTAGGTCCATTTACGCGAGATCCTAAATGGATGGATAATAACCGGATTTATGGTGGGATCTAAGCGGTGGGGTCCCTTGTTCAATCGGTAATGGTTACCCAGAAGTTTACGCCAATGTGTCTCTCATGATGTTCTCAAATAAGAAAAAAAACCATATTCGAGTAGAAAGATTAGACATACACATATTTCACATTAGGAGATATAATGCACATAAAATTGATCATATTTCTTTTTATAACTTCAACTTTTATTAGAAATCGCTCAACAATAATTTTAACTGTATGCTCACATTTCTCGAGGCATCATTGGACTTAAAAAAAAACTTAATACTCGGAAAATTTTAAAATAAACGTATAATCACTATGTTCTCTAAGTTACCGGGGAAATGGTATTGCCTATTGAAAATACCTGAGGCAAAATAAGGTTTTAACTTTTTTAAAAAATAGAAATGAAAAAATTAATTTCAGTCAAAAATAACCCGAAAATAAAACTGTAATGACCTAAAGGGTTATAATAGCCAGTAAATCTTTTTCCTTGTATAATAGAATGCCACGCCACGGTGCATAGAAGTAATACTGAATGCAGATAATCCAGGATATCTAATTAATATTTCATTTCCTTTATTTTTATTTTATTTATCATTAATCTGAAAACATCCATAGTTTTGGCATTTAAATCGGATTTTCAAACTTAAAAATAACAACAAAGACAATCAAAAACACCCACGCCATACATGGAGAAATACCCACACGGGCGGGCATGGAACCCGCGACCTCTGGGAGGTAGGCGTAGACGGTACTCCACTGTCACAGGGGCAGGAAAAAATGTCCTATTAGAGCTCAGTTATATATATATGTATATATACATACACTTCATTCCACCATGCAAGTTTATCTAATTAAATAAACGAATCCCAATTAAATTACTATCATTAAAATAGGAAAGAGGCCCTTGTTAAACTAGATAAGGTTTACAAAAATATACCAGAAGATTAATTTCAAGAAACTGTAACAGTAACTTTAACGGAGTCACCCGCTATGTGTGCATTATAATGCAACCATTTCAGAGAGTAAAAATCATTCGCCTTGACCGGGATTCGAACCCGGATCCCTCGATATCCGGCCGAGTGCTTTAACCACTTAAGCTACCGAGACGTCCTCTTACACTCTTAAATTTTGGGGCCTTTAAAGGAACAAGATGTTATGACGAAATACCGTACATACAATGTCACAGGCATTCGTAGTCGTGCGCGACGCGCCACAGTCCACGATGTTAATAAAGCCAGTATCAAACACTTAGGCTGTTCATACCTTAGAAAAATTTCAAGAAACTGTAACAGTAACTTTAACGGAGTCACCCGCTATGTGTGCATTATAATGCAACAATTTCAGAGAGTAAAAATCATTCGCCTTGACCGGGATTCGAACCCGGATCCCTCGATATCCGGCCGAGTGCTTTAACCACTGACGGGCCACCGTCGACCGGGCTACTTTAACCACTGACGTGCTACCGAGACGTCCTCTTACTTATCTTATCATGCAACAAATTAAGTGACAGGAGTGATGCCTCACACTAATTTCAGGGTTGTTAATAATTTATGGTTATCAGCAATATTACGTGGATATATTTGTTATTAAAATAATCATAGCATTAACACAAATAATCCAGCCTGAATTTTAAATATTAACTTAGCTTTTCATTGATTTCATCTAACTTCTCCATAAAATACTTATCATTCGATCTTAAAATATTCTCCTTAAACGATCAGTTCCTTTATTAATTGTTAATATTTTCGCTAAAAGTTTTTTTCTGTAATTTCCCATGATATTTAAGTGTCTAGCACCTTTCTGGGCTGAGCTCATTTAGAATCCTAGTGTCTTAGCCGGCATTCCACCAAAAACGTAAAATTGCCACCCGCTGTCCAAAAATGAAAATGAGTGAGTAGTCATAAGGTAACTTTTCAGGATCAACTCAACTCTTCTCAATCTGTCTGCCTAAAGTACAAATGTCATCTTTGTAATTTAATATAAAAACGTATTAGTCCGATTATTCGTTGAAGAGCTTGGAAAAAGAGAAATGTAGGCACTACAGCTTCTGTTGAATATCCATATACGAGGGTCATCCGGAAAGTAGTACCCGTTCGTGCCGCATGAAGTGCTGACGACGCGAGTAGCCGCTGGACGAGGTCAGATAGCTTCAGTGGCTTGTCTGCCTTCTCTGAGCCAAGTTGCGTGACGCTAGCATTGCCTGTGTTGTTTCTGTGATTGTTTACAATGTTTAAAAAAATTGAGAACGCCGCCAGTTGTGAAGTGAGGGCAGTGATTAAATTCCTCAATGCAAGAAACGTTCGCCCATGTGATATTCATCGCCAATTAAAGGAGGTGTATGGAGACAATGTAATGGACGAGTCGTCTGTTCGGCGGTGGTGTCGCAACTTCAACATGGGGAGGGGGAACACACACGACGATGAGCGTTCGGGGAGACCGTCTGTCATTACAGACCAACTGGTGAGCTCAGTTGACGAATTCGTGAGGAACGATCGGCGCGTCACAATTGATGACATCTGTGACCATTTTCCCAATGTTTCTCGAACAATTGTTCATGAAATTGTTAAACACCATCTGCATTATGCATTATGAGCTGGCGGCGAAGGACTATGCAGCAGGCATACAGAAACTTGTCACACGTTATGACAAATGCCTTAATTTGCTTGGAGATTATGTTGAGAAGTAGTTTAAAGTATCCTCTTTCAAATAAAATTTTTTATGTTTGTTAATATTTACTCTTGTGTCTTTATTTCACGAACGGGTACTGCTTTCCGGATGACCCTCGTAGTTCGTACTCTCAATGCATCTGCGGATCCACTTGACATAATGATCTTCGTAAAATAAAATAATAATAATAATATTGACGACTACTGAATGTTTGGCTGAAGAGTATTATCTCTGGTGTAATCAGATATGTCGTGAGTTTAGTTACGAAATACTCGTCTATGGAAAAAATGTACGGCTTTTCCCGTTAATTTCTATGATACGTGAATACATGGCGGCAAAATACCGTTTGACTAAAAAAAACAGACGTACGCTTTTGTCTTAGTTACGTCATCCCTACAGCAATATCGATCGATATTTGAATGATTACGCCATGTCTACAGGAGTATTTTACAGAAGTAGTTCACGCGTGACTGAATGCTATTCAGTGATTTTGACCATCGATATACGACGTGTGTCCAAACGAGTCATCAAAGACGACTTGGAAATGAGAACTACGAATGCAACCGTTGGGAGAGGAGGTGGAGAATTGATGAAGTTGTCTCTCCATCCTATAGCCTTTTTTTCCTGACCCTTCCCAAAATCTCTTTTATCTTTCTGTCCTCTCCACCACCTCAACTCACACCAGAAAAATGTTACGGCCACGAAAAGACGGGAGTACCGATTATTTCTGGACCCAAAAACATTGAAACGAAGTCCACTGGCATTCAAGCCGCATTCCCTGCGTAAATATAAGTTGACTCGCTTAATATCTTTACCATCAAGGTCCCCCACATATTCTTTCAATTTCTTTCCTTTTCCGGTTCTATTAATAAAATTCATGTCTTATCTCTTATAGTTTCGGGATCGTTTTTCCTGCTCCGCTTTCTGGCAATACTTTCACCTTCTCCCTCGACGCTTCCACTTCTTTCCGTTCTTCGTTTTTTTTTCCACATCTTCGCATCGCTTCTTTCACCGCGTTTCCTCAGCCACCATAACTGATACAATTTATCACCTTGATTTATCGGGTCAATTCTCAGTAAATCCTCTCTTGCTGCATGTTGAGGATTTCCTTCCGTCATTTATCGCTCTAATCGCCTCTCTAGTGACCCAACACATCTGGGTACTGTTCGTATGCACCAAGTATACAACCAGTACTTGAAGATTCGGTCAAATCCTATGAGATTTATCTATTCGAGATTCGATTGAATTCTTTTGTCGAATCTCGAATCTTTGTTTTGCAGATTTCATATGCGGCGTGATGGCATTTTCCAGAGAAACAACGCAATATGTCGTTTCCCGACTCTTATTCCAACTTGTTAACATCATTGTTAACGAAATTAATCCGTAAATATTTGCGGTTGATATACGAAAAAGTTCTGATGCAGTCAAGTGGCTTGAAAACTTTAATTATTTAGGTACTTGATATTTTCACATACCATGAACAGACGCATGAAGGAATATGACCCTCAATTTAAAAGGATATTTGAAGTTACTTTCTGATTATAGGGCACCAGGGTGAGACTGGGGGGTTATTCGGTAGGGGTGGGATAACTCAGCTAATTAGGGAGAGAAATCTGGCGTCGGAATTAGTCTACTCTTCAACAACGAGCGACTAGGAATTCACAGGTTTAACGTCCCAACCCGATGGTCAGCGTACAACACTTGAAGTATTCTCCACTTAGCACCCAATAAGATATGTAGATCCCATTGAAAAATCCTGTCATCTGGATTCGAATCCTGTTCCTTGCGATGGAGAATCATTGCATCAGACACCGCGCCATCCCCAAAGGTACCCGAGGTAACTTTTACCTCATGATATTGATTTAAAATAACTCGCAAATTTTCCCCTCCGAGTCAGAATTTACTGCGTAGGTTCTTCACCATCAAGCACACACAAATAACCAAGAGTGTGATGCGAACAATTTTCTCTCATAGTATTCTAAATATTTAATATTGATAGTAATTGTATGCATAATTAAAATCATCCATAATAGATTATTGAAAAATGAAATTGTTTGCGAATGTTTTGGAATATTTTTGGGATCCAAGGACAATATGAATACGTCTCATACTTTTTGGCTCACTCAACTCATAGAAAGTTGGAGGCAATTTTACGGCTGGTTCCATGATTATTATTATAGATAATTACTGCTTTTCAAATTGAAGTTCAACAACAGTATCGCCAAATTTATGCCAACTACGACTATGTCCACTCACTAGTCATAGCAACATACGCATCTACTAAGAATTAAATTAAACACATTTATTTTAATGCAACCATTTCAGAGAGTAAAAATCATTCGCCTTGACCGGGATTCGAACCCGGATCCCTCGATATCCGATATTTTTACTCTCTGAAATGGTTGCATTATAATGCATACATAGCGGGTGACTCCGTTAAAGTTACTGTTACGGTTTCTTGAAATTTGTCTAAGGTATGAACAGCCTAAGTGTTTGAAATTGGCTTTATTAACATCATGGACTGTGGCGCGTCGCGCACGACTACGAATGCCTGTGACATTGTATGTACGGTATTTCGTCATAACATCTTGTTCCTTTAAAGCCCCCAAAATTTCAGAGTGTAAGAGGACGTCTCGGTAGCTTAAGTGGTTAAAGCACTCGGCCGGATATCGAGGGATCCGGGTTCGAATCCCGGTCAAGGCGAATGATTTTTACTCTCTGAAATGGTTGCATTATAATGCACACATAGCGGGTGACTCCGTTAAAGTTACTGTTACAGTTTCTTGAAACATTTATTTTACATGTTATGCATGTTACTCTCTATGTAAACTAGTTCAGAAGAAAACACATTCTTGGAAAAATTGCTGAGAAAAGAACGAGAAGAAAGAATAAATACTTCACTTCCATCTGCGTTCCCTCGACAAATATCTTGGACGAAAAAGCATTCTGTTTTACGTCGCAGAGAAAAATGTAAGGGGGGTGAACGCAAGAAGTGACAGATTTTTCCTATTACTGCCGCCCTTTTTCATATTTGGGATTTCTTGACCAGTTTTATGCAGTCCAATAGCTGTTCTCTTCCTCCCGTTTAAACACAACGGACATTCCCCCATAAATCCTCGATCATTCATTCTCCCCTTCACCCTGGGAGAATGTATTTCCTAAATCCACCATCAATGTCTTTTCTTTACTCCGCATAACCCTCTCCTTTCCCCTTACACCCTATCCAAAACTACCCCAGTCTAACAAACATTTAACATTCAGCACAGTGAGAATTTATGGGAATGGGTGGTGACAGTCGTCAATCTTTCGAATGAGGCCTGACGACAATTGCTCCCTAAAGTAAGTGCCGAGGTTCGATGCCAAAAAACATCGACGCATCGCATTCGAGATCCCAAGGCCCTTCTCCCTTTCCCTCCAGGGATCCGCTCACCCGACTTTCAATCAAAGGGCCGCACGGACATAAATTCCCCCACCGATTCCCCTCTCCCTCAACACCCAGGATGGAGAGGGGCAAGGCAGGGAAGGGGGAGAGTGACGAGATGGGAGAGGGTGGGCAGCCCACTCCTTTTGCCGAAGGGCGCGAAGGGGAGGGGTGGAACTGACCCATTCTCTTCTCCAGTCACCCAATCGCCATCCTTCTTCTCCGAGAGGCATCGGATCTTTTCATTTATTTTCTCCCTTCCCTGAGATAAAGAAAAGGAAGGAGGTGAAAGGGATTGGCGAAACTGACTAGGAAACTGGGGAATAAGATACGGAGAATAAGATTAAGGAAAGCTCAAGAATATGGTACCGATTTGTTTAGGACAATAGCGTAAAGCGTTAACTCATACCTGATTCAAGTCACGAGATGAATTTTCCTAATTACTTTCAAAAGATTTAATCAATTCTCAAATGTCCATTTACGTTTCATTCAAACTTAATCAATATTATGAAAAAAACTAACCTCCACAAGCGTAATTGTTGGACAAATGACCTATTAAGGTAATTTTCTTGATGTAAGGAGTGAGGGATCTACGATTTCTACCGAAAACCCATTTGCAGCGGTCATTTTGCCCATTGGAAAAACCGGCTGGTCCGTGGCCGAGGCTTCTTGGGTTCTTGTAACATCTTGGAGGCTACTTGTAACACGACTTTCGGCGTTGGCGCGAATCATCGTGCAAAGTAGTAGTTTTATATAGGAGGCGACCGACAGATAATGTCATTTGCGCCATTAGGGATGGATGGGAAAGGAAGGGTGGAGAGAAACCCTCTTGTCGAAAGGCGTCAATGGGTCCGCAGTTTAACGTCCCATCCGACGGACGTCGGACTCACTCAAAATGCTCTCCACAAAGAACCTTAAGTAGGTCAATAAGTAGTAGTAAGTCAATACCACTGAAAAATATTAGTTGTCTCCAAAAGTTGAACCCGGACCCTCTCGGTGGGAAGCTTGCAAGTTAGCCACCGCAACATCCCGATCCCTCGTGCACACGTACGCACATTTTTCACAAAACATCACCGCATGCCTCACTCAAACAACGATGAATTTCAATGGGCGTTAGAACACTGAAGTGTAGACAACGGATGATGACGCTGTTCCCGTACACTAAACGACAAAATTTTAAGTATTTAAAACGCTTCTCACTCTAGCGGCGGTCATAAAAACCCTTCGGGCGGGTGGTGCAGCCATCCATTACCTGTATTTATGAAGAGAGCCAGCGTATCTTATGCCCAACGACTTCCTAATATCTACTTCCAGTTCAGGGATAAAAATGCGATGATCTTAGAGCTTCAACGCACACCGTAACTTGGATGTTAATTTTTTAAGATGATTTCCACAAGAAAGTTAAATAAATCAGGAAATGAATCACGAAACTTTCCCTTTCGGAGCGAAAACCCAGAATCACCAGAGGAAAGGCCAATAAGACGCACGTACGCAAAATCGGATGTTTTGAATCATATGACTTTACCAATTTTGTAGGGTAGTCGCTTTACATGAGGCGTTAAGCATGGATTTGTAATCGAAAAAGAAAAAAAAACGAAAACTTCTTACACTCGTAGATTTAAATACAGTATATTATCCAGCGTAAACTATGAATATTGGTACGCTTGGATCTAACAAGGTAATTATTTGCTAGAGGTTTATTAAGTGATCGATTCTAGATATGGTACGGGTATTCACTTGACCCTCTTTTCGGTTAGCCTCTTCAAGCCTTCGTACTTTTCTTCATTCACCCCTACTCCTAAAAATTTCACGTATCTCAACTGGAGTATTTTATGTAATTCTCTCCGTTTGCTTTTTCTTCATTTATCTTTATCAAGACTCTAAAAATCCATCTGATAGCGTGATTCCATCTCTTCTTAGTTTTATTTAGACTTTACTTCCACCTTTCGTCGATCTTCTACAAGTATGCATACAAGTCATTTAATCCGTCCATTTGTTTTTAAACATCTGACCACAACACCACATTCGATTTGCTTCCCATTTTTATGTTATTATTATCATACATACCTTACTGTCACATTTATCAGACGTGTTTTCTTACCGTTTCCTTCCTTCCAAGCTTGAGTTCCTCGCCATAGAAGGACTCTTCTAATGACTGAATACTTTCCTTGTCTGAGCTGTTCTGTAACTCTATCCATCTTACTTGTTCCATCACTGGTCCTGTTTTCCAAAAGCAAAAAATATTCGCATTCCGGCTTTTGCTTATTTTACGGTGAAGTTGTTCTCTTCGCATATATCACAATTTATTAACTTGATTCCGTTAAGTGTTCAAGTCGAACTTTTTCAATACTTTTTCTGTAATATTGAGAGTCACTAAACATTTGTTCTCTGAACGCAATGGTATCTTCGCAGATAAACCTGAAACTTTTTTTTCACTGTGGATCCCCCGTAGCAATTGCTAGGAAAAGTATTTCTAATTGTAAGTAGTTAATTTAGAAAGGTCTCATCCTTACATATAACAGAAATATGAGCATGTTCACAAAACATTTTTCAATCATAAATATTGCGAAGTATTTGAAACTAAAAATACGGCAAATACTGACCAAAGTATAATTTAATTATTCATTTTAACCGCGAAATCAATCTCATTTCTACACGGGTCTCAAAAGATAACGAGCGTCTCAGATTTCATTCATTATAATTGCATTGTTTTTAATAATTATGCCAACCGCGATCAAGCGACAATGTAATCGACAACATGTTTCCAGGACAAATAAATAATATAAATTATAATTGATAATAGTTTCAAAACGTTGTTATTCATTATTTCATCTACGAGCCTTTGAAACTTTATTTGAATACTGTTTTGAACATACGCATTCTTGTTGAGCATGCCTGTTCCTTCATTATCGTTCTCGCTAAATGTTGTTGGCGGAAAGGCATTTGAACGCTGTTGATGTGGCGCGTAAGGTGGTAGCCGAACGCATTAAAAGAAGAATTGCCCCGAATTCAAATGTATCCATATTTATAAATTTTCAGGGCAAAGAAAAATACTTTAAAGTGTACTTTCCCACATTTGAGGAAATATCATGGAGTGCCCTCAAATGTACAACATAGAGATATATATGTAGTTTGATTATGCATTTGAAGTTCATAGATCAAAGTGACTGTATAACTCCCCATGCCTATCCGCAATTGGAATTTCACAAATTTGATGTGACGCCCTTATTCCGGAAGGGAGGGAGTCTTCCAAGTAATCACTGATCAATTGGGAGAGCATGAGGCATACATAACCTGCTCCACTGGCGATATCTGGGTTGAGTTCATGCAATGGGTGTGTGTGTGTGTGTGTGTGTGTGTGTGTGTGTGTGTGTGGAAAGGGTGGCAGGGGATAAGTGTGGGAGGAGGAAGAGAGAAGCAGAAGGTAGACACGGGTGTAGAGGGAAGGGTTTAAGGAGACCGTGGGAGGTGACGGTGACGCTGTTCATCAGAGGTTCTCTGGACATTTAAGGTCACCCGCGACATTTCCGACCGAGAGTAAGAGAGACAGCGTAGAAGGGGATTCGGGGCAGATTAATTGGACCACGGAAGCCGATAACAACGTTGTAATTTTTAAGCATGAAAATACTGTCCAGTAAATTGAGTTCGTATGCAACTAGCTAAGAGGTGACATTAGACCCAAATTAAACATCTATCACGTTCCTTTGGGAAAAACCATTCTGCATGGCTCAGCGCGAATGTAAATACTGTACTTATTTATTCTGAGAAACATGGTGTATTACGTACCCCACACCTGAAACCAGTTGAGTGAAATGTTCATCATTGAAATTTTCAAGGAAAATCAAAATATTGCAAAATGATACCTAGCCAACTAACGTACGTTCGTATGCCTAATTTGTGAATGTTAACGCAAGGTGATTTCTTTTCCAGCATTTTTGACGGAAACCCAGTCTGAAACCCTTCTACTAGAAAATACTGAAACTTATTGCTTGCTATTCTCATCCATTGGACGGTCATCTCGTAAAATAGGTCAAGTGCCTGACCTGAATTTAGAGGCATCAAAATTCGCAACTGCGACGAACTTGTTTCCCACGTATCGATAGTTTCAACTCCTGCCCCCCCCCCCCCGGCAGTTGTTTGGGTTAGAAAATCAGCTTTGAAATCAATCAACTCACGCACCGCTGGGTGTGGCAGACAAATAAGAATTTATGGAAATGAAAATGGGTCTCCGTATCTGACTGATATCTCGGTCATTAATGTGGGTGAGAATACCAAAGGACACTGCTTCAATTTTCGTTATCTTCCTTCATCAGCATTGCTTTGTTAACCAGCAATATCCATCAGCATGGACTCATTACTAATGACGTTGACAAAGTGAGAATGGCTGCTTAGTAAGAAGAAAGATTTCAGTACAGTGCTTATATCCTGAACAATAAACTCGAGCCTGTCCTTGGCTCAGTGTTTGAAATGCCGCGACTTAATTTATCCTTCATTCACCATTCCCATTTGCTTAAACGAACTTTTTAAATTAATATTTTCAATACATTTGTCTGTGTAAAAGTAATTTATAGAAAACTTTCGGTACCTGCAGGCACAAAATGGTTCACGTTAGATAATTTCAGCTAAGGAATGTGTTATGAAACCTCAAAGTCCGAAATCCTGTCAAAATCCTGAGTCATATTATCGGAAACGAATCGTAATAATTCAAAATCCGAAGGATCACATGAAGGGTGTCTAACTCACAATTGTTGAATATTGATCACATTATCGATTGTCTATTACAGTACCTATTGGTCAAAGCGACAAATAATCACCGCTGAGTTTATCATCATCGCTCATTTTATTTATCTATTGAACTTAGAAAATAACATTATTTTTGAGCAGGTAATAAACAACAGCCTTTTCACTCGTCAACATGAGGACTACTGTAGGTAGGACACGATTTTCATTACACTAATTTATACTTTATCCTGTGCCCAGCCAAACTAGCCAGAATGAGTTTGAGAGAAGTTCACTTCTTTAACCTCGACCTTCTTACAAGATTTTAAAATTGTCAATTTGATCCCCCCAAATGGATTTCCAAAAAAAATTCTTATAACAGTAATCTCAGGTGAATGGGACCAATATCTGTGGTGTTAACGACTTTTCATGAAAAGTAGGAATCTAATGAGGAGAAGCAATTTTGAGACCAATGCCATAACGATACCGTTGACCTCATTCCTCGGTTGAGGGTTAGAAGTTGATTGTAAAACCCGCCAAAAATGATTAAAGCAAGAATATAGGATTTGATGATGAGCAAATGACGAAGGAAAAAACTATAAAAATGGAATTTATTACGGAACAGGGAAAGAGTTGAATATTAACTGTGGTTGATCAATGTGACGAAACTTTTGAGCACTTCTTGGAGCGATTAAAGTCTCAAAATTCCCCCAAAAAAAATATTATCGTCAACGAAAAAATAGACAAATGTTTTGATAGACCTCATCTAAAAAAGGATCTTCGGTGATAGATGGAAATAAATTAAAAATACCACATAAAACTAGATTTTGACCAATATAAAAAGATTTACCAAAGATGAGAAAGGAGGAAGGTTCTCCATTTTTGGATAATTTATATAGATATTGCCTTAAAAGGTAATTACGTACGCATTTAAAAATAATTTCTTGATGCATATTTACGTGCATACAGAGATGTAAGTGATTCTAAGCAATTTTGTGAGCATACCGTCTGAGTGAACGAGGTAATAAATCAATGTACCGTGAAGTAAAATCAAAACTAATGTTCTTGAATCAAAATATAGATTTTAACTGTAAAAGCACTCTTAATCCAATCACTTTCAATCAGATAATCTGATTAACTCCGCAGTGGCGAAAGCTAAGCAGAATTGGAAAGGCATACCCAAAAAAGAAATTGAAGTACTGTCTAATATTATTAGAGGGGAAATCAGATTAACAAAGTTGAATAAATAAAAGTCATAGAATTAAAATCGATAATTTTCAAAAATTATAAAACGCGTTTAAAATAACGGAGGCTGTTTAATATGACATAAAAATAGCCCTTTACATTGGAAAATTAATACAGTTTCCTGTCACTTGCAAATAAATTGAGAAAAATTCTATTTCATTTTATAAAATGTACAGTTAGTGCTTTAAATCTTTAAACTCATGATCAAATGAATAAATATAAATGTGTATTTACATTGATTGCACTCAAATAAAAACTATCTATCTTGCCGTTGGCTTCTTCATTTTTCACATTTCAATTTACATTACCAATCACTCATATTTATGTAGTGATGCTTATTCGATGGATTGGAGACGCATTTAAATGCATTTATTCTTAATATCACTTTAAAACCATAAACACAGTAATCAACCCGAAGGTAGGTTTAGTAGGCGATGGTAGAGTTCACTCAGTACTAAGCCCGACGGCGTGTGAATATTCACACATCAGGGTAGGGAGGCCAGTTCCTTTCCCTGTGCCGGTTATGGTTTCCCAGGAAGATCTGGTACCAAAAAAATCACATAGCTTGGGTGGAGCATGCAGGCGCAGAGAGTGACTTGCCCGGCAATCGAACCCGGCGCCTCCGGTCAGTTGTCCAACACTTTACCCCCTGGACTACCTCAACCCACTGTAATTGAAATATCTACATCTAAACCACAAGCCGCGGCAAGGACGTACGGCAGGGGGTGTTGGGTCACCAGCCTTTCTACTTCTATTTCACTACTTCCACAAAGACATGGCACCCTGCGACCTACCGAAAGGGCACGTAGAAGGGGTGCGGCCGGACACTATTCTTGCAACATCCGTTATGCGCATTGGGAATATTGTACTGAAAATAATAAGTATATTGTACTAAAACCCGGGGCCTCCGGTCAATGGTCCAAAGCTCTACCCCCTGGACTACCGCGACACAATATTCCTTTATTAATGTAAAATAAAAATCTATCTCATGGTTTAAACTAAGTTTTCAGGGATCTTAATGTTCCCCTGGGCCTACAGGGTTCGCCCGGAAAATAAGTGTACTGAGCTCAGGAAAAAAAATTTATTACACTTTTACATATCTTAAGCTAATATTCCTCAAAATAGGACCCTTGTGAGTCAATACACTTGTTCCGGCGGCGTTCCCATTCCTGGAACGCTCCCGCGAAGGCATCATCGGGAACCTCTCGAAGACACGTCGTCACGGCCTCTTTGACGGCGTCCAAAGTCCCGTATCGCGTTCCTTTCAAACTCCTCTTTATCTTCGGGAACAGAAAGAAGTCCGGTGGTGCCAAGTCCGGGCTGTAGGGCGGGTGCGGCAGCGTTGCCACGCCGTGCTTGGCCAAGAAGTCCGACACGACAAGCGCGGTGTGAGACGGCGCATTGTCGTGATGCAGCCGCCAGATATTTTTGATCGCTGGCCGGACGCGGGCGACTCGTTTTCGAAGCCTGTCGAGCACTTGGACGTAAAATGCAGCATTTACAGTTTGTCGTTCTGGTACAAATTCGTAGTGGACGACTCCCCTTTTGTCAAAAAAGACAATGAGCATCATAAACTTATTTTCCGGACGAACACTGTATATTTTGATCCGATTTCCAAGTTTTTCCAATGAAAATTGCACAAGTGAGTAATAATATGCACAACTTCGAACAAATAGCTAAAATATGAAATTGCGTACTACTACTATGGAATTCGGACTGGAAGGCGTCGGTGATGTTCCATATGTAGAATACTTAATCCTCAATCTAACATGCCATCAGTGTCACAGTAATGAGTATAAATATCAGCTACCTGCGGGCGCGTTTTCCCTAGTCTCGTTGAAGCCAGGCGCTAGACGCTTCCCATGAAAACACGAGACGGGACAAACCTGGTCATTTCATTATTAAAAACATTGAGTGTAACACGGATGAAAGGGGTGAAAAAAAGACCCAAAATTCGAAGCATTAACGTGAGGGTACCGAATTCCGCTCCGATCCAAAAAATATTCCGCCCGAGTCACAGGAAAAAGGTATTGACGCGAAAAAAATATTTATTGGAAACGTGGGGAAGGATGGAGAAAAGGTAGGGGTGAAAGGGGAGGAGGCATGAAAGTGGAAGGAGTTGGACCTTCGGAAGCAAGAGCAGGATTGGGGTAGAGGATGAAAGAGGGAGGGGTAGAAAAAGTTGGGTGATGCTGCGAAGAGGGATGAAATTGGGTTATGGGGCGGGGTAGGGCTTAGAGCGGACGCGGGGGAGAAGGTTCGGATATAAAAAAGAAGGAAGGAAGGAAGGAAGGTGGTCGGGAGGAGAGAGAGAGGGACATCCCATTTACCGTCGCCCCAGTGGCCTGATTCCAAACAGCGCCTCGTCCTCTTTTACTCGCCGCTGCCCCTTTGATTGCCACCACATCAGGCACCTCACTCACCGCCACCCCAACCGACCCTCCCCCCCCCCAAGGGGTGTTCCCCTTTCGCCACGGCCCCCTCGTCCTCATTTTAATCGCCGTGCGCACCCCCGTGGAGAGGGGAGAAAGGAGGAGGGGCGTCCATCGCGGGCTCGATGGAGATGAAAGGGGTGGCGGAAGAGATGGAAAGGGGATAGAGGGAGGGGACCTTGTATGTGAGCGAGTGAGGGACGGAAGAGAGAGAGCGAGGAGTGGGTGAGGAGCGGCGGCCGGTGTACTTAACCTACCGCACTGAAGACCAAAAGTGACCGCTCGTTCGCGAGACCAAATCCCGGCGAAAAGACCGTGTCCGATTTTCCCTGCGGAAAGCGATTTACTGAACCGAATGCGAGCTGTCTCGTCCTACGCAAGGAAAATATATTGAGTCACTCGTCGTCCATTTCCCCTTCGCACTTGATAGTTTTGCTTTCACCCACATTAACGTGCCACGCATGACTACAGCAGTAGTGGGACGGGATGTACTTTTTTTCGACCACTTTCGACTCACGCTTCCCCGTTATCTACTGCTTTCCTACTTTCTTAAAAATTTCGTAATTACCTTTAACTCTGATGCGCACTTGTCCGAAGTAATTTTAAATATATTTACCATTTGTTTTTCACAGATCTACATCGACGCAGTGTCCCGAAAGTCGCCGCGTGACAAGTGGTGCCAGAGGACTAGCCATTCTTTAAAAATATGAGTTAATACATACAAATTAATATATATTTGTTTATTTACAAGAGTGCACGTACCCATTTACACACACATAACTATGCATCCTTTGTCTCGGTTGATATAAGTACACGTAGCCTAGAACAATTAGCTCTTGGCTAACGAGAGTAATGGCCGGAAGTGGGTATTGCGTGTATACGTATCATCAGGGTTATTACAACCGATTTCCTCCTCCCTGTCTCACGGGTGGAACTTCCCAACCGTAACAGGGGAAAACTTAGTGCTTACAGTTAGTTACGCGCTTTTGTACCCATGTCACGCATTTTATTGGCGTGCCAAAGGTATTACCATTTACAAAAGTCTGTAGGTAATCGCCGGCTGTCTGAGATTCGTCAAGAGATGTAAAAACATTCGCTATTTTGGCATTCAATGGCCGAAAGACACTCCCGTCTCTCAAAGAGACATTACTCTATCGCAGCCCAAGAGCCTGCAAACCAATGGACGTCAATATTTGTCCACCAGTCTCCGACTATCGTTGCGCCCACTGGCTGACTACGGACTTTGGGAAATGAAAAATGACCTGCAAGTCAAAGTTAACTGGTACAATCCGGTTCCTTTTCGCGCACTATCACAATTCACGTAATCCCACTGGGGATGGCTAGTCAGTACAGGCCACTCGACTTCCCGAGAGAATCGCCAAGGGTGTCGTCGGCGAGTTATATTATTCATTGGTTCCCAACCCGAGAAGAATTCCTCTCCCTGGCGAAGCGTTTGGCTTCCACGGGCCATGCGACTTATGATTGTCCATAGACGTAACTTATGCATAACAAACAGGATATGAGCGAAACAGTTTCCTGGTCCCCGATGCAGGTGCGAGTCAATTTTGATACCAAAGCAATTAAAGATAAATTGAGTTAAGACGAAATCTCAGATATTATCAACTACATTTTTATCTCGACTATGCTAATAATATGATATTTGTCGATAAACTTTCAGGTCATGGCCGAAGATACGGCTCATTTACGACGCAAAATTCCAAATTTTACTGCTTGTACAAGCCAATAACTATAATAGCTATTCATGAGATTTTAGATTATGCCAAAAATAGGCCTCGCTCACGGAAATTGACATCCTAGGAGTGAGCGAGATTAAGTGAGCAAACGACGAACTACAGGGTGTTATACTCGGGAGACGACCAGAAAATCGCAGGAGTAGGCATCATACTCATGAAGAAATGGGCAAGGAATATAATATCATGATGGCAATATAATGAAAAGATATTGATGATAGAGGCAAAAACTACGGATACCGTGATAGTGATGCAGGTGTATATGCCCTCATCCAGCCATTCAGATGAGGAAATATTGGAAGAATACGAACAATTGGAAGAGGTTCTAGGAAGAGTAACAGGAAAAAAACCTCATATTAATGGGAGAGCATAACGCTATGGTCGGCGAGGGGCGACCATAGCGTTATGCTCTCGAAGAAGGAAAACGAAACACCACGGGAGAGAGACTGATAGAATTCTGCAACGAGAAAAATATGGTAATGGCAAATACCATCTTCGATCAACATCCGAGAAGAAGATACATATGGAAGATGCCTGGAGACAAAGCACGATACTAAATTGAGTACATTCTTGTCAGGAAGAGATATAAGAAACAAGTTAAGAATTATAAGAGCTACTCGGGCGCAGATATATATAGCGATCACAACCTGGTGATCATGGACAGCAGACTGCGATACAAGAAAATGAAGAAACAGACACAAAAACTAAGATGGAACACAAAGATACTGAAATAAAAGAGAGCAAGAGAAAAGCTCACCAAGGCCACCGAAAGAGAAGTAGACGGAAATAATTAAAATACCAGCACTGAGGGGTCGATGGAAAGAAACGAAGAATATAATTACCAAAGCTGCAGATGCACTCCTTGTGAGTAAGGCGGAAATATCTAAGAATTCATGGATAACAGCTCAAATAAGAGGTCTCATTGACGAAAGAAGAAAATACAAGAATCCAAAAAATGAGAGCGAAGAAAAACTCAATAAACTGTAGGAGGAATAGGACATTCGAGAATACAAGAAGGCAGAGGAAGCATGGATAGAAAGCTGCTGCGAGGAAATTAATGACAACATGAAAAAGGGAAAAAAACGAGATGGCTTATAAAGTAGGGAAGAGGCAAATCAGAGAAATAAAAACAAAATCGCTAAAAATCTGAGTCACTAATGGAAAAATACTAATAGATGATGACGACATTAGGAATAGATGGAAGGAATACTTTGAAGTACTCTATCAAGCTTCCAAACCACTAGAAGATGGCTTAATTAAAAATGAAAGCATGATACGTAAAGACGATCGGGATCAGCAGATATTAAGAAGCGAATTCGACAGAGCCGTGACAGATCTGAGAAACAACAAGGTACCAGGAGTTGAAAAAATAAACGGGGAAATAATCAAGCCACTCGGGGTCAAAGCGAAGGATCCCCTCTATGGAATAATCAAAGGCAGCTACGACAGGGGAAAGATACCAGAAGACTTCGAGAAAAGTATAATGATTGCAATACCGAAGAAACCGAAAACAGATAAATGGGAAGAACACAGAACAATGAGTTTGGTGATTCAAGCATCGAAAATCTTTACTCGGAAAATTAGCCAAAAAATAGAAGGATGGAAAGGAAGGAAACCTTTCAGAAAACCAATTCGGATTCGGGAAAAACCGAAGAGCAAGAGAGGCAATTCTCAGCTTGAGAGTTCTGACCGAAAAAATGATTCACGTAAATACAGGAAGAGGAAATGAAAGAAACACAAGAATTGGGTATCAAAGAAGACAAGGTAAATGGACCGGATGGCAGATAAAGTAAGGAACGAGGAAGTATATAGAAGTGCAGAATAGGATAGGACCATACGGAGAACTACGGCAAAGAAAAAATAGATGGATTGGACACACATTGAGGCACAATGGAATATTTGATATTGAGGAATGGAATTAGGAATATGATAGAAGGGATGATTCCACGAAGAAGACCAAGAGACATGTACATAGGACAGGTTAAGAAGGACGTAAAACAGTCGAAACACTGATTATATATATATATATATATATATATATATATATATATATATATATATATATATAAAACTTAGACAGTAACACACAGCACGAGAACACATAAAAAGAACACTCACAATAATATCTTGATAATTTCGACGGACTCGAGCTCCGTCTTCTTCGGAAGATAAGATATGACTCATATGTACATACATGACTCTACAGATATGACTCACATGTATATACATGTTTATATATATATAATCATGTATATACATTTTTTAGACGATGATCACGACTCTCGTTGCTGAGAGAACGGCGGCTATGACGGAATTCGTTGTACCAGCGTTTCACAGTGGCATAGGATGGGGCTTCATCGCCGAAAGTGGAAGTAAGTTGATCTATGCACCCCTGTCTTGATAATTTAAGTCGAAAGTCGGAACAAATATCGCACGAAAGTGTTCACGAGTTAACTCCATTTTTTTGCTGAAAGACAATTTTCGAGTCACCGTAAACAATACAAGTTATGCTCAAACGACAAAATGTTTGGAATAAAGTTAGCGTTAAAAGTGTCAAAATTTCAGATGAAAACGTCAGATGGCGCCTTAAGCACTTAGCGTTGTTAAGACTCAAAATATAAATGGTGAAAAATAGCCAAAATATAAATAGCCATAGAAGTGAAAATATGAACGAAATAACAATATTTATCGCATTAATAGGTACTACCATGAATAATTTGTATTAATCACTATAAAGGTAGGCTAGTTACCGAAATACTACCTAAGGTTATATTTCTATAGCTTACTCTCTCACAGTCTTCGATTTTACCGATTGCTTATCCCACTTAAATGACACAAACGAACACTAGTAGTCACGTGATATCAGCACGAGGAACCAACTGAATAATTGACAAATAAGGTGCAGCATTAAAATTGATATTCTCCTGGGCCCGCGGTGCGCAGGAGGCGCAAGTTGGGATGACCTCTTACGCGATGCCATTCCCTCGAAATATACACTCGCGGCGCGTATGCCAACACATAAATCAATATGCAGCCAGAAAACGCCGGGTAAAAGAGGTGGAACAGGTGGTAATAAGGCCTGACCTGGAGTTTCCCCATTGCGAGGACTGGAACGCTTCCAAGAACCTTCCACCAAGAATAAAGCAGATGCGACACAAAGACCAGAAATTCCAGGCTTCTTCCAGAGTAATCAGGAAGTTCCCCTCACCAAAGTGGCTGGCAGGGCTAACCTGGAGCTTTTTGGCCTGCCTGGGATGTAAGTGCATGTTAGCTGGGGAATCCTAAGGTCCCTCCTTCAACTGACCGCAAATATAAATACAACGATTGGTATCTCATATTCTCCGAGTTTGGGCAGAATTTGGTTTTATCGTAGGACTTTAAAAGGCCCGACAGATGCAGCCATTCCATTACGAGAACACATCAAAATGATCTCTAACACTGCGAAGTGACATCAGGTGGGATCCAAACGAACTAATAAGATCGAATTGCCTGCTCACGTTGTCACTCCTGGTCTTGTTTACGATCCAAAATGGATTGAGCTTACACTAGAGGTCAAAATACTTCAACTTTTGGCATAATAAGTTTAACAGCTCTAGGCACCTAATGCACTATGTTAGCCGAGCCGAAGCCTTAGTCTAGAGGGGGCTAGGTGAGTGTTATTTACACCTATCCTCTTCATGTTCCTTTAGGCACAAGTGGTCGGTTTTTCAATAGAGATTATAAAAAGGATTTTTCAAAGGCCTTTCATCAATTATACACCCATTATATTTTGTTTTCGTATGTCACATATATTATTTGCTTTCACTTTCGCCATCACCTGATTGGAATTTTAAAAGATAAGCAAACGTATGTGTCATTCAATCATCATTACAACCATTACCGATTAAAGGTCAAACGCACAGCATGCCTAAAGTACATTACATAGTTATAGCTTTTACAGGATTTTTTACGACAAACATGGAATACGCATGCATGTCAATTTTTTGAGAAAATTTGGACTATTGATAAAGCCATGTTTTCATTTAACATTAGTTGTGATCTTTGCAGAAATAGTGAACACGTGCTGACCGTTATATTTATAACTTTGGGCCATTGCACCCTAAAGGAAGTGTTTTCGAGGTTAGTCGTCGGGAAAAATAGTTGACAATGGATAATTCAATGTTAATTTCCTAAAAGGATGCCCATCCTGGCACGAATTATTTGGATATCCTGCAAGTGGATCACCATGTGAACTGACCTATCTTTCTAATGTAAGTCACCACGCAATAAGGGCAACTCCCTCAGTTACACAAGTACACTTAAGTGCCTTAGACCTTTCTAAAAGTCGAGCCTTAAACTTTATGTTTGCAAAGATCGCCATTTTAAAAAACATCGCCTCCTTCAATTTCTATTCTTAACAGTTTTTGACAAATCTAGTCTTTCCTTTTCGAATTTATCTTATTCCTTAACTTTCTCCAGTAAATTCCAAATTCTAGCTTCGTATTCCATACGTGACCTCACGAATATAAAATGGCATCACTTTTACTCTCTCATTACATTTTTCCTCAATGAGTCAAATGAAATCACGCGTCTTTAAAATAGGCCCGTATATCCTGAGAACGTCTCTCCCATGATAGGTTTGAGTTAGATAATAGTGACTCCGCCAATTTTTAAAAGTAGGTTATACAAAATATAAGGTTACTTATGTTGTTCACGCAACATTAATGCGTACAATTTTTAATATTATAAGCCATAAGTTAGCAGAAGTAGTAGTAGGCAGTAACCTATAGTATACATATCCGCAATATCCTAGAGTTTATCGGATCGAGACGGCATTGCGTGAATATACAGCATTGCATGTACATCCCGGCTAGACGAGAGTGCACATTCTTGGCTTCTTTCCTGGAGGCTTCGAAGAGTTTCCAACCGTCCACTTTCCATATTAGGACGAATCAAGGATCCTAACATTCTAAACTAACTTCATGTAATGGAGACCCATACACGAACTGAAGTAATACTATATGTAATCCAAAAAGTCAATTTTATCAAGACACTCTCTAATCTACTCATCTCTACATGCGACAACAATATTTTTACGAATCAGCTTAGGTACTTTTCTCCTCATCCCGCCCAGTCCATTTTTTTTCTTTCGGCCTGAAAATTGACAAAAATTAACGCCTTTTCGTCGGAGATATTCAAGTATCATAATAGATTTTTACGATAAGAAATAAATTGTTATTCACCGTGAATCAAAAGTGAACAAAAATAAATCTGAGAAGATAACTCATTTTGAATCAAAACTGACCATTATAAATTTTAACCATTTCCTTTAATTAGAAAATTAATTTTGATCCATTGCAATCTGATTGGCGTGAAGGTTATATTTGTGGGCTGAGAATGTTTCCACTTATTCTAAGCAGGGTGACAGAAATGCTGCATCATTTAGCGTAGACAGGCAAATATATTAATTTTTTTCGTTACTTTCATGATGAGGGTAAAATAAGAGAAACTGTACCCTTCCACACACTTTTTTTAATGCTCTACGACCATGGTTTCGATGCTACGCATCATTATCATCAGGTGATAACGAGGCGCAGCATCGAAGCCATGGTCGTAGAGCATTGAAAAAGTGTGTGGAAGTATTAAGTTTCTCTCATTTTACCCTCATCATGAAGTAATTCCACAAAGTTAAGCCTGAAATTATTAGCTTCGTTACTTTCATTTCAAATCTCCCAAACTAATTTTCCCAAAAGGTAAAGAATGCTACATGCGACCGTTTGATACAAATGGCTACCTACCATGAAACAGGTTGTTTTTCCCATTCGTTGCTATGCAAAAGAAACCCCTTAACACTTCGGGGCATCTCCTCCCTACTCCCCCTCTATGTCTGTCGGAAACCCTTTCGCTTTTCCTGCTGATTTTTCAACACTCCTCCCCATCCTAAATTCATTGATTTTTTCTTTTGGGTATGACCTCTCTACTAGGATACTATTGTGCAGATTACAATTCAAATCACAGCCGGTGGTCTAAAGCTTTAGATCAAATTATACAGGCCTAGTTCTCGTAAAAATTCCATCAAAGAATGGCTCGCATTTAATCTTATATGAGAATCGCAGAATTGGTTCGAGAAATGTTTCAAAGAAGATTATCGTCTTCCTATGCGGGATGGTTGCAAATACCATTCAGCAGCTAGAATAGCATGAATAGAAGGCGTAATTGTTTAGTGTTGTTGAGAGAACTTGTAAACATTAGCTGGAATGGAGACGTTGCGGAAATTTTAACCCTCGTGTAGGAAGAATGTCCATGAATTCGCAACAGTAAACATTGGATATGATTAAATAAGCCCTCGCAAGTCGTCGTGTGCGATTTTCTAGCAGCTGTATCAGGTGAAAATACGCCACAAACACGCAAGTCGGATCGAACGTTTTCTCGTACGAAATTCTGCAGAGAAATGTGGTCCGAGTGACAAGGCCTTTAACCTCCTGGGATTTCATCTTGCAGAAAACATCTCCAAGGTCAACGGCTATCTTGTTTGTTCCACCGCAAAACCCCCACCGGACTCAAGTGAGGGAAATACTTCTCTCTCCCTCCCCTCTCTCTTTCACCCGCAGGGTGGATTTCGACATCTCCAACAGACCAACTGGTAACTCTCATATTCTCATGTACAATCGCGAATGGATTCCACAGATTTAAATCCAAATAATGAATAGTTTTAGTATTTAACAACTTGATTAATAATTTCTTAGATGTCGTAGTTTTCGTACATGGCACCTAGAAGAACCGTGAAAAATTTGTACTCAAGGCACACAAGCATCTACTATGTAACCTAGGAAACCAATCATCATCCCTTCAGCACAAAAAATGTCCAATATTTGGCTTTTGCACATATTTAAGAAACACATTTATCACTTTTATTAATAAGTGACTATACATAAGATGATCCGTATATAATATTGTGGCTATAACAAATTATACTGCTCCAGTACTTTTAGGGATGAAGTTGAATAGTCGATGATGTATCATAATTTTTAAAAATCATTTTGCGCATTTTACTGAAAGTAACATAAAATTTAAACCTTCTCATTTTTTACGTTCAACACTCGTAATAGTTCTCTACAATGAACGTTGACTTACAATATAATGCCACTTTCCTAACTTTGTTCAAACACTTACTTTAAACCTTTACTTTTTGCAAATCAAGTTCTTCAGACAACAAAACGATAATAAGTTGAAATGTCCATTCAAATTACAGTTAATATTCGCCATATTTTAATAAAAATATAGATGGAAAAGCGCTATATTATAATTTATTTTATTAAAGGCACAATTGTTTGGCAGTAATCCAAGCCTACTTATTTTTTATTCGGATATTTCTCGATATTCCTCCCATTTTTCGTTGTCACCGTTAAATCTTTAATATATAGAGTAAACATATAAGCTAGAGAGTCCATTATTTCATAGCAACATCACATTGCGATATCTTACGTGCGTCACAGTCGATATATTGAAATACTGCACACACCTAATGTGGCGCTAAGGTTTCAAGTGCCCTACTTTTGGGCGTCTCTGAAAAACCAGCGAGAGATAAATCATCCCAAAAAGGAATATTTCTACCCGCCGAGCAAGAAACTATTTGAAAAGCTCACCTAGAGGACAGGGATGTGAATCTCTCCAAGAAATTCTTCTCACGAAGGAAAAACACAGGATGCATTTTTAAGAGTAGCCACCGACATCAAGGAATTGCCAATGGCATCTGCTCCGGGTATTTCATCCATTCAAGCAGCACGGTGCCCCTACGTAATCTTTGACTCGCCAGCGTGTCTCTCTTCCAAAAATATCTACGCACCACAATCCTGAAATTATAAGTTTTATCCTCAACTAAATAAACTATTATTATTAATAATTACGGTTTATGACGCTCTACGTTGTCTCCCACTTCCCAATCTCCGTTCTTCGTAGCCATTCTGAATTCAATTGTCTAATCTTAGTTTCCCTCCTAGATTCTACCCAAATTTTCCTCGGTCTACCATCCATTCATATTTCATCTGGGTACCTCTCCAAAATTTAATAGTGATGGGGGAAACATTTGATAGTGATGGGGGAAACATTTGATAGGGACATTGGTATGCAGTGGTAGAGAGTGCAGTTTAGAAAAAAGAATGACCGAGAGGAGAAAACTAGTCTTGGAGCATATCGAGTTTAATTATACGCGTACACTTAGCTCCACATGAAAAATACCTGAAGATACAGGAAGATTTCGCTTAAATTATGATTAGACATATGTTTAGGTAAAGCGTGATCAGCTCACATAGTTTCCCGTAGCAGACGTAGATTTGGATCACAATTTAGTACGCATGAAGTGGAATTTCAAATTTAGAGAATGAAGTACGATGGATGACCACAAAAGTTAAAAGGGTAGGACCACCGTTAACTGGGGCAGAATGGAAGAAGTACAAGGAGGCACTTGATAAAATATTGAGCGAGGATAGAGTATATCGCTATACATAGAGATGGGAATATCTGAAACCAGAAATAAAGAAAGCGACGTACGAAACAATACGAAAGGTAAATATAAAAAAGGTTAAGAAGCTATATATTACAGAAAACATGACTAGGAAGATGGATAATACAAATAAATAGAGGAACGTGATCATAGGATCAGGGAGAAGACAGTATTAAATTAAGGCGAGAAAATAATGAAGCAAAGGAAATGCAGTAGAAAGAGCAGTGGGAGGATATGAAAAGTTCACAAAGTCAGTACGAAAGGGGGGCGCTTTACAAAAGGTGAAGAAACTGTCAGGATGTAAGGAAAACATTTCCGTTTACAATACTAGAGATACAACGGATAAATATGATCGAAGAAAAAGATATTCCGATAAGGTAGTAGGAATAAATAAAGGAACTATTTCATAAAAATGTTACGCAAAGGGAGTTTGGTAATAGAAAGGGAATTATGTCAATAAGTATAAGTTAGGAACATGAATACTGGACTGCGAGATAGTGGATTCATTAAAGGAAATGAAAACGAAAAAGGCCGTGGGAATTGATAGCATCCGTATAGAAATATTCAAGGTTTTAAGAAAACTCGGAAAAAAAGAGTTTCTATGGGCTCATTCGTAGTATTTATGCAGGAAGAATTTGGATGGAAGAGTGATAGATCAATATTAATGCCATCCCAAAAATAAGATAAAAGCAGCAGTAAGTGATGACTATTGGACGACAGGTAAGGTCTCACGAGTGGAAAATGGTTTGGGATGATCAACAAAGAGAAATCAGAAGAGAGCAAAGGACTACTTAGGCGAAGATTGTTTTGGGTGAATTCAGGTAAAATTTTAAAAACGAGAATAGAGAAACATACGCTCAGAAGTATTCACCAAAAGAAATCACAAAAAATCCCCTATTTTCTGGAAGTAATTACTAAGGTTACTTAAAGACTCGATTAAATGAACATTCATTCAAAGGTAAAGCTTTCTTCGGATCATCAAGGCTAATACTTCTGATCAATACAAAATACTGTTCCAATTATGCTTATAGTATATAGGAGGAGACCTAGTAAGTTCACAATCCTTGGGGAGACCCGGTTTCCCAGCCAAATTTTGGTTTTATGATTGAGCGCAATTTCTCCCTTAACTGGCTGCAATGTTCCGCTCAAAAAAGCAAAAGTATTGCAAAACCCACTTATAGTAGTGTGTTTACAATGCTTTTTTTAGCATCGAACAGTACTACTTAATGCTCTTCATAATTTAGTGGAAACTATCGTGGACCTGAATCACTTCATTTTGGACGACACGCGTTCTTTGAATCTCATGCATGACTGACCATTAGAGTGAAAAGTATTGAGAGTATTCACAAAGTGGGATGTTTAACGCGATGAAGAATCAGGAACAGAGGACACGTTCGTCTCACATTATACCTTTAACCGTGTGCAACGGGATGTACTACGATCCCACCGCAAAATATCTTCACATATAGTAGATGTAATGGGAATCGGATCCGAATAGATTCACCTACGTCCCTCATAAAAGTACAGTAAAAAGTGGCTAATTCCATTCACTGCACGTCGCTTGGAAATCGCGTCGCACGCCCATGTGGAAATACGCTGAACTAAAACACACCGTTAAAATACGAGGCGATCTGCACTATTTTGAAGTATTGCGTGCCTCCTGTGTGATATAAAGCAATCCTGATGAAACACTGTTAAAAGCGTCTCTATACAATTTGAGAGCGAAACAGTCTGGATGCGACGGAGAAGAGATCTCTCGCCTGCACAAGTGGGAAGAAATGAGAAACTTGAAATTCTCACTTTTTCCGAAAGTTTTCTTCCCTACATATTCTCTTTTCATATCTGGATCTTAAATGAATGCAGAAAATGAAAGAAAATTCGATGCTTGAACAATCGGTTCTGATCGCCACAGCTTTGCTTATTTTTCAGATGTATGGCTGTCAAAACAAGAAAAAGTCCTATTTACTCATAAGTAACAAACAACAAATAATGTTTAAATGTATTGGTAACCATCTACATGCCAATCCTGACGTTCTCTAATATTATATATAACCTGCCAAAAGAAATTCCACAAAATTGAGAAAGAGGATGGGTATCAAGGAAAGTCATGTTACTCGTGCAATAAAGTTACTGCAGTTGTCAAAGGCAAAATGCTGCGACCAACAGCTGCCGCTCAAACAAGGACGTCACCTCACCATGATTGATGGCAAGAGTGATGATATCGCACCATCATCTGTATCCCGCCATGCATGCACCAACTGTGGAGCCAAACCCACGAAAATGAACAACCCCCTAGCAACCATTCAAAGGGATGTTAACAAGTGAGCCTCACATTATGAACTTCTCCCTTACAAGCTTAGAAGAGACCACTTCTAATCCACATAAAACATAAACCTGGAATCATGAATGGGTCAATGTCCATAACAGCCGATGAAAGAACGAAAGCTGAACGTGGTAAAATAATGCAGGCAAATTTCACGGAACTATAAGAATTTTTATTTATTTATGCGTCTCTCGTTTTAAATTTAAATATCGTTAGATATTTAAATATATTTATGCGTCACCCCAATGGAGTGACAAGTTACTGATCGTGAATGAGATGATATATGAAGTGTATAAATGATATATTTTCAGCATTGCCCAGACGGAAAGAAAATTTCTTCTAAAAGTCTCATGTGATTTATGAGCACCGAGAGAAGGGCATACTAATATAATAAATCTGAATAGGAAACTAGTGAAAATTTGACACACATTTTATTTACCTCAGACACCCTGATTGTTTTCGTTAGCCGCCACACAAAGGAGCATCTGCGAAGCATCAGATGAAAATAATTCGAGGAGACGTAGATGTCACCTTGTACAGTATGTAAATCGTGCAGATGAAAGCGATATATCCAAATCATCACTCATGCACGTCTCATTTATTCACAACGATGGTGAATGACTCCTCTGTCCTAATTTTGAATGTCTATTCGACACATATCCGCTAATATTTTACTCAGTTCATTAATATTTTAAAATATTTATCATATTTGCTGAAAGGTTTTGACATTTTTACAATATTAGCATCCTTAAAATACATAATTCTGTGACTTTTAACTCACTACATTTAATAAAGACTTGTTCAAAGTGAAAAGAAAGGAATTTTTGGCTATAGTGGCGTGTATATTTGTATGGGGTAACTTTAATAAACTGTGACCTTAAAAATTCTTTGCCGAGGCGTAACCGGAAATAGTCTTCATTTCTTGGGTATGTTCCATTGAAAAATGGCTAGGAGTTCATATTATAGAAACATCTATTTTTTTATCTTTTATATTTCTTTGAGGATGAGGGGACAGTAAAATCAAAGATAATTATTCAATATAATTTAAAGTAATTCGTACTTAGAAAAAGAACTCTCTTCGACAAATTTGTCGAAGGTACCACTGTAGCAGCGATGAAAACCATAAGGTATAACCGAATCGAATAATAAGTTCGAGTGTCGTAAATCGATATAAAGTTGCGAAGCAAGCTAAAATAATTCCCCCACTGAGTCACTGAAATCTCAAATATTTAAGGCTAGAACTATTCAAATGAATGAATGCAATGGGACTAAACTGTAATTAAACCGGAAATTGAGAGGAATAACATACATTTGTTAAACTCGACTATTCATAATCATAAAATTTATGATTACTTTTACTCGTGCGAAAGAGTCAAATCAAAAATTCATACTGTTGTTCCTGCATTCTAACATTGTTTAATTTACCACTATGCTCCGATTACCTAACAATTCCCAATCCGGTGCTTATCTGTCGTGACGTTTATTACCTATGATTAATTATAGTATAACTTTCTGGTGACTTAAATGTTTACTTGTAGCGCATGTAAAATTTGTGTTACAACAAATGAGTCTACAAACAGTACTCAAATCAAAATTTATTTCCTCTTTCTTTCGTACCTTACTTTTCTGAAAAATAGGCATAGTTACGCCTTCTTTAGAGACCTACGGATGCATATTTACAAAGTTTATTCCTTTATAACTGCTACTTTAAATTAAAAATTTTAAATAAAAACTATATCAAGTCCTGCGATAACTTCATTCCATTCCAGTTATTCAGAAAAAATAATTGAAACAGGGCCGATAAGTGAAAAAGAGTATCAATAAAACGTACTATTAGAGTCAAATTAAACAAATGAAAGTTTATAATCAACAACTATGTTCGTAAAAAACTATTTGTAATGTGAAAACCTTTTGAAAAATTCAAAATATACCAATTACAATATTAATCACAACACAACATATTGATTAGATAATGATTTCGTTTTTTTAAGTTGATGTTAATATTTTTTCTGTATGGGTGGACATAGCACTCTTTTAGTGAGAATATAATAAATGCCGAGTTTTCTACTTTGATAACTCCTCATCCCCGGGGAGTAGATCAAATCCCTTTCATTGTTCCATCTGAATAACCACAAATTTACGCCACGAAGAAATGCTGACACGGGTAATTACAAATGTCAACACAGAGAGAAGGAAAACCTTCCTGGTCAATGGGTGGAAGTCGACAACACGCGCCACAGCCGGAAACACAAGAACTCAGGACTGAGAAACCTGCTTCCCGGAAAGACTTTGGGGTGGATCGCCCATGAAACCTTGCACGCACACCTTTGTTTATATGTTTATTAGTCCAGACTGTACGTGCGAACCACTCTTCGGAGCCCTTACCAGGCGAACAACACTCCCTTCGCCTCTTCCGAGAAGCAAATCCCCTGCTCCTTCGGAGTCCCACGTGCGTCCCTCTCTACCCTCGGCTCCTCGGCCGGTGACAGGACAACTCGCGGGTCCCTCCCCTCTTAGTTCCCGTCTCCCGCTTCTGAGCACGGCGGGACTAACAACTAGAGCCCTCAGGCTTTCCTTGTCGACCAGATTTTGCCCACTCTGTCGTCAAGTGGTTGAGGTTAAGTCGGTGGAAGGGGATGAGCGACCCGCCGAGATGAAGTTTAGTTGCCTTACTCATCCGTTTATAATTGGTACTTTCATAAATATGTATTTATGTATTTGCAGCTATTGAGGAAGAGTCATTCGAGCACATATGTGAAACCGACAGAGCAAATAATTCGTATATCACTGCAGCGACGAGTTCCTACAATATATTTATAAGTGCATAAACTCATGGCTTCTACATTATTTATCAAAATTAGCCAGCGATAAATGTAACACATGCAACCAGGAACAGGTTCTCACACTTTAAATTAGTAATTCGCAGAGCAATTTTTGCCAAGTGAAATTTCTCCGTAACATATAATAAGTACTTCTTCATCTAGATTTACATAAATGCCCCGTCATCCATCAAAAAAGCGTCTGGCAGGGGCTTCAAGCACCAGGTGGGGATGGTAAGGGAGGATATATGAGAGGAAGGGAAAAGGGAAAAAATATTCAGTAAAAAAACTCAAATAACGTGTATGTTAGTAAACATGCTGGAGGAAGACTCAATTCAAAACAAGGATCAATTCACCTAATGAATTAGTTCTTTGTTATACGAAAAAAGGGAACAAAAATAAACCACAAAGGCAGAATTTTCAATTTATTTTCGAAGAAAATAGCTCCATTGCGTCATATTTTTTATTTGACAAAAATTTCATTTCAACCGAAAACTTAGCACAGACTATTACCTTATTGGTTCTGGTACTTCCCTAGTCGCTGAAGCGGATTCAATTTTTGAACGAAGCTGCTTATTCCGTGATGTTTCTAACTCGAACACCGAACACCAAAAATAACTTTAAGGTGAGTCAACTGCACGCCACATAAATATCACCCTTTACGCGGAGACCATTTAATGATCAGCCACGGTGCATGAATTTTTCTCCTCCCTTAATGCCTATTTTTTTAATCATACTATGGCTTAATTATCCTCTCAACTTAAAATGATCAAATAAACTTCGAATTCCCATACCCTTATAATAAATACTATGACTAAAGCTATTCCGATATGCACATTCCGTCCACTACCACATTAGGCAGCATGTAACAACCAATACCATGATAAGAAGAAACAATGATTTTGTGAATAATATTACAAGTTTTGATACAATTTTTAAATGCAAAATATTGAATTGTTTTAAAACTTTGTAAGCAATGATACAATCTTTGAAAATATTTTAAATGTACTATGTTAAATTTGTTATGCACTTTACCATTAACTACAACAGAAATCAATGATTTCATTTAAATTTCTTGCCACAAATTCACCCTATTATACCGTAATTTAACCACATCCTGGCATATCTAAGTTTTGCTTCCGTGTGAGGAAATGTTTGGTAACCATTTTATCGACCTTAGATAAAATTAATTCATGTACTACACGTACTACGAACAATCTTTCTGCTAACATTCGGACGTACTTCCGAAATTTTTCAACTATTTATCCTGCAAACAGTCTTATCGCAATTACCCATTGAGCTCTATGGCGCACGCAGGCGTAAACAATTTGAACCGTGGCGCATACGAAAGGATTTCCTGCAGAACTATTAAAATGGGTCACACTGGAATAATGTGACTTATTATATAATTATATAATATATTATATTATAATTAATAGGGTGTCACGAAGTTTAATTCTTATAAATGATTCATAAATCAATATTTCTGTTCGATTTCAAATTCTTGAAATACCCGATCAGTTATATCTCTCTCCTTCCCAGAATTCTAAACTCATTTCCGCTATCCGGCTCGAACTATTGAGGACTTGGAGCGACTTTCCGCGACTCGCAACACCGTCGGAAGGGAAATTACGCCAGGGTCAGCAGGCATGCTCCTCTAACGAGTAAAAAAAAAACAACATGGATCTCACGGCGCCACTCCATAAAACGCAGGTGGAGTACAAGCATACGCCCGCTGGTTGACTGTAGGCCCCGCGTTCCAAAGTGTCACCGCGTTGTCATTTTACGAGTGAGCTGATCCGAGGGGTCGTTTACGAATGCCGGATCGCCGTCACTGCGTGCTTATCCGAGCGCCCTTTAGTCCATTCGAGATTCGTTGCGCGCAAAGTACAGCGGATCCTGCAACGTTTTATCCTTTCCGGAAATGTTGAATGATAAAATGGTAAGCTGCCGTAACTTGTTCGTTTTTCTTCGTGCTGCTGACATTCCCCGAGATGGCTGATGAAATCTAAAATTACCCTGGTCCTTACCCATCAAAGGGAAAGGTTAAAATATTTTCCTTTTAACTTCACGTGGCAATTTAAATCAATGAAATGATACATTAAATATCTTCAATTTCCTTTACCAATTTCATTTATGTTTGCAACGCTCCTTTTTATCCATGCTACGCAAATTCAACAAAACCTTGTGTGAGTTTTCTATGGTATGACTGTGTTTTGCGGAATTTTCAAATTACCCCCAAATTTCAAGACCCTTTTAACGGAATGCTGAAAATATACAAGGATTTCTTTTCCTGTTTGTCCTCTTTCTTAAGCCCTTGGATAATCCCTACACTCTTGACGCAGCCTCAAATGCCTCTCTTCAAGTTCACTTCGGGTCCTTGTGCATCAAAATCTTTCCTAGAAGCAGTAACTTTCAATATGCCATCTAGTCATCCATTTTATCTTTAACACCACCAAAAAAAAACAAAATAATAATCACAACCCGGTTTTTAATCAATGATTAATTAACATCTGGTTTATTTGAATAATTAGTTTCGTTTTTGTTTTTTGGTGGCGTAGTGTAAGGGGTATAAATAAGTTAATGTATGGAATATATCCATTTTCCTAATTTAAAATGACTCCCAGCACTTCTCTAGTCATATTCTACTCAATAAAAAACAACATTCTCCACCCATCTTCAAACCCAAATCTCTGAAACCTTCTGAAAACTGCTCTCCTCCTCCTTTCTTATAGGTCAAGTTTCCGTTTCCTTCACCCAGTGCTGGATATAAAAGAGGTGAAAAAACTGTATTCGCTTCGCAGAAATGGCTTAAAATGTCGCGCTGACTATGCAAAAATTAATTTTACAATAATACTTAACTATCTCAGTATGCACACCGTTGTTAGTATATCCCACGGCAACACCCTCTACTCGCGAATACAAGAACTCCAGCTAAAGCGCCGCAAACGGTGAAATTAGTAACTCAATGCCTAATATCCCAGGGGTTACAACGTAGCTACTAAGAATTTGAAAAGTGAGCGGTGGAATTTTGGAGAACTCATAACTGAAAGATCGTTTAAATTAGACTTCAAAAATGTTTGGCTGGTATATTTCATGGCAGATAGACTTATTCGCTTTGCCACCTTGTCTGTAAATACGCTGGGACTAATTTCAAGAAACTGCGGGAGATGCCGCAACAGTAACTTTTAACGGAGTCATCTGCTACGGGTGCATTATAATGCAACAATTTCAGAGCGTAAAAATCATTCGCCTTGACCGGGATTCGAACCCGGATCCCTCGATATCCGGCCGAGCACGAGATATTCGCGCACGACTGTGAATGCCTGTGACGTATGTACGGTATTTCATCACATCTTGTTCCTTTAAAAGCCCCCAAAATTTCAGAATTTAAGAGTACGCCTCGGAAGCTTAACTGGCTAAAGCAATCGGCCGGATATCGAGGGATCCGGGTTCGAATCCCGGTCAAGGTGAATGATTTTTACGCTCTGAAATTGTTGCATAGAAAAATTATGTTACACAGTTGGAGGGAATAAACTGGAGCATGTGCAGCATTTCAATTACTTGGGAGGTACTTTAGAGGAAATTAGGAGAAGATTTGTGCTGACAAAGAAGTATTTACAAAAAGAAGATATCTGATGAAGGGTATAGAAGGACTAAGAAAAGAAATTAAAGACTTAAATGTTAAGTTACATAAATTTGGAACCTGATCTTTGAGGATAAGCAAAAATGATAGGCTTTTGAGATAATGATATGGAGTAAGATGGTGTAAATTATTTGGACAGAGAAGACTATAAACCAAATTTAAATATAGCAGAAAAAGTAACACTATAGAATAAAAAATAAAAATGAGTTGCTCAATGTATTTCAAAGAAGTTAGAAAATAATGGTGGTGAAGTATTTTGAAAGGTAGCGGACGTTGCAGGTTGTGATAGAAGGGACAATACTAATTTTGGGATGGACTAAAATATAAATGACAGGAAAGCAGAAATATGTTGAGAATCGAAGACAAAAATAGCGTAGGATGGGCAAGAAGAAGTTCTCATGACGCGGAGGAAAAAATATTCATTTTGGGCAATCCAAAACATACAGAATCACGCAATTTGGTCTTCCCTTTAGTCTAAAATTTGGTGTAGTAATAATCTTATCCTTACGCGTATGCATCTTACACGACAGAAGCGAACAGTTTTTTCAAGTGACCCTTTCCCTAAAACAAGCAGAATTAGAGATATTTACATATTTACTGACAGAAATAACCCTTTTACAAAAATAAAGGTAAAGACATAGACCAGTTCTACAGTTATAAAAAAATATAGATACGAATACAAAGTGCATAAACACAGTAATCAACCCGAAGGTCGGTTTAGTAGGTGATGGTAGAGCTCACCCATGTACCAAGCCCGACGGCGTGTGAATATTCACACATCAGGGTGGGGGGCCAGTTCCTTTCCCTGTGCCGATTATGGTTTCCCAGGAAGATCTGGTACCCGAAAAATCAACTAGCTTGGGTGGAGCTGCAGGTGCCCAAAGTGCGTTGCCCGGGAATCGAACCGGGGACCCTCCGGTCAGTAGTCCAACGCTCTACCCACTAGACCACCGCGACCCGCAAGTTCCTTAGGATACATACTATTTCATTTTTGTTTTATTTATTTATTAATCAAATTATTTAGGATTATCAAATACAATTTAGGATTATGATTTTCAATGAATGAAAGACATACTATATTCAGATAGTACACAGGTACGCATGCATACCTAGTTAGATTATTTTATTTATACACCCTTCATGCCACCGCTAGGGTGTGGGGCAGGGGGTAAATACACACCAAAATAATTTTAGCTGAAAATTACCCTATCGTGGTCGAACAATGTTATTATGATGTTATGGAGAAAATGGCATCTTAAATTTATCTGTTGTACACTTAATTACTCTAATTTTATTAACATGATCTCTCCTACCATAGTAAGATGGGGGCAATAATAGATTAAATATTGTAAACAAAATGTCAAATTAAGTAATATTCCAAATTTAAAAATTGGAACAGAATATAAGCAATATAGTATTTGTTACAGGCTAGAAGGTAGTAAAAAAATGATAAACAGTAGTAGTGGACCTTGTGACATCGATTAAAAAAAATTACCCATTGGGGATTAGTATCAACTTGTTGACATGTACTGATATCCACACAGCAATAATTATCATTCTAAAATTCTTTAGATATTTTTAATAACATTTTTTTAGAGATCCTAGTGGGATAGAAAATAGATCACTACAATCAAAACTGTTGACATCTCTCATAATCTGATATTCCAATCACTACTGACAAAATCTCTGGAAGAGTCAGGAAATGCAGAAAAATAAGTCTAAAATTTTGTTTCTTAGATTATAAACGTATGTCACGGATAGCTGTATATCATGGATAACCATATGTATGGGATACCAGGATTATTTTGGGAAATGCTGACACTTCCTTTTGTGTTTGTATTCAACACAGCGAGACTTGTCATAATTAGATGCTGTGCATAGAAAAAATCAGGAGAGAATTTAGTGATGAAAACACTCTATCTTAAAGAAGACCGAAATAGTCACAAAGTAATGGGCTAATATGATATCAGTCAAATGGGTTGAAGGCATAGATCTTCACCCAACATAGGCTCCCATGATATCAATATTAATACAATATTATGTAGCATCAGCTAATATTGAGTTAATGTCAGAATGATAACATTTTTTATCATAAGGCCAATATTGGCCCAAAAATGAGCCACTATTTTTTTAAAATTGGCCCACATACTGCCAATATTCACACTGTTTTGCAAACATAGTCCAGCATTGACTGGTATTTAATCAGAAAAGGCTGAGATTTTGCTGTTTTGGTGGCACATTGCACCCTGTTTGGAAGCTCAGGACTAGCTAACAGTAGCCTCTTCTTCAACCACAGAAATCTTTCTTTTGATGGAATTTTCTAATTCCCCGACACTGGTCCAATGCATAGTTGACAAACACCCATAGTTATAATCCAAAATTTTATGAAAACTAATATTTTTAAACCATTAATGTTTATTCTAGAGAAAATTTCAAAATGCTGACTTAGTTAAAGGATATTATATTGGTAACTTACATATTGGTTCCTAATATTGCACCATTAACTGCTCCTAATATGGATCCATTACTGGCTGTTCACGTAGACCCAGCAATGGCTACCAATATTGAATATAATTCTAGATCAAACAGGATCTTTTAAAAAGAATTTATTTAAGATATATCAGGCAAAATATTCATTCAATTAAGAAATATTCAAGAGAGATAAAAAAATAGAAATTCTGTTGTGAAAATATTTATTGCCAGAATTGATCTCAATGTGATCTCGATCTCAATTGATCTTGATCACTCAAAAGTCTGAGACATAGCGCCCTTTGTGTGTAGACACCGCTGCCAGTGGATTTTCCACGCCTCGTAACCTTTTTGGAAGGCGGTACCGGAATGTTCCTTAGCTTCCTCATCACGGCCTGTTGCAACGCTTCCACTAAGCCATGGTGACATCCTTTCAGCATGGATTTGAGGTCGGGGAAGAGGAAGAACTAAGGTGGGGCAACATCTAAAAATTTGGATCCTCATTCACATGGTCAAGAAGCTCTTGGCATAATCCACATGTGAGTTTCCTTTGGATCGTCCGAGAGCACTTGTGGCTTCAACTTTGCACACACCTTTCTCATGCCCATGTTTTCACTCACAAGTGGATGTACAGCACTTTTAGGGATGGCAAGTTCATCAGAAACCATGTGGATACTTAATCTGCGATCCCTGTCCAAAGCCTTCATTCTTGCAATATTTTTGTCACTTTTTGAGACCGAAGAGTGTCCTGAACATTCAGCACCTTCAGCATATTCTCCATCCTTCTGAGACAACTTATTCTACTCAAAAATACCAGATCTACTCATGGCGTTATTACCATAAGCTGCGTGGAGCATCTCATGAGTCTGTTTCCAGGTTTTTCCCAGTTTCACATAAAATTTGATGGCGTACTGCTGTTCCAATAATTGGTTAATGATGGAGCATGATGTGGTCATGATATTGAGGTTTTGCAAATGAACGATCCACACTCCGCAAAGGCTGGGAGCCAACTGCCACTGGCCTCCAGCCTTTCCTGAGACTCCCCTTCCCTGGACCCAGCCAGAGAAACCACTACCCATCCATCCCTCTATTCAGGAAAAAATAAGTCATACTAATTTTTGGATTGACCTTGTGAATAGTAAAAGTATTAGGCCAGCAAGATTAGGCATAGAAAGAGGAGATGACATAGATGGGAGAGCCTAGGAACAGGCATACTTGATTGTGTGATAGAAAGGACATTAAGGGAATTGTAATAAAATATGGCTCTTTGGATAGAGAACGTTCCTGCAGAACTATTTATGGGAAGAGGAAAACACAAAAGGAATAATTTTTTAGACTTAATGCATAATATTTACATGGGTGAATTTAGTTGGACGATTTCATTAAATCAGGTGGACCAAGATGCTCAAAAAGTAGGGATATGTATAAGAAAAGAAATTGCATTAGCCAAAGAAGGTTTCACAAGAAGAATAAAATTGATGACAGGGATGCTGCATAAGGATGTTAAGAGAAGACTTCTGAAAACTTTGCTATGGAGTATGACCTCATATGGCTTGGAAACTTGATCACTGAAACAAGATGTTTGGAATAGGTGGAAGGCTTTTGAGATTTTTGATGTGGAATAAATTGAACAGATGATATGGATAGAAAGAAAAACAAATGAAGAAGCACTAGG
This sequence comes from Hetaerina titia, assembly GCA_037158775.1. Taxonomy (NCBI): domain Eukaryota; kingdom Metazoa; phylum Arthropoda; class Insecta; order Odonata; family Calopterygidae; genus Hetaerina; species Hetaerina titia. The sequence continues at coordinate 59,671,206 of CM073771.1, forward strand.
AAATGTGGGTGGGGAAGAGGGGGCGGTTAGGAGATATTCAACAGTAAATATGCATTGCATTTTGATTCATAATCGAATGCTGAAGACTAAAATAGAAAGGAAGTTAAAATAAGAAGGGGAGAAAAACTCTAATGGCCGTAATAAATAGTCACAACTCTCATCAGACCAAATTGCTGTGTTGGTTTTCATAGGAAACACGTAAGGGACCAACCACAACCTCTCAACCAAGAATTAATTCTCTCTGTGGTGGTTTACGGAAAATTAATCCACGACAGAGACCACACACAGCCACACACACACTATCCTGTCTGGAATCCTTCACGAGGCTGTGAGACCTCGTTAAAAATTTCAGGTGGAAATGTAATCCTTGACTAGGCTGTACAGAAGACCCCATTAAAGATAACAGGATTTTCTACAAGTACCTTCATTCTACAAGATATCTTTAATGAGGTATTTTCTACAGCCTTGTGAAGGATTACATTTCCACCTGAAATCTTTAACGAGGACTCACAGCCTCGCAAAGGATTCCAGACAGGATAGTGTGTGTGTGGCTGTGTTTGGTCCCTGGCATGGATTAATTTCTCGTAAACTACCACAGGGGGATTCTTGGTTGAGAGGTTGTGGTTGGTCACTTACATGATTCTCGCAAAAACCAACAGTAATTTGGTCAGACAAGAGTTTCGGCTGTTTATTATGGCCATTGGAGTTTTTTCCCCTTCTTATTTTAACCTGAGGCCGACGAGCTCTTTATTTCTTGCTAGAAAGGAAGTTTTAATGCAAGTGAGGTAGGGAGAGGAAAAGGATAGGCATGTTAGATGAAATAAAAGGAGGTAGAATGGAATGTGAAATTGAGGAGCAGTTTACTGTAGTGTGGTTGTCAGGTTGTATGTAGTTAGGTAATGCTAATAAATGTTGAGTTCAGTTTTTCTCCATCCAAATCTTATTGTTTGTGGTTAGTTTGGGTGTTGGGGTACATTTATGTCACATCAAGGTCCATCCAAAACCTACCCCAAGATAGTGGAACACTACTAATAAAAATAATATTCTCGGATTTGTATTAGTAAAAATTAGCATAGAGTGGCACGGGGTGCAGTATTTTATTTAACCTCTGGTTAAAACTATCTTAATTACACATGAAGTCTTCTCAAAAACAAAAAGTGAGAACAATGATATTATTACTACTATTACAGCTGCCAAGGATGGCATACAGCCAATAAAGCCAAATCCTCTTGTTGCCAGGACTGATTTTAATTATGGTGTCCATCACAGTAACACGGGGTAAATAATTGAGGTGGTTTCTTGTTACCTTCCTCAACAGTATTTTTAATGTGAAACCATTACTCAAATGGCCACCCCACTGGGGTCAGTTGACTTTGCAGCCACCTCATTGGGGAACAGACTCCTGGCAGTGGACTAGGGGTAATGTATTGGACTACTGTTTCAAAGGTCAACACGTTCAATTCTGCAAAAGGTCATTTCCTTTTTTAATTATAAGGGGGGAAAACTCCACTGGCCGTAAAAACCTAGAGGCCGTAGAGCTCTTGATAATTCTTACTCCTTTTTTAATGTTTTTTACCTATCACCATGGGTGACCTTACCAGGAGCTAATATCATTGCTCTCACCAGCTAAGCTCTAGGGGTCATCAAAACTCACAATACCTTCCACAACATCAAGGTTGTGATTTATGGGATATATTATCATTAAGGGTATATGAGGAAGGTATTATTATTATCATGGGGGAAGGTATTATCAGGGATGATATAATATGACAACCGAGATGAAGAGGGACCTGATATAGATTACTTTGCTAGGTGGGGAGTCACAAAATGTTTATTTGATAGTTGTGTCCATCCAAAAACCTACCTTAACCGGTAGATTACCTAATAATAATAATATGACAAAAGCATAATCACTATAAGTGGATGAGGATCTTCTCATTGAACTGCTATTTAGGCTGATGAACCAAGTAGGTTCATCAACTTCATATAAAGTTCAGAATTGCTTGGTGAAGCAATGCTAATATTCATGTTGCCAATAACCATTAAGTTTTTAGGAAAATCACACAATATTGTTTCAAATTCACAAATTACTACAATTCTTTACTGAAAAGTAAAAATTCTATTAGATGCTAAATGAATAATTTCATTTACATTCAACTTAAGTCACAATAACACAGTTGGAAGAAGGAATCAAAAATTAATTTCAATTGCATTGAATGTTATTTTCTATGTAAACAGTAACACTGCATTAATTGCTGTTGTTGTATAATTGAGCAAATAATTATCAGTATATTGTATAGAATTCCTGTTCATGTCATACACCAAAATTTCCATCAATGCAATAACACCAGGGAAGGGAATTATAAACAGAACAAATGGATGAAGAAATAAAATGTTGAAGCATTAACCAGGAAAATAAGTAAGGAGTATCAGTAAACTGGAAAAAAATATGAGTGAGGAAAGGGAGATGGGTACAATAGAAGAATAATGGTATGTGATGCATTAGCAGTAATGAGGTCACTAATAGAGAGGAACATAGAATGCATTTGTTTGTGTGGTGGATTTCAATAAGGCATTCAATAGGGTGTGGAAACAATTAATATGTTGGAGAAGTTAGGAGTAGAGTGGAGAAATGGGTGACTTGTCAGCAACTTGTGCATACCACAGACTGCTCAGGTGAGAGTTTTCAATCAAGAGTTGTGATGGGAAGTGTTAGAAAAAGGAGAAATACTCCTGTTTTAGTCCTTTATATGCTCTTATATAACCCCTGTTAATTATATGCTCCCCAGCACATATCTGAAGAAATGGTAAAAGAGGCATGAGAGACACTGGAGATAAGAATGAATTGGGGAACAATTGATAAAATCAGTGAGGTTTGCATATAATCAACCTTTGGTTTGTCAGTCAGCTAAGGGCATTTAAGCATTGCTAAGTGCAATGGAAAGTAAGTGTAACAGGTATGGGATGAAAATAAATGTAAATAAAAGAATAGTTATACACTTTTTGAGAAAGTAATCAAAATAGTAGGGATGCAATAAGAAGAGTTGTATTGTAAGAAGTTTTCACATGAAGGAAGGAATTGATTAGAGGGATGCTGAGTAAGGATATTAAGTGAAGACCACCGAAAACTTTGGTTGGTGCTTTCACATCGAGTTGAAGACAGGAACATTTAGTAAAGACATTGACAAACCACTTATCAAAATTTAAAAATGGAACCTGGTTTTGCACAGTGAGGAAACATGATCATTGAAACAAAATTATAGGAATAGATTGAAGGTATTTCAAAATGTGGGTCAGGAGAAAGACAGAAAAGGTGAAATGGACATAAGACAAATGAGGAAGTGCTCATCATCATGGAAGAGGAGAGAAGATTGTTCCAAAGCAGGCAGGAAAGATGAATTCAGAATATTATTTTAACTGGTGATAGATGTTGAAGACTGGTAGAGGACAGTATGCTGAGCAATCAAGGTATGGGGAGACAAAGAATATGTATTTTGGATGGATCGAAGGAAGGTAGAATGTATGCAGCATTAGAGTTTATTGTAGTGTGGTGTGTCAGGTAATGTTTTGTTAGGAAAGATAAGGCAGTGTATCATCGTACCATTCTATTGACTGCATCCATTCAATACCTACCTTAACCACTATAAAACTAATAGTAATAATGACAATAACACCTAATACAGGGATAATATCTTTAATTGTGAAAGGTCCATTATCTGTACAACAAAAAATCCAAAATAACTGCTATGGATACAAATATTATGATGGACAATAGAGGCACTCCTCACCGGAATTTCTTTTCCAATTATCCATAGGTATTTGTAAATATTGCACACTTGTAAATCTCTACCCTTATAACTCTCATTTTTTTGGCAAAGTGATTTAAATTTATATAAAAAATGGAATTAGTGACATCAAGGTTCAGAAAGCCAGTGAAGAAATCGCGCTTTATTCTAATTTTGGCAAAGAAAGTAATTTTAGAAGTACTGCTGGAGAAATATTACATGAATGCCCTCAGGTATGTGTTTGGGTTTTAATAAAGTGATAATATCAGTAAATGCCACTTTCATCAACTTTAATTCCTAGTTCAGCACTTATATGACACAGTTAACATTAAATTTTCATTTTGCCTCATTAGAATGAAAAACTATATGCTGCTCTTTTCCTCCATATTTGATGAATAACATCACTTGTTTCTTTTAGCACAAGATTTTTATTAGACAACCTATTTTTCAAAATGCTCATCTTCCCTCTTTTCATCCACTTCACAGCTCTTGAAAGATCATTTCTTATGTTCTTCATATTGTAGTATATATTCCCAATTCCCTTCCACATATTAAAAGTCTATTTTATGGGTATCAATCTGTAGACATATATTCTTGCTTAAAGGCAGTTATTCAATTATTTTACAACCCTTTCAAATCCTTCACACAATAAATTAAGTTTACCTACAGAGTATGAAGGTAAAAGCATCAATGTTTTAGAATATTTGTGCTAGGATAAATGATGATAGCCATGAATTTTCAATATATGAAACTCCTACTTTTTCTTTCCAATATTCTATCCATTTCCAATATTTCCTGCCATCACTGTTAGTGCAAAATTGCTGCAATCAAATGTATGATTCATATACCGAATAGTTACAGCATTGATTATATTTCAAGCATAGTTGACAAATCTCAAAGGAGGAATATTTACACAATAATTGTTATGCACAAAGCAAACTGACAGGAGTAAGTTTCCTTTTGTAAACAATGGTCATTGTATTTCTTAGAGCAATTCAATATTGTGAATAGCTCAGCTTGTCTTACTTAGGTAATGACACTGGGTGCTCTTTAGTTTTATATTGAGATTTTGAGCTCAGACCATTATCTTAAACAAGTGCTGACCCACTACCCTGAATAGGCGGCCATATAAAACAATGCTCTGCTACCAAACTCTGAAGTAATAGGTAATTTTGTCTTTCGTACATTCTGGTGGCTTGAACTTGGTTCATTTCAGGGACAGTAATGTCAGTGATTTCAAAGGGAAATATCCTTGCATGTCTCACACTTCCAATGACTCTATCTCAAAAATTTATTCCAAGAGATATTCAAGACCTCTATATATGGGAGAGACACCATATTGTAAAGAATGGCAGCAAATACAGGCAATCTTCAAGTCTCTTGAAAGTCTCTAAGTGCTAAATTATTATATCTGTAATAATACCCATTTGGGGAATCACTTCTGATGTCAAAAAATATGTAACTCACTATACTAAAATTAATACATACTCTGTTGTTATAAAGAAGTTTTATTTATGAATAAATTACATTTGAAAAAAAATCTGCAAGGATAATCTTTAATCAGTCTTGTGGACTGACAGGTAGGTTATTTACCTTTTGCACAAAAGGCATAGTCCTTATTGATCCAGGAACAATATAATCAATCAAAACTGGTAACAAAAGTTCTTGCATGTAATAGAATGAATTTTAGTTTAATTGTGGAAATGTAGAAAAACATGCATGTTTCATTTAAAATGGCCTTTGCTAAGATTCTTGATTCAATATCATTAAATGATTTCCAAGATACAGAACTTTTTATGATTGTGTCACTGAAATTGACCATTATTATTTTCTTAATTGGTTATGCATAGAATGTTCTGTTAATATACATTAACTACAGAAATATATTGATATGCATATATACATAATGTATATCATACATAGCTCACAATTTTAGAAATTTTTGTGTGCAAGCAGTACACATGCCAGGCGCACTGATGGATATAGTGTGTACATAAGTATATATATAAATGTATAGGCAAATTTTAGATGATTGTGTGCGGATAATCTGGTTTGAAAATTATATAGGACAAAAGGCAGTTTTGGACTATAGTCATCTGATATGTTCATGCAAGAAAGGCTGTCAATTTGGATTAATATCATGAAGTGATTAGCAGTTATCAGATAACAATTGATATTTCTGGCACAATGGAATACTTAGGTTCATTTTCCAATAGACCATGGCATGACTGTCTTTATACTTATGCCAACAGTAAAGGCATCCTCATAGTCTAGACAAATATTTACTAAAAATTTTCAAATAGTCAAACACCTACAATCTTCAAAGCAATCATAAGATTTTTCATACAAACACATCACATGAGTTACACCACAGCATAATTTGTACAAACTTATTATAAATGTCATTATAACTAAGATATGAGACATATGAGGAAAATTACCAATAATATCTTGGGTAAAATTTCCATTTTCACATATTTAAAAATATGTATATGAAAACATATTATGTTTACAATTCCATGTATTTACAATTGTACTTGTTTACTGTGTAATTGGATGTGAATAAATCAAAGTACATGTTTGTCATTTTAATAGCACTGAATTAGTTATGAATTGGCTATGAATATTATGGAATTAGAGGACTGAGAGGATCTAACATAATCTGCCACAAAATTTTGACAGGAGGGTACCTACATAGTTATGATGTATATCTCACTAAATGAATAAACCTGGTGATCGAAATCATTTATGCACACATTGATACAAATACTGATTCAATGCAAAATTATTCCTCAAGAGAAAAGGATAAAAACATTTTCTTCAAGCAACATAAGTTTGCTGACTGGGTTAATTTTATGTAATATTGCCACTTACATATGATACATTTCGATCACAGAAATAAAGAAAATATTCCATCAAATATTGTTGTGTTTTGAGAAGACCAAAACTAAATACTAATTATTAAAAGAGTATTAAAAAAGCACAAGTTAACAACTCCAAAAAATTTACCATTAGTACAGTCATTCTGATGGTCAGCAGTTTTAGAACAGAGGAAATTAAATAATCATTTCCTCACACCTTATGGTCAATTATACCTTCAGTATATTGAAATTTAGAATTAAGAGGGTAAAAAGTACACACATGAATCACAGTCAACATACCATAATTCAACTCAAGTAAATTTCAATCCAGAACTGAAATTAGGATGAGTATACACAGCGATGGTAGTTAATAGCTGAAATTTTATGAACAATGCTGAAGTAAGGCAGGTAAGTAATATGCAGTACCATCATTGTCAGATCTAATAAAAACAACAATGATGTATTACCTTGATCTTAAAATTTCTAATAGACATATTTTTCAGTCTCAAAAGTTTTCTCTTTGTCCATTCTTATACTGAATGACCCAGATACCACCTCTTTTGACCAGTACTCTACTAATTTGCCAATTTATTAATTTATAAGTATAAGCACGAACAAATATATTGGCAAACCTAAACAAACTGATACACCAAAAACCTGAGTTTTATAATTTGACAACCTCTCCTCAATAGCCAACATGCAGGGAGTTCAGAAAAGATTTAATACCAAACAATTCCTCAAGAAATGAGTACATACCAATATCTCTTTGGCCTTTTGCATAATTGTTTTGAGTGATTATTCCAGGTTTTTTCTTCCTCATAAATTAAGACACTCCTTACTTTTCTGTTACATTTTCCATATATCATGATTTATAACAATGGTATCCTTGGTTCATTCACAATAGGTGTTGAGGATAATAAAGATCAAGAAAAGAGCTAATGTGACTTTTGTTTGACAGGAAAAATCTTCAAATGTCTCCACAGAGATATTTTCACAGAATTATAGTCATTTTAAGACTTTTAACATTTACAGTCATGCCAAAATTGAAAATCTATAATTATAATTGTTAGTTAACAATAAACCTTTTTAATTCATTAAATCATGCTTCATAATAAAATTTTAATTTTTTATAAATTCAGCCATCTCAAGTTATGGCAACACTGGATATTGCAATAATGATTTTAAAGGTAACAATTTTTCATGAAAAATAAAACAAATATTAAAGCCAGAAAAAAGGCCGATCTGCTGTTTTAGTATTTGAAAATACCTAGTTAAAACCAATTTGTGACATAAGAGTGTAAACATATATATACCCTTAATATGAGATGCCTAAGGCAAAATAATTAGTATGAAAAAAGTAATTAAAAATTTAAATAAAAACTTTTATGTCATAAATGGATACCTAGATTAAGGGAACCAATTTTTCTGCCAACAAATTTTACCTATCTAGTTAAAATGTTGGCAATAGAATTTGATGATATGGTTTAAGTATTATGTACTCCAAAACCTTCAGCCATTATTAAAGATTTATTAAAAACAAGAATCCAAGGAAAATTTCATTTCATCACAGCTCTAAGATGATACTGATCTATAACAAGCATCTTAATTTTTAAATCAGCAGTTCCAAATATGAGTCGGTGACATATTTATCACTGAAAGATAACAGCGAAGCAGAGTATGAAGGTGCTGATCATGTGACAGTTAAAACGTCACCTATTAAAACTTTCAATATGGCTAAGTACAACCTATAGTTGATTTTTTTAACTTTATTAGAAAGGGGCATTCAATTGGTTTCATACCAAAAGTTTTTATCACATAAGTACACCAGATTTTCCAGAGTTTATTTCCTCTTAATCCTAGTGGATATCTTTCGACGGACACCATGAAGTTGAAGGGAAAGCCAAATAAGTACATAGAATAATACCTACCCATCAGTTTTATATGTAAAAATGAAAAAAATAGCAGCAACCACAAGAAGTTAGCTCATCAGTTATGGTGAATTTTCTTTCACAATGGTTGAATGAAACATAGGACAATTGGGATAAATGGTATAATATATGCTAAGAATATGATATTTGTTTATCCATCATCAATTTAATTTGTATGTATATGTAAATGTCTTCAAATATTTGAATTCCAACCCCCTCTTATGTTACATACATGCCCAATTTTCTTCGGAGAACATTTTCAGAACGTCTATGAAAAGTTTTCTTAATGTTAGTGTGAGAATTAATTGGAGTATTGGGTACAAGTTCACAGTCCTAAGCTCAATTGCATCTGTAGGTACATAACTTTCCAAGATCTTTCTTCACTTTTCATGAATTTAATTAGTACCTGCCTATCAACTTAAATTTATTACATGTGTAATAAGTTGGTGACAAAGATTAATAATTTTTGGTGCTGCATGAATGCATACAAGGAAGTCAGGCTAGATTAAGTTCTGACATAAATATGTGAAGCTAGTCAGTGTGGCATAAGCTGCTCCCGTTGTAACTATTCAATTTACTAGTGTGAAAAATATAAGTGTTAATTGTCGTTTTATGTTACATTTGATAATTGTTCCCCATATATTCCTTCAATCAAATAAAGTCTATTCAGTAGTTATTTTTAGAGTGACTTAAAGAAATGTGTTCCCATCTACTTAAACCTTAACCTCTCAAATTACTCAAAGCTATTTCTGTATTTCTCAGTGACAACAAAATGTCTGATTTGGGAAATAAGGGTGGATTCTTGTGATTTTGCCAAGATATGAATGTTGTATTTTAGTGGTAAAAGATGCCTAAAAATGATGAGACAGATTAATCTCCCTCTCCAGGACAAAATCAGTTTCAGTTCACCTAAATTGGTTGATTTTCATTTGAGAAACCCCCAGGGATGAATGTGCTGCTTAATTAAAACCTGCAGCTTAGAATGGATCAAAAGGAAATGATCATTGATTCACAACAGCAAACTTTGTTCAACAGTCACAAACTTTCCTCTTCTGCCAATTCACTTTAAGGCTATGCTAGCAAGGGAAAACACTTGAAAGCAGAAAAGCCCTTGGAGTTGGCTTGCATCAGTGACTGGAAAGCGACTATTGTGGTCCACATCCAAGCTCATAATGCATAGGAATTTGAAAAAAATATTTAATGACATTTGATTATTTTATATAGACTTATGGTAGTCAATTTCAAATTCATGAATGCAGCACATGTGTTCATTATATTCATGAAACATTTCACAAAAAACATTGAACCATGACTGAATATATGCAAATTTTTCTGTGAATGGTTCCATTATACTGAAACATTCTGAAAAGCAGTTTTCCAATTAAATAGAAATGGTGGAACCAGCAGGTAAATACAGTAACTGTTCTGTTTCCATTCACAACCATTCCCATCACCTTCAAAGCTTTGCTCAGTCAAGATGAGTTGTGTAAAAGAGGCAAAAGTTGAGGATTGCAAAGATTCCACCCATTTTGGAACTTTTTATACCCGCCATGTGATCCCTTAATTAAAGGTAGATTTTATCTGCTAGAAAAATTATCTTCCTCTAGTCATTGTTATGTAACTACACTTTATAATGTAGTATAAAGTAAGAAAACAATGGTTTAGGGCAAAGGAACTTCCAGGAGCAAGCACCTGAGCACATTAGAAGGGAGATATGAATAATCTGTAACTAGTCTCTTACAGTTAAATAGAGTATTACTAAAATAGTTCATAATCACACACACACATAAAAATACAAAAATATGGCAGTGTAAGCTATTAGTATATATATTTATATTCTTATAAGTATTGTTTAATCCTTTTTCCATAAGCTGTTGTTTCTTTGATAGAATAAATTTAGTTCATAGAGCTTTACACAGTGCACTAACATCCATAAATTTTATCTGACATTTCAAGTGGGATTCATATATTCAAATCCCCCTCCCAGTGCATGAATAATATGGTATTTTGCTCAAATGAATTTTCCTTTCTGGGTTTTTAAAAAATAACCTATTCTTCAATGGATTATTAACATTTTCAACTTTGCACAAGCCTAATCAAGAGAATAATGTCAAATGGCAATTTTTGGGTCCCTTCAATTTAGGACATAACAGAAATGATATGTCCTTAGTTTGAATCGATAGTATATGTGTGTGAAAAGACATATGATTTTTGTTTAATCACCTTAAAATATAATATATGTATATATATTGTTCTTATATTATCAATTTTCATCAAGTGTAGATCATGAAATGTAACTCCAAAAATCTAAATCTAATACCTAGACAGATAAAAATGTACAAATGTACAACATCTAACAAGATTAAACATATGGCATGTGATAGTATTAGAAGTAGGGGCAGCCTTGCATTTTGTTAGTATTTTTAGAGAGCAATCAATTGATCATTCTGCGTGCAATTCATTGATAGGAGATTCACTCCAAACTGATTACACCTTACAGTGACTAGCAATTTGGCAAAGTGAAGGACTTCTATGTTCATTTAACCCCTATTATTACAGCTATCAAGAAACTAGCATAAGCCTTATCACATTTGTGATATATTCTTCCTAGGAACTATAGTACATAAAAGATAGGATGCTATAAGTATATACTATAGAAGTGAATAATTTTCTCTTGGTAAACCTTTGAAACTCTTTTCAGTTAGTATCCATGACAATAAATTTGGATATGCTCTGAAACTACTTTGGCATTACAAATACAGGTAGCAGCTTGCTTATGAGGCTTTTATGATAATTCTTCAATTTTCAAGGTAATAACTGAGTCACAAACTCATGAAAGATATCTTGAGAGCATACGAGAAAATTGTTGAAAAGATAACAAAACGTTTGCAGGGCTTATTTAGTGTGAATGATAAATACACTATCCTAAAAGAGATTCAAAGGGGTTCCAAAAGAAACCACTACTTGCATGGAACTTCTATCAGGCAAAATATTTTCTAAAGACAGTAAATTGGGGAAGGAAACTCCCGCAAAGAGGATAATTGAATGCCACCTAGAAGTATCTGAAAGTGAAAAAGACACAATTAGACTCATGAAAGAAGAAGTTCCTGTTGACAATTTGAAAATAAACCCTCATCACCTTGGATTTAAATTGAGGGCATGATTTATAGTAATATGAGGAATTGCAAAGTATTTCACTAGAAAGATAGAGATAGGAAACCAACCTCAGTAATCAAAGCTAAGGTTGGTTTGAATAGTTAGAGGAGGAAATAGGATAAACAGAGAAATATTTTGACATGTTGCAGCTACTTTGTCAAACCACTTAAAGATAGAAGAGATAGAGTCAGATAAAAGAGAAAGAGTGAGGATTGAGAGAAAAATGTTTTCAATTTCATCAACAGACTCTAAATCTTAACAATTATTTTAGATAAGTTTTGCAAGGAAGATGGCTGAAAGACAAGAAAGAAAATCGATTGCATTTGCCTATGTATATGGAGGAGCCTTTCAGATGCTGAATACTTGCAATGATATATTTTATTTTGATGTTATCATTACAATATGCTTGGCCCACTTATAGCAGAGGTAAATGAAACACAACTGTTATTCAGAGATTTTCACCAAATTCATTTTCTCACAACTCTGTAAGTATTCTGTATTCATCCACAACTCTGTAGTTAGTTGAATTAATACATGGCCCATACTCACACATGGATTCCTATATTCAAGGTCTATTTTATGAAGGTGACTTTGGATATATGACTAGGTCATAGGTTACCATTGCAAAATAGGAGGCAAACAATGATCTCTTGCCATAAAAGCAATTGTTATGCCAAAAAGTGGCATGATGCTTAGTTAGGAAAGGCTTTGAATTTACTTCAATAATTTTATATTTTGCTGTCACTTAAAAACAGTCATGACATGTAAGAATTATTTCCAATTAATTATTGATTTTTGGTAATGGTGGGATATGATGCATCATCTGACTTTACTTTCCATGAAAACCAACATAAACGGTATCAATTTTTTTAAGTTGAGAGTCCCTCTTACTGTTAGCAAGTCTATAGCTTCCAAATGGACATGCCTAATTAGATTTACTTTTGAACCATTGAGGTATTTAATCAATTGTCTGCATTACACTCTCCTGTAAGTGAGCCATTCATATGAAAACACTCATTAGGAAAAAACCAGAAGTATCCAACAGAGAAAATACAATTACACAAATTTAGAAGCACATGGAAGCACATATAAAAGTGATCAAAGGACAATAAATTGTATTCATTGATCAAAGGACATCTAAGCTTCAAACAATAATTTAGATATTTGCGTTTACCCAAATGAAAACTTGGCCTTCACCATTCTGAATGATAATTAGGTAAACTAAATCCAAAAGCATGAAATTAATGCCCTCATTTCATTCCCTAGGATTTGTCTCCACTCCTATTCCAATGGCCAACCATAGGTTGGATATAAACATTCTTATCCAATAAGTTCAAAAAATATACCTATTTGTCTTATGATTAGTGGACGTTCATACACAAAAAGTTGATGGTGGAAGCACTCATGAAGGTTCTCTAATGTTTTGACAACACTGTTTATGACATACATACTCATGAGGCCAATATGACAGCAATGAATTTACACTTAAAGTCGGCCTTTATCAGTAAACATGAGGTTTTTATAGTCCTTGAAGGTAAAGTATTAGACACACACAAACAACAGCTTGTAGTTCATTTACAATATAAGTGGTCCCACTCAAAGAGTAATCACATGCTAGATGAAATTCCCATCACCAATACTTCCTCCTTCCTCTTGCCTCTCACACCTTGGTGACACGAATAGGATATTCAGCAGAGTCAATGGAATCGAGCTGCTGGAGAAGGTGCTGTCCATCTGTCATCACAAGAGTCTGGATGTCAAGAGCAGATTTCGCTTTCCTAGGTGTACTAATGGTAGGGCTGAATACTGCACTTGCAAATACAGAGTTCTGCCTTGGCCTCAGGGATGGTGAGATGCCCTCAAATTCAAGGTTGAATTTTGAAAGTGAACGAAACTGCGGATATAAAAGTGATACTTTAGTCCAGCATAAAATTTGAACTTTGACAATAGGTGAATAGTTAAGGAAAATTCTGGCTTCATTCCTAATTTAACTCTTTCACTTGGAGAAATGTACAGATTATTTTTTCATAGCAAAATATTACATCATGGCAAGAATATAACTTGTTTTGCTGAATATATTGGTTTAATAACTTAATGGTTATTTGGTTTAATAACTTAATGGTTATTTGGTTTAATAACTTAATGGCATGTAAGGGTTAAAAAAATAAATATTTGCAAAGTAGTAAACATTATAATATTAAATTATTTTTCACACAATTCATAGAGGGATTGAAAAACCTGACAATTTTTTTATTACAAACCATTGAGTTTGTCTAACAAGAGGATGTTTGCCTCATATATTTTTAGTGAAAAATCAATAAAGTACATGACACACATCGCAAATCAGAAAACTCATCATAAATCCCAGGCTTTAAGTGTACATATCATGGGTATTAGGCCACTGCATTAATTGCTTAGAAAAGTTCAGTGCTAATTCCAGTGAAAGTAAATCACAACATGATTGAGAAGTGAATTGAATACACAAGTAATGTGATATTTTTTTCAAAAGATTATCTTGAAAATATGGAATGAAGGAAAACAAAGTCCCTCATATAAAAAGATCAGTTGACAGCAAACTTCTTATGCACATAAGAAGAGATGTATTTTGCAAGTAATTTGAACCATACATTAACAATGGTGAAAGTATATTCTGAAACAAAATTCCAACTTAGTTTACCATAAATTTGCATATATAATTTCTAGTTGATATCTTTCCTTAAAATTCGGTGTTTGAAACTAAGTTTATGCCAATAGTTGCCTGCATATTCAGTGTTCACAAAGAGAGATCACTGAATAGAACAATATAGAGAATGAAATTATTATAATAATTATTTTGAGATAGAAAGAATTGTATATGTATTAAAAAACAAAACAGTTATTAATAATGCATCTGTAAAGATTTTGTACATTCTAAAATAAAAGTAATACATTTACTTTTCCTCTAGTTGTGCCGAGGTCACCTGAACCATTAAGGACAGCGTGGTAATTTGGCAGGGGTATAGTTTTCAGGTTATGGTGGAGAGAAACTCGGCGCCGGAATTAACATAATCTTAACAAAAGACGCCAAGGGGTCATACAATTTAACGTCCCATCAGGCGGACAGCGTACTCCACCCGAAGAGCTCACAGGAATCGAGATGGTGCGGTGGCTAAAGTACTGGCTTCCCACCCAGAGAACCTGGGTTCGAATAACAGAGGCGGCGGATATTATTTAGCGGTATCCTGATCCCTGCTTGAGATGCTTTGTGGAGAGCACTTTGAGTGAGTATTCCGTCCGTCGGATGGGGCATTAAGCTGCGGACCCCTTGAAGCCTTTCGTTAAGAGAAGGCTAATGCCGACGACGGGTTTCTCTCCACCCTTCATCCTTTCCTGTCCGTCGCAAATGGTGCAAATGACCTAAGCTGTCGGCCGTCTCCCACGAAAACTACTACTACCACCACCGAAGAGCTCTCCACATGGCACCCCGAGTAGGGATCGGGATACTACTGAAAAATCTGCCACCGCCGGGATTCGAACCCGGACCCTCGGGGCAAAAAGTGAGTATACAAGCCACCACACCAAAGTTTAGAACTGTGGGAGCGTCACACCTGGACGATGGGCGGCGCTATGGGCGCCTCCGCGGCAAGCGGGCAAGATGGTCTGTGCTGGGCGGACTGTTGGAACTTGGGTTGGTAGGGCTCCAGCATACGAATCTTGCCCCACCGGTTAAAGAAGAGGGCAATGGCTCCCACCCAGAGCAGGAGCACGATGAGGACGATCAGGGCCTCTTCGGCCCTCACGAGGGGGGCGGAGGTGGCGAAGCCGGGAGGGGTCGGGGGGACGGAGGGGGGAGTCGGGGGCGCCGCCGCCGACGCCACGTCGGCGCCCGCCGCGTCCGCCGCCGCGGATGGGTGGCCCTGGGGCCAGGGGTCGGCCACTCCCCCGCCGGTCACGACGGGCGGCCACACGGCACCCGGTGGAAGCGGTCTCGGCGGCCAGTCCCGGCCCCACGAGTCGTCGTTGCCTGCCGGGGGAGCAAATTTGAAAAAATAAAATTAATTAAATCTAGCCGTCTGTCCCTGCATTGCATTACCGTGTTTCTCGGAGATTTTCCCTCGCTGCTGAATTTTTATGAGGCAGAACTTTTTTAGGATGGCATTCTCGGCGCTGAAATCTTTTCACAATTTACAAATTGACGAAATGAGGTGAGATACACTGTATTAAACGTCATTTTGAGAAATTGCAAGGTAAATAAAATATAGACAACAGTGTATGCTATATGGTGATGAGATCAGAATATTTATAAAGCCCAAATCCTTTTGATAAGGATCACGTACAAGTTACATTTATACAAGTATTGAAAATTGCTTTGATGGACTTAATAGACGGGTAGTAGGAAATACAATAAGAAAAGACCAAACATAAACATGAAAACGTACTTAAAATAATAACAAAATCTAGGAGTGGCCCTAATTTATATTCAGTAATTATGTGTTCATTATATCACATTAGTTCATTGCAAGTTGTGCATTCACTGCAAATACTTGAAGCGTTTGTGTCGATTATGGATAGCATTCTAGAGATCTTTCAAAAATGTTAAAATTTGCTATGATAATAAATTTAAGGTAGCAGGCATGACACCATGAAGGGAAATTCTTCATTACCGGAATAACACCAAAATAAAACTATGAGAATGAATCAGAAAATCTGAGAAATAATTTTTAAGATCCTAAATTAGATAATTTTTTCTATTTAGGACGAAACTGTGGTTCAAAATTACCTTATAGTTCATTATTACCTAAGAGCAAAATAGCTTCTAATTTCAATAGCATCGTTCCACATTTTCATTGGAAAAGAATTGTTAGCCTAACACTTTTTAGTGTTTGATTTGAACTAATTTAGATGTCACTGGAACAAGTCAACTAGAACTATGGCTCCGTAGGCACATGTAAAGCTCCCAATGTGTTTTAGAAATGATGAAAAGTAGAATCACCTTTCAAGTTTTAGACCCATAAGACTAAAAAATTATCGTTTTGATATTTCCACGTCCGATATTAAATCTAACATTTTAAAATTATCTATCAGGATTTCCATACAAACAGCTGTTTAACATTTCAATAACATATCGCTGGTGGTTTGATCATATGATTAATCGAATTGGAATATTTTTCAGTCTCACTATGATTAATTTCAAATTGAATTTTTAAATTACAGCTAAAGACTTAAACAAACGACAGAGTCGAGATAAACAACATCGAAAAACGTATGATAAATAATTTGGCATTCGAAGAAATACGAAAACTAAGTAATTAAAAAAAACTTTGAAATTGTAGTTTGAATTATTCTGCTGTTGCAATAGGGAAGGAGGGTAAATGGGTTTCCATTTCACCGTGAAATTTTTATTGACTCATTTTTTTTAGAGTTACTGCGTGTGTTTGTGATACATTTTTAACGAAACCTGAGTTTTTATTCCTTGTTTACCGTATTCACCTCAAAATTCATTTCTTTTGTATATTAACGTGATCGAAATCCATTATATGATTTATTCATATTCAAATTTGAATTACCTATTCTGGTAATTACAATGGCTTCTTTCACTCCCGTTTGAATATTAAGCCCCTCTTTTTATTGCCAATCGTGATCAATATTCTCCCATAAATTTAGCTACATAGCGGCATATATAGTCACGCTACTACCTTTTTTCTAAGCCACTGCTACATAAACCCCACAAGTAGGTATGAACAAGTTACTTTAGCAACAATACTCAATTTCCAGTTGAACGGAGAACTTGATTTAGGATTAGAAAGCCATGGGATATACCCATTAAGACGTGCATTAAACTAAAAAGACTTCTGTATGAAACTTGTAGACTTAGAATCTTATTCAGTAAATGCCTTTGATATTCCATCTAATTATTTTTTCCCGTTGTTATGAAATTATTTATATCCTTGTTATCCCCTCCAATAACGAGTAAGGTTCGTGGGCGATTAGTCCGGTGATGAGGTATTTTTAAATTTAATTTTGCCTGCACGCGGCTCAGCATAAAATGGCTGCTGTCGGTCGATCACCAATGATATAATGTTGTACACCATACTACTAGGCATAGGAGAATACGATTTAAAATTCATGAAGCACACGAGGGCGCACGTAATGGGCAAATTATGAATGTATAATACCGAGCAATCTGTTACACTGGATGCCGGAGCAAACGGGACTCGGGCATTATATTTTCAAGGTCTTCATCGTAGGTACATCAACACAGAATGATTTCACAGCAGCGATGGATGGTCAATTCCGCGGAAGCGGGAGATGCACTGGTATGTCATCACACAGCACGTTCGGGATTCACTAAAAACTGGCGTGTGTGCAGACATTTCACCAGCTCTCTTTAAGGTGCAGTAAAAATCAAGGGTGATTCGTATACTACGTTTGGAAATGGCTCTTGTTCCTGGCCTTGAGGATACGTCCGTTCGCTTTTGGTTACTCGCAAATAGTTTTTAACGGGAAGGGAACTTTCTACGCACGTGAGAGCGGATCTTGGATCTCTTTCATTGGGGACTTCTTCCTCCATTTCTAATTGGTTTCCCCAATCGACCTTCCCCACAGAATTGGGGAGGGGGCAGACCATGATTCCCCCCCTTCACTCCTTTCTCTTCTCGTTCCAACTTCCCCCTATTCCTTAATCCTCATCCCGCTCGTTGTCCCAGATTGGTCGCCTTAAAAAGTACTTAAAAGGGCAAGCCCTTTTCTCAAGTGCGCCGTTTTCTTCCCGGTATCGATCTTTTTTTTCCGGAAATTTTCCCTCTCTCGCTCCTCCCTTGGAGATGATGGGATTCGTCGATATCGTGCGATGGTGCAAGAATGGGAGCGAGCTGCCCTCATCCTGGAAGTCATTCATTGTTCATACTTACTTTAAACTTCGGAGCAAAAAGAAAGGGCGGGAAACTAGGCCGCTGGATAGCGGCGCTATGGGACTGGAGCGAATGGATTCCGACAGAATGGACTGAAGAGTGGGCCATTCGCGTCGTTAATTTTCCTTTGAATTTTAAATCGAAGGTTTAGCATCGGTAATTACTGGGAAGAAATTGAATTAAATTTGGGTCATTTTGTGCATGTGCGAGACAAGTGTTTGACTTGGAGCACTCGGAACCGTTCTTACATTAAAAAAAATTAAGGAAACCCATCTCGCATACTCTTCGTAAGGATTTGTTTCAACTCTCATGCAGAAAGTAGCAGTAATTATTTAGAAGGTACCAAGTTTACCTGTTCATATCGTAGAAATGATTAAATGAACTCTGCTCATTTAAAAGCAAGCAGTCAATGGAAAAGTATCATACATCCTTAGCCCAGGTTAAATAATACATTGAACATTTGTTGGAAAACAGAGTAAATTTGCGGTTGCATCTTTCTTGATTTCTTTATTCAATCAATAACGAAGCTGATGAAAACCTCTCAAGCTTAGCGAGACGCAGTCAAATCTGTCCCACACTTCGGCCTCCGGTTGGGAACTAGGTGGAAGCGGATGTGCTAGTCAATTTAGGACTGGGACTTGGAGCGTAAGATCGCTTCGGAGGAAAATTGGATGCCCTTATAATAGAAATTCAATGGATACAATTATACTTTCTAGGAATTGGTGAAATGAAATAACCAGTAGAAGGAGAGTCTGGGAGTGACGACTGCTTATAAACTCTGAGTCAGATAATCGGAACGGAAGAGCGGGGTTAATATTTCTCAAGTGAGACAGAAAAAGAGATTTAAATGCTTTCTAAAATTAAACGAATGGATCACCTTAAGAGTAGGATCGTAGTAAAGCCCAAGGAATCTTTAGCTGTTCCAGCTTAAATCGCATTTCGATGAGGATACATTGAAAACTGTCGTCAAATAAATAGCAAATTTTAAAGGGACTGCGAAAAAAGAAGAAAGCATAACGATGTCAGAAGACTATGCAGAATCACATATATAACGCTTCCAATGTATGCCTATCCTCTTGTCTCAAAGACCAAGTTTCCGCACCTTAAAATATTATGCTCCATATTAAAGTTTTTACTTGTAATTTCTTTAAACATTTATTTGCGGTTCCCATCATCCACTCACTCATCTTCGTTTAAGCTTCTTTACTTCACGTAATTAAATAAAACAGTTTCTGGCGTAACTTGGTGGAAAATCTTCATACTGACTTTTAATAATCAAACCACTTTACTTTTCCACATAAAATTTTTCATTTTTACAACCCAGGTTTCGTTATAGCATAACGATGATGTTATGCTATAACGAAACCTGGGTTGTAAAAATTAAAAAGTTTATGTGGAAAAGTAAAGTGGTTTGATTATTAAAAGTCAGTTCACGTAATTATTTTTCTTAATTTCCTCACCACTTTAACCTCCTTCTAAAACACTTCCTAAATAAGATTTTCATTCTTAAACTATTATTCTGATTCTGTAATATGCGCAGCATTAGTTACAACCCACTAGCTGGCTGATTTTAACATTTTTATATTTGATCTAAAGCTTGATTTTTACAATTTGGGTGGAAATTTAGTTAAAATATGTGGCACAGGGTAGTTAGAAAGAATGTTAACTTATGAAAAGTTGATACATAGACCTTCCGAGAGAAAATGAGGAAAAAATAAGCCATTAGGTGGATTCTAGAGCCAGGATAAAGATTGGAGCATATAGAGGTAGGAGCTGAGGATCAAAAGTAATATCAGACAATGAAAATTGATTAACGGCCCTGTAATTGTTTTATCGAAGCTCTCCATGCCACTCTGTTCCTTGCCATTAAAAAAATGTTTTTATAGAAATTTCGTCAAATTTCTTCGGGTACATTTTTCATGGAACATTTTTTACGCCCAATATCTCCAAGAGCAGATTCTGATGCTGTTCTCTAAGTTTTACGTTGAAAATTCATTCCGATACTTGACGCAATATCTTCAGAAATTATTTTCCTAAAACCCGGAAAATAAGTCCGAAAAAACTGTACCTACAAATTGCTTCGTGACATTTGCATGTAAAAAGGCCACACACCTTCCCATAAAACCGAATCGCTTCAATGAAAATTAGACGAGACTCATACAGAAGAGAAACTACACTTTTCGTATAATCCTTACGTTATAGTCCTTTCGATTCCAGCATAGAATACCAGGAGGTGAATTATCTACGGGTAAACTTCACAGAAAACAGACGAGCACTTAGATGAAAGAACACTTTTTCTTTAGGAGAATAAAAGGTAGGAGAAAGGTCATTCTGATTTCCAGTCGACTTACTAAGGTGAGAAAACAAAAAGCAAAACTTGAATTCATCTCACTTGCTGATTTGATGGAAGCAGAATTGAAGGGACGGATTGGAATGATGATCTTTGCCCTTGGTACTTTAAAAAGGCAGCAAATCTAAAACATAAAAACTTAATTGAAGGGTCGAGATGGAATGAATGGAAAAAATATCAGCATAATATTTTTCTCAGATGCATCATACATGACTGCAGGAAGGAAAGCAAACTTTTAGAGGATGCTAGTTGCGACGCTGTTACAGTTATGGAAATGTACACTATGCTAACAAATTCAACGTAAATTAACCTTCTTCACATAAAAACCACTCGATTAATTAACTACTTGAGCAACATACAGTTGTAAAATATAATAAATAGAATACCGAGATCTTGGGTTGAGAAACAATTAACCTCAGTTCCTTCCTTCTTTTCCTCGAGAAAGGTGACTTGTAACACCAAAAATTCCAAAACGAGTGAGTTTCTTTTCTTTTTGCGTATGTGTTTTTTGTCTTTTTTCGCTAGTGCTAACTTCATTTTCATTATATACATTCATATATATGTGTATATATATATATATAACCTTTGTGAATTTCTCGCGGACGTATATAATAATGTATATGAAGTTAGCACTAGTGGAGAAAAGAAACTCACTAGGTTTGGAATCTTCGGTGGTCCACGCCACCTTTCTAAAGGAAGAAAAGGGCAAGAAGGACAGGACTTTCAACAAGCACAAAGAAGGAAGAACAAGCGTAAGAACAAGGAAGAGCTTCTCTTCTTTGAGAAAGACCTTCTCTTCTTTGAGAAAGGTGGCGTGGACCACCGAAAATTCGAAACCTAGTGAGTTTCTTTTCTTTTATTGTGTTTCTGTGTTTTTCCTTTGTCCACTAGTGCTAACTTCATTTTCTTATATATTTTAAAATATTGAAATTTACGCAATAACTTCACCGTAAAATACAGTAACTTTTCCAACAAACTGATCTGGTGTGTGATGCGATGTAATATTCAAAGTATA
The DNA here is from genome assembly GCA_037158775.1 of Hetaerina titia. Taxonomy (NCBI): domain Eukaryota; kingdom Metazoa; phylum Arthropoda; class Insecta; order Odonata; family Calopterygidae; genus Hetaerina; species Hetaerina titia. The sequence goes on from CM073771.1 coordinate 59,693,191, forward strand.
CCCGAAGATTTTTGTTGAATCAAATAAATATATAAATATGATATTAATTGTTTTGATAAACATATAAATTATACTCAGACGGTAAGACGATAGTTTAGGTCACTTGGTGGTTACATGATTAAATCTTGAAATCATCCTTCATCAAATTCGATAGGTAGATAGGATCATTAATTCAAGGGAAACAAATTTATTCCGTGGATCAATCACAAAGAAGCGCTTGAGAAGATTTAAGAAATCCATCAGAACGCCCTCCTAAGAGTTTTTATACCTCTCTCTCTCTCAATTTGAGAGAAAGGAATCTTTGGATCTTGTTCCGTATTGATAGCAAACGTACAAAAATAAATTTCATTAAAACCTATTTGCTTGTCGAAACTTCTCGAACCCTATTTCCTCCATTGATTCCTGTGGATTTTCGTTTGTCACGTAAGGAGTCGCAAGGAGTACAGTATTTTGCCTAAATCGGAACCTGACCTCCATTCTGCAGGCGGACACCTAGGTCAACAGGGTGAATGCAAACTAACAGTTACGTGCAGATTAATCTACATAGGACCCTGCAATGCACCGGTAGGGTGTGCGGCAGGGGATTATTCAAAACCATCCAAATATCCAATTTTAACATTTTATTAACTGCTAATCACAATAAATATGATAAACAATTCGAATAAAATACATTATAACAATTAAAGGTACGCGTACTGAAGTTTCTAAGCGTGAGATATTTCTCTAAACATTCGAGACGAGATGCTAGTGTCAAGAAGGAAAATAATCTACAGTTGTAAAATAAAAATAAAATACCAGGCTACATAGAATAAAAAAAAGAAAACATTTTTTATACAGCATATTTGCTTAAAGTTACACTAATTTCTTATCGTTAGTGGGAAAAAATGGCCACTTAAATTTTTCGATTCTACTCTAATCTTACTTTCACGTCAAGATATGAAAATATATAGTGATATGTACTTTTAACTTCCGGATTAAATTGATTGATTCATAAACGATTGATTGATGCACTGTCAACACGTCAATAATAACTACGAATTTAATAAGCATGAAAGGAAATAAGTCTTAGGAAAAAGCTATCGATCATAGGCGCTATACCCATGAAGCGTTTTAGAGTAGGAGTTCCAAATCCTGGTTCAATAATTATATGTGCATAAATGTGCAAATACGTGTGTATTGTATTCCTCAAGGGCGTAGCCGTGAAGGAAGGAAATCGGCACCGCGTCATTCGCGCAGAGTTCCTCAGAGGGAGATCTCTATTTCAATTCCCCAACACCACTCACCCCCAACTTTCCTCACCCACCCCCGGGAACCCTCCGTTTGCATCTATCGGCACGGAGGAGAGATAAGGGAAGCGCTTCCACTTTAGAGGGACGACCCCCCTGAACCCCCGCCCCCCCCCCCCCTCGTCCCCCGTCGCGACCCCCAGCATCCCTCCTGACAGCCTTCAACACTCCCTCCACTCCCTCAGGCGATATTCGAGCGGACGCAGAGCGAGCGATGGACGCCGATTTCTTGGAAAGGGAGGCGAGAGAGGAAGGAAGGAAGGAGGGAGAGGTGGGGAGGAGGGGGAAAGGGATGTTGTTGGCCGTGCATTGGGAGGGGCCGCACGTCTCGTTCCACCCTCCTCTAATCCCTCCAAGCCGCCGCCAGAATTGCACCGGCGTCCTATTTCCCTCTCTCATCCCTCATTTTTTCCTCTCTCTCCCTATCCGGTGTTAACCACCTCCGCCTCTCTCCCACATCTATTTTGTCGTCTTATTATCCTCGTGTCGAGAGTACAGCGCAGCTCCGTCCGATAGCGTTCAGCTCCATCCCTGAAGATGATGGCCCCGGGCGACAAAACGACGAGGAAAGCTTTGGCGCCCTCTCTACGGTTTGGAATTCGTAACATCCCCGCGGTTGTCACGTTTGCGGCACAGATGAATCGGGCAAGAGGTGACGCTTTCGGATGAATAACGAGAGTAAAATTTGAGACTCTCTTCCAAAGTGATGGTTCAGACTTATAAAACGATATGATTCGCCGCCGTCAACCGTTTCGTCTCAGAGGAGAGCGGTGAGTTCAAGCATTAGCGACGGCAAGTGAAGATGAAGTGATCGAATTTCAGGTTGCTGTGTATTTTCCATAACGCCATCACCAAAGCCCCGTGCGCTACTGAATCCTCTTACCGTGAAGTAAGCTATCCTTTTGTTCACCATCATCACCTGCGATGAAAATTCTTACTTGGAAGCTTGGAGCTACTTGACTTTCAACACGGAGGGACGAGATGAGTTGCAAATGCCTTGGAACTACAAATTCATGCGTGCGAGAGATGGTAATGGTGTGGATCCATTAAACATTTTTGAGGGAGCGAGAACAAGAGGACAAAGGGCTAGAGTGGAGGAGGCACAAAGATGTGATAGCTTATGGCATGGATGAGGTTCTCAAGCAATATTGATTGATGCGTGCGGGAAAAACGATCAAAAGTTGGGCATTCAGAAGTTTATTTTACGGCATATCACGATGATTTCTTTCTAAAGTGCCAGCATACTATGCAAGCATGAATCAAAAAATGAATACGGCAAAGCGTGCAACATCACACAATTAATACGTGTGGGAACTGATTCATCGCTCAGTGGGAAATCACGGCAAGCTGTAGCGTTCCCATGTGTTTGTAGATTTTTACAAAATCATGGATTTGAAATGCTGATGACTCAAAATAAAAATGGAAATGTATGCTTTCACTTTACAGGAAATAACCCTTGCCAGTATTTTACAAAACATGAAAAAATTATTGAAATATTTGAGAAGGATATTGAATATTCATTACAGTCCTACTACCGTAAAGTGCGAAGGTAATACGTTTTCCATTTTTGCCCACATTAAGTTAGTTATGTGTAAATGTAAAAAAATAAAACGTTCAAAAATCCATCCTTATATTATTTCATTGTATATTTACATATATTATTAACTGTACGCTGATTATGTATCTGCTTAGGTAATCAAATCCGTGATTTATCGGATAATCTCTGAAAATTGTGGTGCTTTAAGATATTTTAGAAAATAATACTCGGTTAACACTTAACACAAATCAGAAATTCATTAATCAAACCATTTAAGTGTTTCACTTACTTTGTATGGTACATTTTTTCAATCGTGCTACTTAAATCAAATGGTCCCTATTTAAAGATGTGTAATCATACTTATAAGTGATTTATTTTGCTAATGAAAACAGACCAGATATAGTCCTTAGAAATGAGTTACAACAGTAATATTTAAATTAATCGAAGTGACCCTCAAAGTACGAATCGAATTATATTATAGCATATCAAAAATTCTGATACGCAATACCTGAATTTTGAAGCTTTGTTGGACTCTTCTAAGGTAAATTCTCTCTTTAACGTATACCATTTTCTAGATCATTAAGCATAAAGAGGACCTTGAAGGTCCTCTTCATACTTAATATCGCATTGTTAGGCCTTATAATCCATTTAAGACCTCAGAGAAGGGCAGAAGAAGAATGGCGTAGGTGGCCTAAAATAAATTATTAAAGAGCATAATTAAATTTAATTGGCTCTCGTCTTAAATGACGAGGAATAATGGGACTATTTCTATAATAAATGCCCCCAAAAAGAAGAAAGGCGCGTTTCAGACTATCAAATTTGTTCTCGAAAAAGGATTGAGAATGATTAGGATTAAGCAGCCGTGAAAGCGACTTAGACTTAGTAGACCTCTTCTAAAAAAACAGCTCCAATAGGGCATCAAATACAGAACCAAAAAAGAAATATTTCTTCATAATCCTTTTAAGTTATTAAATAGTTCTCCAAAGAACATATGTTAGGCATATTTTTATAGGACAACGTGGTAAACTTTATCATTATAAATTGAGAGTTGAGTGTATTTATGGTACAACACTAAAGGCAACAGTTAAAGTCTCTGAATAAATAAGTGGATCCAAGGATTTACATTGATATTATTAATGAATGATGATTAAGGCTACTGATTAAAATAATAAAAATGTATCAGAGTCATTCATATTTTTATTTTAGCTATTACTCTAACACTTAGAAGCATTGGCAATACTTGCTTGACAATCCACAAATAAGATATTGAGATATCGAACATCTCTTCCCTACGTAATGTATACATTTGAATCCCTCATGAAGAAGGACAAATCAAAAAACTGGAAAAAGTACAAAGAAATGCTGCCCGATATGTACTGGGGAAGCAAAGGAGGATGGAGAGTGTGTCTGACATGCTAAAAACGTTGGGCTGGGAACCTCTACAAACTAGAAGGAAAGTAAGCAGACTTTGTGGAATGTTCCGCATTCTGAAGGGGGAGAAAGCTTGGGCAAATCTTAGGAAAGAGGCGGGGAACCCGAATTTTATAGGGAGGAATTATCACAAATTCAAGGTTAAATACCGGGCACAAAGAACGAATAGAAAAAATTATTTTCTAAATAAAACAATTGTTGATTGGAAGACCTTACCTGCAAAAATATTTGAGCCCTTTCCTAACAGAGTGAATACTTTTAAGAAAAGATGTAAGGAATACATTTAATAATTTGATTGATGTGAGGTGTAAATTTATATGTAACAGCTTAATTTTTTTAAATTTATCTTTTTTTTTCTTGCTGATTGATTGATGTTAATGAGATGGGGATTTTCTTGCTTTGTGAAAGAGACTTTGTGTTTTGAAGTTCCCTTTAAGTGTACTTTTGTTTAATGACTGATTTTTACTTTGTGATTATTTGGGACTAGTGTGCCACTTGACACTGTCTATCAGCACATGTGGATTTTTATTAAAAAAATAAATAAAAATGTATACCGGTATGTACTCGTAAGTGCGTGTATGTCGCAGATATTAATAAATAAAGATATTATTTTTTTCCAATTCGTGCAAATATTTCATAAATCACACGACCATCAATTAATTTCCAGCTGCCAATAATTATTATTTATATTTAGAAAGATATTTTGAGCTAAGAGTGTCAGAATACTCACCTTATTGCAACGTTATAAAGCTACAAAGTCATGCTCGATTGAATATCTAAAAACCAAGAAACGACGCCAATCTGATTTTGAATAAATAGGCGATTCAGTAAGCAGCAACTAAGTGAACGTCAAGTGAGAGGACTCATTCTTTCGCCGGGTTTACTCAGAGAGATAAAATCATTTGACGCAATTGTCTCCCCCATAAAAGAGGAATTTCAATGAAGTTGTCACCAACTTGCTAGTAGTTTATTCAAGACTTGACTTCGCAACAGAAAGAGCAACGCGTAAGCAAAAAATGCGAATGCTCACAAGTTTCCTTGAGAAATTTCTGGGTTAGACTTCGTGCCTCCGCTCCGTCTGTTACGCGAACTACGAGCACGCCCCCTGTGGCATCCAAGAATGGAATCCATCGGAAGATCTCCACTGGTGGGTAAATGTGCCTTAATATCATGGCTTGCCAGGAAAAATCTCAAAAAGTTTCTTCATGCAAAAATCTCTTCACAGAATTCCGCTATAAATATAAATGAAAACTACGGATAAAATATAAAGCAATCATTTCGAGAAAGACCATATTTCAATTTTTACTGTTCCAATACGATCCAGCAGGGATTCAAAACTAAAATCTTAAGAATTAACTGATACATATTGCAAAGTTACAAAAAACTATCATTCGCTGAGATGCAAAAAAATGGGGCATCTCTAACATCTATCATAACAATTTTTAAATGTGATTTTATGGACTTTGAAAGTGACATCATGATGATATCATGAAAACATCATAAACATTTTCTGCTATAATTCTTAAATACGGCAGTGTAAAATAGTCCAGCAAACATAGTGGAGGAATTCATGGCCATTCCGATACGATAAGCTGAACTACATTAGTCTCCAAATAATCAAAATCGTGATTTTTTAGATCACACCAAGGGGAGAATCATTTTTTTATGTAGTTAATAAAATTATCTTAATTTCAATTAGTTTGATACTAAGCATGCCTAACGTCTTTAATTGAAATCCAGTAATTCTTTCATTTTTATCAGTAACCATTCAAAGAAAACGGAAAGGAACCACTGGTTTGGGCGAAGTTGTTTATTTCTGAGTTGAATAATGCAACTCTATCGAATGCATTCAAAAGTAATTGCACAATTAAATAATACTTTTTGAGGTCCACTGTGGGGTGAGTTCGAGTTGGATAGGTTTCACAAAAAATTTCGAGATTCAACAAAATTAAATGAACAGCGTAATACCCGAAAGTGGAGACGACAAATAATTTCAAGCATATAAGTCATTATGAGAAAAAATTTGAAGCCCATCTCAATTATTTCTTTCCTCAAGAAAAATGAAAGGAGTGATCATTGAAATGCATGAGCTGCATTATTAATGCTGAAAATATATAATAATGCTGAAAAAAAGAAACGCAGAAACAAGATGACTAACTTCTTTTAATGATGCTCTCTCTTAAAGCTGAAGTAATAAAATTAGGCAAACAGATGAGATAATTAAACTACTATCAAAACAGAAGCCATAAAAATATTGCATTAAAAAACAAGAAATTTTATTGATTATCATAAATTAAAGCAGCATCAAGTTTGAAAAAAATATAAGGTGAAGATCCTGGTGTTTCAAAAGCTCGAAATTGGTAATACCTCTTCGAACTTCAGTCGTACAAGGATGTCATTCCAGTTTTCTTGTTGCCGCCTATGACAATTTTACGACATCTTTACCTCGTTATCGAAGATCTTACGAAAAAAAACATACTATATTTATTTCCCTTTGATGCACGTACTGAAATGTGGAGGAGTTTTTGCTCGGAAAACGATCCTGTCATATGCAGCGTTCTCATTGTGAGCGAGCGAGAGGACATTCGTTGACAGCACCAAAGGGAGGAGGGCGAGACTTATTGGTTGCTTTCCCCGCACGTCCCGCGTATGGTACCCGTATCAAATTCCCTCTGTGCCTCCGGCGCCGTCTATTTATCACGCACCCGGACATCATCCCTCGGATCATTACGAACTCATTAGGCGAACGCCAAACGGAGAGAACGGATGTGATGGGGAAAGAAACCTCCGAGGAGAAAAAAATGAGAGCTCACAGTACTGTGTGCGAGGGTGCCTAGGTGTCCGTGAGTGTGTACGCTAGGGGATGAACTTCATGGGGATCGGAGTCAGAACAAAAGCCGTGTGTCTTCGCAGAATAAACATAGGCGTGAGTGGGACTGACGAGAAGCACAGAGAGAGAGAGAGATGGAGACGAGAAGGCCATCCCAACGTCCGACAGCGAGACCCTAGGGGACGCAGACGTGTGTATCCACCGGGACTCAAGGGTATACGGGATTATGTGCACGCCGCCGGGAGGAGGGGTACTTGGTGTGAACGGCCATAGTTGCGAGGCCGAGCAAACGACCGCCCTCCTCCGCTCAAGTGACCATCCTTTTCGTCATCGCGAGGAGGAGAAGTCGAATATGGGTCACCCAGAGCCCCAAAGGGAGAGGGGGGGGGTTGTTTCAATTTTTGATAAGGGTGGAAAGTACAAAAGAAAGCAGTTCTCCGCAAACAAGCCCCACCCCCTTCCACGCCCACCCTTCGCTGCGCTCCGATTCTCGACGCGTCCACAGAAACTACGTGGGGGTTCGCTAGAAGGACGAAGTCCACTCGGATCCTGTCGGAAGCAAAGAGGAGGGGCGAAGAAAGAAACAAATAGAGAAAAGAGAAGAGGAAGGGAGGAAAATGCCGAGGGTTAACTTTTATCGTCGTCGACCGGCTCCCGAAAGAGTGTGCGGCGGTTAAATCTGCGACGGAATGAGTACCCGGGGGACTGAAAATTTAGCGGAACTTTCAAAGCCAGCAGTTTGGCGTTAAATCACATATGGGGGAGAGGACGATGAAACGGGGCGTAAAACGTTGCAGCGGACTCTTTGCGTGCCGGGCTGAAACTCCTTCCGCGAGGATGAAAAAAAGGGAGGCTTTCCTCCCGTCAGGAGTCAACGATCGCGTTAAAATGCGAGTTTTAGGAGCGAAAATTAATTAGCGGGAACTGACAATTTTGTTTTGAATTTACGCCCCGCTGTTCAAATCATTCTATGGGCGAAAGCTGCGCTTCTGAAGGTGAGAGTTCGATTCAGTGATGTGTATCACAGCCAATTAATGATGACTGTAATTGAAAGGTTACTTGAGCGACTGTTTAAGAGAGACTGCTCACAATGACGCATTACGGCAACCATACCCAAAAGTTGGTCATCATAAGCTATGACAAGAAATGTAATATGTCATCCACTGCCTATTTAATGCACATATTCAGGATAGGAGGGGTCTTTCCTTGAAACAATTGACGATTCCCAAAGGTTTAGGTTTGGGTATCAAGAAAAATCACACCTCTTTTGAAATTTAACTAAGAGTGCCCAGAGTCACCTGGTTTTTAATCCAGAACATTATAAACTGCAGTTAAACTCAAAGGGATCACCTGCTGACTACTTTCTGCTTTTGGCGTCAGGGATATTAGGTAAAAATAATCATTTCAAAACAAAACGATAACACTGAAAAAATAGAGGGAACAAAACTGTTTAAAAATCACACTTTAAAAAATAATTTTTACATATCACATCAACCCCTCAGGAATGGATTACTATTAATTAATGCTTGATAAAATAATTTCCTTTTGTTAATTTTAGCTCAAAAAAATAATCAGTTACAGCTGTTAAATCGATTTATTTCTCAATTGATCAAAAGTCAAAAGCGCTAAAAAATGTTCACGATGGTATTCTAAGCGCATGCATGGGATCAATAAATTTATCGTCGGAAGGATTTAAGAATGAATACCCGCACACCAGGGGAATGCTTGATCGTGAGAAAAAATTACCATCATGTCGCTATACCCGGTGTGGGTCTTGGCCATCTTAAGACTTCTTTGCCAATCCTCTCATCTTGCAATGCCTTCAATACATTACGATCTAATCGTAATTTTTCTCCAGTTTAGCATGCAAATGGCATTTTGATCAATCTCCTCGGAATTCAGCCATATTTTTTTTTTGGACGACCCCATTCCTGCTCCCATTTCGTTTCTCCGCAGCAAGACCTTTTGGTATCTGATGATTCCTCATCCTTGCTACATGGGTCATTATATTATAGACTTTTATTTTAGAGAATATACATGTATTTTGAGAATAAACATACTTGTATGGTTCAACCAAACCTCTGAGTCATATGACAATGTTGATAGCACGAGGCGTTTGTACACCATTACCTATATCTGTTTTGTTTTGTAAAATGATATTATATTTTTGTTGCTGAGTTATAGCTGAGTTATTCTATACTATATAACGCTAATATTCATGACTAATAAGGTCATTTAAAGATTCATATCAGCAAAATGTTTTGCGAATGTTTTTCACCTAAGCCGCAAATGCATTCAAGTGTTCTCACTTACATAAATGTTTTGATGCGTTAGCTGCCACGAAATATAAATTTTAAAAATTAAGTGACCGTATCCCATCGAATATAATTTTTACCGAAGTAATCCAACTTTAACCACAATTAAACCGCAAAAAGGCTGACATTTTCGAATTCGCGGGAAATGGTTCAGCTGAAGAGCAAATTTGCAAACAGCTTCTTCTGGCCGGATGTAAAATTTCGCGCAACTTAAAATTTAATGGGACAATATGAAAAAAGCACCAGGTATAACAGAAAAAAATTTCAAGTCTTCGAAGAGTCATTTATTGAGTAGGCAGTCGTTCGTTAGAATTATGACTACATCACAGAGGCGCCACAATAAATCACTCGAAAAACTAATTTTCCTGAAATCTGGAGAAATTTCATGAAAAACGAAAGCATAGAGGTATAATCTAATCTAGAGATTTATATTTTTATGCAACTTCCCAAAGATTAGTAATGTGAGGAGTTAAGAGGAAAAAATAATCAGAAATGTGGTTACATGGCCTAATTTTAACTATGGTTCTATTATGAATGGCGTCCTTTCTTTCTAATCTCAAGCAAGCCATTAGATTCCGGTGCCGTCCTATTCTTATTAGTTGCCCAGAAAACCTTCTAGATATAACCGCTGAAATGCCAAGTAGGACACGAGCGCGAACGTGATTGTGTCATAGGGTTTTTTTTAGGTCACCATGAGGCGTAAAAGTACTTCGTCTTGGGAAAATTAATTATGGTGGATGAGACGATCATTTCGACATCATTTCGCTCGTGTTTCCTGCTGCCTCCTGAGGAAAAATAAATAAAGAAGAAGAATGTGCGAGCATTAAGTTTTGTCATCTGCGCCATAATCTTTTGCATGCATACATATCGACCAGCGGGGGAGTATATGAAACACCCAACAAGAGAATACAATATATTCTAAAGAATTGAGCGTTATGTTTGCCTTCGCCATGCGTAGCCTTAGTTGCGGAAGAAAATGTATTTGAAGAAGGTCCATACAGAAAGGCAGAACTCCTGCAAAACGCAATTACGACGTCATGAAAAGCATCGTTAGGGCTCTCCCTGAAAATTGCGTCGTTTTTTGTGGGATTTCCCTCGGCTTTAGCAGTTGGGCTATTATGGCCAACCGCGTTCGCTCCCGCAAATGAAGAAAAGGAGATGCGCGGAGAATGAATTAATAAAGCGGAGCCGAGCAACGTACGTGAATCTAAAGAGAAGTTCGCTTGCCTCGTGTTTTTCATCTTTCAAATTTTCATTGAGGATTATTTACGATTATTATTTCATAGAGCCGATTCTAAATTGATTTCTCAAATTCGAAACTTCTCAAGAGATATTAAAGGGACAATTGGAAAATGATATTGGCACGGCTGTCACAGAAACAAGTTTAGCACGAATGTGTGTTCGGAAAAACTCAAAAGTATATCAATTTACAATAACGTATTTTTTAATGATAGCTTCCAGAATATTTATTCAATCGATTTCATAAATCGTAAACATAAAATATGCAAATGATATTGACAGTGAATGGAAACCGGATCGGTCAAATGAATTCTTTAATAGAAGAGTACAATTAGAAACCATTTAAAAAAGGTTACGTAGACGCCAATAACACTCTGTGGAGATGCAATATTGAACTTGTCTAAATGCAGATTACAATAGCAAGTAAATAAAAACACGACCATCAATGATATTTGTAACTATTTGGAATATATTATAAATCATGAGAAATATGTCATTAAATATGCAAATTTCATCTCCTAATCAAGCACTTAATTCACTCCTACCCTCTTAATGAATACGGCATAACTTTACCAAGACTAATGTCTAGATACTATATTTCATGAATTATTAGATATGCAGATATTTCATGAATTAATTTGCTTTCTTAAGGGATTTAAATTCTTCACGTTAACACAGAAATTGAAGTTGTCACTTCCTTTCATCCTGGTATCAGTAATGCCCCCTTTGACTCAAACCCGTGTACTGCTCATATTTTAAGAATGGTAATTTGATTTTACGAGATAAAAACACCATTTAAATATTTTTCATTCACTACGCTCTTAGATTCTTCCCTTCTTATGAGATTCACTTCGGCATAAGGCTTAACTTTAGTTTATGGGAGAACCATCATCAACGGTCAGTGAAGATGATACGAAAGTCTTTCCTTGCATCAAGGAAACTGTGGGGGAGAGAAACAGGCCGTTGTCTCGTTGTAAGGGTGGCCGTGAAGTTATACCGAGGCCGAAGATACACTTCCTCTTTCCTTGCTCCAGATGGTTCTAGTTCTGAACGATCCACCCGTAAAATGTCACAAGAAACTGGAATTAGCAAAAGTTCCCTCAGGGGGATGGGGGAATTCTCGCTGGGGACAGATTCCGCGGTGTTAAAAAATGCAACTCCGAGGGCCTAATTTCCCATTCCCTTCACGCACGTGAGGGTCTAGAATCTGACTGCAGCAGCTACATTGTTAATAAAGGGTGCGATCGATCTATTGATGTGCCATGATAGTAGCTTTCGGACGGAAGTCCTTGAACGAAGCAATTAACATCTATATCGAAAGAGAACCCTTCCAAAGGGATCCTAGTTTTCTCCAGTTTTTCTCCCAACTATTATTTATACACTAGATAATATAAATATTATATTAGCTGTATCACCAATTGGAAAAATCCTCATATAAAAATATATCAGGACGGAAGTCCTTGAACGAAGCAATTAACATCTATATCGAAAGAGAACCCTTCCAAAGGGATCCTAGTTTTCTCCAGTTTTTCTCCCAACTATTATTTATACACTAGACAATATAAATATTATATTAGCTGTATCACCAATTGGAAAAATCCTCATATAAAAATATGTCACTAAAAAAGGTCAATCATTTCGAATAATTTGACATCCCGAAACCTGGAGGTTTGGCAATCATAGTTAACAGATATTACCACCTTTGTTCGGGAAAATGTTATTTTAGTCACATATTTTGAAAACTACAATGCAAAATTTCACATTGTAAAAATCATTCGCCTGGACAGGGAGAAACTAATTTTTACATTAGCGGATGATCCCGTTAAAAGCTACTGTCGCAGCATCTCCTGCAGTTTATTTGACCTTTTATTAATATTTGAAAATATTGAAAAAGTTCGTATCGAACCGCAACGCTGGGAGCATCAACGCAGAAGGACGTGATTTCAAACTAAATAAGTTCACCATCTGCCTTGGAAACTGTTTAAACAATAATTTACCTTTTTTGTCGAAATACGGCAATGGAGGAGAAGAATAACTTTCCCTTAATTTCGACGGCATTTATGGGCAAATTTCAAATTAATTCAATTGAGAAATTCAGAACAATTCACATTGGGAAAATGGGCATATAAACGAATACATTGTGTGTTTGGAATAGAAGTTCAATGGTATAATGAATGAACAGAGCAGGGAGTAGATGAAATGGAAGTTTTGTCTGCCACGCTGCAAATAAGTTATTTAAGATCTTTAGTGAATATTTTGAAATCATTCTCGGGATTTCCACAGGGTCAATTATTCCTTCCAGTAGACCCGTCACGATGTTTTTATATGCTTCACTCGATCATCGTCTTTAGGACCACCGAAGGCGTGGCCAGCGTCAAAATATCGGCTGAATATTGAAAGACCTGACCCAGTGAAACCCAGGGAAATAATGCAGAAGTTTCATCAGGTAAACAGCAGATCCTACAAGTACCGTGAGGATAGGGCTACTGTTCGCCCGGGGTGGCAATGTTGGTTTCACTGCAATACATAAAAGTTTTTTTATGTGTACAGGAAATGAAAGCGAATTCGAGAATTACACTTACGTATTGCTACCGGTAAGTTGTAGTACTTAAAAAAAGTATTTAATACTATTACCGAGCCGAAGAACAATGAGGGGGCATAGACGACCGGAATTGAATAAAATGGATAATTGTAACGAAAGCTTTTTGCTTTTAATTTCAAATGATAATGGATGATCTGAATGTCCTCAATTCTGTGTCCATAAAAACATGGAAAAAGTTGGTGAATTTTACGGTGGAATGAATCTTTATTTTTTGTTAATTACTTACTTGAAATTGAATAAAATATTGGTTAATATATCCACATCTACATAAATACCCTGCGAGCCACCAAAAAGGTGTGTGGCAGGGGGAGGGGCTATATGGGAGGAGATATATGGGAGGGGCTAAAATTTGGAACACAATTTGACACAATGAAGTTGCATAACATCCAAAATTTTATATCTATATTTTAGTTTTTGTGGCACCTGCTATTAAGTCAGAACTAACTGGCTTAGCAGGACCAGAAAGATCGTATTCAATTTTTACTTCTCTCAATGCGTACCATTAATGAACATGAAGATGAATACAGGGTTCGTCCGGAAGATAAGTGTACTGATTTTTTCCGGATTTTTGACAAAAGGGGAGTCGTCCACTACGAATTTGTACCTGAACGACAAACTTTAAATGCTGCATTTTACGTCCAAGTGCTCGACAGGCTTCGAAAACGAGTCGCCCGCGTCCGGCCAGCGATCAAAAACATCTGGCGGCTGCTTCACGACAATGCGCCGTCTCACACCGCGCTTGTCGTGTCGGACTTCTTGGCCAAGCACGGCGTGGCAACGCTGCCGCACCCGCCCTACAGCCCGGACTTGGACCACCACCGGACTTCTTTCTGTTCCCGAAGATAAAGAGGAGTTTGAAAGGAACGCGATACGGGACTTTGGACGCCTTCAAAGAGGCCGTGACGACGTGTCTTCGAGAGGTTCCCGATGATGCCTTCGCGGGAGCGTTCCAGGAATGGGAACGCCGCTGGAACGAGTGTATCGACTCACAAGGGTCCTATTTTGAGGAATATTAGCTTAAGATATGTAAAGGTGTAATAATTTTTTTTCTTGAGCTCAGTACAATTATTTTCCGGACGAACCCTGTAGAATGGTTCAAGGCGTCACTTGGTGGAAGCGATTCATATCGGAAAAGAAATACTTAGTTATTCCACATATATAAGTATAATATATATGGAATAACCATGTATTTCTTTTCCAATACATGAAGATTGTATGCGAAATGTCTGTGGCATAAAAATATTCTATCGTACGTTATCAATAAAGTTACGCATTGAAGAAATAAAATTAGCCGAAAAACAAAATAATTCATTATTATGTATTTTAATTACATGGTAGGTCAGATACTTCCAAAAATGTGTACAGCGTGGAGAACATTAGCGCATGTATAGCATGTGGCGAATAGCAGCATTTAATCACGCCGCTGCAATCCTTCTTCGTGTATTTTTGCTTTTGCATGCAGGACACCCCTTCCAGTAGAACAGCATACGTTTTTTTAAGCAGTGAGTTAATTGGAATATGTATCGTAGAAACTGAAACTGGCCAGTTTATATAACTACATATGGTATCTGGTTATTCATTGGATGGAAGAGGCAGTTCACCCCTGGCTGTGCTCAAATGGGGAAGGAACTTTTGGTCCACTGCATTGTTTGCGGAACTGGTAGTAGCAGGGCAGCACAATCTCTAGCTGCGCCACTGGACCCTACATCAATATTTATGCATATTTATATCGACGATGGGCGCGTAATATTTTCATTTCTCTCACGCAATATCCCTATACTACTTGTATAATCAATCTAATTTATATGATAAGTAATGGATATAATACCTAAATTCGCCTAAAATACGGAATTGCCAGACAATACAATCGCAGTCGAGTTGGCAAGACGTCTTGCATAGATAGCATTATAGAAGGCAGGGATGAATTTAACCTAGAGCTTGTCTTTAACAGTATATCCTTTGGAGTTATCCATGGAGGTCTTTTAGAATATCTCTCACGTAGCAAAATGAATAAATGGAAATATTTTGCCGCCTTATTTTAATAACTTGGGAAATAATCATGCTGGAGGATTCAGAATTAATGAGGAAAGATGGGGAATTTCATTAATTTGAAGAAATATCACATTCATATTCACATATTCATCCGCAATATTTTGCAATAATATTTTTTTAAGTATTTAAAGGTATGTTGTTAGGAAATTGATTCAGTAATTTTCATAAATCTCTAGGGGTGAGAGTTTTATCCACTGAAATGGCCTCTCTCAAAACAAACACAAAAGTCGAAACATTGAATTAAACCACAATGAAGGAATTATTTGCTTACTTCATGTTCTCATTTGTCCTTAGGGCCCAAGTTTTGGGGTTTTAAGTTTTTCGAGAATGCGAAACTAGAGTGCCGAGTAATGCTTGTGTGCCAAAATTATTTAAGGCCAATATTTAAGCAGTAGAGGCGCTCCAGCTATTCTTGTTGCTACGGTACCGAAATTTCACTCTGCATGATTCATTATCTCGCTGGGCAAGAGTCACTGCCGTCTCAAGATTTGAACATGCATGACCTTTTACTTAGTTGGTGAGTTATCGCACCGGGGACCAACTCAACCGCCAGGTAAGGGTCACACGCACACAGATAAAAATCACAAGATTGCTTTGACCTTCAATTACCAACAAGGGTTACTAAATATACGATCTCCCTGATTGACATCAACCATCATTTTTCCTTAAAACCAGCGATCGATGTGTTTAGCCTTTTAATAGAAGCCCACCAACGAAAATGCAAATTATGAAGATGTAACACTTAGCAGTATTTGCTATGATTTCAAAAGATAAATACGACCATGGTGTCTGATGCTTTAAGAATAACATTCACCTAGATACAATAATGAAATGAAAAACGAATGGGCAAAAGAAAAGAGGAAAGGCAATGTAAAGATCGGCATGAAAGAAGTAAATGACACAGGATTTAAATGTAAGGAGACACGAATCAGTAAGGAGGATAGATAGATAGAGGTCTTTTTTGAGCGAAATTGAGACCTAATGGTCTCTTCTTCCAAGCAAAAAACCAGGAAGAGAACTAAGAAAACTGACTCAGCAAACTGATCTTCGACTACTCCTGATTAAGTGAGAACATTAATTTTTTTTGGAATTGGAATTGTACGTCATTACGAAATGTTATCCTTAAATGCAGATGTATTATACGATATTCTCAATTTCGTTCAGAAAACACCCCGATACCCCGATTGTGTCCTATTAGAGAAATGTGAGATATTTTCTAATAATTCCAAGGAAAATCTTTTATTGGCAGTTTTCTATTGGTTCGACAACAATGGATAAATATGTTTCACATTATCCTCACAAATATATTTCTTTTTTCGAACCGTTTTACAATGTGGTTAAGATCATCTCGTACGAAGCTCTTGCAATCTCGAAAGTTTTACGCCGACAGCGATAACTAAGAGCAATGGTAGGAAACTTTACTTGGGTTTCCAAGTTCGTTGAGAGAAAGAGTTTTCCTCCCCCACGGTTCCCCGTCTCATTTTCCTGAATGATAGTGTTTGTTAAATAGCCTCTCTCCTTACGCTCGCCTTTCACCCTCTCCGGCTTCATAATTTCGGCCGGGAACGTTTTCCACGACAAAACATTCGCAAAAAAAATGAATGCTCCATACTGCGAACTTTTGGTCCGTTGCCGTGAGCCTGCTGGGAAGCCCAACTTTCCCCAAATGATTGATCGCTGACGGGCAAATTATCGGTTTCCTGCGGTGATAATTTTGTGTCCGATGAATTCGCACTCCTAAGAAGCAGGCATCATTCCTCTCTTTCACCAACGAGCGACAATCGAAGTCAATATCGAGTGTTAACTCGAACTGTTGAACGCTGCTAATGCGAAAAGTTTTGGCTAATTAATTATGCATGCAACGGCAGCAGATTTCTTTTCTCGGGGAGTCCTTACTCCAAGTCCTCGTCTTATTCAAATCCACGGAGCATCCCAGAAAACTTTGGGCGGAGCCTCGATGAAAATTTTCTTTTGACAATTCTCTACGCATTATTCATTCCCCGCCTCAACACTCCTACGAGGGGCAGAAGTAGAAAGTAAGTTTAGGGGGGAATACGCCATCAATAATTTTGCATTATTCTGAAAAGCAAATTTAATCTCATTTTCTTCGCTCTCAACTCCCCTCAATAGCTTCAAAGGACAACACCTAGGACTAAAATCCTCGTAAATCATTAACTACCGCCCGAGGGTGGAGCACCTCTGGCCTCGTGTGCCGTTGCCGGCCAAGGGCGCAAGCTGCGGGAACAGTCGAGGGGGAAGGAAGTTGACGGGCTGCCAACCTTGGAAAAGCAAAGGCAAAGTACAGACTAAAACTTGGTCTACGTTCCATTGCTTCATGTGATAAGCATGACCACGTTTCAAAATATTTTCAAAGGTCTGATTATTTTTATTCTCCATTTCAAATTTTTCTGACTCAACTACCTCGTACTTACTATGGACAACCACTTATGTATGTGACTGGTAAGATTTCTACATGCGTATAAAATTTGCTTATAATATACCTACGTTCCTCCAGATTATACCTCCGAAATATATGCACATATGCACGGGAGTGAGTAGATATTTTACCTAGTTAGACCTTGGCTGATCAAGGACTTAAGAAGTCCTAACCAGCGTAAATCAATCCAGAACGGAATGTTTCAATTCTATTTTCACTTTTTACATCGATATGCGAGCGGTGTATGGCACGGCTAAATACTTCCCTCTATTTCAGATAAATCTCTTTCTTCATAGCCTACTTCCACTCACTTCTTCTTAGCAGAAGAAAGCGTGCCAAACGGCTGGAAGGTAGCTTCGGTAACACCCATATTTAAAAACGGAGACAGGGAGGACCCCAGTAATTATAGGCCAATATCGCTGACTTCCATTTCCTGTAAGATTCTTGAACACATCATTGTTAGTTCCATGATGAGGCACCTCGATAGCCAAGATTTATTAATTAATAACCAACATGGTTTCCGTAAGGGTAGATCCTGCGAAACTCAACTCGCACTTTTTGTACATGATGTATTAAACTCCGGTGAAAGTAATATTCCAGTTGATGCGATATTCCTAGATTTTAAGAAAGCTTTCGATAAAGTCCCTCATTGCAAATTACTGGCGAAATTGGAAACCTATGGAATACACGAAAGTATAATTAACTGGATTAAACAATTTTTAAGTGATCGTGTCCAAACAGTCGTCCTGGACGGTGTATCATCCGATACTGTCAAGGTCACGTCGGGGGTACCACAAGGAAGTGTCATAGGTCCCCTCCTTTTCCTTATTTACATAAATGACCTCAGTACCGTAGTTAATAGCAAGCTCCGTCTTTTCGCCGATGATGCAGTAATTTATGGGGACATCCGAAGTCACGAAGACAGAGTCGTGTTAGCCAACGACCTAGATGCAATTCAAAATTGGTGCGATACATGGCAATTGGAATTGAATTTTAAAAAATGCGTAGTAATACATTTTTGGGAAAAGAGTAATTCCCTCCCTTATAGTTACAAAGTGAAACAAACCAATATCGAGAGGGTAGATTCCTTTAAATACTTGGGTGTAACAATTACTCACGATCTGTCCTGGGGAAAACACATACGAGAAATATGCGGTCGTGCTAATAAAAAATTGGGATTTGTGAAAAGAGTGCTAGGTAAATGCGACGAAAAGGTGAAAGAACGATGTTTCCTTGCCTTGGTCAGGCCCCACCTAGAGTATGCTGCCAGTATATGGGATCCTCATAACATAAATTTGGTTTCGGAATTAGATCGAGTTCAGCGGGGGGGGCTAGATTTGTCAAACATTGTTATGACCAACTCAGCAGCGTATCCACTTTGCTAGACAATTTAGGTTGGGATTCTCTTACACAGCGGCGTTTCCAATATAGATTAAACTTATTAAAAACATTTAAAGATGGGCCCTTTTCCGATGACATCAAGGATATAATACGAACCCCAACGTATTACGGTCGAAGGGATCACGAATATAAGACTAGAGAGATAGACTGCAAGACTGACAGGTTTAAAATGTCATTTTTTCCAAGAACGATAAGGGACCAGAATGCTCGTAGTCGAAATTCCCCAGGACTTAGTTCATTACAATAAGTATTAACGTACAGGTTAGGGACTTCGCGAGGATGTGTATACATGTGTGTATGTATGCATGTATATATATGTATGTGTGTATATATATATATATTTTTTTCCCTACAGGTTCCCCCCACCTTTCCTCACCTAACTCCCAACCCCCTCAACCCTTACCCTTCCCTCATAGTGCTACACCCCCTGCCACACACCTTTTTGGTGGCTCGCAGGGTACTTATGTAGATGTAGATGTGTGCACTGCTTTGGATTGGGGTGTGCATGTGTGTGTTGGTATTGAATGCGGTATTTCTTTTTTCCTTTTTTGGGTGGTGACCTAACACCCCCCGCCACACGCCCTTGCGGCGGCTTGCGGGGTACAATGTAGATAGATAGATAGATAGTAGATGGGGACGAAAAGGAATCAAGAGTTGAAAAGAGAATGCCCTCAAAAGGAAGAACATATAAAGTTGGAAGGATCGATTTTTGAATGTGCAGATATTTTTCTTAAATTCGGTAAAAATATCCAAATATGTCTACATATTGCGTAAGAAAAATGGTAAACTGGCTGAATAATTTTAAAAGTAAAGGTTTGCAATAAACTAGCGAATGTAACCTCGACGAGGATCCTGATTTAGTTCCGCTCATTCTATTTAGAATTTTGACTAAATGTTGTAATAAAATACGTATCAATAACAGGATAATTATTTACTTTTAGCACTGTACTTTTTAACTTTAATTATAAATTAATTACATTAATTGTCTTATTACCGTGCTTATTATGAATTAAATATCATGTTTTTAAATTACTTATGGTTTTAATAGTGTAGAAGCTAATTTTCTTGGACGAAAAAGTTTAAAGAACGATTTTTATGTCCAATAAATTACCAAAATAGGTAATGAGATTTCCATTACAAGGATAAATCACGAGTAAAAAAGCTAAAATTTATGATAGGGCATTTTTTTCAATTTTTGAGGGGGCCGTGATGAAACAGGTCCCATATTGTATGTAGGGTTAATAAAAAACCGAAATATTAACATTATAACAATTACCTCTCCTATCACATTCAGTCATTGATGATTGAAACTTCTCCTCTCTCCTCCTGCTTACGTGCCAGCTGAAAGGACCACGGTGTCCTTTGTGATTTGCTAAGGGGAGAAGATATCAATCGAACGCGCTTATTTACGACAAAATCAGAAAAAGTATTCCCTAATTAGATAGAGACGAAAGACATATTTTCCAAGAGCAAAACGAAAAGACTGACTTAATAAATTTCTATCACTTTCAAACTAAACATTTTTAATTAAATCATCATAACATAGAAATGGATTCTTTCGAGTAATGCCTTTATTTTTACGCGAAATTTATGCTGGTTTTTTTAAATTTTTTAGATTTTAATTTCAATTTTGCTACTTTGGATAAGTGTATAATTTGATTATATCCACCAGGAACTCCAAAATAAAGAGATAAACTCTCTTCGTAGATGGAAAATCACAATTTGAACATGATGCCATTGCGTCATTATTCATTTAAGTAATTGGGTCAGAGTGAGTAATAGTCAATTCAGGTTGGCTGTTTCGGAATGGGAAGCATGCCTTTTCTCCAGTAAGCATGTTAACAATTGTATGCACACTACTGCCTCTGATCTGTCATGCAAGAAACGAAAACTCGGACATCTCTGTCCTACGTCAACAAGTATTTCGAAGTTTAAATGGCTAGAACGGGTTACTGTGCATCGCGATAAACTTAAACGTCAAAGTCGTCTCGGAAAATAATACCAGGTACGTGTGTGACCGGAGAAGTTCCCCCCGCGGTGTCGAGGGAATTTTCTCGGGCTATCCCCGGAGGAACAGCGTGTGGGAAGCAGTTCGCTTCGGATGTCAAGGTCATTTTCATGGTCTTACTCTGGTTCTTGGGATTGAAACGATTCACCGAATTACATTCCTTTTATACAGTCTGAACTGGCGCGTTCTACCTGAAAATGAGTTTCTTGAATGGAACACTGGTTGGATGTTGATGCCAGGCGTGACTGTGAACATGAATAACGCTGAAGAGACTTTTTAAATGTTTATCAGAATTTGGCCCGTCGCTAAGTCAACATTTGGTAGTGAAACTACAGATTTGGTGTATTCGATTGTTTCATTTTGGTGTACTCAACCTTCATTTAATGTACAGGTTTGCTGTCTCCCATCGATATAAATATAGTAGTTTTAAAAGCATTGCCGTTTGATCTTTAAATTCCAGTAGTTTTATGGACCAATAACTAAGACTAACACTGCTTCAATCGAAATATCTCGGGAGAAAAATGAAACAAAAATGTAGAATAAAATCAATGTATTTTATTACCTCTTTCGAAACATGTTTAAGTTAATAATTACTATTGCACGAAAATATTTGTACCAATAAGATGGATGGCTTAATGTATCGAAAAGCAAAATAACTGAAATCGACAAGCGACAATGAATATACAAGTGATTCAAGTGATTGGTTAGTTTTTCTCTCCATTAAGAATACTCCTATTATATTTGGATTAAGAACACATCAGTGTGTGAAGGACGAGCTACAAGCAACAATAAATACGACATTAATCGACCAAAATCAAATTATTACATCTTTCACTGGTGAAAATGGCGAAGCATTCATTAATAATAACGATTACCAACATTACAACAACAATTACATAACAAAAATTGACTAACAACGATTACCATCTACCATTCTTCAGCTTTATTTGTATGACTCTTGCTAAAGTGTGCATTGGTTTCGACCAAAACAGAGAAATACACAACGCCCATGAAGCCACGACACAGTTATCAGCACTCAGTATTGAAATTTTTTCGGTTGAAACTGCCCCAACATATGTAACAGATTGCATGTTTTGATAAATATTATATAACACTAAAATCTGATATTGTAGAAGATATAAATACGCAAGGGAAAATAATTTCATGCGTTTTATCGCATATCCAATGCTGTTTCAATGACTTTTGTCAACATCATAACGTCTGCGATATTGACTTCTAGTCTAAATAAGTGTTATGATACGGATATTGCGAGAGATGTTTACAATTATTCACTGACAAGAATAAAACAATGAATAATTTAACTTTAGTTACGGATAAGTTGACAATTATAAGCAAATAAGGCAAATAAGAACAATTCCAAGGAACTGCGGGGGATACCGCAACAGTAACTTTCAACAGAGCCATCCGCTAATACGTATGAATTTCAATGAAACAAAATCCCGGTCAAGGCGAATGATTTTTATGCTCTGAAATTATTGCATTGAAATAAGATCAATTATCAATTTCCTTTCCAAATTTCTCAAACCCCTAAAAACGATATCCTGCACTCTCTCGCATCAAATATGACCTCTTTCAAGCAGTTTCCGCATAGGTTACCCACACTTTCTAGGCTGCCTTAAGCTTTTTCCTCGTGAAAAATGCTCTTTTAGGACTTGTGCCGAAGAGCTGCTTACTAGCATTGGTTATAAAACGCCATATATTTTTTTAATAGGCATACTTGAGATTTCATTGGCTAAGGAAGTATGATGGAAGGCCCGACTCTAAAGCAACCCAATAAAAGCAATAAAGCAGAAAAACGAAATATGAACTGAAATTTCCATGGGCAGTAGGCCTTTAACTAGCGGGACGTCTATTAATTCATTAATTCATCGAGAGGAATCATTATTAAGGTGGCACATTATAAAAAAATAATAAAATAAGACGGGACAAATTAAATTAAACTATCTCTGATTAAAAAATATTCCCTCTTGACTCGATTGCTAAGCGTACCCTTTCTTTGTTTAACAGTCTCGGGTACAACATTAATTCGATTGCTGATTAATTAACTGAATTCCGCTCCGAAAATCAATTTAATTACTTAATAAGATATTCAACACCAGCAAACAATCCATTAATGTTGAAGAAATGCCATTGTCTGCAGGTTGGGGTTACATTTTGAAACTCGCGTTATATTTAAATCAAGCAAGTACGGTAGTTAAGGATTGCTTAGTGCCGTCCTACTGCGGATTTCTATAAAAAAGGCACCACTAAAAATATATGAAAAGAACAGCAATTGTTTCAGATAAAAATAACTTCCTCATTTCAGTGAGTTTTATAATTAACTCAAATGCTAAAGTGATTGTAAATTCGCATTTTCCACTATTGTCTTCATTTCCACGTGTTCACTCTCGAAAAGGGAAGGAAAAAAATGTAGCGGAAGAAGAACCTATTCGTTGGTCTTGGCGTGTCCTTGGCAAATGCCACTGGGGTCATATTGTTTCGCGTCTCCGTTCCGCATGGTTGGTGGGTCTTGATCACAGAAGTTCTCCTCCCTCCCCCAACAATTCAGTGGGACCAGACAAAAAAACAGTGGTGGAAAAAATTTGCCGCCGCCCCTGAGGGGATGTTAGGGATACCAGGGGCATTTTTCACGGGCCACCCGGAGCACTAATCACTCTTCCGAGAAAGACCCCAGGAAAATGGTAGCCGTGACATTTAGTTCCTTGGGACCAACGAAATTTTGCACCACAATTACCCTTCAACATTAATCATCAATTCTAGGCACGTCCTCCACGGCTGACGAGGGATTCGAAGCAGAACTGCCACTTCAAATCCTTCGCCAGCCGTGCCCTGCTGTACACTGCTCCACGGATTTAATCCCCAAAGTTTCCTCTCGTCGACAGTATTTACTTTCGTATTACAAAGAGAATGTATTTCGCGATTAGACAGGGGGACAGTTGGTTGATGGATCTTCCCTCCATTGAAGAAATACAACCCGGGATTTTGACGGTACCCAAGTCCTCGACATCTCGGTTCGTTCCCATCTTTGAACCAACGCAAGTGTTGTGCTCCATATATACCACCATCATGGAAGTCTTCACGCTTGGGGCATGGGTGGTTCGCGATTTATCACTACGTCTTGGAGGTTCGATCGTGACTCGCTTAGTCCACGTATTAATGACGAGTGGTGAAATTACACCAACGCCAATTTATGCGTATTTTGTAAGCAGATACGTATATACAGTGTTTAATCATTTTCATCTTTAGCTTAAATACTTTTACAGAAAAATGGAGATTACAGAAGGAGAATGAAGGAAAAATGGCATTAATGAACATGTGCAAATGGGAGAATTTGTGTTTCATTATTTAACTAAAAACAATAATTACACTGTAAAAAGTTTTGAAAATACGTGGGTGGTCTGAAAAGTTCACGACTCAGAAACTTTCAGAAAAAATATCTTGTATCTTTGTTAGGTCGGAAACTTTTCAGGCCACCCTTGTAGATGGACACAAAATCGACCAAATGAGAGAGAGAGACGAAATAATTGGAAGAACAACAGTTTAAAAGTACGATTTGGGTGCACGGAGACCTCTGAGTTCAGTGAAGTGGCGTGAGAGGACTAGGAAAAAATTAGGTTTTATTTTTAACTGCCTGGATATGGTCCAATAAATTTAGTTTACCATCTGTTAATATACCAATAGCCTTCACTGAGCGCAAATTGCTCAGTTATATGTAGTTAACGGCGTGGTTGACGTTAAAAGGAATTCAACCGGACTTATTTGGGTGGAGGTTAAGTTTCCATAAATTGCACCGATATAAGATCCTATTTACGTGATTCTGAAAATTGTAATAGTGTGCAGCCCTATGCATTTGTTTTGATATCTACTTAAAATTAACGACCCCAACACAAAAACGAAAAACTAAAAAAAATCAATCCGCGGTCACCATCACCGGCGCATCCCTTTATTTTTTCGTGTAAGGTGTCCTAGCACTGCCACACGCCCTTGTGCCACCGTGGGATGTATTGTACAGAAGCAGATGTAGATAATCACAGGCTTAGGCCTGAATTACAGCCATTGAGTATCGTGTGTCAACAAATGATTAAACCTCAAATTACGATGATTTAATGTAACACATAATAGAGGTAATTACACATGCTGTGCTTTCAGGCTCAAATTAACTCTAGGTGCTCGTAATTCTCCCATTCATTGAATTTATCTTCTGACCTAAATCTAACATTTCGTCTCCGATTACTGTTTTGAGGTGCTAATTACCGACTGGCATCAACGGGAAAAATATTTGAAGTGGTGGTGGTCACCTCAGTTTTCAAGACAATAAAACACCGCTATTGAGCTAGCGTAATAAAAGCAGTCATAAACACCCTATAGCATCCATGAATGACACTTTTAATAGCCGAAGAAAAACTATATTAACTGTCATATGTGGATTTTATAATACAGAGTGTGCACATCGCGCGTGTTTGCTAAAATTCTGTAGTAAGTATTAAATGCATTATTCAATCATTATTAGGTAATTATCACAGATATTTTTTGCAAAGCAATATGTTTTTGATGGAATTTTAGAATTGTCTCAAGTAATGGTACAAATATGAAAAAGATATTTTATCAGTGAATATGAAGCAGTTAATATATATTATGAAAATATTTGTAAAAACACCTTTTAAACATTCAATCTCAGTGCATTTAACGCACAAGTAAAAAAGCGAAAAACGGTGGTGAAGTACCTATAGTTCTATTTCCACTGTAGCACGACGCAAACTAGTCAATCCAGAAAGATAAACTAAACCTCAATAGGAGTTGAAAGTAGTATTTTTGCTTGGAGAAGAGAGGCACCCCGCCATTATTTTTACTAACCACAATTTCCGAAGTCATAGAAAAAGTAAAGATCTTGCGGCAGTATATCTTCCACTGTTTGCCCACCTGCCGACGTTGAATTGGAATAATGAGGTCGAGAGGAAGGCGGCACAGACAGAGGAGGCAGACTTAAGCAATACTAATGGTGACAAAAAGTACTACTTAAACTCTGTATTTCTACGCTCCATTCTTCATCGAGCGAACATCCATTTTTCAACCAAACGGCCAAATACGCACGAGTATTCCGAAGTTTTTAATACGTATTTTTTAAGGAACTCCACCAAAGACTGTGCCCTAATTTTTCCATCACTGATTCCGATAGAACCCCACGGACAGTATGTGCTAGTCCCTCCAATATCCGTCGGGACCGAAGGTTGAATTCACAGCGAGCGAATTACGAGTGGCAAATTTCCGACGCGGTAGATGGCATCTCATTAGGTAAGTATTTTGGCGGGCTACTAACGTTCCCTGATCGCTTAACAGATTAGCAAAACAATCATAGTAACATTTCTGACGAAATTACCCCAGACGAAGGAACCCTTTGCGAGAGATAAATAATGAATGGTCGTCATGTACCAAAGTTCCTTTTATAACCCATTTAAACAAATATATTTTCCCCTGTACCACATACATGTATTCCTTTACTTTGGCGGATAATATAATAATTATGCACAGTGGCGTAGTTGATCGATTAATAACATTCTAATTGGTGTTAAATAGATACTAATTTAAGAGAATTTTGCTGCCTTGAAAAATCGATGGAGTGTAATCCCTTTTGCACTATTGGAGGAAGAAGACGTCAATAAAGGAGGAATTCAGAAAGAGCCAAAGAACCTAGCGTCATTAGATAATAATGTTTATTTAAAATGTGTAATACCAAACGTCCCTTTTAAATTAATAAGGCGTGATGGAAGTTTCCAATGCGTTTGCTGCTGCAGTAGGTAAGGCATTCAACAGCTGATGACATATCTTAATGACAGCTGTTGAAATATAGACAAACAATGAGGAAAATTTTTTTTCTAGTTATGCTAAAAGTTCAAAAAAGCATCATAATATGAAATAAAAGAATAATACCTTTTTTGGGTGGATTTTTATTTCATTTGATCAAACTAAAGTAGGCCGATATCAAAACCGGAGTCCCTCTGAAAAGAAAGATGGACGATTGAGACCCCAATGGAGGAGTACGTAATGCTTTCCGGAGAGAAACTGAATTAAATGCCCATTTGCATGGTTAGATAAATAAAAAGGTAATTTGGATGTTACTACGGCCTCGCTTCGTTGGTTGGTAGTGGTTGATTAGTTGCTTGAATTGCATAGTTTTTATTTTCATGCCCGTCCAGAGATCGGGTTTTCGATTTTCGACCACTTTAGTTTTCTTGGCTCGACATCCTTTTCCCATAGTTTCTATTTAGATGCGATAACTCACGTATAATGTGAGAATATATCTACATATAAACACATGAAATAATTTTGAGATTATTTAATCTAAAATAATATTCCGTGGAATTCTTACAGAAAAAGATTTTCAACATAGCTTTAAGAAAGGGGCTTAAAGTTAATTAACTTTAATAAAATAAAATAGCTTAAAGTTAAAGGTCGATCATTTTAGTGTAATCCGAAGTAGTAAGCAGTAAATTTGATGGTACCACTTCTGTGTAAAAGCATATACTAAATAATTTGCACTTAATTAGGTAAATATTTTTCCTCTAATAAAATTCTTATGTTTCTTATTATAATAAATATATTTGTGTTTGTTATACCTTAGCGTAATATGTAACATACTTTAGCCTAATCTGAAGGAATTAGCAGTGATCTTAATGTAGATAACTTGACGAGTACAACTTCTGTGAAAATATGTAAAAATAGAAAGCAAATAAGTTTCACTTATTCAGGCAAATATTTTTCTTCTAATAAACATTCCTGTTTCTTACTATGTCGAATTAATTTGTAAGTATCGCTGGTTTCTCAGCATGGTTAAATGCATTGAGTGCTAGAGAAAATTGACTTCTCTCTGAAATAATTATTTTTTTCAAGTAAGATAAACAGAATTAAGCAAAAGTTTGCATAGGTTCGTGAAAAAGAAAACGGTGAACAAATAGCCAACAAAAATCAGACTGAAAAGAGCGATACAAATTTTTACGGCTACCTGGATAGTGTGAGGAAAAGGAAGATAAAACATTCATGATCGACAACCAAAATCAGGACGTAAAACCGGATGGAAAAAATCAATAATAAACGCATTGCAAACTTATAATGATAAATTTTAAGGATGAATAACGTACACTTAGGATTTGATTTCTTTTTTGGGGTAATGTTACTCAAATATTCAGTATTTTTAAAAGCGGTTTTAAAAGTTTAAGGTAACTGAAAAGTAAAAAATATTGCTAAAAATGGCAAATAGCTTCTTCGGTTTGAAACTGCTTCCGTTTTAAGTATCCGCTCCATTGAAGAAATGTTAGCTAAGAAAGAGTTTCGTGGTCCCCTATCCTCACTACTAACCGATATTTCCCCCATAACTTAATCTCTTTTACAAAATAAAAATAGACAAATAGGGCGGATTTTAATAGAAGAGTTAGAAAATATTCCGAAATAATTTGAGGATACTGGCATTATCAAGATAAATTAGACTTAGAAGCTCGAGCTCTCGCAGAAAAACCCTTGCTGAAACAATGGTACGAACATTGGAGAATGCAATATAAAATTATGCGCAATGGCCAAAATGAAATAATTACGAGAGATAAATTAGTGCTTAACTCACTGTTTACGTAATTTTTTCAAAATATTTTTTTAATATATTTTACCTAGACCTCGTGAAATGTTTTTAAAATGTAGACTCATTAAGGGATTGGAACTCACGAAGTTTAGAACCGTGCATAAAAGTTTCTTAACAGATGACCGGAGGGAATTTTACTGATTTAGAATCATAATATTCACTTTAAATTAGCAAAATGTAAACTTTATTCTTTTCCTTAGTTGCAACCCAGCTCGTACTAAAATATTCTAGTACATTCTCTTCCCTGGACTTCAGCCAATTAGATTCCTGGGTTATATTGTGAAGGTAATTCAATTGGAAGAAATAGTGGGGCAAAAAATATGATCGCGAAAAATAAAACAATACCTATTTATTTTCTCGTTTTCCTGAGAATATGAAGCTCATGACAAAGTTATTTTCGTTTACATCTCACATCTGACTAAAATCTGTAGCACCAACAAGAAAATTACATTTCCCCGTTATCATACGCTACGAGTATTAAACTGCATTATTAAATACGCACATTTTGGCTCACATTTTAAAATCTTGTTGCCTATTATTTGCCAATTTAAATTTACGCTATTATCACTAACTATTAGATGGATCATTCAATGGTAGTTTTTAATATCAAACACAAAAATGCGAAATATCAAAATGTTTCAATGATTAATATTGAAATTAGTGACCAACGTGTATGCGTTTCAAGGAGTTTGATTTTATTCGAAGACATTTATTTCAGTCGCCCAAGCTAGTCGAGGAATCATAATGAGGCATATTGAAAACTATGAACCCGATATTGCACTAAGAATTACTGGAAATATTAGTATTAATTGTCAAAGGATTAAGACATTTAGTTCCACACAAATACTAATTTTTTTCCACTGAACGCATAAGTTAGAACCTAGGATTAGGTAGGTGACTGATCCCACGATTTTCAATCAGTGAGTGTACTTCAGACGAAAAGAATTTTAAGAATTTACTCGGAGAGTTTAAATATCCGGATAAATATTTCAGAAGAGCATACATGTATGATTAAAAATATTCATAAATCCCCAAGTAGAAACATCACAGACTCGCCCTATATTCTCCAATCGATGAAATGTAAGACGGAGGTCAAAGGCTATTTCAATATTCGTCATCAACGAAAGGGCTTCAATTATATTTGCTTGTTAAAATAAGTACCTTTAGCTTTTATCTGAACCGTTCTCATCATAAAATGATGGTTTCAAGGAAAAGAGAGAGAGGGAAGGTGGAAGAGGAGTGAGTGAGTATTCCCTTCAACTAACTAAATGCATCTCAGTCACGGGCACTATTGTCCCGCCCCCCCCCCATTATCACTCCATCGCTTAACCCATTTAAATTTCGTGCGAGGTCGAAGCAGTCGCCTCACGAGCGAAAATGCACCCACCAGCTCATTCGCTGCACAATGGGGGAAAAAAATGACTTCCGAAGACGAGAAGATCGAGCTTAATGACACGCGCAAATCTTCATCGGTAGCACTCGGTGTCACTCCTCCCCTTTCCTACACGCTCTTATCACCGCTAGAAAAATGCCCCCTGGTGCACCTCTCTACTTCCCCCATCACACCTATAGCTGGCAATCACCAGCTCCAGTCTCCCTCTTTCCATCTATCCCAATCTACTTCAGAGAACAAGGGGTTCGAGTTCGATATTCGAACTGGAGCATCGCAGTCTGATACTCCAATGTAAATATCGCAAAAGTGTCTCTAAATCAATCTGACGAAACAAATATAAGCGATAATAGCACAAATAAAGTATTTTAAATCGAACAAGTAGTATGGAGACACTCGTGTAGGTGGAGCGAAAGGCTACTAATATATATATATATATATATATATATATATATATATATATATATATATATATATGCAAACAATAAATCGCAATCCAGGAACTTTATAGTAACAATTCAAAAGTAATTTGTTCAAATAAGATATTTCCTAATAGAATTTAAAAACTATTTTTTTACATATTTTACCCCGCATAATTGTCCTTTACTCTAGAATGGCCCATCTGATAATTATTAATGCTGATTTTTAGATAATTTTCAAATTCATTCTAACCTTAAATTTAACTTTCAGTCATCATTACAACTTGTATATTCAATTAATTAAATCACTGTACATATATAATATACATTTTTCGATATGTATTATAAAGACGTGCCTGTAAATATATATATATATATATACACACACTCAAACTGCATATATATATATATATAATTTTGTACAAACACACACACAGAAAGCCAATTCAATTCTCTATTTTATGACATTTCTCTGGAGCTAGATTGATCATTATTTTCAATTTAGTTTTTGCTAAAGAAATAAATCCGGAAGGCGATATAAGTCGACTTTGCATATATTTCTCAAGAAAATTGATGTGAATGGTCTAGAGTCGAACCTGAGAATTAAGTCATCAATTATATGCAAAATTGTAACATGTAATAGTGTGTAAAGTTTTAAAGCTGTACAGCTTGAGAATCTTGATACAAATATTGAGCAATGCAGAGAAACGTGCAGTTTCAGGTTTATCCTTTTATATAGGATTGGATATTATGCATACCTAAATATCCGGTGCCCCACTAATTCAGGCATGCCAGATTAAAAGCCCGGTCAATGCACTTAGACAACCAATTTTCTAAACAAAAATCAAGCAGATATTTTTTGGTCACCTTATCTTCCTTGAAAACCAAATTAAGGCACCGGAATATGAAATGAAAACTCATGACCTTCCCTGATTGTGTGAACATTAAAAATTCAGGTAAGGTTTGGTTCATGGCTTGATTTTACCTAACTGAACGAATCGAAATAAACTTTTGCGCTGAACAATCTGATGATAATAATTGCATAATCAAATGCTCATTGGCACCATGAGATCCGATGACATTTCAAAGTACGTCCGATTGCATCTCCTTGATTCCACCTGTACCAGGTATATCGCTATATAATCTTGATGAAAACAATAATATTGCTCAAAAAAGTAATTTTTCTCAAAGCCCTCGTAAGTTTTTAGAAAACAAGGCTTTCATTCAAAATGAAAATCCGCAAAAATTCAATTCACCCCGAAACATCACATTCACATCGCAATTAGACGCAACGCTATGCTCGGTGCCCCGCCACGTAGATAACACGACGTCGCGCACCCCGATACAACAAAACCCTGTGGAAGCGGAATGCTCCGAGAGCCACTCCCCCCACTAAGGTCACAGGGTCTAGAGGACCACCTCGGATCGGGGTCAGGAGGGAGAGAAAAACCATTGCTATCGTAAATGGGCGATGATACTTATGGCTCCCTGGCGTAATTCTCCCTGGGGTGGGGGACGAGAGGAGGGGCAAGGACGCCAGTTCATTCGGAGCAGCTGCAAGTTTTAGACCGTCGCGACAATAACCCTAAATAAGGGTGTGTGTACTGGGGGGTGGCAAGGGTGGGGGGAATGGGATAAAACGGGGGAGGGAGGATAAAGGGGAGAGGATGTGGAGGCAGGATCTATCCAGAAAGCTTTACTGGATTTCCGTCGTTAATCAAGTCAACAAGCACGGCTAACAGAACAAGGAGCTCGCGATGGAATACGTTTGGAATCCTTCACGGGTGACGATTCTGTCAAATCCTGAAGTGATGATTTTCGGCATGCACAGCGCAAGCCGTCTAGCACGCTCTCGCCCTAACTCCAGTTTGTTTGGTTGTCGCTGAGTGCATGGATATTGGAAAAGAAATAGAGAGCGCTGGGTGCGAGAGCAAATTCACTCATACGATGGGCGGGGTTTTTTCCCGCATGTTAAAGGACGCACTGTCCAAGAGATAAAAAATGAGCGATACCAGACGGAGCATTTGGTGATTTTAATGTAATTACAAAGATAACGGTAATAGGCTTTCTTGGTTTCTAGGAAACTAAAAGGCGTTCTTTCTTCACTGAATCCAATTCGTCTGGTCCAGTCTTCGAGTCTGTAAAATCCCAATTGACTTTTATGACCGAAGTAAAAATGTGAAATAATCAATAACATTCTTTGGTACCACTATAACTTTTTTAAGATTTACCATTTCACATTAAATATTTGTTTGACTCACTTTTTCAGAATACCAAAGAGATTAAAAGAATTAAAGAAATTAAATGTCGCTTATGACATCTCCCAATATCGTTTGTTAGACAGTTTAATAGCTACATGACTATAGCAATGATAGCGTCATGAAAACTTTAATATTAATTTTTGTACAATCAGTAATCAAATCCCACCTCTACTCATTCTACTTATTTAAGAAACACACTAAGTGAGAAAAATAACTTGGAAATTTTGAGACCAAAATTGTCTCATTATGCATAAAATTCGATTGAAATTTAGTCACCAGAACTCACTCACGTATATTCACCAAAACCGCGGCGTTTGTATAGCACCAGTAATTTTTGTACATCAATGATTTTTTTAATCATTTCTCAATACGTTGTATCGATTAATACGGATAAAGTGGAAATGACGTTTGAGCTCAACACAAAATATCAATATATCATGCTACATTTTTATATGACTATTAATCGGGTACCTAAAATATTTCAGGATGTGTGGCATCAATATATAATTATGGTACTTTCAAAATGCTACTTCATTATTTTCTGTTTTAGATGGGTCTGGAATTTCACAGGAAAAATAAATGAATATAGCAAAATGTTAATGTCAAGGAGGGACTATTATCACTTTCTCCTATCGGATGCATTAAAAATTTAATTTTGAAATCCTTATTTTATGACTAATTTCCCCTTCTCTTACTTTCCAGTAATTTGGGATCCAAATCGGATCTTTTCCGTGTAATAGGTGGTCAATGTAAACTGTACGACAAGACACTACCTAGCCACTGGTCTGAGGATTAACAAACAAATTTGGTCCCAGTAGCTCCACAATTATATTTTTTTTAATGATCACCTCGCCTTTGAAAATATTTTTAATAAAAGTCGCCCGAGTTTCACCGATATTCCTTTTTGAAACGCTGTTGCAGTAGGAAATTCAGCCATTTTCATGACGATTTTCACGACTCTTGGATCACATTTGTGCTCATTGATCGAATTTTAGCCAATGAGAGTGATGAACCGAGACTTGGGAAACAGTTTAGCGGACAATAAAAACTCTTTGAGACGCCCTTTGCCCACAAGGCCTTTCATTAATTCCGGCTGTTCCGAAAGGAATTTACAATTAAGAGATAAACGTGTCATAGTTCTTTATTCAAGATTCCATCGAATTAATCTGCAATTTCAAAAACACCGGCACAAACCTTGATAAAGACAATTCAAAAGAATGACCACGAGATGAGCTTTGTATTTCAGTG
Source organism: Hetaerina titia (assembly GCA_037158775.1). Classification (NCBI taxonomy): domain Eukaryota; kingdom Metazoa; phylum Arthropoda; class Insecta; order Odonata; family Calopterygidae; genus Hetaerina; species Hetaerina titia. The sequence goes on from CM073771.1 coordinate 59,727,295, forward strand.
AAATTTTCTGTTTAAATTTCATGTTCATCCTTCATTAAAAAATTGAATTAATTAATTGGATGAACATTTTCTTTTCCACTTTCATAACGGATGCGCGATGAGTACGTGAAAGGAATTTCTTCATGTTCATTTCGCAGTTAAAGAGGAAATCATGTATTCAGCCGGAAAGGAGATTGAGAAGTTCTGTGATGTAAAACTGGAGAGCGAAAAGACCGCAAATGCGAAGAATCGTTTAAGTTACATTACCTGCAGCATAAAACGAAGAATAACCTCGCTCGCCCAGCTTGAAGCCGAACAACCATCCATTTGAGATCAATGAAACTGAAGAAAAATCATCAATTGAAGTCAAAATTTAATTTAAATCCCAAAAAAAATTAGAAAATTAAAATTTTTTCGAATTTCGTATTATAAATAGGATTCAAAATAAATGCGGACCCGTCCCATGCTGCCTCGACCTAATATTTCTTTCGATAGGGCTAATTTTGCGTCCGTCATAGATTATAACGTACATTCCATGTGTGTAATTATCCCCATGGCTGTGCCGACTTCTTCGTTTTTTTCCCTTGTCATTATTAATACCGCATTGTTTATCACACATTTTCGCCTCATCCCTGAGCACAACTCTTCAAAGATGGATTGTATGGTTAGTACATAACTACAGACTCATGCCTGCAATAACGTCTTCCAATTGTTTACTTACGAATAAATACGCCTTAGTACCATTTTATTCATGCGTGTGTGAGTATGAGTTACGAGCATCGACTGCCTAATTTATAAGACAACTGTCAAGTGAGGGAGCATGATATATGCAACTTGCGTTACATTTATGAATACAGTGTTGCATAAGCTGAAGGATGCAAAGAGCCTGAACAGCGTACGTACGATACAGGCAGCAAGCCTGTACAAGCAGCTAAAAAAGTCACAGAAATTTAGGCTGGGAAAGTAGTTAATTAATTAATTAACTAGTTATGTTTCTACTTTACTGAATGAGGATCAATAAATTTACATTGTTTTACAATTTCGAGAAAACGGCATTTAATAATCAGAGTAAGAGATGAATATGAAGATGCTACTAGACAATGAATTAAGAAAGAAAGATTATTATTTTGACGTATGCAAGAAGTTCTATTTTTTACTGGATTAATAAAACTTGGCTGATCTAATCACAGTTTCCCCATTGTGACTAGAGATTGAATGAGACAGTGAAATTATTTTTTCCTAGAAATCTAGAGAAGGAAATTATTCTTACGAACAGCCGGAGGGATATTATGACATGCAAAAACTTTTTTGAAATATTCTGAATTCTCTCTCATTTGTAGAAAGTACGTAGTTAAACTATTGCGTGCACACATTTAAAGAATATGGATTGATACTTTTAACAAGTTCAAGTGAAATATTCGCTCCCGAAGTCAAGGGACACGAGCTCGTATACATAAAATTAAAATATACAAATAGCTTTAATAATTCCGAATTTTTAAATGAACAAATGATATAGTTATTTCACTTTAAAATAATTTTTTTCATTTTAAGTGAAATTATGTCTCCATTATCATTCATCCGGGAAATAACAGTAAATTCCCCAAAATAATATATTCATCCAAGAAATTTACCTAAAGCAGCCTGCCTGAGCACAATCCATATTTGCCGTATCGTTCCAGTCGAGACGTAAAACAATTCATATACTTAATCTAACTTTTCTTAAAAATTACCTGATCCAAATGGATTTAAAAGTAAAAATAAGTAACTTAAACGAAGGAAGCAACCTTTTAAGTAATTCAGTTAATTCCCGCCTAAATAAACGCTTGGAGGGAAACCTTCACGTTTGATCGGAATTTCCATAGGATGAAGCGATTAACAATCGATCCCACGGGGATCTGGATGCCTCGTCCGTCTCATCAAAGCCCCTAGCCGGGGCAAAGCCGAAAGAGATATTTAGCTTAGAAGCGATCGCCCGGGCATACCTTCGGCCGCTTTCCAATGGGCGCTGTGGTGATGGTGCTGGTGATGCAGGCGTTTGGGCGACTGTGCGCCGCGGACCTGTATCCCCGTGGCGGCGAGGCGGGAGTGCTGCAAGTGGGGCGGCAGACCGGCGACGGCGGCGGCGTCCTGCGGGGAGGAAACAGGAGACGTGGGGTTAAGTTTCCTCCGGACCTCCTTCCCACTCGAGAGGACGAACGGACAAACGCCCGCCCCAGATACTCGCCTACCACGCTGGTGTCTCCTCCCCCACCACCACCGAACGCATCGTCTTTTTACCGCGGCTGAGTGCTTGTCAACGACACTCCAGCGGCATCAAGGTTTAATACCGGTTTTGATATTTCTAGAAACGTGTTATGAATAGCACGTTAACTCCGCGAGTAAAAAAAAACAAACAAGAAAAACTGGACCCAGGTACATGACACAGCACTCTGAATAAACAAAGTCTGGCATTGTGCAGAAGTCAACTTAAAATGTCTGGAGAGGATGAGATGAAATGAGGGGAAATTGAATTTTCCGTCTTGAAATGTCCGCATTTGAGGTTGATAAATACTATTATTACCTCAATTTTATGCTTTTGAGATGCACGTGCTCCTATTTCAAAATTGCTGCAAAATATCATTTTAATAGTTTTAAAAATGTAAATTGATACTAGTGAACTTTCATTACCTACAGTTAAATATAAATATAATGCCACTGATGTTTTTTCGATCCAGGTTTTGGATGCATACACAGACTAACCATCGCTACTTTTTAATGCTTACATAACACGACCCAAGTGAATACCTTAAAATAAACCCTTCTTCAATTCCGCCTACATTTTCCCTCCCTTCATTCCCTCCTATTCTTTCCCTCCCCCTATGTCGCCTGCTAAACAAAAATTGAGTACATATATATATATATATATATATATTTCAAAACATTATCGTAATAATATAGGCTTTTACGACGTGGCCAAGACACCCTAATGGCCCAGGGAACATATCTCCTTTAATTCAACTGAATACAGCTTGATATTCCTGAAAGATGATAGTCATGAGAGTGATAGAAGACGGTTGTTACTGTAATGACTATATGGTCATACAAATCGTCCTCGTCTACTGACGTTATATTTTGCAATACCATAATCATTAAAACAAATTAACATCGTATTTTTTAAGTTGACCTAGTTAAAATGAAGCCAAAAAAAGACAAATATTGAACGAAAAAACTTCAAGCACAATTTTCTAGTCATAAAATTTATGATTATTGTACCAATTATCCGAGCTATTCTAAACTAAATTATATCAAATAAAGTTTGACTCTTTTATGCGTTGTTATAAAATATCTACAAAGTGAAAAACATATAATCTATGATGAAATATTCCGTTGTCTCGGGCGTGACTTCATGGAATCGACTTAACATAATGAAAAGAGAAACTTTATAATTCCACATAGATTCCACATAGAGATAATCTATGTGGAATTATAAAGTTTCTCTTTTCATTAATCTATGTGGAATTATAAAGTTTCTCTTTTCATTATGAAATATTCCATTCACTTGAAAACATGCGCTCTTTGCAAGGGACCAGAAATGAGTGGAATACATTCATGGATACATATTAACGAATTTAATTTACCTTTCCAATGGAACAAATTTCTTCACTATTCATACTTAATAATGACCTCCATTTTCAAGGCTTAAATGGATAGATTGGTAATATAAATTTTGCACATGTCCTCATATAGAAATGTATTTTTAATAATTGTTCACCCTGTGCAACTATCATAGAAAAATAAACTCCTTGAGGCATGGCGGAATCACCACTGTCAATATTCTCTTTAACAACGAAGATATCCAAAAAACATTAAAATTGCATAGCACATAGGGAGATACTCTCAATTTATAAGCTAATACAGTGCACAGTATATGGCGTTGTGCACCCCGCTCATAGATCAACTAACCACGAAACAATTAATTTATAAATTAGCAATAAATTTCTCAAGGTAAAAAGTTTAAATTACACAACATTAGACATTGAACATTTTTTATACCACTAGCTCAATAAAAATCATTTAATTAATCAAAATGACGGGTTTAATAATAACCCTGGTTTTATATCAACGTCAAGAAAGCTGAAATGTGTAACTTTAATTTAATACAATCTTGTGTCATAATTTTTTAAGCATCAACTTAGTTACCCTATTGCAATTAATAGAATAAATTAATAAACAGTGAATTATCTAACGGTAGGACTTTTATAACGATATGAATGGATTTCCAGCTTATCACCTTAGAAGCCACACCCGATATAAAAATTAGATCACAGGGAGTGGAATAATTCCTTGAAAGTTAATACTAATACTTCTTACATGTTTGACCTTTGCACCCCCTGGGTTTTTTTAGTTACATCAGAGAATTCTACGGGTAAACTTTCACCTTTGATTAGCAAATATTAATGTTGGTCTGCGTGCAGTTAGAGAGAAAAATAAAGCGAGAACTGGTACCTTTACAAAAATTAACATTAGCATATGAGCATCCCACCAGGAACTCTTGTATGCTGAGTACTGGATCAACTTATCTCTACATTTATTAGGAAGCTGGTCCATCTCAAATCTCAGTCGATCATTCATCCGGCGCGGATAAAAAGCAAGCCTAATCGAACCTTGCCGTCATTAAAATATAAAGAATAACGACAAAATAACAAAATGTCCAATATTTTCCTTTTTTTCCCTCTTGAACTACAGAACATGGAAGGTTCATTGAAAATATACTATATTTATTCCAATAATCAAGAGAAAATAAGTTTATTTTCTTTCCAAATTCCAATTACAAACTTGAAATAAATGTTACTTAAGAATTTGTCTGAACAGGATCTTTTTGTCAAAATACTTATAGATGCTGAAAAATTAATCCAATTTTAGAGACATAAATGCGTCTTTTAGAGAAAAAAAATTGTCAAAGTGTATGCTCAAAGGTTCAATTTCAAATTCAATCAATAATGACAAAGATTTAACTGAAAAAATTAAATAAATCTATTTCTCCGACTGGAAGCAGTAAGCCATTTTTTTATTTTTATCGTAGAACACGCTTTGGTTTTGCCTGTAAGCAAATAAAAAAATTCTAAACCAAGTAGTATTAATAAGCCCAACGGAGAACTTAATCCTTTGCAAACTTCTTCCTTTGTTTTGCACTTCACAAAAATGAAGAGGGAGAACCTGATAGAAAGAATTCTTATGGCCATGATTTCAAGAGTGTGAAGGATATAGGACATTACAGAAAATGCACTATCCCTACCACAACATTGTAAATGCCTACTTTTCATGTTTATATAATTACGTGATTTTTTTACCAACCTCAATTTAAAGACGATGGAGGTCATTATTTAAACAATGTACTACAAAAATGGAGCATACTCGAGTAAAAAATGGATATTACTTCTTTATGGCAATATTAGATGACTATCAAAAAGTCGCAAATTTAACAGAGAATGGTATCGCTGGACCCTGGGAATCGGTTTTAAACCGACAAAGTCGATTGTGTACTAAAATATTTTTCATAGTCCCATGCCGTCGTAGACGTTTTCCGCCAAAGCGCTCTATAATTCATTTTCAACAGGCCAGAAACCAAAGGTATATCATCCACTCAATCAAACCTCCAATGGGATGCCTGAGTTTCACTTCGATGCGAGAAATTCCATTACTCATCCATCTCGCTTGACGCTTAGCTCATCCGTGTGACTACTAGTCACCACTCTTGAGTTTCAATTTAAATTCTCTTCTCATATTTCTCTGCTAAAATTTTTAAATTTAAATTTCCGCTCAATTTCCGTGCATGGGAAAATTTTTAATTTTAGTTAATCTTTTTTCCACCCTCTCTCTCTCTCTCTCTTGACTTCGCTGTCGTTCAAGCCACAAAAAGGCTCCATCCAATTTCCCTCCAGTCCAGCAAGTGTGTCGGAAAACAAACAAAACCATACCATGCCTTTGCCATACATAGTCGGAAAACATAGCCGATTTATAAGCCAATAAATGTTTAATTATTGAATCAGATCATGCTATTCAGACGGAAAAATGACACTTTAATATCAAAATTAATATTTCCGTGGAAAAAATACTGAATAGTGGTTAATAACGCCATCATACTTGCGACTCACGATCATGCGTATCAACAAATAAGAGTTGTGGACAAGTATTGGCTCTACACTTCCAAGAAACCTAAGTAGTGTGTTTTACGGGTGACATAGCCTGACCTCGATGATTACTCTTAACCGAGAAAGAAATTTTGCTTAGGTTTATAATAAGTAACATATCTGTCTTAAATATAATGGGATATAAAATTTTTCTCTCAGTAACACTGCTGTTGGTATAAACAGTAGTCATTAGGGGAGTTGATCGACAGCTATGGTGATTTGCGCCATTAGAGATAGCGGGGTAATTTGGTAGAGATAGGATGCTCAGGAAATATGTAGGGAAGAGTGAAGAGAAACCGTTTTCCTTAACTTACTCGTACCTACTTTCTTATATATACTAAACACAAATAGTACGTATATACTTCACACTTTCAATCTTCACTTCGTAGAATTGTTTGATGACCATATTAAAAGATCAACATCAAGTCTATGGAAAATTACAAACTCTTTTCACATAGACAAGTAGTATGAGTTGGTCATTCTGCTAAATAATTATCTCTGAAAAGAGTGTGTATAACTGTGGACTTTTGGAACAGTTTTTAACAATAGTTAACATCTTTTTCTCCACAGTATTGCATTCTTCATCATGCCATTTTTTTCTGTCAGTATTTCTACTAATTTCATCTTATTTATCCATTTGCCCGTTGACCATCATTTCCACATACAAACCTTACCATTTCGTTCACTCTCATATGTATTCCCAAAAACTTCCTCTCTTCCCCAACTCCATTTCCATTCATACCTTTTTTTAGGAAAAAAGTTTCTAACATACAGTTTCTTTACATTTGGATATGGGTTCAATAATTGATAAAGCTTCGAAACTTATTTAAATAGAAATGAAGCATTAGGAAACTATTGCTAATAAATATTTTTTTAAATAAAAGAAATATATAATTATTCCTCAGTGTTTTCTGAACCCTACCGCGGTTATAACGTCATCAAGCTATTGTCGAGGGAAAACATACACTTTTTACAATAAAGCTTAGTAAAACCTCAGTCGGGATAAATAAAATAAGCGGAATTCGAGAAAATTGTTCGATTTCATTATAAATAAAAAATTAAAGCCCATTCATAAAAAATAAATAAAAAAAGCCGGATACTCAAATTATGACCATTGCTAAGAGCTGATGATTATTGTGTTGGAACTAAAGCAATAAACGCAGATGCTATGAAATAAAGTTCATGAAAAACACGCAGCGTATTTTTATTGCGACTTCGGAACATGATTTATACTGGTTCATAAACGAAATGGGATTTCAAAACACGGCGCAACAACGATCATCAGAGGTGGTCGCTTCAGAACAATGAGATTCGTGAAATGTATTCCCATTTAAAAAAGGAAAAACACCCCGGAGGAGTAAAATCCACGATGGGCATTTACATCCAGTCATTCCGCGTTAGTTTTCAATTCCGGTCTGGAGGGATTCATAATGAGACTCAGGAGAGTGCATTCGACACAGGGGGACCCATAGGGGGTGGGGGTGGCCTCAGGATATGCAATGTCCAGTTTTGGAGCGTTCCCAGCTCCGAGGAGGAGGAGGAGGTACCGCGCCCAATAGCCGAGATGTGTACGCGGGAGATGGCCGTGTCCCATCCGCCTCTTGGGAGTCTCCGGGGCCCGCCGGGAATCCGTCAATTCGTCTCCATCCCCGTGGAAGCTAAAAAGCCCCTACACGACCCATCAGGAACTTACGTGAACGCCGCTCACGGAGGACAGTGTGTGGGCGGAGTTCCTCTGGGAGGGTGGGCTGGTCATGATTGCTTCGATCGACTGACGAATAAATGTGAAGATCACGAGAAAAAAAGGGAAGTCAAATCATCACTCTTTTTCCTACCCCAATTCCTCCTACCTTCCCATTCCCTCGGCCAGCGCTCCTCCTCCCTCGTCTCACGTTTCGTAATTAATAAATTGCTGGAGCGTGACCAGAAATACATCACTGAAGTATGCAGTATGCTTTGGGATGGACATGTGGGGTTTCGATTAATTTGCCAATTTCATCGAGTCACGTATTTCTTTTGATGAATTTTACTAACCAAAGCTTTTAAAATTCAGTTCAATGTTTTGAGGCGTGATGAAGATTATAAATTTCATTCTTCAGGTTCTAATGGTATTAAATTTTACGTATGAACTTTTGTAAATTTATACTTAACGACGGAGAGAGAATCAAGGTTTTAAAGTAATAAAGAGACCAATTTTCATGAGTTATCTTCCAAACACTCTTTATAAGTGAGTATGCTCCGTTGTCTGGAGAATGAGATTAATTCGTGGCATGAATATAATAAATTGAAGGACTGCTCGATTTCCATGAGCAGCGTAATATCTGAACCGTGAATAATAAAATGTTTAATTTGTAATTCATTTTTACGAAAATTCAAGGGAATAATATAATTCAATGTAATTTACGAATTCACAGCCTTCATAAAAAGTATTTGTCATTAAAAATACGCATTGCATTCAACTACACATTAAACTCAATCATCAAGTAAATGTATTAAGTGTAATCATTAAGCGTTGAATTTTAGAAATTTTGAACTTATTAATACACTACAGAAAGTCAGGATTTAAGAATGAAATGAAAGAACTGCGTTGTCCCAAAACATTTTCATTTCATGACAGACAAATTTTATGTCATGCTGACGGTTAAAATAACCCTCAGAAATAACTTGCATATAATCAACTTTACATTTTACATTGTCACAGCTGTGAAATTATTACTTAAGATGAAATCTAACACTGGGCAATCATGCAAATTTTTGGGTTGGCACTTTCCCTTGGTATCCTAGGGGGAAGGCTGTGAAATTATGACCATGAAGGTATAATCTTGTTGAAACATTTTTGACCAAATGGAACGAATATATATGTTCCATTTGGTCTCAAAAATATTGAGAACAAAAATTGAATCACATTTCAAAGGATATTCCCACAAAGAGTCTGAAATGTCTCAAACGGAGCACTTTGATGTAAAGAATGAGGGCATACTATCCATATGTTGAATTAATTTTTCTACCAAGGAACCCAGAGTAAAAGGTGAGGTAAAGTGCGCACGCGAAACATCTATTCCGAGTCAAGAGACACCACATCAGGAGAAGAGGGAAAGCTGTATCGATGGTCGAGATCACCACTCCTGGAATGGATTAAACTCTTGAAAATCGAGCCACGCCTATCGGTAACATATCCCTCATCATTGGTCGTAAGTACACAGGTTCGGCAAACGCTGGGAAACACATCAATCGTCCCTCGCTTAACAGATGTTTGCCAAGACATTCCCGCGAAGAAACCTCGGGACTCGACCGCCCCAGATAAAAAATAAATGTGCAACAAAAAGAGAGAAAGAAAAACGAAAATTGGGGAAACGTTCCCTTATCTGCTTGGGGCGACTGGTGAGAGAGAGGGGAAGAAGAAGCCCCAGCAGTGCCGTTCCTCACACGTGACAGCCCCCGCTCTCTCCGCTCCCCCTTCATCCCTCCTTCCTCTCGCCCTGTAGCGCCACCTCCTCATCCCATCCTGTCTCTCTCTCTCCCATTTACTCCTTCGTTCCCCTCGGGGATCCAACACGTCAACCGACACCCGGGCTGCTTTCTTATCCTTCTCTCCCCACCATCCCCGTCCACCACCGCCCCTCCTCCATCCACCCTTCTCGGAGCGAGGCGAAAGAGAAGACTACCGTACCGCTCGGAACCGTGATATTTTCCGCCAATTGAAAAAGTACGACTCGACTTGAAAGAGAATTCTGCTCTCCCTCCTCCTCATTCTCTCCTTCCCTATCTCCTGTGGAAGGTAATCCCATCCGCTTCATCGGAGCAGGGTAGTGGTAAAGGGGAGTTCGGTAGGCGTTTATTTGTAAATCCATTCGAGAGATGCCTACTCATCTGCACGTGAGCTCTCCGAACACCCGTTCGGGTGCTCGGGTGTTTGAGGGGCGCCGGAGCGAGGGGAATCCGCCCTCGAGGCGAGTGGAGTAATACTGGGGACGCCGTCCTCTCTCCCCCTTTCACTTGACGAGCGCCCCTCAGCCCCTCCTCCCCCCGCGCGACCCGCATGAATGAATGAATAATGCGGGGAGATAAAATGGGAAGGCGGTCGCGAAGGATACCGTTGAGTGGCGCGACGCGTCGCGGCGTCTGGTACCCGTGTGCCACCCAGCCATGACCTCCTTGTCACCGTCTGAGGAGTCGCTAGTGGACGCGGACGCTGCGAAACAGAGGAGAGATGTTTACTCTGAGGAATTTCCTATTTCCAAAAACACCAGCCACATTGCATTCCCAATCCCTTCCAATCATACGCAATGTTTCTCGCTTCTTATTTTTCAATACGACGCGCAGTGGGCGAGTTATTCAAGTGGGTTGATCGAAATTCAAGTGGACTCTTTGGGTTACTGATTAGAGAGCCCTATTTTTACTCTGGGCAACGCCCCTGTTGGTCCCCCAGCTTGCCGGCTGAGTTATTGGTCGGATTTCTAGGAAACCTCAGACGGCATAGGAAAAAGAAATTTCTTCACAATTGCTTCCACCCCTCCCCCCAAAACTGCGCTCATTTACACGTAATCAACCTGAGTACGAGATGATCCTTTCACTCACACATAAAACCCAACTTCCAGTTGATAACTGTGGTTGTAGTACAGGTATAACCTGTATAACCTAAGATAGTTTCGTGCTCTTATTTTAATGTTATTTCTCCATACGACAAGTAATAATTGACTCTAGAGAGAATTGGTAGTTCATTTTTTTCAGTAAAAAATACTATTTTAATTCAATAAAGAATTTTCAGGGCAGTATTTTGATTAATTTATTTAAATGAAAGAAAATTGCTTTATTCCTTATATTTTGAATTACAAGCCCTCCGTAAGAACCCCTGGTATTTCCTTTGCACAACCTTTTTAATCTTGTACTTTTAAAATGATAATTTCTAAAAATCCACGATCGCTAACAAAATGCTAATGCAAAATTAATATTTTAAGAAATGTAAAGTTTTTCCAAGATAAAACTTGAAATAAAATGAGTGAATAATTATTTAAAAATTAAAGCCACCATTTATTTCGATATCTGATTTGAGCCATTCAAGAATTGTAGTTTCCACTGCTTTTAGTGGACTACGGAGGAAAAAACTTGAATTCATCGTGTAGTGCCTTGAAAAATATTTTTTTGTCATACAAGAATATTTTCGTATCATTCAAACAGTCGAAATATCTTCCCCTCGACAATTTTACTATGAAGAATCGAGCACCAAATTCTATGTACTGGAATTGACCTGTTCTTTTTAAATCTCATTAACCTTACCGTCTTTTCGTGTATTATAAATTCAACACGTATTTTACATATCTTTTTTATTTCCTCGCCCTTCCAACGATGAATTATAAGGATGCCATTAATAGATGACATACAAAATTAAACCATCCTCAGGGTTTAATTTATGTAAAATATCCTAGGCTGTTATTTGACCATACTTATAATTTTCAGTTATTTAAATATATAATGATTAATATTAATACGATTCGATAAGTTCTAGTAGGTTTTTGTGCCTCTGGTAATTAATTAAAACTCAGCAACTTTTCCGTAAAAGATTGAGCGCCTCTGGAACATCCAATGTCTCGTTAACTTTGGATAAAGTTTTCTCAAATCTTCTGTCCGAGAATAACATTTGCCCAGCTGGTGACCAAGTGTTTTTGTTCTCAACTGCAAAGAAAGACTAGAGAGGTTTTTTCTTGGACTAGTGTAGTCTTAACACGAATCCAAGGGTCATAACAACTTTGATAATAAGAAAATTGAAGCCATCACTTAACTACAGAAAAACACAAGAGGAAGGATCAATCTTGGGAGTTCTAAAAGGAACAATTGGTTTCCAGTTGAGAAACTCTTGAACACTGGGGAATCAGTCACGGAGTTTAAGAATTCTGAATCAGTTACCAATTAAGAAATTTATAAAAGTACTCGATCAAATCACAAAGATATGTACCCACAGTAACTTAAAAAAGTAGCCTAAGGAGCTGAATTGAACAAAAAGACTAAGATTAAGCCTAGAGCACAAACAAAGAGGGCACGCAAACATTGACGTATCGACAGCTCGAGCTGTATTCCCCAGACAGCTCGGGCTGTTAAAACATTAAGAAATGAGAATACCCTCTTTTTTGAGCTCCACGTGTAATATTAGTCATTTTATAAATTATGTACAAAAACACGGGCCATAAAAATATTTATACACATATAAATATGCACTGTCATTATTGGTAATCAATCGATTAGGGTAGGTTTTGGATGAACCCAGATTACACAACGATAATTCCCTTGCCTCTCCCACAAAATTCAACCGGACATCCGACACTATATTGACACCTTACGTTCCAAACTACATTAAACTCTTCTACTGCTTTTCCTCAAATCCACATACATTCTAATTTTCTTCATTCCGTTCATTGTGCCTATCATTTTTCTCACACACACACATATAAAAACATGTGTATATTTAAAAAGTTATTTTGGTTCGTGCATATGTATACATACATATTTATATTCCCTATTGTATTGTGTGTATATGTGTACACACACACAGATATATATATATATATATATATATATATATATATATATATATATATATATATTCATTCAAATTGAAATAGAGATAAGGAAAATGGTAAAGGAACACATATAAAGGACAAACACAACAGAGGTGGGGATGGCGGATGCGAGCAGATCACGAATGTAAAAATATTTTCCTCGACCGGGACTTGAACACCGGATCTCTCCACTTGCCGGGCGGATGCTCTAAACCACCTGAGCTATCGAGGAAGAGTACTTTTACATTGAAATCTGCGATCTTATAAGGCGCCAAAGTGCTCCGAATCATTGCCCAGAAGATGGCGTTAGGGAGCTGTTACACCCACCAAAGGAGAAATTGACAAACACAAGAGGAGAATGGACAGTAGGTTAGCAAGCATACAACATCATAAAGGATAGGAACGGTGCGTTTCATGGCACGCATAGCCAGAAGAAGAGACGAGCCACATTGGCCAAATACACATTCAAACACGAAATACCGCCATATGGCGAATAAATATTCATTCAAATTGAAATAGAGATAAGGAAAATGGTAAAGGAACACATATAAAGGACAAACACAACAGAGGTGGGGATGGCGGATGCGAGCAGATCACGAATGTAAAAATATTTTCCTCGACCGGGACTTGAACACCGGATCTCTCCACTTGCCGGGCGGATGCTCTAAACCACCTGAGCTATCGAGGAAGAGTACTTTTACATTGAAATCTGCGATCTTATAAGGCGCCAAAGTGCTCCGAATCATTGCCCAGAAGATGGCGTTAGGGAGCTGTTACACCCACCAAAGGAGAAATTGACAAACACAAGAGGAGAATGGACAGTAGGTTAGCAAGCATACAACATCATAAAGGATAGGAACGGTGCGTTTCATGGCACGCATAGCCAGAAGAAGAGACGAGCCACATTGGCCAAATACACATTCAAACACGAAATACCGCCATATGGCGAATAAAGTCCCGGTCGAGGAAAATATTTTTACATTCGTGATCTGCTCGCATCCGCCATCCCCACCTCTGTTGTGTTTGTCCTTTATATGTGTTCCTTTACCATTTTCCTTATCTCTATTTCAATTTGAATGAATATTTATTCGCCATATGGCGGTATTTCGTGTTTGAATGTGTATTTGGCCAATGTGGCTCGTCTCTTCTTCTGGCTATGCGTGCCATGAAACGCACCGTTCCTATCCTTTATGATGTTGTATGCTTGCTAACCTACTGTCCATTCTCCTCTTGTGTTTGTCAATTTCTCCTTTGGTGGGTGTAACAGCTCCCTAACGCCATCTTCTGGGCAATGATTCGGAGCACTTTGGCGCCTTATAAGATCGCAGATTTCAATGTAAAAGTACTCTTCCTCGATAGCTCAGGTGGTTTAGAGCATCCGCCCGGCAAGTGGAGAGATCCGGTGTTCAAGTCCCGGTCGAGGAAAATATTTTTACATTCGTGATCTGCTCGCATCCGCCATCCCCACCTCTGTTGTGTTTGTCCTTTATATGTGTTCCTTTACCATTTTCCTTATCTCTATTTCAATTTGAATGAATATTTATTCGCCATATGGCGGTATTTCGTGTTTGAATGTATATATATATATACATATATATACGTAAATAGCTTTGAAATGAAACGATCTTCGTAGAATAGAGGTGAGAACCCACGAGATGGCGCATATCTGGGTGCTCCCGTTATTTAAACCCCCCAGGCTGAACCAAACCCACTGAATGCATCCAATAGCTGCCTACATATCCCCTCCCACTTTCTTGTCCGTTTACCATTGGTCTCTTACCTCTCCTCCCCTCACCCTTTCCCAGCACACGTCCTCTCCACTCTTTCCCGAGAACGCCATTCTGATGACGACGGTCATGTTAACGTTAACTACATAATTGAGTGTCTTATATATGTACACACACCGTAATATTACATTGCCCCTATTTAATAATACCACAACAAGTTACTTAAATATACCATCACATTTAAGTGAATAGTAAGTAACTCGGGTAAAAATTGAAACAGTTAATCTTTTGAAACCTGTGACGTCACTCTTTATGCAGAAGGTGAGTAAATAAAACTTTGTACATCATCAACATCTTCCTCTTTTGTGTAGTGTGAAATATTTCGATGAAATACCATTGTTTTAAGAAAAGGAATATTAAACACTCAAACAAGGAAATCTCGCACTCAAAATCCGGCAGCCATTCTACAATAAGCAAAGAAAAAATTATATCATTTTGCTTGAGATAAACACGAGCGTTCAGTACTGAGTTGACTTAGCTAGTCTCACCAATTTCCCCTGTACTGCTGCACACGACGTACGCACTGAGCAAGGGAAATGCAAATGATGACCGCGTGAACTGAAAAACCGACAAAAACGGGAGTTGGGTATTCCCCGGCGGTGAGAATTCAAGCTAAAAACGTCTCGTGGAAGAGAATTCGGCCAAACTTCTGCTGTCACTGTAGTTGGGTGATCTCCGCGGGAACTTCCACCGGATCATCGAAATCGGCGAAGCCTTCGGCGGAAAGTTTTTCTCTCGCGGCAAAACTTGACCGTGCGCCACCCAATTACCTGCACCTCCGAGACCCGTAGCCAAACGAGACGATCCCGATGGCTGACGAGCCCGCATTCTAACAGCGATAGAAGCAGAGACGGAAGTCTCGAGGGTAATCGCGAAGGAAGAAACTTCTCTCTGCCCATTGAGTTCCATTCCTATGGATACCTATTGAGTGTAGTCCCCGACTATCTCCGAACTATATATTCTCACAGGAATCAGTTTTAGCCAAAGAGCGTTTGGGGTCCATTCCCTCTGGAATTGTTGAAGCTTTCCTGTGGTTCGACATGTGCCGAAAACAGCTCGCTCGAACATAATTCGAAGATGGATATGTCAAGGTTTCAGCAGAGATCATTCCTAACCGGAATGGAAAATCATGGCATTTTTCCACACTATTTTCTTATGTTTTTGTTTTTTTAAAAATTTCCTCTCGTCCTCCAAAATTCTCATTCCCTTCATATTTGTCAAATCAGAACCAAAGTGTTATCCAATTCGATATTACGTCGATTTAGAATTCCAAGCGGCACATCAGCCAGTAGAGAAGAGAGTTCTCAAAGGAGGAATAAATGTTGCATTATTTCCTCATTTGTTCCATCAGACACTGAAGGGAAATCGGTTTTTAAATTAGTATTTTAAATGGGTCTTTCAAAACTGCACAAAGATCACATACAAGAAATACATTATATTAATTGACCCTAGTACTACTACCATTGCGAGTTTTCTTATTCACAGTTCTATAATTTGATTTCCAATATGAGATTCAGGCAATATTTCCATTTAACCGCTCTGCAAGTACCAGTTTTAAATAATATAGGCCTAGATTTTGTCCTCCACACACTAATTAGTACCAATGTCTAATTTTCTTAACTTAGGTCCATACCCTTGACTTCAATTAACATAAAAATCAGATCAATCTAATATTATTCTTTATATGTTCAAGCAGAGAGAAATATGCTATCTGTTTCATAGGAAAAGGTGGTTGATTAAAAATTTGGTATCCACCTAGATTTTAGCTAGAGGATTAGATGCATTGCCAGCATATATGCCACCTAAAATAGATAATACTTCATTCGGTATTTATTGATGTAAAAAGTTCGGAAACATTCTCAGTTAACCTTAGACCCACAATAATAGTCATTTCTCATGTTGAGACTTTCTTAGGAGTCTCATGTATCCAAATTTAAGATTTGTTCAAATATAAAAAACAACTTTCAAAACATTCCCATTGATCTGTTAGACAGTAATTATTCTGAACTTAAGCTATCCCTTTACTCATACGGTATATTTCGATTGCCAAGGGGAATGGATTCTAACCACTAGGCGATAGACCGTATTAGAATGCCATTAAATGATATAGTGCTCTTTACAGTATTGCTTGCTCTGCTTTTGTTTGTTTTTTTAAATTTCCCCTTCCATCCCTTGTCCCTCTCCGTGGGAGAACTCTACTTCTACCAGCAGCTTTCAGTAAAATTCTTTAGCTGGGTACTTGGGGAGGAGAGCGTTTCATGTTGCATGTTCTTGTGGTAGTAGAATTTCGCACTCCTCCTTACCAAATTCTAGCTTGCACGATATTGGATAAATTTCTCACTGCATTCTAAGATGCAATTATTTGTTAGATGATTGGCATATGTAATTGCATGCGTGTAGAATGAGAGGGGGTAGAAATGTATCTGCATGCGTGTAAAATGATAGGATTTTTGCATGAATGAATGCACCACTGTAGGTCTGGGTATGCATGTATGTGTTGGTTTTGAATGCGGTTTTTTTCCCTTTTACGGGTGGTGACCTAACACCTCCCGCCACGCGCCCTTGCGGTGCCTTGCGGGCTATTTTGTAGATGCAGACTCACACAATGTATTTACATTCCTAATTCATGTGATGATGTCTCTCTTTGTGTTTGTCAATCTCCACAGCACGACCTTGCAATTTTAAATAAGCAATTACCTTTTGCACTCCCAGAACTTTCTGATGCGGCAGAGAGAATAGTGCAAACCTACAATTTAATTTAAATTATTATTACTATTATTACATAAACTTCGTTGCAATTAGGATATTTTCCTGGTGGCAACGGTCCAGTGTGATCACTGGTCACTCTTAATGCACATACATACACACACAAGAAGTACAGATATGAGACAAAATGCTCGTATATTCAATGACACTTTTAAGATTACCGACCTCTCCTTTACCATCACACAAGGATTAGGTGTACACCACACGAGTACATACTACGCACCGTCCATCGCCACACTTCATCCGTAATCACGTACTTTTCAATTTCATATACCGTTCAAAATCGCGTCCCGTTAACACATTATTCATAGCACAAGTACATACGGCTTTATCACGTACATTTCTCACTCACACGTTACAGATAATTTTAAGGAGAGCATACACCTTGTTTTAAAGAAGAGAAGAGATTGCGCCTTCCAGTACGTCCATTGCAACCGTCCACCTTGTTCTCTCGCATCGGAAATTTGTACACACCCCGATACCCTCTGCGAGAAGGTCCATTATTTAGCAGCCAATCATATTTCATTTACCCCAAGGCTGATCCGTATTTCACCTAGTCTATTGTTTCCCGACGGAGGGAGGAAATTAAAATTTTAAAACTCGAAAATCCACATTTCCTGGCCAAAGATTTCATTACTAATTGATATTGGAGACCGCAAATTATTTTTCCCTCAATAATCCACAGAGCTCTTTGCAAATATCTTCAAACTATTGTGCGTCACGTATAAATGAAACATAAATAATTTTATTCCAAAAATTTCATTTTGACTTGGTTATTTTGATGGTGAGTGCTGAAACCCGCAGCTAAAATTAAACGCTCAAAGCAATGACGAAAAACGAAAAGGTACTCCGTTATTTTTTCGAATAATAACGACTGGGGTAAAATATTATAGATTTTAAAAATCATTATCGACCGAACACCGTTAAAAGTATATTTAACCAATTCCTCATTAACTAAACATGCTATAAAGATGAAAAGAAATAATTGATTATTAATATTACTGTACGAGTAAGTAAAGGTTCAAGGATGGTAATCCTGGTCAGCATATGGAGGCTCTAGAGTTACACAGTCACATTCAATAATAATAAGGGGTTATAGAGTCCAAATTGCTTGCATTATATGGCATTATACATTGATGATAACTTGATAAACTCTTTGTATTGGGCAACGTAAAATATATTTTTTTAGCTTGGAGTGGAATGTTCACACTGTAACAACAATTTCTGATGTAACGTTTCTTTCATACTGTAGGAACGTCTCCAAAAGCTAAGTTTGCTTTAGTGTTAAGCGCATTAAATTAAGCTCCTACGATTAAAAATGATATTTTTTTTACTTTGATCCTCAGTTTTAAAACATTTTGGTAAATATCACTCTCGAGACGTTCCCCATGAGGTAATACATAACACATGGGTACTTTGTGAGCTAACTTTTATCTCTCCGTTAATAATATTTTGTTCTGTGGTATATTGGTATTTTTATGAGGGGAATACCATTGCACGATATGATGTAAGAAGTCAGACCATATTAAATGATACCTGTACCTGTACATTCACCAAATTGGAATAAGGGACATGAAGGCTTAAACAGTTCAAGTTAACTGGGACAACGACAAGACCGTCTGTAGTTGACTGATTTACGAAGTGCTTGTAATTTCGGATGTTGCGCGACTTCATTGCCGTTACATGCTCTGCACAGAACAGGTCATTTAAATATCATCATGGGTTACCGATTCGAAGATTGATTTCTAGCAACTCCCCTAACATTCCTATTCTCTACCAATCTCTTCAATTCCTCGTAGCCTCTTGTACCGACAGATGGTAGATTATCATTTTTAACTGCTATATTATCATTATTTGTTTCTGACATTGTTTGTTTTTCTGATCGCTAAGCGAGTCGTATTTTCCCATGTTAAATCAAGAATGTCCTCACTATTTTCGCTGTTTTGCATATCAACGGTTTTTGAATGATTGTGCGGATACATTTTTTAACTTCAATTGCTTCAATGTAGCTTAAATTATCTCTGGTATCGGCTGTTATGAACATTATATTTTGCACAGCCGTTGCGTAGTTTTGATTCTACAGCTCTTTCAATCCAATGGCCAGGAGAGTGTATTTAGGCATTTTTTCCTTCTTTTTACTTTTCTTATTTGGTAGACTGCCACTCAAGGTAACTTTTCAGTGGAAACAGATGGAACATCAGTATATTTCGTAGCCTTGTCTAACAAGACACAACCAGTACCCCAGACCACATTTAGCTGCCGAATTCTGTATACATTCTGCCTCCGTTTACCCCACATTATAACCATGAGTTTTTTAAATGCTAGAGAATACAGAAGTCAATAATAAACCATAGAAATAGAGATTGGTCGGCCATTAAGTGATATCATATGGTATGACCTTCGTAATTCCAACTTTCCAAGTTAATACAATGCTTGAAGAAATACCTACTTATACTTTTAAGTACTTGATGTCGTTTCAGCGTTTTCAGAGAGAGAGAGAGAGATTGAATGAACTTAAATGTTCGTCTTCAATAATTTCCATTGCCAAGGGTGAATTAAGCTCCTGAGACCTCGGGGATAAGTATCTCCTAATATTTCTAGAGAACCACTGGTTCTCCTTGAACTAGGACCCAAGTAATACACGTACATACATATAATATGCATGTTAACATATATACACATACACGTATAATCGTACGGTCGGACCAATCATACGCAACGCTCTGTCGTATGAATATTCAATTTTTTGGGTTTTCACCTTAAAAAAATCATAAATACTTCTCCTTTCATATGATTTACTCTTAGTATTGCATAGAGTATTGAATATCATGGCCTAATGGAGAATATTCTCTTATTCCATTTAATATTTTTTTAAACCGTTCCTATCTACAGCGTAATGAAATCTTATAACACATGAGGCAAAAATAAATTTAAGGAACTCTTTTGATCCTGCAATCGTAGAATAAACACCTATAAACATAGGCAAGATATCAATTATGAATAACACAAAGAGGAGATCCAAAAATATAATGTAAAAATAATTATTGGTAATGCGTACCACTTGGTGGAAGTTTTATATGCAAACATTTTTCCGATTGGAAATGTAAACCAACATTAGTATGTGCACTGAATTAGTTTCTAAAAATATATTCTCACTGAACATATAAGGTTTTGTACTATAATGAGATAAAATAATAACCACATTATTCGCTATTCCATGTGTTAGTCTTAATCAGTCTTTAAAATTTTTTGAGTGTACTGAAAATATCTGAATGCTCTCCTCCAAGCAAAGCCTCTTTTTATTACCAAATTCATTTCACCTGCTCTACTCTATTATATGCCCCATGAATTTGATGTTTAACTAAGAATAATGGAGATAACGTTCTTTTTCGCTCAACAGTCGCTGCCCTTCCTTGAATGACGGGATTCCTATGACTTAAAAAATCAAAAATCTGACAAAATTAATAAGTACTATATGCATTTCCATTCAGGACTTTACCTTTTTCAATGCTTTCCTCGGCTTAAGGATTAAAGAGAGCTGCAGATTACGGAAAATCGTATCTCATTTACATTCATGACGCTGATCATCTCACCTTTCCATCCACTATCGTTATTCGAGCAGAATGATTCATGAATAAGTTTCAAATAAGATTCCTATCCTTCCAGTATATTTCTGCTATTTCTATAACTTTGAAGTCAAAATTTATCTGCAATGTTTAGTTGATGCAGCTGATGCTTTCTGCATTTCTCACGAAGATCTCTCATTGAGTTCCATCAATGCATCTCGTTACGCTTTAAATATTTTACTCCTATTTTTAACCAAAATCAATCTTCATTAATAAAGGTCATCCCTCTCTCATATATTTGCTGATGATTCTTATTCCTACCTTTTTCATATGCAAAATCAAATCACTGACTTGCAGTTCTCACATAATATGCATTTTCTCTTTTTGGTCGTAATAATAAAACCTTATGGCAAAATTTCTACCTTATACGTATTTACATGTTACCTTAGAAACAAATTTAACCCAATTATTTTAAATCTTCAGTAGTAATAAGTTTATAAATGTCATTTCATTTTTCCAGGTGCCTACTTGTATGGCAATTTTTGCGGCGAAACCATTATTTCAATATTTTATCCCTATTTCCTGTAGAATATTTTATCTCCCCACATAGTTTTCCCACAAACAATATTTTTTCATTCATATTACATTGCCAGTGTTTATCTAAGTTCACTGTCATAATATTTGTCACAGTAAATTCCTTTTCATTCTCTCTCCCCAACTTTGTCAAATCTCTTTCGTTTCCATTAATAAATGTTGTGCCTTATCTCTTACAGCTGTGACCATTTCGCCCTTTATTATCTCCTGAAAATTCTACCGACTTCTTTTATAGCCCGTTCATTTCTCCGTCTCTAAAATTTCCTCTATCACTTCTCCATTGCGTTCTCTCCTTTTCCTTCGCGCTCTTGTTTCATCACCAGAATTTATTAAATTCCCTCACCTTCCCTTAATTTTCATATTATTATTATCTGACCTTCCCAGATTCTTAATTTTCTCCAAGATATCCTCCAACAGTATATTTTTAATATCTTGTCAAAATTATTCATTCCGAGAGAACACTTCAAATGCAAATTTTATCTCTCCAGCTTTGTGACAAACACTGGCTTGCATCATTACCCTTGACTCCACATTCTCGTTCTATTTACCGCCAGTTTTTTTGCATAAGGTGCAGAGAGAGAGACATCGTTTTTCAGGATGGGATATCCGGGTCAAGTATCCTCTCTTCAAGCACTCTTAGCGAGGCAATCGTGTCAAGAGAACTTGATATTTTTTTTCTCTTTATTTAAATGAACAAACCTTCACTCATCACATTTGGAGAAGCATACCGTCGCAATGTCTACGGGAGACGAGGGGAGGATCCTCCTCAAGGAGAGGAGATAAATCTTATCCGTGCTCGGGTTTCATTTTTTCTCTAAATCCCACCCGCCGGTGTTTTTAGACGATGCGAGCCCGGTCTGAAAGCTGGTTAGCCGCGACGCCGCCGCGTCGTGTAGGGGGTATGCAACTCTTGCCGCGCCCATACTGAATTAGGTACTTGTCGCAGACGGTGGAGGGGGGTGGGACAGAGGGGACAGGGATGCTTCCCCCCTGGGTGTGCTGCACAGGCGGCGAGCGGTGGTCGTTTCCCTTCCATCTTCTCCCTCACACACCCTCCCCCCATCCCTCTGCAATCCAGATTATGCCCATTGTCCAGTTCTCCCTCGCGAGTGCCCTTTGTCCGAATACTGAGTGAGCCTCCCGCTCCATCTCCGCACACACACACTCCCACTTTGTGACACACACACCTTCTCGCCCCTCCCCGTCTCACTATCAGTCTACTCCACCCCAATCTCCCCCCCCTTCCTTAGCCTAACTAGCACACCCCACCCTTCTTTCTCCATTCCCAAGCCACACACACACATAAGAATACCACACGTACGCAAGTTTTCAACGCGAACCACGCCCTATGAAAAGGGAGCAAATTAAAAGCACACTCGCTAGTCCACTCACTCACATTATCTCTCTCTCACATTCACGTCCTTTCTCTTGCCCTTTCTTCCTCTCTCCTACCCTCCTTCCTTCTCCCTCCCTTGGCCGCCTTTCTTTTCCCCTCCATCATTTTACTTTTCCGTGCACCAGCGTCAGTAGATGTTCTCCCTTCGTTCGGCATTCGTTCCAACGAGTCTTCCGGTGTAAATAAAAAGGCATCGTCGGAGAATTGGAGTCGGCTGGAGGATTTCCGCGAACGAAAACCGATCATTCAAACGCAACTCTCGGAAATTCTCGAACGACTGCTCGAATTCATTTTCGGTTCGATTCGATCGCATCGGCCTTAAGACAATAAAAGACTTCCCATATAAAGACTTCCCATGTCGTCGCTAATGTGTCAACGTGGGTCAGCTCGCGAAATTATTCCCAATCGACATCGTGGAATCTACTCAATTGTTGAAACATTTTTCTAATGCTCTTTAAATTGATTTCGTCCCAGAAGTGATTTTTTTCTGAAATGCATAGTCTCGGGGAGATCGGAGAAATTAAGTTTTATTTGATAAAATATTCCCTATTCAGCTTCTTAAATATTTATTTAATTTTG
Source organism: Hetaerina titia (assembly GCA_037158775.1). NCBI lineage: Eukaryota > Metazoa > Arthropoda > Insecta > Odonata > Calopterygidae > Hetaerina > Hetaerina titia. The sequence goes on from CM073771.1 coordinate 59,750,686, forward strand.
ATGGGTAGTGTTTGTTATAAAGACATTTGTTGGCAATTCAAGGTGTGATGTTGGTAACGAACATTTTAACGAAAGGACGACTACGGCTGATTGGCATGTTTTTAAAAGAAAATCAATTCTAATCCCTTGTGTATTGACCTTACACCACCATATGAATATGATAAGAGATACACTACCCATTCAACTGATTTGTGTGCAAATTGTCGATTCGTTGATCAAAGTGATTATTGGTAATCTCATAAACTTCAGACCGCATTTCAATATGAAATATTAGATAGTGCAATCAATAATAAATGTTGCCGTTAGATTCAATATTTCAGGAAAAATCAGTACTTTTCAAGGTGGTGAAAATTAAAACCAGGAAATATTTGCAAACAAAATAATATTCATATGAAAGCATCCAATAAATCTAAAATGCATGCATAAAACTAGATATATTATTTTATCGTCCTTAGCTTCAAGAATTTTGGAATGGTTTTGCCTTATTTTGCGTTAATATTACCAAAAAGTTAACCAAGAAATGTTCGCCCTACTATACTTTTAGCAAACATATAATATACTCCAATTCGCAGCAGAGCGCAATCATTTTGAGCGATGGAAACGTACGCAGTTTTTGTTCAAGTTATCTCTGATTCTTTTTCCGTTAAATCTTTAATGCAATAAATATAACACGGTTTCATTTGAACTTGATACATTCTGATACCAATTTAAACTCGAAATTGACCCCTTTTTCCTTCCTTTCCACTCGAAATAATAGTAAAACGAAAAGGAAGGCAGAGAATAAAGAGATGAAGGACATTTAATCTCATTTTTTAACTACCTTTGCAAGCCTGAATGTGACACCTATCCCTAGTAAGTCCTTTCTTTTACTTGGAGACACTCCAAACGCGCGCGCGCACACACACACACACATTGCCATTCTCGAATTCATTTTCCTTCGTGTCATTTTTTTCCTATCCTGTTCGTTGTTTTATTATTTTTACGTCTTGCCCACTCGCTCGGGAAAATAAATAAATCCTCTTCTCGAACCCCCTCTTCCACGCCCCTAACATGGATGAAAAAGGAACGCTCGGTGGGGGGGGACAGTTCCAAGAAGCCGATACACGGAGCAGAGGGAGAAAGACTCGTTTCCTGAAGCGTAAACTCGAATGCATGGGATGTAAACCTCCAGGAAAGTACAAAAAAATAAAGAAACATCGAGATTCACTCGGTTAAGAGTTCCTTCAAACGTCTCTCTCGGGGAATGGCCAGCTTTAAAGGGCAGGCGTTACTCTGGAGCATCAAACGTGTAGGTGAGTGAACACTTCTACCAGGCCTTTTGTCCCTCCAAGAGATGAAAGATCATGAGCTCTAGTCCACCAATCGCATAGTATATTTATTTGCAACATTTCAAATTCCGTTCGGAGGTAAAAATGAAAAATTTATCCCGCACAAATTTCCATGGTGTAAAATCTCACACGAATATCCTCTCCGAATAGTTTTATTTGATTGCTCAATGAAATTGAATTCTCTTCAGCGCGATTAATCGGACGAAACCTTTCGGCTCTGCATGTTAAAAATGTTTCGCTTAAAGCAGAACTGTTTAAGTTATCATTCATATCACTCGAATTGCAATGTTTAATGTGTGTGTTCAGAGAGCAACGTTTTCTTAGGCTAAACCGTGGGTTTGAATCTCTCTTCGAGCGTGAGAGTTTTGCAGTATTTTTAAAGATACAATAACGTTACTGCCATCAGAGCTCCCAACCGCATCCGCTATTGCCGTGGGTCGTCGGTCTGATGCAAGCACGAAATGGCATATTGTGCTTTAACTCTATGGATATTTAACTGCGTTTAACATGATAGATGATTCCAGTATCACTCCCTATTGTCACTCAGTGGTCACAGCCGAAACTTTACATTCCATCAATGGCTGTCGATTCATGATAATAGAAGAAACGGAGTGAACAACGGAAAACTTTTAAACGAGGGGAAAAGGAAGAAAAGGAGGTTATACGGTAATTATGGTTCACGAAAAATAAGAATGTTTTCCTCCAGAGGAAAGATCGGTCTTTGTATAAGTGAATTTAATACTCCAATAGGAAATCCCATTAGTTCTTCGAGGACTTGATTCAAATGATATAATAAACAATGAAAAATTTTGATTTATGCTTTTAAATCTGAAATTAAGGGATAAAGCTGTGGCGTGATACTAGGTGCTGCAATGAATGTTGCATGAAAGGGAAGGGTTTAGTATATCCTAATATCAATCACTTGACAAAATTTGCGTGGTACACATTAGCGTATTAACCGATAGATAGCCAAAACTATTTAATAAACACCCACTAAGGCAATACGATAGCTATTAATTAATTAATGTTTAAGTTGTAAGATAGTCTTCCTGATTGAGCGAAGCAAAGCATGACATATTTTTGCAGGACAAGTTCTGCACCACATAATACCAACAATGATTAAATTTTATGATGGTAAATGCACTCGCACATTGCAATAAGTTTTTGAAATGGAAAATATATGTTTGTACATAATAAAAAGGGACAATAAACGTTCACCTTTATTTTCAACCATACTAAGAGTATTTTACGAAATACCCAAATCCGGAAAGCAAAGATGCGTGGGCATAAAAATGAATAATTCTCAATTTAATGAATCCAGAATCATCCAAATCTTGAAATTTCCTCTGAATTTAATGATGAATTAATTGTAAATGGAAGAATTAAGTATTAGGAGGGAGAATCGAAGACTACCTCATTCGAGCATTAAATAGACAGGTAGGGCACTCAAGATTGCTACTTACGGAACTTATGATACCTTAACTAGAGCAATCATTTCTACTCTACTATATAACGTCACGCTTTTCTATGGGTGGTGCACGAGGTCCCTTGTTTTACTTACTACTTACGCCATGTTGTATGAGCTGTAGTTTTTTATATGATTGTTCATGCATATTAAGCTCGAAGACAATATACCTCTAATTGTGGTAAAATTAAGGGTTGTTGGATGATATAATAGTAATATGACATCAGAAGAGAAAATATGTCAAATGGTTAGCGAATTGGAATGAGAGGTTCATGAGTGAGCTTTGAGAACTGATTGGGGGAGCTGGGAGGCCTACCTTGGGGTGACAAAGGCCGTGAACCTACCAGGGATATCCTGCTGTGACGCTGTGGACAGTAGATTGGATCGTGATCACTCACGAGAGGGCGTCTCTATTATTTAATACTGGAAGACTTCATCACTGATAATGATCGAATCGAGATGTAAACACCTTCGAACGTATATCCTCTCGCCGAGGCTCACTATTCACCGTGACAGGCAATCGTGTGTAACTTCAGCGGCATTTGCATCGCCAAAGGAAGCATTCCCTATTCTAACTTTCCGAATTCTCAATCTCTTCTCTTCCACAGTGATAAACGACCTATTTCAAAGAGTTGGTCATTTAATATCTTCTCGTCTCTGACAGCGCATGAGTTTTCTTGAATCAAACAAAAGCACTTATTTTTACACCATGGCTCCACCATCCTGTCATAATCAGTAGTGCTCCAATCCGAAGATTTATTGCAGATGAATGCAGCCATCTCTTTTTCCTTTTTAGTCTTAATTTCCTGATGCTTACTCCTCGAAAACTTTCCATTCAGCATACGAGTACTTCCCTGCGTACCGATTTGTCCCTTGGTCTTCCCCGTGGCATCTTTCCCCCTATTTCTGTTATAACTTCGAGTCTCAAAGTGTGATGAAAGAAGATACTTTCCTTATCACATAGAATTTTTTTCATTACGACATAGGTTTTGTTACATCATAACAGACATCATCAGACCTGTCGTAATAAAAAAAGTAAGTGGAAAAACAAATTGACCTAGGTTTCGTTATAGCGTATCACCTTCAGACCTGAAGGTGTTATACTGTAACGAAACCTAGGTCGTAATAAAAAAAATTGATGTGAAAAGTCAAAGTGTCTTCTTTCATCATGAAGGATTTCCATCAGGTTACGTCTAAAACTGAGTCATTTCTCGAAGCGTGGTCAATCTAATTTCCTTTTCCTTGCCGTGCTCCATATTCTCCCTTTTTCCTATTCTGTATATTTCTTCGCGTTCTGTATTTTATTCGAATTTAAATAAGAATGATTTTTTTTCAATATTCCGTGGAAACTGACTATTAATGGTGGTACGTTGGTCTTGATATTGCACCCGGGGAAAGAAAGGCGGCTAATGTATCGGTGTGAAAGATAAGTGACGTCAATCAGAGTCAATATGCCGGAATCGAGGTGCATATGGTACTTAAGGTATCGCTACTTCTCTGAAAGACCAAAATAGTGCGGATTCCATCGAATATTTTAACTGATTACTCCCAAAATGTTTAAAAAAAAGTTCAATTCTATACAATTCCAGTTGTTTGAATTGTTAACATAGCTTTTCGAGTAACGAACCGCTTGCTAAAATAACTCGAGGAAATATTTGAATAACAATAGAAAGGCGTAATGATTTGAATTATTTTCACAGCTCTTTAATTTGGATTTTGGTTTAAGTACTTGGAACAAAAATCACAAAATATTTCAATGGTATATCCCTCACATAGGCATTCTAATGCTAATCGTGATACTACAACATAAAATCATACATAAAGGTATTACTTATTTAACCTTTATCATAAAATAGACCAAAATATTTAAATCAACTAACAGTTATGCCGAAATAAAACTATCATATGACTCTCTACAATAATGCTAAAGTAGTTATTTATATAATAAGTTATCGCGTGAGTTTGAGTACGTAAAGTGTGATGGGTGTTGCATATTTACAGGGGGTTTTGAGACTCATTTTAAAATACGTGGGTGGTCTGAAGAGTTTTCGACTCTATTTCAGAAAAAATATCTTGTATCTTTGTTAGGTCGGAAACTTTAGACCACCCTTGCAGATATTTTAATAAAGAAAAATCAAATTTTGTTCAATTTCGATCATCATGTGATAGTGAACCTCCAAGTTCACTATTGACATCCAGGAAATTGTTAAAAAATAAAGAATGATTGATTCATTTTTCGCCTTTCGCATAAAACATATTATTGAAAGTGAATCTCATAAAAAAGATTGGTAGATAACTTTGAAATGTGAACACTGGATGTTCTCAATTTTATTCCAAATCTTTTGAATATATGAATAAATGTAAAGACGGTTACTTTAAATTTTCCAGTTTTACACATGTTTGGATAAAAACGAACCTTTTGAATTAAGAGTACGGAAGCCTTTTTAAGAGTAGAATTTGAGAGTAAAATTATATAAATAAATAAAAATATAAAAGTGAAATTAAGAGAAAGATGGTGCCTTTTTTTGAAAATAAAAATAATTTAACAAGTTACTATCATAATAAGGCTGACTAAAAACGCATGTAAAACTCCAAAGTACATATTTCATGGCATTGTTAGTGCCATGAATTACTATAGCGCAAATCCTGGAAGGAAATAGTATATACCAGTCAGCAGTGATATTGTGCGTTCGACAGCGTCTTTGCCGCTGGGATGGAAGTCGGTATCTGAAACACTCCGCGTCATTCACTAAGCTGTGAGATTTTGACAAAAGCGTGCATAATAATCCAAAGGCTGCACGTTAAAACGCGTGATCCTTTACCTTTCACTTAATCGAAATGCGATCGTGAGAACTCAGCTTTGTTTCCGGCTGCTCAGTCCTCACGTGGAATAGACACCGTGATTAAAGCTGGATCAGGAACGCAGTAAAATTTAACGACAGGCACGCTGTCCGGAAGCCCACCTCCGCCACCGTCCGAAGATAACATTCTGGGATACGCGCTTTCGCGTGAGCCCCACGGCCGTTTCATCGCGTCGGCCCCGGGGCACTTCAACCGTCCGAAAACACGGCATTAAATTGAACGGTCACTTAAACCCGTAAGGGCCCGAGAATATCCATGCCATGGCCGAATTCCCCCGGCGTCCCTTGGGCTAGAATTTCACGACATCGCTTATCGTGGGAAAAAGAAGTTTCACCGCTTCCAGGCGACGCGATCCCTGGACCAGTTGTTGTTTACTCTTTATGGACGGACGGATTCCACTTAGCCGTAAGATGGGGAGGCCAATCCGGAGTGACGGAGTATGATGCGGTGAGGGACCGCGAAAGGAGAACGGGAGACCGGTGAAAAAAAATTTCGGAAGATTTTTCGGAAAGGGGAGGCCATCGTGTTGGCAGAGCTGAGTGGTCGTTTTAATCCCGCGGACACGAATTTGAAATCCGAGACAACGCCGGTAATCTGGTTCCAAGAAAATGTGATTAGGCGTGATTTCGTGACACTCCGACGTTTTATCCCCTAAAGCTTCTCCCATTGTCGCAAGTGGTTTCTCGGTCACCAGGACATGCGTATTTGGTGCGTTAGGCCGAAACCTTTCTGGGAAGGGCTGACTTATCCAACGTAGCAAATTGATTCGCACTTTTTCTGATTTTGAAGAGGTACAAAGACTCTTTGCGTACAAAGATACATATCACTTAAAAAATAAAACATTTGAAACAACTAGATTTCCTTCTATTGCAAACTAATTCAATTCCTAGAGAATTTTCATTCATTAAGATCAAGGTTTCAATTGGAAGTAATTCATTGCACTTAAATGTTAAGGTGATAGACTCACGTGAAAATTAAAAAGATGCTTGACCAAAAACAAATATAACTGACATGAATCAGATAGGAAAGTCCGATTTAGTTATTTATTTAAATAACCAAGTGAACCCTTTTTCCCCTTACTTCCTTTTTGTTGCAGATATCCATTGCGTTTGTCCTTAGCCTCTACTGTAACGTCTAGATGAAGCAAACTTCTTTTACTCGACCAAACTAGAACATTCACGAATCAATAGGTCAATTTCTTCTCTGTATATTCATGGTGAACCGCATATTTTATTGATCATTGTTAAATACAGAAAAGACAAATATATTCCCTGGACATAAAAAAGTGTTCAAACGGCAGGATGTTACTCGCGGATCACGAGCTGATCATCGATAATTTAGAGAATACTGTACAGAGTCTAATGACTATTGGATCCCTGTAATGGAAGTTGACCTCTAAAATTGCGAAAAAATATATAAATACACTTATATAAAATAATTTCAGTTATTTGAGTTGGATATGTATTCTATTTAGCCGTAAACATTTTTTTCTCCATTAACCAACAATATTCCTATACCCGAATGACTTCGAATTTTAGAATTACACACCACCCAAAAACCTCCCTTCTACCTCCTCTTTTGGTGAATATATTAGCAAGATAAATTTTCAAATGCCATGCTAAGCAGGGAGGGGGGGTAGTCCAATGGGTAGATTGCTGAGCTGAAGGGTCCGGTGACGGTGACGCCTCCGGGCACACGCTCATCCTCGCCCGAGTGAGGTTGTGTGTGTGTGCTGATTTTGAGGATAAATGGAGGGAAAAGGCTGATGATCCGATCTTTTTTTCCTCAAATAGCAGTTTTTGCCGTTTGAACCACGAAATGAAACCCATGTGGATAATCTTCGCCTTCCTCCTCGTCTTTTTGCTTAGGGACCCTACAAACTAAAACACTTTTTAAAAAATCGGTTGCATTTTGGCAATCTAATTGAGTCACTTGCTCCATAATTACTGGTCCCTATGTTTGGCCAAGTTTTCTACCATCAATTCCCTCTTCTTATCTCTCTCAAACCAAGACGAACACCTTGTGGAGGCTTACAAAATGTGTTGATTAGCGTTACGTTCGTTGAGTTGAAGGTAATTGGCTAATCTAATCTGAAGAAGCATACTATATTTATGAGAATCCAGATAGTATAAATATTGTCAAGAATTTCAAAAAATCACATCTTGAGGTTATTAAAATTAGAGACAAAATAAGCAGTAAAATTTAAATCTTCAACTTAATATATTACCTTTAGCCAAAAATCACCCAATAGGCGTTATCGGGATATTCAACAAAAACGGGTTCGAACGCTTCTCGTATATGTATATTGGATACCAAAAGCAGGAATGAGAGGTTTCCAGCGTGACTATAATAATTTCCTTCATAATTCAAATAACGTATTCTATTAAGATACTTGATTCACACAGCGTGGAGAATAATATGTGTGACAAATTTTATTTATGATCAATGGAAAAAACCTGTGTTCTTAATGGTTAGGCACTTAATGAAATCAGCGAAATGTTTAAGTTTTGATTTGCATAACTATCTTTACACTTAGTAAAACACTATAAAATGACATAAACGTCGACAAACGTGGGATTTCTATGAGAAATATAAGTTGCCGGAGTTTTTCTTATGCGCAATAGAGTGACCCAGGGAATAAGTGAAAGCTTATGGATATGAATAGGAATACACCCGTAGTTTTGCCTTTACCATTTATATCGTCTATACAAGGCTTTTTTTTTAAAAGTAACGGTATCATTTTTTTTCTGGCGTGTGCGTGAACTTCCTTCTTTAAACCGTCGGTTAAGTTTGGGCATGATGGCAGTTCGCATTAGCATTGATAATGTGATAGTGTACACCATTATCAATGACAATTTGGCAATGCGAAAGGTTTGCGCTAAACTTGTCCTAAAGGTCTTGACGAACGACAAATATCAGAGTCGAATGTCTGCTTGCGAAGACCTTCGCATTACTCAAACTCCTTACTGCCCTGACTTGGCATTAGCTGACTATTTCCTATTCCCAAAAGTGAAATCCTCCCTAAAAGGCCACCACCATGGGACCCTAAGTGCCGTCAAAGAAGCTTGAACGTGTACTCTTAAGGATCTCTCGGCATTCACGTAACAGGGAGCCTTCAAGTCGTGGAAAAGCCGCTGGCAAAAGTGTGTGGGTGGTCAAGAGATGTAGTTTGAAGAATTTTGGGACATTTAAGGCAATATCTGAAATAAATCTATTTCTTCGAACCTTTTCCCGACACTATTTATACACACCATGTAAGCTGGTTACTAGGCTTCTGAGAAATTCGGCTGAAAACTGTAGATCGGAATAAATCAGTACGTCATGCTTGTAAATGGCACATGAATGAATATTTAACGAAGCCCTCAACTGACATGTTTCGCCGTCCGTGTAGTTTTTGCATTCCAAGTCTCTCGCTTCCGCCCGTCATTTCAACGGCTCCTCACGCCGTGGGGGACCAATAATCGAGCGCCGCACAGTCGATAACATTTGACAGGCAAATGCGAACGCGAACGTGAGGTACGCTTCGAGAACGCACGAAAATCAAACGTACAAACCAAGACAAAATATGCGGATCGTGGGGGCCAGTCCCGCTCCCGTCTATCTACGTAGTTTCATGCGAGCGGACATAGATTCTTTGAGCAGCAAAAGTTACGGCTTTTCCGCCTGGTCCATTGCCCTTGCCGCACAGAATTGTCCGCCAGCACCCGAAAATGCTGACGACTCCGATGACATATCGGGGACGACCCCATCCGAAAACCTTGCCTCACTCGGGTTTGCCCATTCCCCCGATCTCGCGCAAACCCTTGCCGTCTTACGAGCGAGAAATAATGCAAAGTTGATGCTAATAGGCGGTGATGGCCATCGCTCAACCCGCCCCAGCCTTCCCATCTCGCCCTCTCTCTCTCTCTCTGCTTTCCATCCGCGTTAGGGTTACCAAGGGGATCAGGGCTCTCTCCACAGAGGGAGAGAAGAGTATGTGCGAGGGAGAGAGATGAGGGATACGGGTCGAACGAAACGGAGCGAGGACTGCCTGCGTAGTGGTGAGAATTATGGGTCCGCTGGACGAATCCGCGGAAACTATGGTTCCCTGAGCATACGTCATCGATCTGGGGGACGTTGAATTGTGCACGTGATCTGATACGCAGATGGGACAATAGTAAGATAAAAGTAAAGTTATTTATTTAAGATTCCACTTATACGACTCAGATCATTGGGAAGACCAATTCTTCAAGACGAGCAATTTGGATCCTGATTGTATAAAATATGGTAATGAAATGGTCGTTTTGTCATTAATGATTCAATTTTCCGTCATCACCAGACGACTTAATGACTCTTTCGAAATCCTTGTGCACGTTTTGGACTTAGCCGGCGTCTAAGAAAGGACTGGTCATAACTTCCACCATTAAATAGATATTTTCTCATTAATAATTCAATTCATATAACAGCTGAATGATAACTTTGAGATCATAATGCGCCTAAAGAGATTCGGTTACATCAATCCGCAGTCAATGAACACATGCCATAGCATTCATAAGATCATCTACAAATATTACTCTTATCTTGTATTTCTCGAGGAATATTCAAAGATCTAATTTCTCATTTAAACATGTTTTTTTAGTCTTACACAACTTTCTCCGCATCAAAAACACATCTCTCGGCCCTTGGATAACGTTAAATAAATTTACATGGTAATTTAATTGCTGAAAAAGTCATCATCTTCCTTTCTTCTTTTACGATTTTGTATATAGATTTTACTTATTTAGTCATCCAATTTGTTCAATCATGAAACAGTCTTACATTTCAATAAGATCTACTATAAATAAAATTACATTAGGATGAACATAAATATCTGTATTCCTAAACAACGTGAGGAAATAATTACCCAGCATTGCTTCACTTCAACATTAATTGATAAGAGATGCAATTCCACACCCTCTCGAAAATGGGGTAAATTTCCATTCTCACACCCTTCAAGGGTTCTGATTGGCTCTCACGAATTGCGTTTTGTGATGCGTTGCAGTTAAACTCTCCGGGGAGTCCATCTCCGCTCGCCAAATGAAGAAGATTATGGACGAGCACTGCCCACATAACGTAACAGCGAGCGCCGACCTGCAGTCGATAGTTCGACTTTCGGATAGGCTTATTGCGCAGTCAGTCGGTGATCCCGAACGCCGCAAGCAGATTAAACCCCTGCTGGATACCTAGACGTAATCCGCGGGCAACGAAATGTTTCCCCCCGAACACATCGCCGGGAAGATCACTCACGGAAGACTGGCAGAAAATATCCGTTTCTTTAGTCATGGTTCTCTTCGGGCTTCTGGAAAATGCGGAGCTTTATTTAAAAAAAATAAGCGTCGCCTTGATGAATGAGTCCAAGTTTACGAAATTACCTCGAATTTTTTGTGTCGTTTCACCAATCTCTCTTTATTTGCAAGTGATATTAATGCCGGATAAATAATCACCCATGCCTCTTCTTTCCAGCTGTTACTCGTAGAAATTCGAATAAAGAACGTCCGGCGTTGAGTTCGTTCATATTACTGAGAGGAGTCGTGGGAATTGATCCATCGTCATACGTCACCTCCATCTTTGATGGCGGGCGGACGGGTGTAATTGGTCTGTTTACGCTCGGGCAGGACCGCGCCCAAACCACCTAGCATAAATGACGTCAGGCAATTCGGGAGGAGTCGAAGGGGGTTAGAGGGCACACCTGACGACAACGTGGCAGCGACCGTGGGTATAACGCTAAGCCAAATAAACTACCGGCGCTCTCCCCTTCCATTACGTTTCACGCATCCGTTCGTCCTTGGAGCGTCCGCAGTTCCGGCCGCGGTACCGGAATTGCGGTCTCGATCAGCAAGCTCTCGGCCGGAGCGAGAGAACGGTGAGAACGCACCCCCCGCGCCACTCGGCCGTCTTGCTTGGGTCTGACGTGGCAACTCAGGAGACGGGGACGTGAGAGGGTGCCGGGCACGTCGACTCCAGTCTCACAACTCACGTACCTCTTTCTCTGCTGACCAACACAAACACCCACAGATATGTGTGCATGTACATCTGTCGTAAACAATGAAAGTCGTTATTACATTTTTATGAGTGGTGCAATGGGTTTGGTGAATATACAATGGTTAAGACACGTACCGATGCTGCTGCGTAACGACTCGACGTAAGAAAACGCAACACCTCTCGTTTTAGTCGTCATATGTGTCGCTAAATGGCGCACTGTGTCTCGTTTAGATTCGTTTGCGCAGAATAAAATCAGTCCGGTCTTTTTTGATCGCACTTTGTATGATTAAAAAAACTCTGAGTGACATTACCCAATCATCGTGCAACGTATCCACTAAATGCTCTTCGTGTCCATGAAAGAGTTTTTGTTTTTATTTTATAACCAAATATATTCCAATAGTTGAACTCTAAACGCTCTTGAAACAATAGTGACTAACCGTAAATGCGAGTTCGTTAAACGAATGGACACTTAACGGAAAGTAACTAAAAAGCTTCACTTGAATTCTTTCTTGATTCAGCGGGAAGTAATATAAATTTTCCCTTTAGCAGGAATCGTGTCAGTAAAATGGCACACACGATATGGCCGCCTTTTTGTCCTCAGAATAAACAGAAAGGGCAACTATAACAGTTTTCGCTTGTGCACTTGTTACCCGTTGAAATACCGGTCTCCACCGAGACACATCCGTCTCTACTAGCAACACAATGCTGAGGCACTTAATAATTGGGTCGTTCCACGTTATCAAAATGAGGTCACCTAATGGATTAAGATGGGCCATATTTCAATTTGGCACTGGCGTATGATAATTGATTTTTTAAATGCATGCACCACCTTGAAGTAATTGTTAGCGATAGATACGCTGATTTCAACGTTAACAGATTATTATTGTTGCAGATAATCTACCGTTTTAAGGTAGGCTTTGGATGGACACAGACCATACAAAGGTACAGCGATATTGAACTTTCCTTTCTCATACAACATAACCTGACATCCAAACACTACATTAAACCCCTCTCCAATTCCGCATATTTCCTTACTCCCTTCATCCCGACCATCACAGCTATTCTCTTCCTACCATTTCCTCACTTGTCTATCAATCTCCTCTATATCAGTCTTCAAAATTCCATTTCCAATCAACATTTTTTCATCCATCTTTCCTGTCTCCTCTGGATTTCTCCCAATAATCCTCTCTCCTCCCCCAACATACAATAGTGACTAACAGTAGCACTTCCTTATTTGAAATTTAGCCTAGAACAAATGTCAATGAGCCAGCGATGGTAAAATATGTCCTCAATTAAAAGAAATATGTGGTTTTTCTACGAAGATGAAAGATAAAATCGTTCTCATAGATTTTTCATAATGGAGGTTGCCTAAACTCATAAAAAAACAAATGAGTTTCATTACAAAATTTATACTTTTTCACAATGTGCTTCCTTTATTGTAATGGGTTTATATTTGGGCATTTCCTTTTCTATATCAGAGAAATATTTTTTCACCAATTTAAGTGAATTTATATGACGTTTTTCCTATGAAAGTAAAAATGCTTATCATTTTATTTTCTTTGGTTAAATTTGACACGAATATTGTAGAAGATAGAGAAATCAGAAATAGCAGTTTTTTTAAGTTTTCCAAAAATTTCGAAACATTTGGGAATAACTAAAAGAACTGAGAGTACCTTTCAGGAAATTCATTCTCATTTTCACACGTAGTGTGCGCATACAAGTATGCTTCATTATAAAATGAGTCCCGTATTAGGACTTTCAAACAAAAAGTGATGAAACATTGAAAAAATAATAAGTGCCTTTTTTTTTCCTCACAATATTATGTATTTCAAAGTTTTTCCAATCTCACTTCATGATATAATTTCTGTATACCTTAGCTCTAACGGATGATTTTTAATGAAGAATACTTGTGTTTTACCAGTGATACAGAGGTAAAATAAAATTTAAATTTTTAAAATTCATGGCGATCAAATTTATCAGCTGTAAACTACAATTGTCTTGCATTATTATATTATACCCTAACCTGTTTTTACATGACATGCAATCAAATATTATATGGTTACATGAGAAGCTGCATTTTCCTAGTGTAGAATATATTTATTTAGCGCGATTCATTTTGAGCTTACAATGCTCAAACGATAGCTGACTTGTAGTTATTTACAAGGTGTATTTTGATTCTTATTTGTACTTATAGATATTAATTGCGTGTATAGAGTCATGTGTTTGAATGCATATATATATATATATATATATATATATATATCAATTACATGTCTATTTGACGTAAACCAGAGGGGAGATCGAAGATCAGGAAATGGATGAGTGCAGCTGACTTTAAAAGTGCAGTAACGATCGAATACTTTCATTGAGAATATTTTATTGAAGTTTTCAGTAATAAACTCGATTGACCTGCCAGGTCACGTCTGGATTAAATGAGTCTAGTTGGCTAGAATTCCCAGAGAAAAGTCTTATGGATTATTTCCACTGGAGCTGGTAAATGGTTCCCTAAGTGTCCCGTATTTACTCGGTCATATTATCATTTTCACTCTTTCTTTCAAGTCGTTTAGTTGCAAACAATTTTGCGCCGATTGCATTAGTTTACTCTGAGATTAGAGGAACCTGTGAGCTTTGAGAATTTAACATCCCCGTATTGAGCCCGTCAGGCCAAATGAAAACGTAAAACTCTAGCAGAAAAGGTCAAAGAGGTTTTCTTTGAAGCGGAAAAAAGAGCGAGAGAGAGAGATTGCGGAGGGAGATTTTGTAGTTTTGAGAGACTCTCTTAATTGCGTTTTCTCCTTTTAATTAGGATTTCCGAGCATAGAAAATCGTCCTCAATCTCTATAATGGATATAAGGAATTCGTTTTGATGTGAGGCTAATTTATTAAGGGATTCCACTGAAGCTCAACATTTCACCACTCATGTGCTTTGGAATAGACAAGTCTAGTGAGGATTTAGAGCTAAGTTTTTTTCTGTCAAACAGATCACACTCGACCCTGAATGGGGTACTTGCGTAACCCTAACTATGAAACTAGCTTTGACAACAAAAAAACAGAAAGCTTGGTATTACAGGCGTCAAAAGATTTTAATCGAGATTATATTCAGGGTTATGCGACATTTAATATCTTACATAACTTGGAAGCAGGTCTACTTAGCGATGATGTAGAAAATATATGTTAATCCTCAAGCTATCAAGTAAGGAGAGATCATGAAAATACGAATAGAGATAATAAAGGGATTAAGTGCAGAACCTACAGGTTGTCATACTTCCCGCGAACGACAAGGGAAAAGAATGACGGCAGCGCTAGGGGAAAGAAAAAAGTATTTTTTTCATGTTTAGTACCCCAGTGTGTTGTCATTGTTACGGCAAACCCTTGTTTTATTGTTCCTTTTATTACTACTGACTTTTTCACATGCGCAGAAAATTATTTCACGTATAGATACCGTAAAGCATCCCGCTTTAGTTTACATCAACTCCATTTTTTTTAAATATTTTACATAATGCATGCGTACATCGGTGTCTGACATTCAAGTAAAACTTAATGTTGATGTTACACGTACATATCTGTAGCAGAACCACCTCCTGCAGCACACCTTAGACGTGGTTTGAATGTTAACATTTAGATGCAGATTTCATGAAAATATCGTGAGTAATGGGAAATTTTTCGTCTTTATATCACAGTTTTTATTAATTTTTTTTCATATTTTTTTCACAAATTTCACAAGTTGTATTTTTACGGCACAAAAATTCCCTGCAGCTACCTTGACATCCGCAATAAAAACTTAGCGAATTTCAGCTCCATGGCAGAACGAGGCTTACCGGCAAAATTATAGAGAGTGGTGTTTATGAAACTCGGTATTTTAATGGAATATAAATTTCATGTGATGAAATTTAGCAGAATATTCCGTTTGAGCGTGAGACAGTGCTTGGCTCCGAAGGAAAAGTTTTCGAAAATGAACAAAAAACATTTATGCGTGATTGAGGAAAACCCTGTACCAACTACGTCCAGCAAGCACTATTTGGTAGAATTCTTTTGTGCACAATTGACAAAAGTAAAGAAAAAGATAATATTAGAATGAGATATAAGCAAATAAAATTCCTGGACAGTTTATCTCTTGGTCTAAGTAATTGAGATACCTTATTATACGCAAACGTTTCTCATTAATGGAATAATTATTTTCACTAACCAAAACGGGTTCATATCCTAGAAGAAATGTTCTATTAGCATTAATGTGCACGACTGAGAGTTGAAGATCAGAACTATATGGTCATGATCGCCATTACTTTTTTAACTCGCTAAAATTCCTTCCTAAAATATTGCAGAATTTATTACTTATTGACGATTTTACGCACAATTTATTAGAGTGGGAACCAATCGATTTCGACAGACAACCGTCATCATCAAGGTGAAACAATATCGATGAACTCTTTTATACGTGCATATGGCTTACTATTTGTCGGTGAGCAGGGGGAAAGGATTGAGAAAGAGAAAGCATGAGAAAAGTAGTTGGAAAGGGAAGAGGGGGTTAAAAATTACCATCTCTCTCTCTCTCTCTACGGATAAAGAAAAGATAATTACGCAGTGTGGGGAAAAAGTTAGAAATGGGGATCGGGAGAAAGTACCGTGAGGCAGGAAGCTTGAGAAATTCACCATTTAGGCAAGATGGGAAGCACTGAGAAACGGAGAATGAACCTTTACCTGACTCTTTAGAGGTAAGGTGCTAGAAGAGACTCTCAGAGAAGAGTCTCAATCTCGCCCCAAAATGAAGTCCGTCTCTCTGTCGATCTTTAAAAATCAGTCCACTTATAATTACCATGTAAACGTAACGTTAGACATTTAAATTACCATGTCATTATGTAATCATGATAACTTAAAGAGGACTCATTCCTAGCTTTCACAATTTTAACTATTTCCAAGAAATCCAATTAAACACCTTAATATTCCAAATGCAATACCTAAGGTTTATGTTGATATAAAGAAAGTATGCTAGAGCGCCTCCAAGGAAGTCATATATCACTTAATACAAGAATTTGGAGAAACCGTGGGTAAGTAAATTTAGCAGAGTCACCCGGAGATGTGAACACAGATGCGGGAAACATCAGTGGAAGGGGATTGGGAACCAATTTCCTCGGTTTCCGGCCGAATGCTCTAGCTAGAGTCGCCTTTCTTAAATGTCAAATTCTAAGGGATTTTAAAGGGTCGAGACGTCAGGACGATTTTCCTTGCACCTGATGGCATGAAACAGTCATGCAAGCAAAGTCGAGAGTATTGAGTAATTTCTCGCATTTATGTGCACATCATTGTGTGATTTCAAAAAATCCACTCTAGTGTCATTTCAATAGTTTCTTCGAATTGGTCTAAGGGAAACAATACTCGCAAACTTTTAAATGTCCGCTTTGACGTTGCGGGCTACGGCCCTATTAATACCGACTCTATTTTACTATACTGGTGACAAATTAAATAACGGCACTCGGGTATGTATGATAGTTCCTTCAATTAGAGGCAATCATCCGCAAAGTTAAAATAGATGTGCGACAGATTGAGCGAGATATGTTAATCTACAAGACTGAGTCAAGTGTAAAATTTACAAGTGCCTTTAAATTTTGAAATAACGTGCAACTGACTCCTGTTAGTCTGCAAACGGTGATAGTCATGATTCTAGGAGTGGCCCACAGTTGGTAGCTCGGTGCCGGAACGCAACAATAGTGTAAATATGGCGGCTGCATTTGTATCATGCACCAAGGAGGAAAAGTGTTCTCTTCTTCTTCGTTTATTAGAATATATAAGGGTTGAAATATAAGGAAATTCATCAACAAATGAGCTCAGTATGGTATAATTCACCCCAGCAGTGATGTGTGGACTGCGAACTTCCTATATATGTACTAGCATTACTTCTGCATATATATATATATATATTCAGAAACATGGAAATAGATATAAGGAAGAAGGGATAGGTACACAAAAAAGGACAAACACAGGAGAGGTGGAGAAGGCGGATTTGAGCAGATCACAAGTGTAAAAATATTTCCTTCAATGGGACTTGAACACCGGATCTTTCCACTTGCCGGGCGGGTGTTCTCACCACTTGAGCTATGATTCAATTAATTTTTTATTCAATCTAGTTCATACGTTACACCGCAAGTGTTTACATTGTACATAATATCAGCTTATAGATTTTAGTTACAGACTATATAGGAAACTTACTTTATACTAAAATTCTGCGGCATTATATGCAGCCAAGTGCCCCGATCCTTTGGCCAAGAAATGACGTCAGGGAGGTGTTTCACCCACCAAAGGAGAAGTTATATATATATAACATATACATATATATTATATATATATAGAGTTAATTGGGAAAAATTAATGCGTGTATTGCAGAAAATAGGAATGGATTGGAGGGACAGGAGACTGATCCGTAACCTGTACATGTCTCAGAATGCTCACGTGCGAGTGGGGAACGGAGAGTCCGGATGGGCAGTGCTAGGAAGAGGTGTAAGGCAGGGTTGCCCATTGTCACCGGTGTTGTTCAACGGATATGTGGAGGAAATGATTAAAGAGGCATGGGAAGAACTGGAGGTAGGAATGAAAGTCGGAGGGGAATTCGTAAAATCGGTTAGGTTTGCTGATGACCAAGCGGTTGTTGTTGTTGGTTGTTGAGTGGGTTGGAGGTTCAATGCGATAAGTATGGGATGAGAATCAATATTAATAAAACAAAGGTTATGCGATTTTCCAGAAAGAAAAAGGCTAAGCTAAATATTAAAATAGGCGGGGAAAAATAGAGCAGGTAGAGCAGTTTACATATCTCGGAAGTGTTTTGGACCAATACGGTCAAAGTGATAGGGGCGTAAAGAGAAGAATTGCGCTAAGCAAGGAGGCTTTCTCAAGGAGGAGGGAGTTGATGACGGGGACGTTGAGTAGGGATGTTAAGACAAGACTCGTAAAAACTCTGATATGGAGCGTAGCTATGTACGGCGCGGAAACGTGGTTACTGAAGCAGGAGGATAAACATAGATTGGAGGTTTTTAAATGTGGGTGTGGAGAAGAATGGAGAAGGGGAAACGGACCGAAAGGAAAACAAATGAGGAAGCACTGGAGATGGTGGGGTTTGTTGAGAGAAATCCTTTTGAGGCGGGAAAAATGGATGTAAGGCGTATTGAGCGGTAGTGGAATGTTGAAGAGGGTAATAGAGGGGAGAATGTTGGGCAAGCGAGGAAAGGGCACGAACAGGATAGGGATGTTGGACGGGATGATGGGAGGAAAGAAGTACACAGAGATGAAGAGGGACCTGATGTAGATTAGGGTGCTGGATTGGGTTTTGTTTGGAGTTACAAAAGGTTTATTTGATAGTTGTGTCCATCCAAAAACCTACCTTAACCGGTAGATTACCTAATAATAATAATATATATCTGTGTAACAAACTCTCCATCAAGGGAAGGTCAAGCACATCAAGTGGTGACGTCAGAGGCTTTTGCAGTAGTTGAAACCATTCGGTTTCCCGAGAGGTATCTGTGAACTTTCGAAGCTCTGGAATACTCCTATTACATGCCATGGCAACTACATAGGTACCCACAGAGACTGCGTGGGCAAAGAGATTACATAGATAAATTGAAAACCCTTTTTATTAAAGAAATAATTTTAATCTCCATCGTATTCCACTTCTCGGTGGATGATGATAAATGCAAACATTTATCGCTCTATCAGAGAAAAGTGCTCCTCTCTGCCCGCCATTTGGTTAGTCTAGTGGATTCTGTAAAGTAGAGAATTTGCAAACTCGAATCTTGGGTGCTCAATGAATAACATTTTTCGTTGTCGTTCGACAGTTTTTCAAGGGAGGAATGTTTTTCTACTCGACATCCTTACCACTGATGGAATCGTTAAAAATGACCGCTGATTAAACATGACTACTGATACACAACTGATAAATCCGCTCAATCATTCGTGCCCAATTAAAGTTTTCCGGGTGCGGAGGACGTTTACTGGCAATATTGTAAACTCACAGCGTAGCTGCGTGGTCTTCATTGGCCCAATTGGGGAGATGAGCAGGTATATGGAGTAAGAGAAAAATAGTCCGCCACAAACCTTTCAGGCTGGAAGGAGTAACTTTCACGCACTATTGGGTTTTCGATTTCCACCCTGCTGGTTTGTTGGCTTCGGCCCCTTCCCCTTCACCCACTTCCAGTCTAAAATTTCTCCCACCAGACAATGTCCCTGGAAATGACTGCGAAGGCCCCGCAGAGAACACAAAAGAGAGAGAGAGAGATAGAATCACGACCGTATGTCGTATTTTTTGTGAAAATCTCTCTCTATGGTGAGCAGTCTCATCACACTACTCAAAGTTACGTGTGTGCGCGTACTTTTCACGAGGAAACGATAACGGTTTACGTTTGGAACATTAAACCGACCATGCGTTCGAAATCATTTGGAAAACCCATTTTTTCGTAATGATTCCAATGCATCAACTCTGTCCTGATAAACTTCAATGGGACCCAAGATAACTGGTATAATTAAAGTTAAGCTAGAGAATTGGGTTGAAACATTACCACTGCGGACACAATTATCCGCTACGCCGGTTACTACAAATCTGTACATTGAGAGATAACGTAGTTTGGTCGCAAAATTGCCGTTGGGATAAGTTTCCACTTCCACCGATTGGAGATTTCCGTCCTGCGGTTCTTTTTTTTTCACTCAATCGAAAAATTTCAATTCGCTTGAATGGATAAATAAGTGGATCAGAAAAATATGTGCATGTTTTTTTTTTAATTGAACGGTTTTCCAACCACAAATACCTATGCAACGTCTTGCTGTTTAAAGAATTATCGACAGGAAGATAATGAGTTTGCGTTTGGCATGAGGAAATTTATTTGCTTCAGGTAGCGCCATTGAAATTAATTCATTTTTTAAAGTTTTCATTGAAAGATACTATCCACGAAATTTCTTCACGTAATCCTGATGATTAAAACTACTCTGCAGAAATTTCAGGTTTCCCTGAAAGACACTTTGAGTCCGCTTACGTTATTTATGTGTTCCGTGTGATATCCTTTGTGGCAAAGCACCTACTACGCATGCATCACTGGAATTTACCATATACGGCTTCTCTGAAACCTTGTCCAGGACTAAATTGAATTGTCATTGGCGGTTGTCTACCGGGTTACAGTAGGTTTTTGACCCTGGGTCCCGGCGCTACAAATTACTTAAATCCTAAACCCTAAATAACTAGACATATAATATCCCTAAAACGCCATAGTGCATATTGCAGAAATCTCTTCATTCTCCTTCCCTCTCTAATCTCCTTCCGAAATGTCTTTTCTTTTCCTTCCTCTACCTCACTTTCCCGCAATACTCCACATTATTACCGGCTTCAGCATCCCATTTCATCGTAGTATCTCTTTAATCCACTTTCCCTTCTTACAATTTCTCCCAACAACCTTCTTTCTCCCCTATCATGCCTAGAACTTCATTGTTTGTTTTTCTTTCACCCATTAGACTTTCTCCACTTTTACCCCAGTTTTCTCTTTCCCAGTCCTCGCTTTCCTAAAGCCTTTAATCTACGCTTATCCAACGCTACGCTTTAATCTACGCTTGTCTCAACGGCCAAGCTTTCGAGCAATTATAATAATTGTCCACAAAAATTATTTGATAGGCTATTCAAGATTATCAGTAAACAATCGGTCCCCAAAAGTTTCAATATTCAGTTCAAGCACATTGTATACTCTACTTGCCGATGTATTTAATCACATTTCCCACTTAATTTGCGATTGACTGAAAAAAGGCTGAGGGCAATCGCATCCAAATCTCCAGACTGAGGTGCAGGAAAGAATTTTTTTTCCATTCCGAATGTAATTCATGTGACTGGAATTTTTTGTCGGGCATGAGGAGAGAACGAAAAACTTCATTCACGCAATGTCCAAACGTAATTGAAGCAACTGTAAGTTTGTTAGTCGTAAAAATACACCAAATTGGACGAAACGTAAATTTGAGACAGGTTACTTATCTGAGGATATTACAAGGCATGTTACAGACACCCACTTACTATGGTAGATCAGGTCACAAACGTAAAATCAGGGATAATTATTGTAGAAAGGGTAGATTAAAAAGTTGTTTTTTCCTCGAACCATTAGACATGAAAATGGAATGACAGTGATCGCGTAGGATATAATTGGAATTGGTAGTGCATTGTCGATATCCTGCATGTTTCTTCCTGTACGTTATTCTTTTTATTTTATAGACCCATCTTTTTAATAGTTATTGAGCATGATTTGAATATGCGTATCTTTTTATTCAATATTGTTGCATGTAAGTACTTTCTTTCGTGTGATTAAAATTTATCGAGTGCACAATTGAACTAATATTTGTGCAGAGGTAACATGATTGCGATTGTGCATGCATGGCTGGTGACCTAACACCCCCCGCCACACACCTTATGCGGAGGCTTGCGGAGTATTGTGTAGATTGTGTAGATGCAAGATACGACAATGCCGTCCATTGGATACCGACGACGAATGACCGCTATCGGAGCCATTCTTACTTATGGTCCAACGAGGATTCATTTCCTTCATCCTGACCCTGGCACCGGACCAATAGTTATTTATGAGCAATATTTCACATATTAACGCCGAGATGTGTGAGCCACGTTCGAAAGACATGGAAACACGTTTGGGGAGGAGGGATGGGAAGATGAAAATCTTCTCTCACTACACGAGATACGAGCCGCAGCGTCCCCGACAACCGAGTGCGAGGGACGTGACGGCCGTGGCGGGATAACGAGTGGGGTTCACCGGGCAGGCAGGGGGGGGCGTGGAGTTCACGCGCGGCCATTCAGTGATTTAAGGGCCCGTCGGCTGCTTTGCCGACCCGCCTCTCGGAGGGCCTTCCTCCCACCCCCGCCACCCTGAGCGGAAGTGAAAAAGAAAGGAGAGGCGTAGTGAAGAGGTGAGGTTGCGAGGGGAGACGGGAGTTAGGGAATCTGCAAAAGTGGCTGTCACAAAGGAGGAAAGGCGCGTGAGCGGGGAGGGCGAAGGGCAAAGGGGCAGGGGTGAAAAGGGGGATGCATGGTGGTGAGAAAGGGAAATACGAGTTTCTCCCCTCACGCCCCATCCATCGAAGAAGAACCCACTCCATTCCCTCCTCCCCTGCCCTTCCGCAAAATAACTCCCACCCCCCCCGCTTCCCCTTTCCATATTGATCTCACTCTGTCCTTCACGAGTGCTACCTCCCGCGTTACGGCCCACCCGAAACCCTACCTTTACCCTCCCTTCAGCAGCCCTCACTCCCGTGGACCAAAAAGACGCCCTCCTCCTCGTCCTACGACACGGTCGTACACGTGGGGACGGCGGTGGCTCCGAGAGGATGCTATCGGGGCATGAAAAATTTAGGTGCGTGCACGCACGGTGCCCGGCATTCCGGGAGGGGATTGGGGAGCGGTGGATATTGCGTGGTGAGGAGAGGATGGGAAAAGGAGGCACGTGACGACGAGGAAACTGACTGGCGACTGCAGCAGGGAGAGCTTGGAGCTTGGGGCTGGAATGAAAAGTCGAAGGAACAGGGAAATGAAGGCCTACGAGGGAAATATGTAGATACGCATCCAAATAAATATATATTTATATTTATTTTTATTAATGCATATATTAATTTTTTTGTTAACTCCTTCATTCATTTATGTATTTATTATATATTTATTTATTATTTTATTTAATTTCTCATTGCTACACGTTTGTGCACGCATATCTCTTCGGTATGTTAACGGAAGAACTCGCGGACGCGAACATTGTTTTAGACTTTATAACGTTGGTGGCATGAAATTAAGATCTAATTTTACTAGAAATTTGCGGTAGGTGGTGACTCTTTTCTCTTCCTCCTATTCAATTCCTGTCATGGGGTCTAAAATTACAACCGCTTGAGTATTTCTGTGAAACATATGGGCTATTTCATATGCTGTATAGGGCAAACATTCCCTCACGTATAAAAATGGAGTTTCAGAATGAAATAGGTATAAACCAAATACTCCGTATATTTATTAGGTTTTCCTTGTACATATAAGTGTTATATAATTGCAAGTAAATAACATTAAACTTGAAAACTGTTATAACTGCATTCACATTAACCTAAAAAAAATCAAGTTACAAGAAATCATAGTAATAATCCACGGTTCATTGATTTTTTCATATTTTCTATTTGCTACTCTATTTGATGTGTCAAGGAATTTTTTTACATTTTTTATGTACATAATATGTTCAATATAAGAATGATAAATGCATAAGGTGTCGATAGGCAGCTAAATAACTTCTCCATGATGACTTTGACACCTTATACTCCCAACGGCGTTCAATCTGTGTAGTATTGTAAAAATTGTCATGGGATATACTGACAAAACATTAAATTCCACTATGAATTATGCTACCGTTGAGTTTCCAATCATTCCTGCACCATGAAAACCTTCAGTTGATCGAGAATCTTTCCCCCATGCACCGTTTGTTTGTGCTAAAATTCATACATTTATATAAGTCCTGCCTCAGCTTGCCTCTCTACTCATACCAGGTATGTGGTGTGCTTCAGATGTGAGCAATTGAGATGATTTTTGATGGATTTTCCAGAAAGTGTTGATACATAGACCACGAGCCAACTTGCGAGAGTCAGAGAGTGATATCTAACTGAGATCCAACTCACTAATATCTATAGAGTTTACTTTTGTGAAGAGGCATATTTCAGGAATGCCATTTCATTACTGTTCAATGGAATTAATCCGGTCTCGGAGGGTATGTTCCTCAGTTTTAGTGCCTTGTAGCGAATGAACGTCATATATTTTTCCTCGGTAAGTAAGAGACAATCCAAGTCGGCAAACTTCCTGAAACTTACACAAAGGGCATGGAATGAGAAGAGCGTTGATGATCATTCTTGATGATAAACTCTACTACTTGCGGCTTATCGGAAGTTCTTAGAGATGTTTGGCATTCATTTGGGAAAGAAGAACAATACCTCCTTTTCGTGGAATAGGGTGACTGCTCTGCTATCTTGGATGGATGTTTTCGCTAACATTATTATTTCAGGTTTCCCTCCTGATAAAAGGTAGGTTTTTGGCTGTCAAATATCATGCATCTTATGGACATCATAAATTATTTTTCCAGTCAGTTGCACGTAATTTCGAAATGTAGGTAATAACCTTCCATCTTAAATGGTTATTCCTTCAATTTATTGGATTCCCTTCGCTCAGTCGGATGCATTTGTGTTCCTACAACTTCTTCTCTAACCCTTCATTATTCCTTCTTTCAAAGATTTCCTTCCTCTTCTTCCCTTACTCGTCATTCTTCCTTCTTTCATAAACATCTGCCTTATACTAATACGTACATCCAATATTTGAGTATTCAAGAGCATCATCCTTCATAAAAGAAAAATAAATAAGCATTTCAACTCGGTCGGTTTAACCTATCATCTCGATGGCAGTTGAAGTAGTGTCAAGGAAAGCAGCCCTTGTGAAATAACGAAAAAATAATTAAACTTTCACCTCACAGCTATTCGTACCAAAAGCGTAATCAAATTTCCTACCCGAATAGGTAAAATTTTGCATGCAATTTCCTTAATACTCCATTGTGATATGGCAATAGATATAAAGTAATATTATCTAATGTTTATAAAAATCATTGGAAACAAGTGCCAATAAATAATAATTTTACCTAACCCTTTGATTTTTTACTGTTAATCAGAATTAAGTAACCTTAGCTTTCACTAAATTGAGAAATAATAATTAATCTTAAAGATGAGAGAAATCTATTAAAAATCTCAAAAAAATAAATAATAAGATCACGGTTTCTCTATTCTATCCTATGTATAGATAATTATCCACAGCTTTCGGTACAAAATTTTGAAAACGCTGGTCTACCGATTGATTAATCATTTTGTTGAGGTAACATCCGTTAATTAATCAATTACGAATCCAAAAAAATATTCTGCTTTATCTTTGAATAATTAACGTACAAATGACCATGCATAATGCAAATTTATTCAAACACATTTGTTCTGGTGACTAGATGAAATTAATATCCCTGCAAGTTTGCATTTTTCGGCAAATTCCAACTAGGAGGAAAATACCTGTTTCAATTAGCCGCGAGAGATAATTAATGGAGTCCTTCATAGACCATTAACAGGAGTAGAGGGGAATGCGTTAAAATTAAAATTCTTGCGTGTGAATCATCATGCATGGAAGTGCTGCTGCACAAGAGAATTTTTTCCCTTGAATTTATGGGTGGGCAGAAAATTGCAAAAAATATCGATATTTTGCTTTGTATTTAATGAATTTTCCGTCGGAACCTCGTCTCTTCCAACTGCACGTTATTTTACAAATACTGCGTTCGTTTTCCACATTGCGGAGTTCAGTGAGCTTCGTTGAAACACTCTCTGGTTGTTGATTTTCTTGGGCGGAATATTGAATCAGGGTTTCCATCAATTTTTCAGTTAATATTTGCAATAGCATGCTTTACTCTCCGATTAATTGAGAACGATTGGAAACATTTACCGGACACACATCCGATAAGGGTCACGCGTAACCATGGATACAATTCCAGCTAACATTGGCCAGACTAATTATCAAAGAAGGAAGGTTGTTGTTTTCTTGCGGAATGATATCTTCGAGGTGACATTCACGTGGCAGAAAATTATTACGTCGCTCCTATGAAAAAGTCCAAATTCACTTCGGTCCCTGGTCCGACCCTATGTTTTTTTCTTGCGGGAGGGTTATCCTTGGAAGGAATTTTTAAGGAGTCCTTCCATAATCAGTTGATAGACATCCTCCTGACACACCCCTCCTTGGGGAGGTTTCATGCAAAGATAAGCTTAGGCGGGTCCTAGCTACAAAATACGGCCCGCTGGAAATTATAGTGAGGAGAGAAAAACTTTCAGAAATCACAGCGAGAATTGGCCACAGACAAGCAAACTTGCGAAATATATTATAATATTTTTTCAATTATGGTTCTTTATTGTGCATTTTTAAATTGAATTCAATTTTTTAAAATGAATGAAAATATCTTAGGCTTCTCTGTTACGCTATGGAAAAACCGTAGACGTTATGGCCCCTTTAGGTTTTCTATGGAATGATTAGTAGTTTCTTCGTTCGGAAAGTATAATACTTGATGGACAAAGATGTATTTCCTGGTTTGTTTTCCAATTACGATAATAATTCTTCGCATATGGAGAGGATCAAGGGATAACGTAGTGGGGATTGCAAAGGAATTATATTCACAACGAGTTTCCATTAAGGCATTTGTAGTCCGACTGAGTTTCCTGATCTCAGTGGATACAACCTGGAAAGGGTCCCAAAAGAGTGGAAAAGCGGAAAGCACTAAGAAATCCTGAGGCCTTACTTTCACTCGCTCAACTATTTCGATGTGCAGAAATTAGTATGACGGCGATGGCTTTCCAAATCGAAGTGAGGGTTACGTTTCCACGATTTCATTCTAGTTAAAAGTGGTTTTCTATACGGAACGCGGTAAAACCATTATCCGCTGTGATGTTAATGTACACCATGAACACTGCGAACCTTTATTTTATGAGAGCCAGCCAAGGTTGGAATTGAGCATATTACCTCATTCACACTTCCAGATAACAGTGTGATTAAATGAGCTATATAACTCTTAAAAGTTGCTAACTTCCCGCAATTACTAGAAACCATTATCTCGGAACTACGGCAGGAATACTTTTATTTTAGACCCTTCCATATGAATAATAACTTTTACGATATTCATGTTGACTGAGATAGAGTACGAGGTCTCTGATGTCCAGCAAACCTGTTCAATCTCAAGCGCCATCGTTGAAGTGCTGTGCGAGTTGCGAGAGCCTAACATTTGACGTTCCTTCTTTGAAGCAAACAACTTCAATCGGTCATCGCACTGCCAAAAGTAAAAAGTTTTACTCTGGACAACACTTCGAGATGAAAATGTAGTGGCCCGTAAAATGTCTTCGGAGCCAATAAACTCAATTGCGTAACGCATTCTCTCGACAGCGTGACGAGTGACACGATGCGAAATGCGTTATTGGTTCGCCATCATTTTCCAATTATGATAAAAATTTTCCAACGCAAATGTATGATAATGAGATTATTGTGAAATGACTTCAATGCTTAATTATGGTTGGATGCATTCACCATTTCCTGTAACCTTAATTCAAAACCGTTTAAAGCTTTCATTTTGAAATATCTCATTTACTGTGGCGTCTATATTTATCATTTTATATTATCATTGCAGTTACAGTTTTTGAAAAAGGATGGCGTCGCGAAGGTTCCTAAGCCCATGCTTGAAAATAAATGCTATGTCAAGGGTAATAAAGCGATCATAGCCTTTACTTTACCTTCTAACCACATATCTCTCGTTTGTCAAACCTCAAGAAGAATATATTTGGGAAATGATTACTACAATTCAGAACTACATTTAAGTTCATATCTAAAACGTCACTACGTATCATTTAATAGGGGATTATTGAAATTAATTAATTTAAGAGTATATACTAATGCTTCGAGAAATAGTAACCGACGGACTCAAGACTCAATTTAAATATATATAGAGCCATTTAAGAAACTACTAGAGAAGTGATTAATTTTCCACTAACTGAGTTATATTTGAGGGATAGCAAAATTGCGAAACTTCCGCAAACGAGTATCTGAAGTCATTCCTGACTTCAGATACCCGTTTGATACTCGTTATTGAAGTCACGAATGACTTCAGATACCCGTGCCTGTATTGAAATCGATCTTAATGAAAAGAATCTGAGAAGATTGAAAAGAGAGAGGGACAAAGGGGGGTGGGGCTCGAATATCCGCATTGCCTTTCCTAATTTTCCCTCCAAATGAAATTAACATTACTCTCGAAATATCACCTCATTGTCCTGCTTCCCTGGCTGGAGCAGCCGCCGTAGAATCGCTGGCCTTGTGCCTACTCCAGCTTTGGGTCCATGCGCACGTAACTAAGGTCGACAGATAGATTTTGAAAATCATATTTCCCGACTTCAAAGACACAAGGGGATTCGAGAAATACGGAACTCTGGGTCGTTTCTGAGCTCAAAAAAACGGGCACGGCACCAACCTCCCAGCCGATATTTCCTGCGGCGGTCGGGAATAACACTGCTTTGGACCCGGCCTTAAATTTCCATTTCAGCGAAGTCGGGCGAGTGGCCAGTGCGCGTGTGTTTATGTGGGTCTCCAAACATATGTGTGGTCATCTGCAACCCTCTATTATCATTTGCCTTCCCTCCCGACCTTTTCCTATTCCCTCCATCCCTCTGCGCACGAGTCTTCAATGGTTTCGCCGGGGCGCATTTCCTCCCGGTCGCACGACGCGAATCAAACAATCCCGGAGGAATAGAAAGCATGAGGTGAAGTGGGGAGGAATGGGGGGAGGAACAGTAGAGGTCTCCTCCGCGGTCAAGGGGTGGCGAGAAAGGACGCATGCCGTGCTCGCACACCGACTCTGCCTTGCGAAAACTCAATTTAGAACACTCAGTCCACTACGATCAATTCGCAATTACGGGACCCACACGTGCTAATACTCCGCTGCTCGCTGCAAAAGAAAAGGTTTTCGCCCAAATTAGAAGATTTTATATTCACCATACAACTCGGTAAGCTTATTTCCACGTACCCCCGGAGACGATTTCTACGATGCTTTGTGCGGGAAAAATC
Source organism: Hetaerina titia (assembly GCA_037158775.1). Classification (NCBI taxonomy): domain Eukaryota; kingdom Metazoa; phylum Arthropoda; class Insecta; order Odonata; family Calopterygidae; genus Hetaerina; species Hetaerina titia. The sequence continues at coordinate 59,779,997 of CM073771.1, forward strand.
AATTACGCCGGCGAACAATTTCGCAGGTTGTCGTGATTCGGGGTCACCTTCACCCATACAGTCCACAACTTGAAAAAAAAAATAAGCCAATGGTAGAAGAGTAATCTTGCCGATTCGGACGGCACGAAGGTCGGTATGCTCTGACGAGTACGTGTACATATTCTAGAGTGAGGAGAGGAGACGTTGAACATAAAGAGCAGGTGACAGTATTCAGATATTGCGAAAGCAAAGATAAAGTTAAAATAAGCAAATGAATACGCCAGATGAATTCGAGATAAGGCTATAATGAGTACCCTGCCACTTTCCAGGATTACTCGTTATCACCCCTGATATTTAATATGAGCATTAAGAAGGCAATTAAAGGCATCAAGGATATGATAAAATGTGGCGTACGAATGAACAGAGAAAAGATAATCATTCCGCGAATTGCGGATGACATGGTGAAATTGGCCGAGGAGACAGAAGGCTTGACTTGGGCACTAGATTTTACGTAAAAAGGGAATGAAAAAGAACAACCATTAGAAAACAAGAATAAAAGCAACATCATGATCGGCAGCCGACGGATGGAATATTATATCCAAGTCCACAGAAAGACACGTTGGCAAGATTAATAATTTTACTATGCATACATTTTGGATGATAATTAGGAACGGGAATGGCAAAAGGGATACATTTAATATCATAGGAATGACAAAAAAAGACTTTCAGTGGAATAAATTACTTCCAACGGAAAAAATAAGGTATTAACATAGACGTAAATCGTTAATTGGAGATAGGGACGGTGTTTAAATATGAAGTTCAATTTTCTCCATCTGAGTAATGGAAGATGGGAGAAGCAAAGAAATGAAGATTAAAAGTGATGAAATTGAGATATTACAGAATAATAATGAAATAAAAGAGCAAATCAATTAACAAATGAAGTATACGAGGAAAAGGTGAAAAGTTCTCAGCCTGACAATGAAAGACTCCGATTTTCAGTTAAGAAACGATTTTATTTTTCTACTTAATCTCCCTTGAATCCACCACACTTGGTCCAGCGTTTCGCCTACATCAGTATTACTTCTCGAAAGGGAGAGTCTGGAAGGCTGCGAAAATATCCATCTACGACCCTCTCAACTTCTTCATTGGACGCGAAGCGCTTCCTAGAAACAAATGTCTTCAAGTATGGGAACAGATGAAAAACTGAATCAGGAGAATAGGGGGATGGCCGAGCAAATCTTACCACAAATCGCTTAGTTTTACCATCCCCAACGCACCTTTGTGAGCAGTTGACAGCATGCTGTCCTGGGGAAAGATGATTTTTTTCTTCTTCAAGCCAGGCCCCTTCTCGCGAATTTTGGCATCCAGTTGGTTAAGAATATTAAACTAATAATCACCTATAATTATCCTGCCTTTTTCAAGTTAACTAATTATGAGGATCCCTTTTACATCCCAAAACGCAATGGCCATGATTTTCCCGGCAGATGCGATCGACTTCGATTTCCTTGACCATAGATTGATTCATTCAGCTTCCACCCTCTGCTTCGACTACTGTTTCGTTTCTGGTGTAAAGTGGTAGACCTGTCTCTACCTCGTATACTTCGAAGAATACGTGATGAGAATTCTACAGTGAACGGTTAGGAGAAAAGAGAAAAAAGACTTCAGGAGTGACCTGAAGACGCCGATGATACTATCGTCCTATAAAATGGACCCACGCGCTACAAATCCCGTAAGATTTGGATTTACGACCGCTACACTCCGCGGAAGCCTTCACAGCGAGAAAGAAGACTAATATGACCTATGCACGAGAGTTTACCGTTGAACATAAATTAAGTAAACATGGAGGGGGAAAATTTCAGTGGAAGACGAAGGACGAATGATTAGGAGCAGGCGATGCAAGATTTCAGCGCAAGCGGCAATGGAGAAATGATGAGATTGGCAGGTACAAAATGAGAATTATAAAAGAAAAGGGAGTTGTTTCAATGGAGTAGTTTCAAACTGTGTCGGTAAGCTTATTGTCTATTGCCTAATATTTTTCACACTCGTTTGACAGAAATTCAATGACAGTAGCGAGAGAAATATCACATCAAAAACAGCACCATTTATTTTGGATGTGGTCGATCGACTTCGATCTAGTCGGTCAAGCAGCAAGATGTAAATTTGTGCTAATTAGTTTTCATTTCTTTTTTTTGCGCTCCTTCGTTTTTGATGCCGATATATGGACCCCGGTCTTGACATGAGCTCTAGGTTGAAAGCATTCTTAAAATTGAGCGGTTCATACACAATGGAATGGGAAACTCAATTGGTCCCATTTACTTTGTCGGGGTTGACTCTTGAAATAGCTGCCAGGTATAAAATTCCATAAGCAAGGTAAAACATGTGGACTATCGTTTGCTGGAGAGCTGGTTCATCCGGCAAATAGCCTGTAAACTAAGTGTGAGTGAATAAACGCAATTCTAAGCTCCAGAGGAATAACCGATTTTTCAGCTAATATCTGGTCTCTGGAGACGAATTGGTCGTGCATAAAGATTAGAGGTAATTGCTTTACGTGTCTTTATTTCCGAGTCCAATTGCAGCGTCCTTTTATGGTAAATGCAATAAGGACGGGATAGGAGAATGAGTAAGAAGAGAGAGAGATGTGTTCCCATGTGTGATGTTCCCATGTCAGATGTTGTGAGTGTTCCCATCTGACGGAGGATTTAGTGCTATTGAAATGCCCTCGGCAAAACGTCAAATTAAGGGCTCCAATACCAATAGAAATCCCATCCACTGCCAGGACTCCTATTAAACCTCTGGGGTAAAATCTACTCAATCCGCTCACATTCACCAACATACTACTTACTAAAGTTGTTCCAATGCAATAAGCATTTATAATAAAATATACCCTTGCTGACTTTTATCTTTCCACAAAAAAACTCATTTTCTTTTTAATACAATCCAAGCTTCATGGACGCTTTGCCAAAAGAGAAAGTGTTCCCAGAAATAATTTTCATAATTTAATTTTATTTATTAGGCTTAAGTAAACAAAATGTCCCTCTACTGTCAAAAAAGGAGCGTGAATGGGGAAGTTTGAATGGATGGCGTTGATCCGGATATATATATATATATATATATATATAGAGAGAGAGAGAGAGAGAGAGAGAGTCTGACCTGAAGAAGGCCTCGGAGTAGGCCGAAAGTTTAAATCATCTACAGTGTGAGTGTCCTTTTACGTGTTATCTGTTTTATTCTGTGTTCTATTGTGCCGTCCAAAAGTTATATTGCTCTCGTGAGTACTTCCGCATCATCGATATATATATATATATATATATATATATATATATATATATATATATATATATATATATATATATATATATATCTTTGAAAGGGAACGCTCTCCGGCGACGCACAAACACATAAACACATACAATATTAAAATATACAGACAAAAAAAAGGACACTCACAGTATGTAGTTTACGTTTCAACGGCACGACCGTCGCCATATAATATACAGAATAAAATAGAGAACACGAAGGTGAGTCTGACCTGAAGAAGGCCTCGGAGTAGGCCGAAAGCTTAAGAAATCTCATTGTTAGTGATCTTTTACGTGCTATCTATTTTATTCTGTGTTCTATTGTGCCGTCCAAATGTTATATTGCTTTCGTGAGTCCTTCCACATCATCGATATATATATATATGGGTCGCGGTGGTATAGTGGGTAGAGTGTTGGACTACTGACCGGAGGGTCCCGGGTTCGATTCCCGGACAAGGCACTCAGAGCACCTGCAGCTCCACCCAAGCTAGTTGATTTTTCGGGCACCAGGTCTTCCTGGGAAGCCATAACCGGCACAGGGAAAGGAACTGGCCCCCCTACCCTGATGTGTGAATATTCACACGCCGTCGGGCTTGGTACATGGGTGAGCTCTACCATCACCTACTAAACCGACCTTCGGGTTGATTACTGTGTTTATGGTTTAAAAAAAATATGTATATATATTTATATATATTATGTATTTATAATATAATATATTTATATATTATATGTAGATATTTTTTTATTTATATATTTATTCAACACTTCCCATTGCTACGAAGTGCGCTACGGGCACCACTGCTCTCATCGTCGTGCAAATATCGCTGTCGACTCCTTCCGCTGTGTCGGCTTGCGACACAGAATGCCACCCGCTGCCCTCATCGTGGCTTATCTCAATCGCTACAACCTTTCCCGCAAGAGGATCTCGATTACGCAGCAGCTTCAAATGTTAGAATTCCGACACGAGATAACGTATGGCGGGCGCATGTTGCACGCCATGGGGATGGGGAAACGAGGTGAAAGAGCTAGTGTGACAAACCAATTCTAGATTTTTCGTTCTTGTACCCAAATTAAGGTTAAATAATATTTTTCAAATGCGGTGGTATGAATAAAAATGAGATGATACAAAGGAAACCAATCCAAATAAATACGACGGGTGAAGAATTATTCAAACTCATCGATAATATCACTGACAAATTCGAGCCACTTCGGCGCTTGCGAGTAAAAATTCATACTATAATGACGCGTTATATCATTATGAGAGGTTTAATCACGGCCAATTTGAATCAAACCTTGCGTTACAGTGTCATTACCGAAATTATCTTAGGTTTCTCAAAGACCCTTCACATAGCGCAATCTGTACTCAGAGATTTGGATTATCAGGATATTGTTCAAATCAAAAGATCCGACGAAGAATCTTAAATAGTATATTTTAAACCATATACACAGTAATCAATCCGATGGTCGGTTAAGTAGGTGATGGTAGAGTTCACCCAGCACTAAGCCCGACGGTATGTGAATATTCATACATCAGGTTAGGGAGGCCAGTTCCTTTCCCTGTGCCAGTTATGGTTTCCCAGGAAGACCTGGTACCCGAAAAATCAACTAGCTTGGGTGGAGCTGCAAGTGCCCAGAGTGCGTTGCCCGGGAATCGACCCCGGGACCCTTCGGTCAGTAGTCCAACGCTCTATCCCCTGGACTACCGCGACACACTTTTTGTATATAAATATTTCTATATATATATTACCAGTGTTGCAATTACATGCATAATTTCATCATTTTGCATCAGTATTTCACGAATCAAAACGAAGCGCTTTCTGAGAATAAGACCGTGGAAATAATGGTCAAAGAAACTTTTTAAAACGTAGCATGGAATGATCTTTCATGACCATCTCCATTTCCTCTTATATCATTGTTCCCTATCCTTTGCGGAGTGAATCGAATCCCATGTTATGCACATTTCCTACCCCATTTTTAAAAACTCCATATTACAAATCTTTATTCATATCATCCCAAACATATGTATCTTTATTAATATTATTCTAAAACGTACGAACATTATGATGGATTAATTGAACAATTCTAAACACCTGGTCATTATTGAATATAAGAATAAATTGAATGTGAATGAAGAATAATGCGAACAAATTGAGGTCAAAATTAATCCCAAAAAAACGAAGTAATGAGATTCTCAAGAGGTCGGAAAGCAAATTTAAGAGTAAGAGAGAATTATCTAGAACAGGTGCAAGCAGTGTATAGTATGTAATAGGGTGGTATTTTAGAGGAAAATGGGCAAAGTGGACTAGGGACATCAGACAAAGAACTTCGATAGTGAAAGACTCATAAAATAAGAAAAAGATGGCTGTTACGCCAAGTATGTACGAGTATTTGAAGAAAATATTAGTGAAAAACCTCCATTTGGAGTGTGACACTTCATAAAAATGTTACCTGGTCTTTGAGGCAAGAGAATGAGTGTAGATCGGAGGCCTTTGATACGTTAGTTAGGCAAAAAATGAATGAAATAAGGTGGACATAGAGAAGACAAACGTTGAATTTTTAAATTGGGGTGGACGAAGAGGGAAAATTTTGGAGGTAAACTTAAAAAAAGCATAACACATGCGTGAAGTAAATATTGAAGAGTGACAGATGATAAAGGTCTTGATAGAAGAGAAAATGTTATGTTAACGGGGTAGAGACGGATGAATAGAAAAGACTTTTCAGACAGCATGAAGACGAAGAAATGAAGGATGAAAAAAGGTAGGGTAAATAAAGAGGAAGTTTTCACGATACGCAGGATACAATAGTCGTTTAGAGACCGAAGTCTACCTTCAGTAGGCGTAACGCATGAATTAAATGAAGTGAATGGAAATACGGAGTGTAAAAAGTTCATCAATTGTAATCTCATGCTCATTCACAGTAGGAGCACATAATAACCAAAACTGAAAATAATTAGAATACTCTTTAGAGGATTAAACAGTTTAATTATTCCTGAATTTTGAAGTAGGATAAATATTAAGGAATGAGCATTCATTCACAATTTCTCAAAACACGTAGCCAAATAACACTTGGTCAGGAGTATCGTCAGAGCATTTAATATCTGGCCAAGCCAGTCTTTTATCAGTTTAAACTTTCTTTTAGAAAAAAAATTTCGTCCTCGGATTTAAGTGATCATTGATATCGCAGAAGTAGAAATTAAATAAAATAAAAATGCATCCAGCAGAAATTAAATCGCTTCATATTTTGCATCTCCATCTTCCAAATCAGTGTACAAAATCACATCTACTTTTCATCTTCATCGGAGTTTCAACCCGACGATTGGTCAAGTGTAGCGCTCCGCGCCCTCGATTGCAGACTCCCATCCTTCCTGATTGTTTTTCAATCAACATCATTCTTGGCTTGCCCCAAATATTTGTTCCTTGGTATTCCTTATAGCACATTCTGATTTCCTTCCTTATTACGTCCATAAAAAATCAATGATCTCACAAAGTTTTCCCCACCCATCCGTTTCTTCTTTTCTTTATCGCTGTCCGTGTTTTCTATTCCTCATCTACTGCTCGGTATCAGTTTTTGAATACTGTTTAATCTCTTCATTTTATCTTCAGCACACCCATTACCAGCACCACATTTCGAAGGATCTTTTCCTACCTCGTCTCATTTTACAATGGTTAAAAGACATACTAATTTGCTTTGAGCATGATAGTTCCCTGATTGTGGTACGCCACTTCTTGGAGGTATTTGAAATGCATCGAACTCATTTAAAGCAACATTATCCATCGTCATCTCTATTCTGCACATTTGATTTTAGAATTCTTTACATTTAGGTTCATATTAGCGTGCTTAGTACGTGGAAGATCGATCAAAAGTTTTAGAGATTATTTTTTTAGCCTCGCTCTGTCTTCCATGCACTAAAATATTATTCTCTGGAATCACACTTCCCAGGGATGTCGCAGCATGTCATTGCGATGTTTGGCTCATGCCAAGAACACGCCGCGGCGACTACTCAAGTTCCCATTAGGAATAGTTAGAAAGTTAACGTTGGCGCAGCTATCAAAATGTTAGGGTGAAAAAGTGCAGCCCTTTCTCGGATTGTGCTTGCGCGCGGTTAGTGGGTGGATAAATGGCTAAAATTAAATAAAAAATTTTCTCCCACTTAACTTCTCTCACACATATCCACCCGGATCCTCTTCTAATTGCTCCCGCCTCTTCATAAGTAAAGAAACCGAAAGGCAGAGTGTGGGAGAGGATTTTCTCCCTTTGGCGTAATCCGCAAAATCCCTTCCTCCTCGAAAGCCAGGATCCCCTCTTCCACCCGACACCTCCGCCCTTCCCATCGGCCACCGCGCCTGGCGCGTTTTCTCCACCCCGCCCCCGCGGTCCCCCCCACCCAATTTCTTCCCCTTCCACCATACCCCTCACACATTTTGCCTTTCCTCCTCCCATTCCCGCCCTTCCCTCCCCCTCTCTTTCACCCTTCCGGATTAGCCCCTGCAGAGGAGGGGGCGGGCGGGGGGATGTGGAGGGATACGCAGCCGAGCCGTGTTAAGGGCGCCCGGAGGAGAGACCAACGTCCCAAGTATGCATATATACACCCAAGTATGTACATACGTGTGAGTGCATGCATATTACATACACAATAGAATACCTCTATTTATGCATGAATGTGGGTACACACTCTCATATAAAATCATGATGCAGACATAAACGTATATGAATTTGATGGCACAGGCGTGAAAAACAAGGCATAGAACGCATTAAAAACTATAGATCTATATATGTCCGTATGTGCATATGTATATACATATTTATGTACACACAAACACAGTAATCAACCCGAAGGTCAGTTTGGTAGGTTTTTTGGTGGTGGAAGTTTTATGGTGATTCCCCAATACTTAGCCCTATACGGCGTGTGAAATTTACACGTAAGGGCAGGGGGCTTTTCCTTGGCAGGGGGTCTTCCCTTGTGCCGGTTATAGCTTCTCAGGAAGATCTGGTACTCGCAAAATCACAAAGCTTGTGTGGAGCTGAGGGTGCCCAGAGAGGATTTGCCGGGAATCGAACCCGGTCAGTAGTCCAGGGGTAGAGCGTTGAGCGACCCTATTATATAAATATATATATATATATATATATATATATATATAATTTATATATATATATATATATATATATATATATATATATATATATATACATTCAAACACGAAAACCCCCCATATGGCGAAAAAATATTCATTCACAAGGACATAGATATAAGGAAAGGGATAGGAAAATATGTAACGGACAAACACAGAAGAGGTGGGGAAGGCGGAATCAGGCAAATCACGAGCGTAAAAATATTTCCTTGACCGGGATTTGAACTCCCTATCTTTCCACTTACCGGGCGGATGCTCTAACCACTTGAGCTATCGAAGAAACTTAGTTTTCCTCTGAGATTTGCTAGTCTTGTAGCAACCAACCCCACCTCTCCTGTGTTCATTATATATGTTCCTATCCCTTTTCCTTATATCTATTTCCTTGCGAATAAATATATATAGTATGAACGTATACATAATATATATTAGGATGAGAGAGATTTTCTCGTCGGGTGGTAGTGTGACGACGACGGAAATTGAACGTTCGCGCTCACGAAGTCCAACAATGAGTACAAAGCACTCCAGAACGCACGTAAGCCTTCAAAGTTGGCTCCCGTCAATGGAGGGAATAAAAATAAAAGGTATACAAAAGTCTTCCTCGACTCTCTCAGTGCTCATGACCGACGAAAAGCGCGGTGGTAAGAAATAATGGGTGTTCAAGCCACAAATTGCGTTGACCGTACGTCCGCTGGAAACGTGCCTCGGGGAAAATATCTTTCGAAGCTCGAGCCGAGGTGGGTTGTAGTTAGGTGATAGGTGTGATAGTTCGGTGATCGTTAAATTTGGGTAAGCCGTAAACACCGGCGATTTGATTGCTTGAAAATGAACCACTTTGTAATAAAACGCACTTTTTACAACCTCGACCGGTTTGAACGCCATTTTCAGGTGGTTATTTCACTGTAAAAGCTGTAGTTAAATTACTCTTAAAAATGGCATCGGTACGTTAAACCCAGTCCATTTACTGTAAACCTTGAAACATTAACAACTTATTCACTTCCAAATACGTCACAATTCCACAAATTGTGGATTTGCCGGAAACCAGGCCAGGATTTGCAATTGAGCTAGTGTGGGATCGCCATATTGCATGAAATGACGTCCCTTGGCGTATTTCAATTGAATTGAATTTTCAGAAATGTATTACATTTTACATTTCATGCTAAATTATATGCTTTATTATACTTTCTATCATATCACTTTTTCTTTTATATTACACTTTATATTTCTTCAAAAAAACATAAATACAGTTACCAACCCGATTGTTAGTTCCATAAATGTTGGTGCAGTTCACCAAGTACTATGTCCGGCGGTTTGACAAATTCACACAACAGGGTATGGGTGTCAGATCATTTCCCTAAGATGGTTTCCCTAGTAGTTCGGGTATCCGAAAAATCACGCATATCTGGTGAACCAGAGGGTTCCCAGAGAGTCTTGCCCTACTGTATTCTTCATATTATATTAAATTTTATATTACATTATTATTTATATTTCATTTCATAACAGTACATATTTATTTTACCTGATATTTTGCTTTTGCTAATCTAATTTGAATAAACAAAACCATAATGAAATTATTAAAGATAATTAGGGAGACAAATAGTTATAAAATACTCTCGAACTAAATAATGAATAAGTTACTAAGGTTACTTTTGCCTTCGTGTAACTCGTGATCTGGGGAAAAACATCAATACACACATCGACGTAATCATCAAGTGGAAAATTATTAGGTATCTGGTTTAATAATTAACATTATTTCCTTTAATTATTTGTATAAAATTAGTTTCTCCCATTTGGCAACGCTGAAAACAAAATAATTCCCAGACGCAAAAAACGCATTAATTGGAGTGTGATAGAATTGCTCACTCACTATCACCACTATTTTTGTGCGTTTCCGTAATTAGTAAACTTAACCTAGTGTGAGAGCAAGTTCACGAGTGAGGTGGTGCATGGCGTTTTATACAGCGAGTGAATTCGATAAGTCTATCGCATTCGTTATGTATATAAATGCAACCGAAAGACAATCATCGCCACCGATAAACCCAAACCAAAAATTATCAGCCGCGCAACCACAGACCCAACCACCAACCAGCTTCCCGAAAAGTCTCAATTGCCCATTACCTGTTTGCTCACTGAAGCGATAATTTGTTAATCGAATGACTGTAGACAACTACCTCAACAAGAGTCCTAAACAATTCATCCTGCGCCTCGAAAGCAGGTTTAAAAAATGCTCGTTTGTCGGGTCTGTGAATATTAATATCCATATATTTATTTCATAATCGCGTAAACTATTTAAGCTTCTCTTGGTAATTATTCATGCATGTGCATCAATAAATCCAAAAATAAACGTATAACAAGCCATGGAAAGATGGCAACACCGGGAATAAACAAATTTCGTTTCCCGATGCAGGCGTGCGTAAGTTATTCCCAGATTGTTTCAGTGGGCGAAAATTAAAGGGTCGCCGTTATTGTGATCATTGCAATGCATATAAATATATATGGAATCTCTGTAAAAATAAGAGCTTGCTAGAAATAGTTGAACGATCATGCATAGATAATTTCTAGGATGTGAGATTTTTTGGTATCTCTGAACCTGATTGATATCAGGGTCATTTGCGAATATTTTTGATTCATAAAATATTTTACTTTTTTCGCCCTTTGATTTCCCATGAAAATAGAAAACAAAATACAGGATTATGAAGCATACATACGCCCAGAAAGTGAGAAAACGATGAGGTTTATCAAGAAGTTTCAATTTCTTGCGGTATCAATCACAATCCATTTCTCAGGGCGACATATCTGTCGTTATCAATCACGCTGGACCGTCATTGATAGACATTTTCTCAAACGAATTAAGTTTCGTTTCGTAGAAAAATATTTTTTTTCAGGCAAAATGCGCGTCCCATTAAAGACTTTGACTTTAATGAGCGCGTATGCTCAAAATGCTATGCGATATCCCGGCCATTCTATTTATAGCTTTTGCGTAAGAGGATTCACTGCAGCCCGCTGTTATAACAGGCTTCCATGGAGCTAACCTCTGGACGTGTAATCTACATTTATAAAGGATTTCCGCATAAATTTATACAGGTATTTTTTGCTTTATTGAGTAAAATATTGTAAAAATAGGTACGGGAAGAAAATGTGAGCCATCCCATGCAAATAGCACTGTTTCTCCTTCTTCTAATACATTTTTAATTTTTACGTCGATCTTGAAATTAATAATAATTTAGTCCCATTGGGGAGTAATTCTAAGGAATAAGAAAAACTACGATGCTGACATTAAATAAAACAAAAACCTCCACCCAAAGGGAAGAAAAATCTATAAGGGCATGACAGCTGAAAGAAGTCAGTGCAGAAGTAATCAATACCCGCTGCCAAGCGAGTAGTGACGCTCGTATGATATCCACAGCTAAACAACAAGCCAAGAACAAATGCGTCTGCTTTTCATACAATCAACCATGTCATCACATTTCAAGAAGTATTGTTCGTCTCGACCTTAGAATATAAGAATAGCCAGTAGAATACGAGTATGGCTACGGTGGCCGCAATATGGGCCCTGAAGTACCTTCGAGGGCGATTTGTACATAGGAGCCAAGGGATTTAGGTTGCTCTTGCTGCCGTGAAAATTCTGACTGTGCTATTTGGAGTTCGGTTGCGCCCTAATCCTTCCCGAAATTAAAGTTTGCTACATCTTTAATCCGGGGCGAATGTCTCGGAATGTTTATAGTCGACTCCTGCATTATTCTGTGATTATCCCCAGAGAACCCGCAACAGTCCAAGTTCTCCGAGCTGCGCCAATTGAAACATAACGCGGAATTTTGGATTGCTTCGCTCGTCTGCAGAGAAATACTATTTTGATGGATACTGTGTGGATATTGATGAAATATTGTGACACGTCACAACACCAGTCCTGAGTAGGCAGATGCAGTATCAGTAGTCACTCTCCTCATCCACATCAGCAATTTTCACATGATACTCGATAAATAAATAGAACACTACGCACAAAAACATAGGTGTATATATCTACAAATATATATTTTTCTATATAACATTTGGACGGCGCAATAGAACTTAGAATAAAATAGATAACACGTAAGGGGTCTGACTTGAAGAAGGCCTCGGAGTAGGCCGAAAGCTTAAACAATCTACAATGTGAGTGTCCTTTTACGTGTTAACTATTTTATTCTGTGTTCTATTGTGCCGCCCATATGATATATAATAATATAAATATATACATATTCATATGTGTATATATATATATATATAGAGTCTTAACTAATCTTCTGAGAAAGACGGAGCTCAATTCCGTCGAAATTATCAAGAAATAACGTATGAGTGTTCCTTTTATGTGTTCTCATATTGTGTGTTGCTGTCAAAGTTTTTTATTTAACACTTCCGTGTTACTTCGAAGAAATCATCTGTATAGATTAATATATATATATATAGATTAATATATATATAGATTAATATATATATATATATATATACATACAGCCATAAAAACAGTAATCAACCTGAAGGTTTGTGGTTGAAGGTTGGTAGGTGATGGTAGAGTTCATACACATGCACACGCACATAAATATACTTGCAAGCATAGACGAGATAAATTGAACTATTAAGGCCACAGACACTCTTTCATAAAACAGATGTGTGATGGGAAAAGAATAATTAAAGTTTAATTTGGAAGAAGTGAGAATTTCGAAAACTTTGCAAGTATAACGGGTCGTATATATAAATGTATGCTCATAAACACACATGAATATAAAATCTGCACAAGACATACAATATTTTAAAACTAATGTTTAAATTTATATCAACTAATTCATACTCATATGTATGCATTTGCATGAAAAAAGATCAAATGAATACGCTCTAGACACTAAAAAATACCCCGTGGGTATAGGTTCGGGAAAAGCAAGTCCCTCCGTACTTTGATTATTTACTCTAGTAGCTCCCAGACCGTCTTTGGGTTGAGTATTTGAAAGTGACTGCAGTCTCTCTCTTCATTGACTGTACGTTTCATGGAGGATGTCAAGTGGCTCCTCCTCACTTTTCGCTTTCTTATCCTTGTTAAATCCCCTGAGAGAGAGACTTTCAGAAGAGAAGATTGAGAGGGAATTAAGGCGTAAAAGACAAATATGCATCACACACCGACTTCATTAATGATCAATGGTTCTTCGGAAGAGGCACAAGTTTATTATTTCCAGGAACCTTTATATCCATTTCCTGAACTCAAAAGATATCGAAAAGGAAAATGCTAGAACCCATTTCTCACTAGAATTTGATGAGATAAGGTAACTATTTCTGTAAAAGAGTCTTCGTTCACCGGATGAAGCTACTGAATAACAATGAATGTAGTCATAAAAAATAATTATTTTTTTGGTGTGAAAATATACTTGAAATGTGGGGAAAAGAGTTAGTATTTCCTAATTTTTTAGAATATTTAATTATTGTTTCATCTAACCAAGGATACGAAAAATTAATCGGTTAACTCTAAGGCGGATTTTTCCAAAATATTTCGTCTCTTTCCCTCCGAAATTCATTGAAAATCCATTTCCGTTCATGATGACTGCGCCCGTATTTAAATGAAGAAGACATGCGCTGAAAGCTATAATGCGGTCCTTTTGTTTTGGCAATTTTCAATGCTTTCGGAACGACGGAAACGAGTTTCTCGTAACAGTTTCCAATGTTAAAAGAAATTCATGATCAATGGAATTGTGTACACTGAGAAGACCATCAGTGCCGATTGATATTTAAATTACCGTCAACGGCATTTGTAAAGGCTAAAAGTGTATAGGCAAAATATAATATCATTTCTTGTGAATGGAATGGGTTCAGGCGTCAATTTGTTGAAGAAAATCAGAAAATCAGGTCAGGTCATATCAGAAAAAAAACTTAGTTATTCCATATATATATTTATTAAACACGACCACATTTTCAACTTACAAAGTCATCCTCAATAACAAATATATATATATATATATATATATATATATATATATATATATATCAAATGAGGAAATACTAGAAATGGTGGGGGAGGAGAGGGGTTTGTTGAGAGAAATCCTATGGAGGCAGGAAAAATGGATGAAAGGCGTATTGAGCGGTAATGGAATGTTGAAGAGTGTAATAGAGGGGAGGATGTTGGACAAGCGAGGAAAGGGCAGGAATAGGATAGGGATGTTGGACGGGATGAAGGGAAGAAGGAGGTACACGGAGATGAAGAGGGACCTGATGTAGATTAGGTTGCTGGATTGGGTTTCGTTTGGAGTTACAAAATGTTTATTTGATAGTCGTGTCCATCCAAAAACCTACCTTAACCGGTAGATTACCTAATAATATATATATATATATATATATATATATATATGTATAGTCACTTTCTTGGAAAACCCACGAATGTGTACAATAATGTAAATTCACTAAATAGTCATAGCAAACACAGAAACTAAAACATATAAAAGAGGGACACTCTGGTTCTCGAATTTTCGGTGGTTTTCGGACCTTTCTCAAGAGGAATTAGGAACTGAATTCCTCTTGAGAAAGGTGGTTGCACCACCAAAAATTCGAGAACCAGTGAGTCCCTCTTTTATATGTTTTAGTTTCTGTGTTTGCTATGACTATTTAGTGAATTTACATTATATATATATATATATATATATATATATATATTGGAATAACTAAGTATTTCTTTTCTGGTATCATTTTTTGCGGTAAAAATAATTCGGCGTCAACTTTTACTATTTGTAACATAAACAGTTTCTTGTTATTCTGTACACGATGTAACGATGTACATTGTTAATTTTTAATGAACAATTTCACTGTAGAGTTATCAATGACTTTGGGCATTTCGTATTGTTTTCTCACTTTTTAATCTTCCTGCACATGGTAAAAGCTGGGTACTGCCTGAGTTACTTCCAAATTCTAAACTCAACTAGCATTTAAACTTGCGTGTATGAGCGTACGAGAGTGTGAGGATTTTATTGAGGATATCCGCTGGGCCCCAGCATTTTTTCTCTCCAATATCAACGCCATGTCTGTGGCCTGATGTTCACTCCCTTTTTCCTGAGGCTTTTGGTCTCGCAAAAGAACAAAATAAAAACACGGCTCCTCATCACTTGAGCCGGACTCGGCCTTTTCTCCTCACACCTCCTCGCCCCCGCAACGGTCGCTTCGCAGACCCTTCCCCCTCACCCTGAACATACCTACCACCGAGCCCGCATTTCTTGCAAACGACGACCCGGGGAGAGAGAGAGTGAGAGAGGAGGGAGGGGGCGTGGCAGCGGCGGCTTCCCTGCTCAAACCTCACCCTCTGGCCTTCTCAGTCAACCGGGCTCGGGGCGAGGCCTGCGAGAAAGGGGAGAGAGAGAGTGCCGAAAGTGGAAAAGGTGGGAGAGGAAAGATGTAGCGTGGTCGGGAGGAGATGCGTTTACAATGGGACGGAGTTTCCTCCTCTCTCCGCCTCCACCCTCCCCTCAACCCGTACCCTTCGACTCATCTCATACCACTCCTCCGACACACCACCCCCCCGCACCAGAGGAGGGAACCACCAACCCTCACCTCTTCCCCCACCCACTCCTACCCTCCTCTCGCAGAAGCTAAGCCCCTCGTCGCAGTGAAACAATCCGTGAGCGGCGGCCCTGACGGGGGCAAAAGAAAATATTCCTCAAAGGAAATGAAAAGAAGAGGATACACATTTCAAGGGGAGATCCTGGTCGGGCGTTCGACCATTTGGCCCATCCAGGGCTTTGTCGCAGCTTCTCTCCACAATTCACGGGGGTGAAGGGAGCGAGACACGGAGAATGAAGTGAAAGGAGTACGAAAAGTACAGACTTACTTTGTTAGTGCTGTGAAGCCGGTATACCTCGCTTCCTTCTCAAAATGACGAGTGACATCTGAACGCTATATCACACGCATACAAGCACCTATACATATTCAGGGACCAATAAGTGCCCAAAGGGGAAAACATATTCATAAAGATTCACAGGTAGGGTAAGGATGTGGATTGGATGCATGTTTGATGGGCAAGGTGGAAGGAATAAAATTTCAGTCAGTAGAGAAGATCCTGAACAGAAAATAGAACCATGAACCAATCAATTCATATTATGCCGGAACGATGGTCCACTCTGTTCAGGGTATCGGACCAGCAAACCAAAGGTCCGCGGTTTGATTCTCGGTTTAGACAATTTCTTTCTGTGTCACAGTTTCACAAGTAACATGATGGAAGTCCTTCATGATGAAAGAGGACACTTTTCTGAAGACCTGAAGATGTTACGCTGTGTCGAAACCTAAGTAGACATAGAAAAACAATTCTTTGTGGAAAAGCAAAGTGTCTCCTTTCATCAATTTCTTTCAGTCTGAAATCTTCTTCCTTCCATTTCGACCCATAACTGTGTGCTCATCTTTTATACTATATATCTCCCGTCTATTTCATTTCCTGCTATAGTTGAGATACACACATACATACGTTACATACATATCACATATGATCAAGTAAGCGACCAAGGTACGCAGGCGTCAACATAAAAACTAATGCCAATTTTAATTCCTTTGATTCATATTCAGCTCCCAGCTTTACTCTTTGTAGGCGAAGTCTTTCCTTGTTTTTCACATAAAAATTATCAAGCTCATCCTTAAAAAGTCGTTAAAGCAATTGTTCTAGTTCCTGAAATAAAAAAACAGATCATGGAAGAGGAAGACAATTACCAAATCTCGGTTGCCATAGAGATTTTAGCAAAAAGAGACAATCGGAGCTAATTTTCCTTTCCTCAAAGAGGCTTAATATAAATAAGTACCTGTCAAAGTAATCTCCACCCCAGATGATTCTGATGGTTGATGATTAATCTTTGACGCTCGTTCTTTGGTAGTGAACAACACCATCTTTGTTATAATATTTTCCTTTCCCGCCAAAGGTCAACCAAACTAATTGGACCATAGCCTATAATCATTTTAATAGTAACGGGTGAAAGCAATCAAAACACAATCTTTGATAATATTGCAGCAAATAGCAACTAAATACGATGCACAATACCTATCGATTTTGCTCGCAAGCATGTTTTTGGTAGGAGAATGATATACACAAAACGCTTTAAGACTCGTCTCGATATAAATCTTCTCTATAAGTCTTTATGACTAATGAAATAATAATACTGTAGTATTTGCATAGTTATTTACAAGGATGAGGGGATAAATCATATTTTAACCGTGTAAATACTTTTCATTTACTTTTTGTCCATGTATAGTCTTTCTCGAGTTGATGATGTTGATCTTGGATGCACGACGACCTAAGGCAGGAAATGAAAATTACAACTACAAACATTCTCATGAGACTATGCCGAGAGGGCATTAAAAACCGCTTTTACTCATTCACACGGTATTCACGCAAATAGAAATGTCTTTAGTCTCGCAGCTTCCCTTAGCTTTGTTTACGGAAGTAATGTAATTCAAAATTGGGATTGTCCGTCATTATACTTTTTGCTGTGGTTTCAGCCTGACTGAAAAAAATTTAAGCTTAAGAACTTACTTTTTTTGGTTTTTGGAATATTGTGTTTGACGGGGGATAAATGATTTACTTATCACGTATTTATGGTAGAGGATTGCTACGAAGCTACAATGATCATTCACAAAACTAATCATTTAACATAGGATATAAAGGTTATATCATTCAATCAGAGGCTGTATTATAGCTTAATTTGCACGCCGAAAACTGATGTAAGTGGAACACTGTATTTTAATGGAAATGAACGGCTTGGCATTTCATATTTCCCAATGCATTCACATTTCTTACACTATCCCTTCGTATAGAAGATATTCAACATATACGAGTAATCGTAATTATAACACAATGTACACTTAAAAAAACTGTAATACAAAGATTTTTTTTCGATATTGCTCCATATACGAGGGCATATATTTTAATTATGGCCTCATGTGAAAAATTAAATGTCTCTCTCCTGAAATATATACTATGAAAATGAAGTTACAACACCATTTCATTTCTCATAATACTTGATGAATCGACTTGTACTCGTACATAAACCACGAAGCGATCGATACACGGTAGCATTTTAACGATTCTTGGCTTTAAATTTCCTTAGAGTGAACTGATGATACATGTATAAGTACTAAAAGAGAAACAAAAACACTTTCTAACGTCCGCAGTTGCCACACCCCAAATATTAACAATACAATACACCTTCGGAGAAAAATAATTCAGTAACGATGTGAAACGCTTCGCTGAAACGTTCTAATGTCGCACTTGATTTTATTCAAACCGCATGCCATATGTAATGATTGATCTCTTTTATTTTCTTGAGTTTACCGATTAATAAAAGCGGGCCAGGCGAATGCATCCGAAGCGATTCGCAACCAGAAGTCGGCAGCGTCCACCCTCCCCTTCCCTTCTGATCTGGGGGTCCCTCGCCCTAGGGGACCGTCGCCTCCAGGGAAATCAAATGTAACTCGAGTTCCCTCGAATCCCGCGACGCTTTCCCAGGCTCTTCGTTTGTCGCCGCGATATTTTGGGACGTCCTACGTTCCCAGCCATATTAAAGTGAGCAATAGCATATTTTACATCTAATGCCATTTTCATATTTCCCGGAGAGGGAAAGCAGCCGAGCAGGTGGCATCTCCGCCCGCTCCGTCGCGATTCTTGGGAGGGCACGTGAAATTTGATTCTCCGTATCAAATCCGATCGGATTTTGGTCCGCAATCATCGAAAGTGATACCGCTGGAGGGCGTGGATGTGATTGAATCGGTGTCGGTTCTTAGGATAAATATTAACAGCAACTTTACTTGAAATTTGCACGGTCGAATATGGAATGGATGAGCTGGTGAAAAACTGGCATCGTTTTGACGTAATATAAGCGGTAACCATTTAATATTTAGAAAGAATTGGCACGCTGCTCTCGTCCAACTCTATTTAGACTAATTGCTAAGATATTTGGAACGCTTACCATTCGTGCTTGCTAAAGGGTTCTACGCAGTAGGTGCAGTAACATTTGCAGAAAATATTTAAATATGACAACTTCACTGCAATTTTTTTTTCAAAATTATTTTTGGAAACTTAATGGGCGAGTCATTTCCGTTTTCAATTCTTAAAATGGCGTCGTTTGGTAAACAAGAACAATGTGATCATCAATTTTCCTCACTTGAGTGGTTTGACACCAATTGAAATTCTTCTTCAATTGAGTGAGAGGCATGCGGTTATGGATGTAAAAAATGCGCGTGCGTAGATGCGGCAGCTCGTAGTAGGCCGGACTTTGTGTGACAAAGAAGCCAAGGAGCCTCGACCACGTACCGGTCGGGTTTTCCAGGGGGCAAAATCGACCCCTACAGAAGCGCTCTTTGAGGCCATGGGATCATGGAGTCGACATTTCGGAAAATTCCTACGTTCACAGGGAGATTTTGTGGAGAAATAGCAGAAACTTTCTGGTGTTAGTATCTCGTCAAAAACAAATAAGTAGATCTCAAAACTCAAATGCGCCTCTTACTTTGATAGTGCTTAAGGATTTTATGAAATCTCACTCCAAGCTGCCTCGAAAAGATTAAATAGCGCGAATATAATTACGAAGAGAGAATTGACTACGTTCGATATTGAAATGAAACATACATGCATACATTACTTCTGGACGGTCTCCTATGCTACATTTTTTCACTTGACAAGCAGTGACATACTTGGGTAGGAACCGAATAGTCCGGCAGGCGTAGCTAATGCATCTGGTCAAATTCCGGCCTTTTAACCTTGCAACGTAATTATGCGTACAGTAAATGGAAGCGATAGAACAGAATCTGACCCTTCTACGGATGCTAATTAGATGTCGTTGGGACAACAGTTCAGTTCGACATAAATACGAGAGGAAAATCATGAACTAATTTCGTCAGCTCATACGGGAACAAGCTGGTCAAGATTTTTGGTGCAGCCCTTCTTTCAATTCTCTAAGTGTGAATTACTCGTCATTGCGGTTATACTTCCATTAGATAATAAATATCTGACCTTTCCATCGCGAAAATAATGTAAATAAGAAATTGTCTACAGAGAAGGGGTAACCTAGAATAGCACATGAGCTACAATACTAAAAGCTCATTTTCGATTCACATCGGTCACTGTGCCTGTTTATATTAGCCAAGATTTTGTGTTGCTCAATAGAGAATTAATTTGAAGTTCACCTCTAGGTCATCAAAACTGGTGGAATTTTCACTAAACATAACAGTCTGAATTATACCTTATTTATCAACCCAACAATGGGCTGTTTTCCATTCAGCGAAGTCGTTTACGCAGAAACACATATAAAAGACGAACACAAGTTTAGTGGGGAAAGTGGAATGTGCGGATTCCAAGCAAAATAGTTTTTTTTGGTAGAACCCGAATCACAGACCTCCGACTCGCTAGGCTGATGGTTTTTCCTGTATGTTTTCAAACATGTTACACTACATTAAGTCCCTCTTCAATTTCGCATACTTCCTCCGTCTCTTTATTCCATCCTACACCCGTGTTCTATTCCTTCCCCGCCCTCACTTGCCTAGGATTCTCTTCTCTATCCCAGTCTTCAACCACATACATGCATATACAACACATTTACAACACTTTTTTTTACAATAATTTTTTTTGCAATTCATCCGTCAGATCAGGGAGTCGATTTTGACTCACCCTGAATATATACACTCACACATTCCATTCATACACCAAACCCGCCAAATGGTGAACACATTCATTCATATGGGAATGGATATAAGGAAAACGGATAGGAAC
This sequence comes from Hetaerina titia, assembly GCA_037158775.1. Taxonomy (NCBI): domain Eukaryota; kingdom Metazoa; phylum Arthropoda; class Insecta; order Odonata; family Calopterygidae; genus Hetaerina; species Hetaerina titia. Next base: position 59,801,146 of record CM073771.1, read on the forward strand.
ACATATAAAAGCTTGTAATCTGCTCGATTCCACCTTCCCAATCAATCCTGTGTTCGTCTTTTATATGTTTTCCTATCCCTTTTCCTTATATCTATTTCCATTTGAATGAATAGATATATTTTTTTTAGCAATAAGTTTAAAAGTTTTTATATATCATAACGATATTTGGGGAATATGAGAAGTCTCTTCAGCTAAGTTTCTGTGCCTGTCCTCAGTGAAAACCGATCCATAGTAAAGTGTATGTAATTATTAGTGGTAACTCATCATAACTTCTCGTTTAAAATCAAAAATGAATTAAATAAATCGAAAACAAATAAATGTATTCTTATAAACAGGAAGATGTCAGAGTCAACTCCGCAGCCCGTGGTGACTCGAGGGTGCATTCTTTTGATTCACCGCCCTTTCCTGCCCAATGCACCCGTCACGGTGACAACACGACTCACCAAGGCCACGGTCGGAACGATTTCGTGGTCATTCGGTTTTCCGTTTTTTTTGTGACACCTCACTCGGGCTCCCAAACGTTCGTTTCTCCAGCAAAAAAAGATAGCGAGTAATCTTTACCGTCGGAAACCTTGAGCGCTCGTGAATGTCAAGATCCTCGACCTTTCCTTCCCCCTCCCTCCGACACGGAACGAACAGGGATGGATGATGGACCAGGAAGCGCAAAAACAGGAGACCGTAGCCGATGACCCGGCTCATTTCCTCGCCCAAATTTCGTCCGATGTGCCGCCTTCCATTTTCCACGCCGCTTCCTCCAGGGGAAATGGAACGGAAACGCTGATGCCGTCGATGGGACGAGACCTCTATCCAGGCACCGGTACTTAGCGGAAATCTCATTCGCGTGGACGATAGTGGACACCAAATACACTGCGGAGGATCCAAGTGAGAAGAGGAAGAAAAGGGAAATTTCCCCACTTGAGGAATCAAGTCATTCAGTGCTTGCTAATTCCAAACTTGAAGTCAACTTTTGGTTCATCACTAATTAATGGTAGCGCTTTTGAAGAAATAATTATCATACCGTTTATAAAATGACTATTGACATTTTGACTGCCTATTTTTCGACGAATATTATGTATTGCATCAAGAAAACTAGGGAAAGGACTTCCCCTGATACTGAATTTCTAAGTCTTCTAAAACACTTCTACTTAACCTAAATTTGTTTAAAAATATAATTAAATTATTCAGTTCTTCATACTTTCAGCACGTCCTAATTCCTACCAAAGAGCATATCATTGAACTGTACTCCACTTGCTGACTCTTCCTCATGTCCGTCTCACCCTGTCCATCGTCAGACCTCACCATTCCAGTACCTATACAAATATCAGTCTCCAAACGCTATCCCATAATTAAGCATGTGAGAGATATGATCAATTGAAAGCATAGCGTGTTAGCCCAAGTAGGCAGTGAACCAGACAGGATGCAATAACTTTGAGTTTCCATAGAATACAATTTTTATTAAAAACTTTTTTCACTACATTTTAGCATCATCTGGACCAATAGGTAGCCAGTGGATAGAACGTTCCGTTAATTCAAAGGAGCCTTAAAGAAACATCTCACTAACTGACTTTGTTTTTCAATACCAAATTATTAAAATATGGCAGACCATTAGAAAACCTCACAAATAAATAAAATACCACTCATTTTTCAATGCTTTTGCACCATTACCTGATGGTCTTTATTTATTTGTTTGGTTGTGCAAAATTTTGCAGAAAATAATAATTTGTAATGGCAGAAGGTTACTAAGTGCAAGTCAAAGTAATGCCCCTGGGTATTCCAACCTTTACCTAAGATGAGCGGATTTTTTCGAGTGTTTGATCATTCTGGGAAAACAGAGCCGTCACAGGAAATCGTAATACTTCCCCAATTCCCGACCCTTATGTCTGAATTACATGCTATGTGTTTCAGAAGGTACTAGTTGAAGGCTTACCTCCACAATATATCTTTAAGTTGATTCAAGAGGTTTCGTTTTTTATTCGTAAGAATAAAAAATACATAGGCATTTTATGTTAATGCACAGGCATCGGACAGGTTATGTTGATAATCAAACAACGAATTGTTAATACAAGAACCGTATGCCCACAGGTAATTTCAAAGGTCGGATATAACTCTTCTTCCTATTAAATCACACCTGTGGTTGTCTCGCCCCCCACACAAGAGATGTCAATCGGGAAAGAAGTGTCATCGCACTGCACGCGGCGGAGACGAGTGAACGGTTCCCTTTTTTATCCCACCCACACCCTCCCATAACCTCCTCCACCCCACACACACCTCCTTGCCACCACCCTCTACTCTGACGCAACAATCAATCACTCCAGACGAGACTAGTGTTCCGAAAGAGCGGATCCGAAGGAAATTCTCCGTTCGAAGGGGGGAGGAGCCGTAAGTCAATCCCTGAAATCGCTGAAACCGGAGTATGCTAGGATTCCTCCGCACAAAACGAATAGCAGATCTCAAAAGCCGCAAATCAAGACCAGAGACGTATCGAGCGTACACCCATGAGACGCAATGTGAGAACACGCCTTTCTCTTTCCACCATACAAAAGGTGGATGTCATTTGAAATCTCTCCCCCCCCCCCCGGTACTACGGTTGCTTTTTTGAGGGAAATTTCAAGAATAGTTTGGGTGGCATAATATGATACGATTTGGTTTAGGAAGGGTCTCTTATTTCCATGAAAACATTTCAAATGTTCACTACTCTTTCCGAAATGTCATTACCGTTTTTTAAACTTTCTCCGATCGTGCCAATATTTACGATATCTTAGCGGTATTTTCAAAGATTCAGATCAAAATTTCTTTAACTTCACTGCCCATATAAACTTTTCGCCTATTGATAGTCATTATCCTGTATCAACGAATTTATGACTCCATTGGTGTGTTTACTGTCTTCTTGTCAAACCCTTTGCCACGATGAAAAATGGTACATTCCCCCTACCAATTCGATAATTCTTCAAACCTTACTCATCAAACGTAATCACCCGAGCTGCTTGCTACCAATGTGTTTGATGTGGCTGAAGCCTCAACTGCATTGAGATGCAATCTCAATAAAGAGGCTGATTTTTTGCTCATTGCGCCTAGAGTATTTTTGACCACCAGAGTAACACATGAATGCCGCCATGCATGATTCAGATAATTCCTCCCCTCTACCTCATTGTAATAAAATATAATGCATTCGCCAACTGACATCACTTTCGCAACAGCGTCAAATAATTAGCCCATAAAATTTGTCTCTTGTTCACCCTCGCCTACCATTTGGCTGCTTTAATTTAAAATTAAATTTAAAATTTAAAAGGAAGGCCTTAGGAGTAGACAAAATTCATGCGGAACTACTGAAGGATTTAGGGAAATGTGGGAGGAAGGGTCTATATGGACTGATTCGTAGCATTTATGAGGGAGGAATCTGGCTGGAAGACTGTGAGATCAGTGTTAGTTCCTATTCCGAAAACGGGTAAAGGTTACATCATGTGAGGACTACAGAACAATAAGTTCGATTTCCCATGAAGCTAAAATGGTCCGCAGGATCATAAACCAAAGGATGGAGAGCAAGGCGAATGATTACTTAAGGGATGATCAGTTTGGGTTTAGGAAGAGGAGAAGTACGCGTGATGCCAAGCACTACTGATCTGAAAAAAAATGGTCACGATACAATAACGTCAACTAATTATATTCTTCACGATTCCACTGAGAATAATCCAAGTCCCTAAAACTTTACTATTGCCTGAAAACAAATTAAACGTTTTTTCTCTGTTAAAAAAGATAACGAGTGGCCCCTCAAATCATTGGCACTATTAGGGAATATATACCAGGCTCACTTGTGATAAATATACAAGATTAGATCTTCCAATCATTCCTGTGCAATATGATGTATCGTGCTTAGAATAGGCAAAGGAATGGAGGAGAAATTACGGTGTGAATGATACTCGATTAACTTAAATATGGCCGAAAATCGAGGAGGAGTTCAGGAACCATGAACTCAATCAATCAAGTACTCCAAGGTTATAGCACTAAAATCAATAGAAATATATTAAAATCAGCCAAATTGAAAGGAAGAATCTAAATTTCTATTTTTTCGTTGCACTACGGGGAAGCAACCGTTGCAGATACCCGAGAGTAAGTGAAAACTTTTATTTGCCCCGGGAGCAGAATGGCATTGGATTAAATTAGTTTTATAAGAATTGAACAGAAGAAGTACGATAGATACTGAGTGCATACTCAGTTCAATCTGAATAGTTCTTCATATTGAGAACTTCTATCCGGATCAGAAATGGACCGTTGAGAGAGAGGGTCAGGGCAATCGAGCAACTCAAAGAGAAATAAGGAAGATTACAGAAGAGCAGAAAAAAGGTGCTCACATAGATACGCGATCAAATAACGGTATGAGCTAGTTTACTCTGAGCTTTGAAGAATATCATAAGGAAATGATACGAAAAGGGGAAGGGGAAGTAGGAGGGAAGGTTCTACGACGAAGACTACCTTTGTGTAAATACTTGAACTCAATGAACAGGGTTGAAAGAAATAACACTTATTATAGCGTAAAAATATTCGTGCTATATGTGGAAGAATGAATAACGGTAGCCAATCAATCATTGTATTGCAAAACTTATGAAGAAAAGTCATTTTGCAGAGTAGCAATACTTTAAATCTGCGGAGAAACAGTGAACGGTAATACAATTTCGGCAATAGTCTTCTCCCTAGGAAAGGCGCTAGAGATCCACATTTTTCCCTATTTTAATGGGCACATGAGCCACCGGAATAAAAAGTAAATTTGCCACCGCCAGTAAGTGACGCTGACAAAACGAAAAGAAGTAGCAACCAGCAGTGTGGATTTCGGTATTTTTTTTAAAGTTATAAAAATAAAATTTGGGAATAAGAACTCATCGACAAATTGGTGCTCTACTAAAAATTCAAGTCATCATTTTTTTTACTTTTTAAAAGATAAAATTATTATCATTTTGCAATTGTGGCTCACCATTTCATTGGATAAATTTCAAGAAACTGCGGGAGATGCCGCAACAGTAACTTTTAACGGAGTCATCCGCTAACATGCATTTCAATGCAATAATTTCAGAGTGTAAAAATCATTCATTTTATTGAATACTTTAAAGCTAACAGTTTCAGGCTTAACTTTGTGGAATTCCTTCATGGCGAGGGTAAAAAATAAGGAATAAGGAAAACTTTACACTTGCACACACTTTTAATACACTAAGACCATCGTTTCGATGCTGCGCAGCATCATCAGGCAGTCTGATGATGATGCGCAGTATCAAAATCATGGTCGTATTGAATGAAAAGTGCGTGGAAGTGTCCATTTTTCCTTATTTTTTACCGTGGATACTTTAAGATGCATTTCATTATCCCAGTGACGTATTTCTCTGGGAGGCATTCACATGGTTTATATAACTATAGAAGGGTTCTCCCATCGCTCCTTAGCTATAAAAAAGCATACTTGTAGCGGCTCATTGGGATAATTTATGGCAGGTTAACTGCACCTTGCCACTATTTAACAAATCTTGTAGCTTTATTAATAACTTCATTTTCACTACATTTATTAAATATTTCCACGAAGTCTTGTCTATTTACTTTTGGAAAATAAATAGTTTGCAGAGCGATTTGAATTTGATTACGTGTGCGGTGCTCATTACTGTTTGTTCTCACCCACGCCGGAGATATGGGACACAATCAACTCCAGTCAACTGTATTCATCAGTAAAAAAGCTAATGGTATATGTAGACAATAATGCTTATTGAAAAGTTTGTTTTACCTTCTTTTATTATTGATATATACAATTTCCATGAACTGAAGTCCGAATAATAAAGCTTACAAGAAAGTTAAATGTACTATAATGAGCTGTTAGTTAAAATTCGGAAATGGTAATTATTTTTAGAAAAGGTTTGGAGAGGTACCGAAATATCTTGAAAGAAGATTACGCACACTAATTGGTAGTATTTTTTGTTACAATTTTAAACTGATGACAGCCAAAACTGAGAAAATATGAGCTCTGTAGCCATTGCAGATGGAGTAGACTTGCCTCGGCAGGGGTAAAAATATCCGGGTCAAACTTAGTCTGATGTGTATTCACCCCCTGCCGTACACCCTTGTGGTGGCTTTCAGGATACTAAAAAATACAAGAAAAACAAATACCAAAGAGAAACATAGATGGAGACGACAGATGACTGGTTTCCAGGGCCTTCATTTGTTAATTCATCTACAATTTTCATCTCTCGACAGTTTGCTTCACTTCCAATTTCAGATGCTATAGTCATCCTTCAGCATCCGTGAAAGTGATGATTGTCTGTCCAAGCGTTATTCTAGATTGATACTTGCTTCAAAATGTTATGTATTAAGGAAAACTTATCCCATTTTCTCCTCCTCGTCGTGTAGGTACTTTGCTCCATCCTAGCTCACTTGTTAGCAGTTGAGGTTCTTTATGGTTCCACGGTAGGCAGTCGGAGGATTAACGTCTACGCAATATGAATATGCAGCGGTGTAAATAAACTACGAAACCAGCAGAAAAATTATCAAACAAAGCGTAAAGGAAGAGAATCGATGGAGACATGAAACAAGATATTTTTGGAGAAAGAGATTCTTTGACCAGTTACCAGTCTTTTTGGTGACGAATCGACCTAAAAAATTATGACTCAATAACAATGTTTAAATTATACCTCCAAGGGACCAATTTTAATGAAAACAAATTTGCAATGGAACCCTGTTCACTTTTAACACAAGCATAAAAAATGGGATAAGAATAAACCCATGGTAAGATATACAAGAATTCCGCACAAAGTCGCATAAATCCATTGAACTCTATCCCATATTAATAACGTCATTCGGTCAGAATATACTAATCCTTATCTAATTGCGGAAAATATGAAGATAAAATCAATTAAGAGTAAAAAAAACTTGCATTAGGATTATACTACCATGTAACAGTAGAAATTTTCATAAGAAATCCTATTGCCTAATAGAAACGCCACGTGGTCATTCGCTATCACAAAGGCAACCCCGAATTGAGGCGTCCTTACGTGGAACAAAAACCCTTTTCTCTCAATTGAACTGATGCACACCAAAAATGTTTAGTCTTAATAGTATTTATCACTTCACTAATATTAAGTTTGTTCCAAACAATACACACATTTTTTTATTATTCGTACAATGTGGGCCCTATCGCGAAATCCACGGGATCGTGATATGTTTTCATCTGAATGGGATTTTAATTGAATTATTACTGGCCCCGAGATAGTCAAAAAAGCCGGAAAAACAGATAAAATTGCTTTCAACATTCCATCCAAAATTAGAGAATTAAAAAATAGTATCGTCATTCCTCACTCGGCTGTAATAAATTCATTAGCTATTCTGAAAACAAACATTCATTACCCTGTTAAACGAACCCTCTCCAAATGCCATAGGTTTTTATGAAAGAGGCTTTCCATAAAATTGCAAGTTAAATTTTGAAAAAAATAACAGTAGTCCGCCCCAATTTTGGTTTACATGTTGGGAGGTCAATTTGTGAATGAGAATCAAAAGGCCTCAGGTACATACTCTTTTATTTCCATCAGTACCGTCACTTTTTCTCATTTAGGCTATAATTTAACCACTAAATTATCATCTAAAAGCAATGATTTACATGGACTGACGGGCAACGTGACAAAGTCAATACGCATATAAAGGATAAATCTGCTAATATCCCATGTATTGGAAAAATCTGCAAATTTAAATCAATGAATTTCGATTTCGATATTTTAAATAGCACTAAATGAAGTAAAATTGCAAAATATAGTTTATGGGAATCTGTACCCATCACAAATAAAAACTGGAAAAATTGATGTGCTTGGTGGGAGTGATGAAAAATGCTCCTGGGAGGGTCATCCATCGAAGAGAAGGAGCCGGACGAAAGGTAGTACGCGCAGCGTCTGTTCCTCACTAAAGCGGCTGCAAAGGTGTTTGACCCCAGTGGGGCAGCCATTGAGTGATGGTGTCACGTTAAAAACACTATTGAGGAAGACAACGGAAAACCACTTCAATCAATTATCCCAAGAAACAATGAAATGGAAAATTTATAAGGCTTCTGCGGTCACCATCTTACAAATCATTGCAAAGCGAAATCAACAGAAGCAGAGGAGAGACAAACGAGAGCCAAATCAGTTAGAATAGAGACATGGAACTTCAGAACGATGTTGATGATAGATAAATTAGGATAGTTTGATTATTAGTGGTAATATACCGGTTAAGGTAAGTTTGAGATGAACACAGGTCACCACTGGAAACCACCTAAATTATTTACTCCATGCTACAACGATGGAAACCATTATGAAAATGATTCCTGGAAACTATGGGACACGGCTCAATCGACCGTGTATCGTGTCTGGTTGCGGAAGAGGCAAAGCTTTCACAAATTTTGGTTGAATAAGTTAGGGTTTTACTGAAAAAGGTGGTTATGCCACCGTATATGCAATTCTAGTTCGTCTCTCTCTCTCTTTTGGGCGCTCTTTTTTGTTTACTTGCATGAGTGCTACGCTTGTATCAACAGATGCCACCTGATGCAATCAGTACTCAGACACAGCACAGCACAAATTTTGCTAACTAACCTTACTTATCGTGGAGGTGTTCTAGCAATGTTAACAAGCTTATGGAGGCGCAGTTGTTATGTAAATTTCACTCCACATTTCTTTACCGTAACTAGTTCACTCGTGCTAACGGCATAAAGTAAAACTACTAAATACTTTGACTTCCGAGTCCTCTCCCAATTATTTCCGCCACGAATGATTTTCTATGGGGAAGGAAGACTGGAAAGGAGCACTATAGTCATTCAAAAATGTTCTTTGTTTGCTCTCCTCATTAACTTCTTACCATAAATTTCACATGGTCTTCAAAATCAACTTGTAAAGGTGTTCATAAAATGATGATGCATAACCTCACAGAATTAACAAGCAAAACATTTTAGTTACACCCTAATTTCAGTAATCGTAAAGGTACGTTGCAATTGAGTTTAAAGTTGCTATGGATTAATTCAACAGGCTAAACTAAATTCTAGTTATTCTTTCCGCAGACAAGTATGAAAAATAATCTTAATCGAGTAAATACTGTAGATTTATTTAGATGCCATGTGCTTAGTGGTACCTCACATGTTCTCTTTTGAAAAATTCTATTGTGGAAGAATAAAAACCACAGTTATCAACACGAAGGTTTATTTAATAAGTGAGGCTAGAGTTCACCCAGTACTAAGCCCGGCGTCGTGTGAATTTCACAAATCAGGGTAGAGGGGCCAGTTTCCTGTGCCGGTAGGACATATTCGTAAAAAATATATTCAATTGAAAATTGCTCAAAAGTTTTCCTTCTAAATTATTAACGTTGTCTCTGTACGTCTTTAATATTTTAACACACAAATAAAATTAATTTACTAACTCAGTAGTTCAAGGTAACTAACTACCTGTACCTGTCGCTACATTCATTATTCTCATACCTGTGCCAAAAAGAGATTAATCTCTTATTAAAATCATCGGTAATCTACTGGATCACTAACCAACCCTCCTCACTCCCTTGAAAAATCCATCATCTCATTCACATACCTTTTGGTAGAAGTCAACATGTCTCTTCCTACCTCAATTCTTCCACTCGAAGGTATAACAAATCTTAAACTTAGTCCATGTCATGACCTATAATATTGTAAACAAATTATTTAATCAATAGTTTCTACGCGTCCTTTCCCTGATATTCGATTCAATTTCTTGATGAACCGTTCACTTATAACTTACATTGTGGTTTTTTCCCCTTGTGTTTTTATCATTTTGTCATGATATTAAAAATCCTACCCATACACACGGCGGAAACTAAATATTTTCGTCTTGCACAATATATTTTTTCATACAACTCAAATATTTTTCCTTGGTCCTAGTGTTTATTTAAGTTTCATAACCTTCGTTGTTTTTTATTCGCTGCCATTGTATACTTTTTAGCTGCGGAAATTAGCAAACAAAAAGGGAGAGCCCCAGGGTAAACTTTCTTCCCGCTTTTAATATCATAACATTTATGACAGTCTGCACCGTTATCCTTGATTGATACGGATATGACTTTCCTTTGCACATAAAAGCAAGCTCGCACGCAAGGCCAATATTCCCGAAAACATTATTGAGAATCCGTTTACAGCAAATATTGGAAGGTTTTCCCACTCGGGTTTTTTTTATGACTTGCGGAAAGTTTCCCGAACTTTTTAAAACAAAACTTTTTTTTAAATCCCGCAGAGGCAAATAATTTCTCTCGCGGAACGTGTATTCTCAACTGCACGGACGTAGACGCAATATTTCAGCACAGATAGTTTTCGGGACGACAAACCCATGGAAGAGAGCATATGAAGTATACGGCTCATATGAGATATCATCGAAAAACGTGGTCGGTTCTCGATTTTGAATACTTCCGACGACTAAGGTTATACGATATCCTCTATAGCCTTAGCGATTCATTTCATGCAAAACCACAGCACCCATGTCCGAATAGAGAGACTGGAACCCGTGACCTTTAGGCTGGCAACCCTGCTTCAAACATGAACATCGTCGTTGATTCATTGAAGGCATCTCTAGAGAACTTTTACAATCCGTGATCTCCAATTGTCATTAACAGAAGACGAATGATATATCTATAAGTTTTGTACCTATCGATATGAAATCCATGGGAGACATGCCAAATGCGTCAATTTTTCCCGTTCCTTATTTAAAATCTTCTTCCCACATAAAAAGGGGTTTGAAGCTTTCACAATCAAATAATAAAATGAGGAGACATCCATTTTAACGTGGATTTTTATATGTAAAAATGATTCTAAGCTTGGCTCTAACTATGGTCAGTAACCCATCTTAATACTAACCCAAAGGCTTAAGAGTTTTATCAAACATTTATTCGCGGTGCATATGGTATTTTACGCAAGTTTTCAAACAGTTTTTTCTTACGTTTTCATTTTGCCGGAGTTCAAGACAGGAACGTATCCGCTGGCCTCAATCTCTCATTTGCTGGCCTCCTGGAAAAGATACTCCGTTAAGTTTCACCATCACTACGCAATGTTCATCCCTAGTTGTTCCCCCTCAAAAGGCCATATTGCTCGAAAGCTCTCACTGGATTGAACAGGAGTGCTGGCTGACTAGGAAATAATCGATTGCCAAATTCACCCGAGTATTCCTTATTCCTTAATCCACCTTCCGGTGGGAAACGCAAGTCGGGCAAGGAGTAGTCGCGACGGAAAACCTTCGTGATTTTCACACTGTCACGTGCGGATGACCCAGTTATTTTTTAGCACATTCACGTGGTGGGTGTCACGGAACGAGCACATTTCTTTTCGGAATACCTGCCACCGTCGTCCCGGATGCACAACCACCACACCAACTTCAGCGTCTCCGGAGTCATTGCGATCCCAGTTTGCTGAAAGTTTCTCTCGCCCAGACAGCCATAGAAGATGAGATATAAGTGCTTTTTGCCTCTACACTATATAAGGAACCGTGCAAAATGCGGCGTGAATAACCGGTGCAATAATTCCTCCCTAAGGAGGTGCGTAAATATAAGTAAATCCCTTTAAATTTAATGTAACGCTCGCTGGGCCTGTTCCCTTCCCTCTTTAAGTTTATGAAAGGAAAACTTTTTTCTACCAAAGGTGAATTATTCTTTACTGCTTTACGTTTTTACATTTCAGTAACAGAGAAGTTTGGATTCACGTGCGATATGAATCATAATGAAGCCTTGATTTTAAGATGATCATTTCCTTCCATTCCATTCCTGCTATTCATTCATGCATGCAATATTTTCCCTCCAACTCTTTCCAAATATTGATTTAAATTCTGATGTCTTAAACAAATGAAATGGCAGCTCAAGGAAACACGTGAATGAATATACCTTTTGGGTAACGAATTAGATTTTAACCAAGGGGATGGAGAACTCAGCCAACCCTGAGTCCTGGGTTTAAATCTGGGATTCTGCAACTAAGAGTCATTGCGCTTTTTTTCGGGGTTCATAATTTACACATAATTTTTTGTAAAACGACGGGCGGCGAAGAGAAAGAAGTAACCTAACACCGATAAACTAAAATCACGAATTTCATATGAAATAAGACCAAGTGAGCTCCATCAAACCGACTTTTCAATTTAAGTATTAATTTCTCAATTTAAAGTCATGCACACACACATTAAAACACAAACAGTGAATAGACACCAGATTACTTTTGACCCGAATATGACCCTGCCGCGGTCGAACAATGTTATTCTGATCCCTTATCATTCGTTGAAAAAACGACATCTTAAATCTATCTCTTCTATACATATTATATTCTATATAGCCTAGCTGCTCTAATATTTTGGATGCGAGGAGAGCTAAAGTAATTTTCATTTATTTATACACTGGAAAATTTTCTTATTCAGTCCTTTAGTTGAAATGTGTTCCGTCTAAAACCCTAACCACTCGGGAAAAAATCATTTAAAAAAATTTTTAGGACGACTTTAATCAAAAAGAAGAATTACGTGAAAAGTTGCGGGAAAACATGAGGATGAAGAAGTGAACTGGATAAAATTGTTTCAAGTAAATCCCGAGTATATCTACGAGGGCCGCCATTTCTAAAACAGTATCATTTACTCGTCAACTATACCCCCATAAAGGTCAACAGATTACTGTAGCTAAAAGTACAGCAATCCTAATTGCTTATGACTCAAATTCCAATTTCCTCCAGCACCTTCAACGTGTTCTAATTCGCCCGGCTCATTAAATTTCTCCCCTCGACACGTCATCCTGAATGCGAGTCCATTAACTAATTCGCCGGTAGACTAACATGGAGCAGCATCAACACTCCATGCGGAGTCCTTCTACCTTTTGCCAGTAATTGACCCTTTTTAACTTCGACAGCTCTGCTATCACTGTGTGGGGTTCCAAAGATTTTCCAGGGAATCCAAACTGTCTTTGAAGAGGAGTGAGCTTTGAGAGGATAATTTTAAAATCCCGATCCTACCATTATCTCTTTTCCATTTCCATTCAAGAGACTTTTTTGCCCTTTCTTTTTATACGGAATTCCTTCATACTTTAATATGCGCCTGCATATTAAACCCAAGCCGATGCATTTGCGTCGGCTGCCCGTTTTTTCATGCACTGGTATGATTTACGGCCACCTCCTCGAATTCCCCGGTCAGGATTTATTATTATTATTATTAATAACCCAAGGCGGCCCTCCATTTCGGCCTCCATTTGATGGATAAACGCCTTTATTGACACTGATCGCCGAGGTGATTGAGTGTTGGATTCAAAGATAAGCGGTTTGCCATCCAATCTATTCGAGACGATAGACGGGGTCCAGACTGCGTTCTCCGATAACGTGCGAATTAATAAGTTACCCTCTAGATATTCCAATCTGTTGCGTTCCAGTATTCGCAACTAGATAATTTATTTATTACTCTTCTAGGTGTTAATTATGCTTTCTCTATTTTTTGCAATTACGAACGCTGGTGTGTTAGTATCACCAATCCAGTAAGCATAAAATGAAAAAAAGTTGAAAATTCTTTAATTATTTAAATAATATAGAGCAAAAATTTGAATTATATGAAGCGATAAAATCAGAATTATATTTCAATGAAGGTGATATGATACTGACAAAATCACTCGGCAAGTCATCTATTTTGAAGATAATTTCTACTCACAAAATCCAATTCATGATGTTAACAACTTAACGACGTAATTTAGGCGTTTACGTAAATACTCTAGGAGATAACTATGAGTCGACATTTTTTTAATATATGCCAGAAATAAAGCAATAAAAAATTGAATATTAAGAGAGACCAACATTCATACTCTAGCCCGAGTCATATGGACGACACAAATAACTAAGGAAGAATGCCATTGGAGATAATATAATGGAAAACATGAAATATGGGAAGAAGCTGACGTATGTCCCATATTTTGAGACGTGATGACGTAATAGAGGGTGTGCTTGAAGGAAGAGTGAACCGATAGATGTACATATGACCCAGGATAAGTTATATAAATAAAATTAAGCATGAAAGTGGATACTTTTGGAATATGAAGTCGTAAAAATGGTAATGGTTGGACAATAGGCACATATTTGCATAGAGCAACAATTTCGTAGTATTATTATCTCAATTTATACGGAAATCCTGTCAATGAAATCAAAAGAAACATTCTTGATGCGCTCTGTTTTTAGCCATATTCACGGAAAGTTGCAGAAATTACGATCAACTCTTTTTGACATGGAAAATGATCAAATTCTGAAAGTGGTTTAGAACCAAAATTAAGAAATTTTGAAGCGTCCATGAGATTAATAATATGCAAAGGTAAAATAAGGTACTATGATACAAAGATATTAGCTCACAAAATTCAAATCACATTTATAATAATGCGCGGCAAAAATCTGAGATTCAGCGAAGTTCAAATTAAGGAAATACACGTACACTAACCCTATCATAACTGCTACAATAATAAAACCGGGGTTGGAAAATTAGTCGAAAGCATACGAGTACAAATTACTGGGCAAATGTTATAGGATGGAAGATCCAGTCCAGTCACAAAGAAACCTATCCAGACAGATTAACAGAAAGTTACAGATGGCCCAATATTTACTTCCGAGAGAATAATATCGGTTGATCGTACAACGCGGAGAATACATTAAGTATATATCCTCACACACATACGAACATTGAAACAATAGTAATTAACAAATTAAGAGTTGAGGGTTGTCTTCTCGTGTCAACATTTTCCTCCGTAAATAAAACATAATTTTAATTATCATGATTTATAAATCACGTTACATTTTTCTCTCACAAAATCGAAATAAAACGATATCATAACCACATCGAATTATAAAATTAAAACTGTAGACCCGCTAGCTCTTGTTATATTCTCCTGCGATGCGGTGTTCGATGCAGATGTAGCCGAATACCGCAATTCAGTTGCATTGGCTTAAAGAGCAGAGAGATATCCAAAGGGAACGCGGATAAAAAACATAACAAGAGTGACAGAAATTTAGGGGTAAAGTGTTTTTTTTTATCTCGGATGAGTTGAAAGACCGTAAAACTTTTTATCTCAGGGGACCAATTTCTTCATCGTTGCCATTGGAAATTATATTGCGGATTCACCTCGTAAACCCGAACTTGGGCTAGTTAAAACAGGATCGTGAGTTTCGTGTCCCATTCCTCATTTCGAAAGCACCTCGGGTTACATCGATTCCCATGCGAAAGTTTTGGGCATCACGTTTTCGGAGCGTTTCGGGCCAAACTGTGAGTAAGTGAAAGTAGCCCGCCTCCCCTATTTTATTATTCATTTCATAAATACATCATCCTGATCGATTCCCACTGCAAATTTATGGATACTTATTTGAGAGTAAAAGCATAAAAGCGGTTCATTTATGACAACCCTTCTATCATTTCTTGACGCTCATTCCCATGACGTTCCACTGACTATGAAAGTCCATTCCAAATTAATGCGTTTTAATTTTTTAACAACTGTGAGAACAAGGGGCCAGAATATTAGCTAATTCGTCACCAACGTAGTAAATCCATTATGTGCTTTGCGTCGATCCTCAAAGGGTCGTTTATAGCAATAACTCTTGCGGTTACCCGAGAAGGGAAACTCATTTTCAACGAAATGCCAATTAAATTTCTTTGTGCATTTTCATGAGCAATGTTTACATTTTACTTATTTTTAGACAGTCCAATTTTATGCATAACCGTGAGTAACTTTTTGGAAAATAGCAATGAAAAACCTCAATATACCCGGCATGACACTAACGAAATAACGCATCGAATACAAGGGAATCAATATCACGAAAATAAATAACATTTCATAGCCTTAGTCGAAGCGAGACAGGAAATTTTATATCGTACACGTTCTGTTCTACCCTCATGTTATTTCCGAACCTTTCCAGTAAATAAGACAACTCATTGTTGAGAGGAACGACGTCATTGCTGGAACGAGTTGGAAGTTGTTTTCCTTACATAAAAATACCTCGAAACGTAATTACGAGAGCAAATCTGACTGATTTATTGAGAACTTCTGTTGTAGTGCTTGAACTATTTCATCAGTATTAACTTTGTCTCAAGGTGTCGAACAGAACCTGGGTTCCAACTTCATCATTTGATTTTTCATTCAAATTTCCAAAATATAATTCAAAATAACTTGTGTCGTAAAAAATATACCTGAAAATCTAACACACTGAGTACTCTTCACTAACAACGTGATGCGTGGACAGCAACAGTGGCAGGAAAAAGGAATTTGGAGGCGAAGGAAAAGCGGTTGCAGAGAAGAATCATGACGACATTATCTGGGAAATTCCATGAGGACTGGGAAAAATAAAGTAAATGAAAACAGAAAGGAGGGGATGACTCTTAGGTATAATTTGGTCCACGGAAAGGTAATGAAGAGAAATATTGAAGAACAATTGAAAGGAAATGAACACAAAGAATATATCCATTATACAGACGATGGCATAAGTGAAAGCAAAGGCAAGATGCTAACATTCGAAGGCAGAAGAGAATGGAGAAGTGGTTCGACTAAAGCCGAAGGTCGGTTTCCCTTAGTCATCAACGATAGCGTTATCTCGTCCTCTAGACGGCAGCCGTTTCAAGAGCTGCTCAATTGTAAATACCCGTCAGGCTGATGGAGCATTAATCCGTAGGCTCCTCGGGGTCTCTCGTAAGGTTGGTTTAGAATGATGCCTGGTTTCTCAGCCTCCTCTCACCGTTCCCTGATATTCATTCCTTTGCAAAATGGCCAATGAACTTTTTTGACGAAAACAGTCTCGATGACCGTTTGTTTATATTCTAATGAATAATATCACTGAAGTCCACTTGATTCTGGAAATCAGTATAGAACTTTTTTTTTCGTGACTCAATTCTGGAGTAAGTAGAAAATGAAAAATGAAGGGGTTCTTTGTTGCCAAAAGTGGCGTCAATTTCCACGATCGTGAGAAAAAAGGCATAAAAATCATTGCAAAAGCGGATGACTAAGGGATGCCAATGCAATTCAAAGGTTATACTTAATAATTCAATTTTGTTCAAATACTGTGTTCGATACCTCAGAAAAATGTGGTATTAAAGAATAAATTGGGTGTGCGTGTATATTTTGACGGCACAACAGAACACAAAATAATACAGATAATACGCAAAAGGACACTCATATTGTAGATTTTTTTGAGCTTTCGGCCTTTTCTGAGGCCTTCTTCAGATCTGACTAGAAGTTCTCGGAGGGTAACTATGGAGTCTGGAGGGAAGGGGGAGAAGGTGCAGGGCATGCTGGGAAGGGAATTAAAGATGGCGCTTAAGGGTAGTAATTTTAAAAGACCGGAAAGCTAGTATGTATGCGGATGCGCAAGTTCTCACGTCTACTTTGGTGGCTGAATCGGGTAGGGATTTCCTAGGGAATTTATAAAATATATATATATATATATATTTATATATATTATATATAACACTGTTGTCACTTTTATGAAAATCCCACGGACGTGCACAATAATGTAAATGGGTTCTGTAATGAGTTCTGTTCCTAACTCCTCTTGAGAAAGGTGGTTGCACCAACGAAAATTCGAGACCCAGTGACTCCCTCTTTTATGTGTTTCTATTTCTGTGTTTGTGTCGACTAGTCCATTTATAAATCGAAATCCATATATATACATACACACACATATCTGAGGCCTTCTTATACATATATATATTTATTTATATGACTAGTCGAAATATCCTTGGTCAAGTCCCGGTCATGGAAACTTTTTTGCGTTTGTCATCTGCTCGATTCCGCCTTCCCCACCATTCCTGTTTGCCTTTTATGTGTGTTATTTCCCTTTTACTTATATCTCTGTCCATGGGATAAATACATATATATATATATATTTATATATATTCTGTATATATATATATATATATATCCAATCAACCAAATTGGGTACATACATTCAAAATGTTGATGACAGAAAACTTAAACCATGTCAATAATTGAAACGGTAAAATAAAGGAAAATTATTCCCCGTCACAGAAAAAGGTTTGCTTCTAGAACAAGAACTTTCAACAGGCAGACGCGTGCCTTTCTTCGAGCCTTTCATTTAACAGAAGGCAAGATAAGCGTCTCATTACGGGGGGAGAAAGAAGTCTTGAGAAAAGGGACTGAATAACTGGCAATCTCAGGCAATGTGTGCGTAACCAATTCCAATCCTTCCTATTTGTCGACGTGATTTTTGGTTATGAACACACGTCAGCTCTGGTTGTGCACGATTATAAACAGATGAATCAAAGCCACCAAAGATAACGATTCAATTTTGTCGCAAAGAGCAAAGGGAAACGATATCTACCACCGCAAAATGGCCGCACCGAAACTCAAACATTTCCAACGGCCAGGCATATACCTGACCACTAAATCACAAAATGGTCAATAAATTATGCCTTTTTCGTATAACTCAAAATTGGAGAAATATTACTGATCTCTCTGAGATCAGTAATATTTCAGAGACTGAGCTCCCTTCCAATCAGTTATTATATTATTTTTTTCGAAATTATTCAAAAGCGGACCATGGTTACCGCTTTGAAATTCTCCGGTTCCACATCCATCTCTCTGACATTATAGCGAAGGCAGCATTCAAGGCATTGAAACAGAGGGCGTATGAAGTCGAAGAGTGCATTCCACGCGCTCCCAGTTGCCGGATTAATCAGAAAGAGGTTTCAACTGTTATCTTTGTGGACTAATTGAAAACCTTGACCCGTTGGCTCTAATTTCCGACGCATGTGACGACCACTTGGCTTGACGCCAATTCTCAGCCATAATACCAGGTGAATTCCTCGAGGCATGTTGCGTTTGCGGAGATAAATTACACAGAGCAAAATGAGCTGAAATTAAAGCACGAGGCGATATCACAAGGCGATATCACGAGGCATGGCCAGACTGTAACGTCTCTACATTCGGCAATTTAGAGGATATTAAAAAAAAACATCTGACGAAGAAAGGAACTCGGTAGAGAAACCACTTGAGCTATTCCAAACAGCCGATCTTATTTCTATTCCTTCTAGCCAGTATTTAGATTTCTATCATCGTAAATATATTAAGAAAATAATAATAAATATAATCAAATAATTTAAAAAGTAATGCGATGCAAATTATTGCAAAAGCGAATCGCCAAAGGTGAAAGTGCATTAATGATAAACTTTGTCCCGACGATTTGGCATGAGCCGATATATGCAAATAATGTATGAATTATTACAGCACGAAAAGCATTAATTCCGGAAACATGTATTATTTTTCATTTAATTTCCAAATAATTATCTAAATCCAAAAAATTAAGCAGTATTGCATACATTATTCAGGACGTCGAAATATATTCATATCAATGGAAACCTAAAACAAATGAGCCACTTATTCAGTTGAGCATTCAAATGTCCTACATCTAACAAAATTTTGCCAATTAGTACGACTTTAGTGATAATTCAAAAGTAGATGGGGAATTTTGGCATATTAATAACAGGAATTCACTATAATATATACTCCTCTCAATCATACATTTAACCTCAATCTACTGCAACAATAATGGTTAGATATAAACATTAATTTTAATGCTCTTATAGTCAGCAAATTATTGACCATAAAATTTCCATTTATACAATTGGAAGTTTACCCACTCTCCCTAAAATTAAAGCGCTTTGAAACGGAGTCATTGGGGGCTCATTGGAAAAAATAAACCATCTTTGTGCCGCAGTTTCTCACATCCCTAATGTAGTGGTGATTATGATGCGTTACTCGGGTGTATGTGGGTGCAGCAATTGCCTTTTGGATGACCTGCGACGGATGAGTGCATATCGCACAAATACCCGTAATACCATCAAGATCAAAATTACGACGCCCTGCATGCCCGAGGATGAATGCACTGGACCTCATCCAGCCGCCATTGCCCTCGTGACCCCACCGGCAAACCCCGGGAGGAATGACGTATCCGGGTAGAGAAATTCAAATAGGCCCTTACACTGTCACCAACCGAGCAACACTAGATGAGGAGTTTGTGGCCGAGGTTTGACGGGTGAGAACGGCTGTGTTATACCAACCGCACTTTCTAAAGGGAACTGAGAACGTTCTTGTGTGTACACAGGCTTCTTGCGAGGATGTTAGACCAGCGGCGTTGTTCTTCAAAGAGAATTTCACCCTCACCTAACTCGCCTCTGCTTATCTCCTCGTCACTCATGCATTCTCTTTAATTTTTATTCCCAGAATCCCTGAAGTACATTATCTCTCCTGGAGTTAGAACTCAAAATTTAATTACCATAAAATGTCGAAAATGTCCTTGAGCGTATGCTCAAGTGTCGAATGCTTTCTCTTCCCTTGCTCAAGCACTTAATAATTAGTTCATTAAAGAGAAAAAAACATCGTTCTATGCGTTCCTAGTTGGTTTTATTTCCGTCCAATTAAAAAAGTGGCAATTATGTTTCTGGGAAATAATTAACCCCCTCCCAAACTCTCACCGTTCAAATCAAGCTGAAATAGTGAGTCGTGAATCTAATAAACCGTATAGGGTAAGGGTTGGCTACTACTTATGATTTCTCTGGGCTGGAATAAATATCGGTCCCATATTTCAAGGGACACCGCTAATGGAAAATTAGAGTTGATCAGAAGTATATTAAGGAAAATGTGATGTTAAAGCAAAAACAAGACTTCTTTGAACACTTACTAAGCCTCACTTAAATTTGTTGTTGAAGCATGAGGTCGTCTTGAATCCAGAATTAGAGAGAGTGTAATGAATGGGTATATTCTATCTGTACAAAGATCATATGCAGAATCTACACTTAGCAGCGCAAGATGTTAAAGAACCTACTATGAAAACAATTTTAATATGAATAGAGAGACGTTGAGAAAAATATAAAGGAGATAGATTTAAAGGGTTATATTTACATAATTTTTTCCAAGGAGTGAAAGTGACTAGAAATTTTATCATAAAATAGCCGCGATAAAATTCGTTAGACGAAGTGCTTTCATTGTCCTTCCGAAGTCTTCATATAGATACCATGAAGTCGTTACTACAAGCTTGACTTTCATACGTGGGTTACAAGATACAACTCATACACTTTAGGTAAAACCGTCTGTAGTATCAGCCACTTCTTATCCCCTGAATTATACTAAATCTCCATCAGTTCCTAATACTCGTATTCTAGAGGTATTCAGCATGCATAACTGATAAGAGTGAAATACCTCCTCCACACAATACGTTATTAGGCACTTTTCATCACCACGTAGATGTAAGCATAAGACAGTTATGGAATTAAAATCAAAATTTTTTTTAAAATAAATGTCTAAAATTAATGAAAAAATGAAAACTGTCTTCCACATAGGAAAACAGAACTTGAGAAAATAATTACGGTTATGAAATGCGCACCTATTAATTTTCAATCGCTCATCAAAACTAAAAAGGACATTAAATGGAAAGAAACTGAATAATTTCTACTAATAAAAGACGAATACTGGGTGAGTTAAAGCAATGTACTCCCTCACCAAACTCGTAGGGTTGGGGACGTTTCAGCTACTGGCTTAAATATATAATACCCCCTCATTATCCAAAACCCGACAAAAACTTCTTGCTCCTCTAAGGTAATGAGTTAAATAATTTAATTTGTAGCAAAAGAAAATGTTTCGTGTAATTCATTAAACCAATAAAGAAATTTTGCTCCTTCATTTTTTTTTTATTTTCCGTTTATTCCGAAAACTGCTTTATGCCAAGATTAAATTCTAAACCTATTTTTAGAAGGGTTGAATAAACGAACTTTTAACAAGTTATAATAAATTTAAAAAATGAATCTCTCAAATTACGATACATTGAGTTTCTTGCGATATTTAGAAGATTAGAAGCGATAGGGGGAGTCCAAAGCCTATCTTATTAAGTAGAATTATTATTAGGTAATCTACCGGTTAAGGTAAGTTTTTGGATGGACACAACTATCAAATAAATATTTTGTAACTCCAAACAAAACCCAATCCAGCAACCTAAACTACATCAGGTCCCTCTTCATCTCTGTGAATTCTTTCCTCCCTTCATCCCATCCAACATCCCAATCCTGTTCCTACCCTTTCCTCGCTTGCCCAACATTCTCCCCTCTATTACCTTCTTCAACATTCCACTACCGCTCAAAACGCCTTTCATCCATTTTTCCTGCCTCCATAGGATTTCTCTCAACAAACCCCTCTCTCACCCACCATCTCCAGTACTTCCTCATTTGTTTTTCTTTCGGTCCATTTCACCTTCTCCATTCTTCTCCACACTCACATTTCAAAAACCTCCAATCTACGACTAACCTCGTGCTTCAGTGACCATGCTTCTACACCATATAAAACTACGCTCCACATCAAAGTTTTAACGAGTCTTTTCTTAACATCCTTACTCAACATCCCTGTAATCAACTCCCTCCTCCTTGTGAAAGCCTCTTTGCCTAGCGCAATTCTTCTCCTTACGTCCCTACCACTTTGACCGTATTGGTCCAAAACACTTCCGAGATATGTAAACTGTTCTAGCTGCTCTATTTTTTCCCCGCCTATTTTAATATTTAGCTTAGCCTTTTTCTCTCTGGAAAATCGCACAGTGTCCATCATTTCATTCTTGGGAATCATAATTGAGGTGGTTTCCCGTTGCCTTCCTCAATAGTGTTTTTTACGTGACACCATCACTTAATGGCCGCCCAACTGGGGTCAGACGCCATTGCAGCCGCCTCACTGAGGAACAGAGGCTGCGTGGACTACCTTTCGTCTGGCTCCTAACCTTCGACCTATCTGGCATGGGTGACCCTTCCAGGAGTAATTATTATTACTCCCGCCAGCACTGCTCTATGGGTCATTGGAACACACAAGCCCTTCCACCACGACAAGGTTGCAGTCCATGGGAGGGGATTAAGTAGAATATAGTAAAGAAAATTGAAATAATAAAGAACTGCGTATTCTCATACTTCGTGGTATCCGAGCAACATCATATAATGTGCGTGTTCGAAAGACATAAGCTATACAGGTTATTATTATTAGTAGTAGTTTTAGGAAGATTGTATATGGGCACACGATGGTATTACGATAATTCCTTTGCCTCTCCAAAAAACACAATATGACATTCAACACTACATTAAGCACCTCTTCAATTCAACATACTTCCTTCCTCCCTTCATTCCGTCCAATATCTCTATCCTAATCCTACTCCTTCCTCGCTTGCCTAACGTTTTCTCCTCTATCACAGTCGTCAGCATCCCAATTCCAATCATTATGCATCCATTTTTTCTGTACCTTTTGGATTTTTCCCAGCAAAAATCTCTCCTTCCCCACCATACCTTCCTAATTTGTTTTCCTTTCTGTTTTCTTTATCTTCTTCATCATTCTTCACACACATATTTCAAAAACATCTCATCTACCTCTAATATAGTATTACTTTAATCACCACGTTTGTGTGCCGGACAAAGCCACGCCCCATATCAGCTTTTAAAATCCTCTTTTAGAATTCCTTACTCAACGTCACAGTCATCGATTCCCTCATAAAAGAATATTTGCTTAACGCAATATTTTTTAAAAGTCCACACTACTTCAACAATTTTGATTCAAAACATTCCCGAAATATGTAAACGATTCCACATTTATAAACTCCTATTTTTATGATTTGCCTTCCTCTTTCTCGGAAACCACATCTTCGTTGAGTTAAACATTAATTTCTATCCCATTCCCATCGCACTGACTTCCCAATACGCTCTCCAATGTTTGCAAACCCTTGGGTGATTGGCAAACTAAAGCTTGATCATCAGAAAACCTAATTGATTTTATTAAATTCTCATCGACTTGCATTTCTACTCCATCTTACTCTTTTTCCTAACATTACCTAGCTGAACTATCCATCCGCCACTCGCATCTAAGTAGTATCAGACTTGTGCAGGTTGTAGAAAGTCGCCTACCTCTTAAAACAATTCAATCTTCTGCAATACAGTCATTAATTCTACCCAATTCACTCTATCAAATACCTTTTGGAAAGCTACGAAACAGAAAAATTCATCCTGATTGTATTATGTGAGAGACAGTCAAATAAAAACCGAACCCGCCGCCATAATACACAATCCGCTCTGAATGTGACAACACTGTTGTTACGTATCGATACTGTAATCGCTGTGGTAGAAGAACTGCATAGTGACAACTCACGATGTATCTCACAATTTACTCTCACGTTTTAGCGAGTA
Organism: Hetaerina titia; assembly: GCA_037158775.1. Classification (NCBI taxonomy): domain Eukaryota; kingdom Metazoa; phylum Arthropoda; class Insecta; order Odonata; family Calopterygidae; genus Hetaerina; species Hetaerina titia. The sequence goes on from CM073771.1 coordinate 59,825,331, forward strand.
TTCGGTTTTCATTTGACTACACCTAGTGTGTGTAATATATAAATATATATATATATAATATAGACATAAATATATGTATGTATCTTAAATTATGCAATTTTATCAAACAAATTCTGTAAATTTTGTTGTAATAAGTTGATATGCTATTTATAAAGAAGCCATATTTCAATGATTAGTACTACGCCTGAGAACAGTAAAACACATTCGCGGTGATATATATTTAGTTGCTGATATATAGTTGTGAATATAGGTTAAATTACTAATTTTGCAGCTACTGTAAAATATCATTTAAATGGTTACATCAACGGTGGTAGTTATTAAATTTTTATATTCTTCACCATCGATGTGAAAGCTTATAATTATATAGCCATGTGAACAGAAAATTATGTTTAAAAAATCAAGAAATTAAAGTGTAGGTGATATTTGTGAAATTGTTTAATGTAAACAGTAATTAAGTGTAAGCGTCACATTCTCGATCAAAAAATCTAGAAAAGTCAACGAACGAAAGCTAAAAAATAAATATATCCTAAAGTAATACATGCACAGATATAATCTTTTTCATTCCTGAAAATTAATTTCAAAGCCACATCAGCATGTTAAGATTCCCAATTCTAAGGGCAAATAATACCCAAATGGGGAATTTAATTTAATGAGTAGTCCTTTCACATTTGAATCACGAGTATTTTACTACTGCTATGTAATATGAGAAAATTGAATGCTTTATGTATTTAAAACTGAGTCGAAACTGTAATTGAGGCGAGATAAATTGGTCGGTTAGGGATGGATGGATTATTTGGTAGAAAAAAGGAAGTTCAGAGAATAAGGAGGAAGTATGAAGAGAAACTAGTCGCCGCCAATAGTCTACCTTTAACGAGAGACGGTAAGGAGTGTACAATACAACGTCTCATCCGACGTATTGCCTATTCTAATTAAGGTGCCCTCCACAAGCATGGGTCGATAGATCACTGAAAATTCTACCACCTCTGGGATTCGAACCCGAGGCCCGAGGGTTAAATACAAAAAACCATCAAACCAACCCGATTCTAGGTTTTAAAATTTAGACTGATGGTTTTCTCATAGGAGCCCACCACTTCGGTCACTGTGCATACTTTTGCTTCCATCCATTTTATACGTTGTATGTACCTGTCAGAGAGACATAAAGGATGACGAATAGTTAATCTGGATTTCTAAAGGATTTCCGTGTTTTTGTCTCTTCCCTGAATTATTCAAACATATGAAGTGGAATTTTATTACTTTCGGTGGTGGTGGTCCAGGGGGTAGAGGATTGGACTACTGACCAGAGGGCCCGGGTTTGATTCCCGGGAAAGCCACCTGGGCACCTACAGCTCCGCCCAAACTATGTGATTTTTCGGGTACCAGATCTTCCTGGGAAGCCAATACTGGCACAGGGAAAGGAACTGGCCACCCAACCCTGATGTGTGAATTTCACACGCCGTCGGGTTTAGTACTGGGTGAACTCTACCATCACCTACCAAACCGATCTTCGGGTTGATTACTGTGTTAATGTTTTGTGGTTTTTTTTAATATTGGAGAATTTTTAGTATCCATCCTATTTAGTATCTCTCTTTTACTCCGATAGACTACAAGCAATGCATTGAATGGAATAAGTTGACGTCGACATGAAGGAAACTTTAGCGAATTTTCGACCTTTCGCCCTGGCTTCGCAATTTCAGCGCTGGGCTTTTCCACGCTATATGATCTTTCTCATATTAGTTCCCCGTTCGAGCCGTGTAAGGGAAACCAAACACTTTGTCTTCTGGAGTGAATGTTTCATGTGATCGTTGAGTGCCATTGATCTGCGTCAGACACTACCCACGTGGTCTCGACCGCACATGCATCTTCCCATCCCGCTTCCTCCCAGCATGAGCCAATGGCTTATTATTATATTTTGCGCTTTTAATTTTCTCCCTTGAACCGTTGTATTCCCCGCAAGGCCATGAATCAGCAAGCAGCAACACTTGATTCATGGTTATGACTCTGTCGGGAGGAGAATTTTTAGCATTTTATTTCATTCTTCCTCCGAGCTGCTCTTCATATTTTTTGCTATCCGAGTTCCGACGTAATTTCTCACGGTAAGCATAATTTAATGAAGACCATTTCATCACAGCGTCCATGCCAGACGAGGGTTCCAGAGCCGCGGAAGGACTGGTAAGTTAAGTACGGAGCCAAATATAGCAGGCGGATCGGCTAATGCTTTTACGAGAAAAGTGTAAATGAGAGGATTTGTATTCCATCCGAAGTATTATATCGAAAGTAGGTAGTTTTTTTGAGCGCACGTTTTCCTGTTACCTTTTCCGGTGAAACGGCAGTCGGTGGGGTCGAAGAACGAATTAAATTAAATAAAGATTACCCAAATGCATTACGCAAGCCCTTCGCACCGTTCCCTTTCCGCGGAGGCAGATGAAATAAAAGCCTAATTTAAATTTGTTTGCGGAAACTTCACTGCATTAATCAAGGATAAAATTACATCCCATTTCATCCCGAACTAAATTTGCGGTGTGGCGTCAATGTGTTTAAATGGGGGAGGAGAGGGATAAAAAACAGGAAACTCACATGTTTTGAAACGAATTATTATTAGCTGATACTGCGAAGAATGTAGAACGAGTGAAACGCCAAAATACAAACTATTACTAACCTACCACGTGCTTTAATGGTCATCTCATTATTTTCTGACATACTACTCACAACAGAATGTTGAACCTTCTGTAATTTCTCAATATAATCTCCTTGTAGGGGTACTCATTTTGTACGAGCTCTCGTCGTGATTCCATGGCCTCCGAGAATGTCTCCGTAGGTGTCTGAAGTTCTGATCACGTCCATTGAAAGATGGCCTAGAGAAACTGGTCTACTCTCTGACTTCTTATATACGAGTTTACGCCTAATCCGGAGAAAAATAGAGCTTATATAAGAATTTAGCCCTTGTCAAATGGATCGCTACAAGAATACCATCAACATTTACCACGAAGAATGGCTAGTTTAAATACGCAGAACGCAAATTACACACGTTTAAGAGAGGAAAAACGAGCGATTCAAGTACTTTTAAGCAAAGAGGAGTCAATTCTATGGCTGAAATTGGGCGCTCTCCCCTACAGCTTCTACCGCACTGATCTCATGACGACGCGTGATCTTACCTTTCGAATTATCTAGACCAACCTCCCAGCTCGCACAGGTCCTAACCGACTGTGAAGTTTTTATGCTCGCGAGTAAAGTTGAAGTAAAAAAGATAATGCACGTTTCAATTAGGGCCATATGTTCTTTCTATTGACCAATTTATACGTGAAGGGATGGATGCCGCTCGTTGACTACAAGGAAGGCTATTCCGCGGAAAAAGGGTGAAAGTGAAGGACAGTCTCGCTGAGCGACGGGGAGGAGTCGTGTTTGCAAACGCTCAATTGTCACGCCCACTCGATCTTGTCCGGTCCCAACACAGAGCAGTCGCATGTTGCCGAAACACGTGTGAGGGCAGATGGGAATCGGAGTTGTTGAGGGGTCGAAGAGGCCACGACGTAAATTAAGTTGATGGACTTTCCTTCTGGTTCCAAGCAAGCACATATTTCTCCTTGAAATAATTCCTACGGAGTTCCGCCACAAAATGCGATCAAGCCAAGAGACAGGCATTCACAGAAATTTGACCAAATACAAGGGAATCAAAACTGAGAAGATCGAAGACCTGCGCTACGAAATGGAAAATGTTGAAACGCGTTTAATATATGGCACAGTTTCAGGTGTAACATGGTGGAAATCCTTCATGATGAAAGAAAACACTTTGCAAATCCAAGTAGGATTTTTTTATTACGATCTAGGTTTCGTTACTGTGTTACATCTTCACATCATAACGTGTAACAAAACCTAGGTCGTAAAAAAAATTCAATGTGGAAAAGCAGTGTCTTCTTTCATCGTTGAAACGCTTGTCAATAATGAGACGCAGAATCTTAATTTTCTCTAAGGTAGGTACCCTGTCTTCAAATGGACTTTTATTGGTGCTCATAACTTGGAGTGAAAGGCGATACATCAAAAATGTGTAACAAATGAGGTTTAGGGGTAAATAAAGTTTAGGCCAAGAGTGTAACAAATGAAGATGAGTCCAATTGGTTTTCAATAAATATTTGTACTTTGTAGTGGTTAATATATCTTGAGAAAGAACTTTTCGTCATTTCCCTCAATTGAATTGCATGCAGGATAACTCAAATTGCTTTTAAAACTTCACAAAACACCGTGATGCTATTAAAACTAAAAAGGTATCAATATACTCGTAGTTTCCCCTCAATGTTTTAGGTGGTATATTCTCAATGGCACGTTTGATGGTCAACTTGCTTGGCAATTAATAACACTCATATTATTATTTCTGATATTTGTAGATTTTTACACCCATGGAATATACCATGTTCGTAGCTGATCAGGACACATTTCTTTAAGCCGCTAGGCAGTTAAAAAATGATAGTAGTCCGAACAAATAGAGCACAAAAATGGCAATAAATCTGCGCAGAGGTACAATCATAGCTACTTCTCGCAGTACGTACGCAACTGGTATTTGCAATATTTTCAGTTCATAATCGCAAACACTACCACAGTAGTTAAAATTAGTAAAATATATTCACTCAATGAAGTTCTCCAAACGGAAGTAAACACTACGACAGCTTTATGCTCTTTTGCACCTCACTGAAAAGTTAATTTTAATTTAAAAATTAATTAATTGATTAGGTCTTTAAATCGATATCTTTTTTTTAAAGACAATGATTAAATGGCTTTAGAGGACTATTAGCTTAGGTTCTAATTAATTATTCAATGTGGCGCGACAAAAAAAGTCCACTGTCGTGACGTATAGTTTCGTTTCTTCATTCTCAGATTTGCGGACAGTTTCTGATATAAATATGTAAAGAGTTTGGGGAATTACAATGGATTGCGGGTAGTGGATAGCAGAAATAAAGAAAAAACGAGATAAACACAATAGTGAAACTGATCGTTACCACACACGTAACCACAATAAAATGTAATAATAAAGCGGTATAATAATTATGGTGATTGTGAAAAAATTTTTAAACAATGAGTTATTTTATGGACAATAAAACTTGTAATTTTAACTAAATTATTTACTGCATTAACAAATGGGCGCTTATGGGAGCAATTACTATGTGATAATTAATTATTGGTTCATGTGAGCGCTAAAGAATGATTTTCATACAAAATATTGCTCATACATAATTTCCTCGTCATTTTCCCCTTATTATCCAGACATTGGGGTATTTAAAATTATTTAATTTGGTAGATAATGGTGCTGACAAAAAATCCTAGTCGTGAAGAGAGGTGAGGGCAAGAGATTAAGGATTGAATACAGATTTCGTTCTCCCTGAAGCAGGTATATGGTGCATATCTCTCGTGGAAGATGAATGCTTGCATTTTTACAGTCTCATTCGTACTACGTCCTATCGCGATTAAATAAACGATGGATTACTGAAAACTATGGGATGAAACGCTGAGGGATAATCCTAAACAGGCAAGAGGGACTCGTTTTCTTCGTCATTAAAAACACCTATTTCACTATGTTTGCGTTCCAACTGAAGAATCTGGTGTAAAAAATTAATGTATTTTAATACATAAAAATTCCAAATCATTACTTAAAACAATTTTAATAACTCAGACGTCAAACTTTCCGTATGTAAAGGATAGTATCATAGTTTTTGTCAACTTTTATCGGCACGTTTAAATCTTAATCTTTGGGTTTTTTTGCAATACACATTTTTACGTTTGTTGAAAAACGTCTATTTTTCATTAGAATGTTATATATATTTTTATGATTCTCCTTTTAGGATGAACCACCCTGTTTAAATCTTCCTTACTCATTACCTGTCCGGCCAAAAACTCCTCGTAAGTGTTTTTCTTACGAAAATGCTCATTTCGTTGCACGCTACACTTACACAAAAATTAATTTGCAATTGAATATAAATAACGCTTAAGTTAACTTTGTATTCTAGAGGTCGAATTTCATTGGAAGGATGATAATATTCTTATAGAGTCAAAAACATTCCCACTTCATCTTCTCAATCTGAATACAAATTAATAGTCATAAGAAGTTTGAAAAATACGTAAACAGATAAGAATGTTTTAAAAATACGATTCAATTTAAATGGAAAAGAACTTTCTCGCTTGGGTACTTGAATCCACGTAAAAAGACTTCTCGGGTTAATCGGGTTGCAATCAATTTAAGGGCTGCAGTCTTGTGTCGACTCTTCAATTCAATTATGCAAATATTGCCAAGCGAGTTCATTATTTCAGTTAAAATTAGGCATATTCAAACAGAATACGAGATAGGAACCTTCGTATTTTGGGCTTTGCCCATTCCGAAAATGCTCAATTGAGGTCTATGAACAGCGCACTCCAATTGTTGGAGGCAATGGCAATTTTCGTATATTTATGCGCATAATTAACCCCTTGGAAGCCTTTCACAGTGATGAAATGATGTTAGAGTTAAAGCTTTACCATTGAATGCTCTGCGCACAGCAACGGAAAGAGTTTTACTTGTATTACGGAATAAGTCTGTTGATATTAAAGTTGGCAAAATATACGCCCGTTCTAGTAAAATAGATGTAACTCACAATTGTTTTATATCACTCCCGAGTCCTGAAATATATTTGAATTATGGTTTGGAATGCTTTCTTCGCTGTAAAATCGAATGTGTGCTCTATAAAACTAGAACAACTTTAGCACTATAAAAAGGAGCACATTTTAAAATCTTAAAAAATGTCATGTTTGTTTATCTAATAAAACATCGTTATTTAAACAAAGAAAATTGCTGCAATGCATTTGTCTCATCAAAAGGTTTTAAAAGAGGAAGTATTTCTACAACCACCAACATACATACGAGTTTTTAACTGGCATAAACCTGTTTCTGGAATTTTACTTCGTACATGCCTATAATTGTTTCTTTCCATAACTCTAAAGGTGGCGCAAGGAACGTCAGTTGTGTGATGTAATCAGCCGCTTTCTTTAGGAGTTTATAAATAGTAAATAGGTAGCTTCAGACGTAACTTTGTGAAACCGATTCATATTATAATGAAAGACTATAACTTCTAAATTTCACAGTATTTTATTTAGATACAACCCGGGTTTCCGGTACCTGATGATGGCGTTGAACGTCTAAAGCCGGGACAGGTCTAAATAAAATACTATGGAACAAAAAATGTATCGCTTTTCATTATAAACCATTTTAATAAGTTGATCGCATTATAATAAGATATTGCATTAATAATTGCTTTGTACACTTGAGCAGTCCTCCCGCAGGAACCAGTTTGAGTTTGTATACAGGTTAAGAATGAACGAATAATGTTACAGTATGATCTACGGTCGGAAAATAAGAAATTTCATCAGTTCTGCTGTTCAGTGCAGTAATTATCTTATGTCCAGACCGGTAATTTTTTGTCTAGGTAAAATAACAGAACTATAATCAAACAATTGAAATTATTTCTAACGACGACGTCACGTTTTCAGAGAATTATAAAGATTTTAAAGAAGATACATCCATACACCTAGATGAATGCATCATCAAAACCTAGATTAGTTAACCTGCACACAGTCACGAATCAGTCGCCACTGTCACCCATTACAAGCGGCACTTACATTCACCACAATAGACCACGTGGCACATTCGACCTCCGATTCGAATGCTAGAACATAATGCAATTTCACTTGGCGATTACGAGCAGGCATTTCAACCACTCTGGTGTCCGGGGGAGGAGCGACGAGTGTTCGTTTGGGTGTCCGCTTCGACCGCGGCTAGGGTCTCAAAGCGGCTACCGCCACCAAAACGAGAGAGCGCCCAGAGCGCTCACACACACTCACACACGCATACATACACACCTGCCAGAAACCTTAAACAAAGGAGACCACGTGTGCAAACACTTCGAAAGCTCGTACATAGGTGGTCGAGCGGGTGAGTCTGATGAGCAATACCTGTGCCCGAACGACTCGGACCGAAGTTCACGTGGTGCGAATTCGTGCTTCGGTATTTGCCTTGCCGATTGGATGTCTCAGATAAGGAGAGATTCAATTGTGCCTTGGACATTCGGCGCCATTTCATTAAGCCTTCAAACTCGCCTTAAAATCCTTAATATTTGAGAGACCTACCAGACGTTTAAAAATTGAAATGGAACTGAAAATGATGACCATTCTTAGGCGCAAAAGTGCATGTTTTCACGTTGAATATTTTGGCATGTATACATTATGAGGGCAAGTTTATCAAATCATTATTTATAAATCTTCCGTTAGTCCTAAACGAAAGCATTAGAATTAACATCACACAGTCATCTTTTTCGTAAAGTTCTGGGGTAATGGTTGCCTTTGAAACAGTAGTCTTTCAGACAGAGATCGATACATATTAACTAAAAGATCAAAATTATCACTTAAAATGATTACGACTTAATGAAATACTAGCGAATGATAATTTTAAGCAATAATTTGGGCATTTTGCGTTGTTAATATGACCACACTTCATTTTAAATCCTGGATATAGACGAGAAGATTATCAGTAATACGGTGAACAATTGAAGTAGGTCGAAAGTACTATTATTTTCATGCCCAGAGTAAAAGCATTCGTTCCGATGGTGAGTTATCCTGCTGGATCTCTGATGGATAATGAGCGCCCTTGCCACTTCTATTACATTTCCAATGCGGCAGTGCACATCCTACGAATATATTATCATTCATGCATTTATTAGGAAGTGAGCAGGAAAGTGTGACCAGCGTGGTCTGGATCAGAAAAAAAGAGCACAGAAGAAAAAGAGAATCAGCGAAACGGGGAATGAAAAGTGTAAACACGGTCTTGAAAACATTAATTCACGACTATGTAATTATTAGCTCTTTTTCCGAGTATTTAATTCATCAAGTTCATTTTATAGTGGATGGATAGTTTCCACTTTCATCGCACCGAATTTTTACCCCAAAATTCGCTATTTAAAATCTAATTGAAGCACACTCATACAAGATACTGAAGCTAACCTTCAAAACATGTCACAAAATGCCAAAAATAATATCTTTTATGGAATTTAACTGGAAGCGGAGAGAAATATCCCGTTTTTAATTTGAGAGCAGTAAATATTATTTATGAATCAAAAGGGAATTCCGACCCGAATATTATTTCCTTCTACGACCTATTAATCAACTTCTCTTTCTATTACTGCCCAACCTGACCCTCCATTTGCCACTAGTACTTGAGCAGTCGAATGCATGAACAGATTGGGGTTGACTCCATTATCCCTACAAACTGCAATATATTCATTAATTCTACACAATTTACTTAATCGAAATGCCTTCTCTAAATCTACAAAAAAAAATAAATACATCCTGATTGCACTTTATATTTCTCTCTATTAGTAGCCTAATTACTGCGATGACGTCACGGGTACATCTTCTCATTTTGAAGTAAAACTGATAATCTCATAATTAATTATCCAGCCTCCTCTCCATCCTCTTATTTATGATACTATGTACCACTTTAACTTTGTGCGAAATCAAACTTATTGTAATAATGTCCTCATATGGCTGCATTTCCCTTTTTTAAGAATTGAACTACTACTATTTCTACTACGAATTAGTCCATAAAAATTCTTCCTCCCACTTTTTCCTAAGCCTTTATGCAGTTCTGCGTAAAATATGATCTTTCTGTGTCTAACCTTGCTAATGGTCTAATTTCTTTTCCATTTAGTTTCTCCACATCTATATTCCATCCAGATTGAATCCATTTTGTTCCATTATTGATTTTCCTGATGCATCTTTGATAATTTTGCACTCATGTTCCTCCTTACTTCCTGACAATACTTTCACCTTTTTGTACAGCCCACCAATTCTTCTGTACAGCGCACCCTTCCTCCGTAAACATTTCACATTCTCTCATTTTTCACTCAGCAACAACTGAAATCCCTTTGATGACTGGTAAACTAAAGCTTGATAACCCGCAAATGTTACTGATTTTATCAGTTCTTGGCTAACTCTCATCCTCTCTCTAATTCCTTTTATGCTTCTCTTACCGTTTCCTCCATATATAGGTTGAAAATCACGTGTAATAATGTACACACCTCTCTTGACAGCCAGCCCAGCAATATCCATCCTGACTCGCTGTCCCCTAAGTGTAGGCACACCTGTGAAGTATGAGACATGAAACGTTGAAGATAAACTGGCTATCCCTCTAGACTAATTTTTTCTCATGTAGTAAATGCATTAAATTTGCCCAAATTCATCTGTATAACTACTACGCAAAATCCTTTTTACAACCCGATACATCTGGGTTGTATTCAAAACTATTTTCTATAAAATATCTCAAAACTGATATGGCATAGCGCGTATCTCTATCCTTTCAAACCCAAAACCGATCTTCCTCCAAGCAATCATATGTTTTATTCTCCATTTGTTGATGATTCGTAGAACCACCTCAGGTGTGTTCAAAACTAGAATTATGGTCCTATGGCTCTCGTTGTGCTGCCTTTCACTTTTTTCAGGTGGGCATTAATACATATATCTAAAGAAGTCTTCCGCCAACTTCCTCCCTCATAATGCTATTAATGAGACCGTAAAAACGTTTCCTTCCATGCTTCCCTAAACTCTTGAGAAGCTCTTGAGAGGTTACCTATTTATGCTGTAATAATACATGAATGAAAGCAAATATTAATATAAATATTTAATTCGCTAAACTTATTTTATCTTATTGAGTTAAAATAACTCAAGTAACTAAAATGGCAATTCCAAATATTCAGTAATCCTTGGCGGGTAGTGAATAAAATCAAATTCCCTTGAGTCTGCCCATATATTTGACATTTGCAGATATAAATCACGGTCATTCCATCTATGTGATAAATGAAAGAGTTATTTGGCGTTCAAGCTCAGTTCAATCAGCACAAATTCAAATTATTCAGTTTCGAGCAAGGTTGTGATTTGTGGATTTACCTTTTGTTCGTTTGACGCCAGCAACCAAGAGTAAGAGCTTTTCATTTTATCCCGATTTGCAATGTTTCAGAATGTTTACTTACATGAAATCATGCGATATGTCTTCCTTAATAAATTCTCGCGTACCTGGAAAGAAAATCAGGACTATGAATTTGTTTAAATTATGGCGTAAAAAGGATGGCTATACAAAAAAGTTGCAATGGAAAAGACTGTCCACAAAATTAGTCGACACAACTTGCTGCAAATAAATCGTCAAACATTTTATTTACGGAGCAAATAATTAGCGGTATTTTTTGGACAAAGTCTAGGTGATCCTCTTTTAATATTTTCTAAAATAAAAAAGAATATATGAACATGAAGGATTAAGCATCTGTCAGAATGATTTCCTTGATGAATAAGGACGAAGAGTGAGCATGGCAAAACCACTTCCCTTTTGTTTGCTCAGAGCTTTGCTAAAACTCGGCGCACGTATTATTTCAGGTTTTTTGTGATCCTATGAATAAAGGATTAAGTTTTGCTCCCGAGAATCCACTCACCTTTTTGAACCATGGCTTTTTTTGTTTCAATTGCTGTAATGTATTAAATCATCCATAGTTTTCACTTTAGAGATGAAATGTCATAATCAATTTTAAGGACTGAAACAATATACAATTCAACGTTATCAATGATCGTCCGTATCTTACGCAGCTTTAACAACCTATCCTCTTAAAGACTGCATAAAGAGAGCATGAGAAAAGAACACATGCGGTCCAATTCGGTTATTTTTTTTAATATTAGAAAAAAAAGTCGTTCACGGGATCCCATGATCTAGAAAATATCCCACGGAACAGAACGTCACCCGACCTTTGGTGGTCACAAAACCCTGTCAAGAATCCCACCCACGGCACGTGACTAACGACGCTCTTTAAATACAATCACAATCACTATTTCATCTGCATCGCATCGGCTGAGCGTGGGTTTCTAAAAAAACAAAATGTCCATGAGGAATAGAGCGAGTCGCAACCCGCATTGCATTGTTCTCGCAATTTCTTACGTGAATATTTCATGGAATTCTTTTTTTTCCCCCTTCCCTCCTGTCACCCTGAAATCGATTTACAACCCGAGAGTGCTTTCAGTGTCTTAGGGGAGAATCCCTTGAAAAATTACTCCATCATTTGTTTTGACATCGAAAGAACGCCGTAAATCCAATGAGCATTCTGGTCGTGGCCAACGTGGCAATCCCTGCTTCGTCAGCTTCGCTGCGCAACGCACGGTCGGAAGGAATTAGTTGAAACTAAAAGATTTAGTTCATATTGGAAGTAACACGAAGGGGAGAGAAGACAACCGCCTCTTTGTGATATTCCAATTTCCACCATGGTGGAAGATTCGGGGAGTATCTCTTAGATTATTCTTACACGAAAGATGATAAATCTGGTTAAATTTTGAAGCATATCAAAAATGCTTCACGAATCATTTAAAACTTTAAACTCACAATTTGCTTTTTTTACTATAACTCTTAATAAAATCTGTTACTGTACCGACTGTTAAACCATATTAACCACTATAAATGGATCAAATAAACAGCAAGTTTTGCAAACTACCAGCATCTCTGTGGTAATTAAAAACTTCACAGAAAGGTATCAATCAAAGATATTAATTCTGCTCCGGGACTGTCAAATTCCGTCTTAAATATCCAGCATCATATGTCTGTTGTTACTGTTGTTAACCTTGGAACAACAAGTTACAAAATTTTTGTTTTTAGAAATTTATGAAAAATAACCTATTTAACTCTTTGGTGTGAATAATTTTCATAAGTAATGAGTCATTATTAAATAATCTATCGGTTTAAGTAGGTTTTGGATGGACACAACTACAAAATAAAACAAACACAAAATCCCGCCATATGGCGAACAAATATGCATTTACATGGAAATAGATATAAGGAAAAGGGATAGGAACACATATAAAGGACGAACGCAGGTGTTCGTCCTTTATACGTGTTCCTATTCCTTTTCCTTATATTTATTTCCATGTGAATGAGTGTGTATATATATATATATACACATACACATGCACATACACATACAAGGTATCAAGACACGATCACATTATATTACCTTAATAATGATACAGTGTTGAAACCGTTTCGTCATATTGAATTTATTGTGAATATGTTCACTTCTGTATTCCATTTATTATAACATAATCCAATTATATCTGCTAAGTGATACTTGAGTCACTGTACATAGTCACTATATTTTAATACTTTCCTTGAGTTATCAAATTCTCCGAGTTAAATATTCGAATTTCGTGTCAATCAAAGTTATAACTTTTCAGGTGATAAACCCTTTACAATAAATCTAATATGTTGACCGATGATAACCCTTTATCCCGTGGTGAGCGAAGAAAGTTTAAGGACCCTTTAAGAGAGTTTAAAAGACCTAATATCCAGGGTTAACGCTTTCTTAAAATTGAAAATATTTCCCAAGGAGATATTCGCATATTGTAATTAATTTTCTGGCATTGAGTTTAATTCTCTCGGTTTCATCATATTATTTAAGAAGATAAAATATCTAATACCTCTCCAAAAAGTATCTAGAGAATCGTGAATAAACTTTATAACGAAGTGAATTCTTTCTATTCTATTGATTAATTAATCTGAACAGAATATTGATCATCGATATGTTAATTAATCAAATACACACAGGTCATACTTGACCCTACCACTTACGATACAGTATAATCATTCACACACATTGTTGTAGATTTTTGCCTTCCAGTCGGTAGGGTCATTTGACAATTAACGCTACATTGATAATTAAAAATTATAGTCACAATAAGAATTCGAACTAAGTAAATTTTCATTACTCTGAAATTTCACCGATAATAATTGCATAAATATATTTCTAATACTTTCAAAATTTTTAATTAGCAGCTCGCAGATCTATAAATAATTTTACGACCTCTTCGCGCGAGTTGGCAAGAGCCGTTATCAGATTCTCAAAAATTTCTTAGCGAAATTTGACGAATTGTCAATCAATGGATATTACTGAACTTTTTTCGATCTTCTTAAAAAAATATTTACGTTTTATTCATGCTAACGAAAATTTCACTCAAAATATGAATGGTTGGTTTTCCAGTAATTTTGGATTTTTTCTTTAATTTCCGAAAATAAATGAGTGCGGAGAAATATTTGAGAACTTAATTCTCTCTCAATTCTTCGCGAGATGCATCAAACAGTCGATGATACGTTCAAGATCTTAAATGAATGATATCATTCGCCTCAGTTGAGTACTTCACAAAGCCACTTAAAGCAATCCTCGAAGACACTCAAACGGAAATCTTCGGATTCAGAGCACGGACTCGGTTCATGTGGGCTGCTTTTGCGGAAGGGATAGCTTTGGAAAAGACCCTCAGTTTCACATACGTGTCCTCATCAATAGTTTTAAATGGGGGCACGATTTTTTTAGGGAAGATTTTTCTCAGCAATTCTGCCAAGAATCTTCGGAGTTGGAATAGTAGCCAAGGGACAACTGAGCTAGTCTGCCACCACAGAAGCGGTGGAGTAGCATCTAATGCGAGAGGATATGAGCGGATCGGTGCCCGAAGTAGGTACTCCCCTCTCAAGGAATATCGACAGAGACCGTTCCCCCATCCCAAAGGATTTAGAGAATGAATTAGGCCATGGTGACCGGGCCAATGTCCAGGGTATAACGCTCAAGTGAGAGGAAATAAATTAGATCATTAAACTCGATTCAAACGTATATCTTTCAAACTATAGCAACTACTGGAAACCTGCCAAAAGATTTCGTTTCAACAAATATATATTTACACTGCACAATCGTAGTAAGACACGTAGTACAGTTGCCGAAAAATGTCGTTCTAATGAAAATTTATTGCAAATTCTCCCATGAATAGAATAGTTTTTCATTCGCACTCCCCATTAAGAGTAATATAAACTAGTAGAAGTGACGGCGATGTTCTTAAGTTGCTTAGACGGCAGAGTTGATAACTCAACGATTATGATTCCGAGGGAAATACCACTCCTTTGTAAAACAATATTCATACCGAATGGACTAACTGATAGAAATCAGTCCCAATGGACTAACCTTGTCGGCTGAAACGTAGGCGTGTAACAGTTTCAGTAATTGGGCTTTTTAGGAACTCCGACGGCTTGGATCTCATCGTCCATTAATGTCCCGGAACTTCCATTACGTCAGAGCGCAGTATCCTTGCCAGCGGCAGGGCTAAACGTATTGGGTCTCCCGCAGTGATTTACTCTAGCGTGGCATACTTTGAGCGCGCATATACCCACGTGTTCACTTAGATACACTCTACGCATGAAGGCAGTGGAAAAAAATCACCGCCAAAAAGTAGGGGAAAAAAATAGAAAAACATCACAGTTCACTTCAGGAGGGATTTCAGCTTTTCTCCACCCCATCGACGTCCACACTAGAATTCCTCCGAACTCCTAACGGAAAGAAAGCTGCAATGAAAGCAAGTTCTCTCTCCACTCACATATCAGCCTGTCCCTGCCAGGTGTACTTCGTGAAAAAGCGCTGAAAAGGAAATCCTGCCACCTTTGGAGGTCTAATCTAGGGTTCATCAGCGTGGAAGTGAAATACCTAACGACTAGATCTCCATTATCCGATTGCCTTAAGGCTTGAAGTAACGTGGGTGCATTATCCTCCAGTATACCGTCTTTGGGAGGGAAAATAAATGGTGAACAAAATTTTGCGATTGACACCCTTTTAGTAATAGAAGAGACCGGTAGAAAAAAGACCGGTCCGGGAAAAGAGATCATTTCACCGGAAGAAAAGTTTACTAACAGCTATTAATGCAAAATTGAAAAAAAATAAAATCCTAATTAAAAAATATTTGGAGAATGTTGGGTTATAAACATTTACACTTGAGCAGAAGAGAATATTCAAATGTAATTCTGTGGCTGCAGAAAAAAGCATCAAGCTTAACAAGACAGAGGGAATCATTATTGATGAAATTCTAAAATAAGTGAAGTAGGACATAAGTTAGCTGAAAGTAACCCAACAAACAATTGACGAACTCTAGAGTATGGCATCCTTGAAGACAATCGATTGAAAGAATGGACGAGGTAGAACTACGGAGAAATGCTCTGTCTGGGATTCCTGAAAAGGATACCCCTTGAGAAGTAAATAGAGAAACAATGAAGAAACAAAGAAATTGCTAAGAAGAGAACAAATCGAACCAATCTTTCATTTGATGAACACTGAGTGTGATAATATATCAATCCTAATAAAATTCTAAGACAGCGTGACAGGCTCCACAAATTTACAGTTTCAAGTTTTCATCATAAATCCACAATGCTCACATTCCCATTTTCTAATATTACAACTTTAAAGATGAAATAGACTCCGTTTTAAGTGCACATTTCGGAAACTCGACTTTTATTGCTAAATATTCCGACAAAGTAATGTAAAAAAAAACAAGAAACGAAAATATAACACGAAGCGATAAATTCTCACCGGAGGAGAGAGTGTTTCTCGATACCTTACATAAAGCGTCTTATTCCAGAAGCTATTTATTTTGATTTTCGGGAATTTCCAGGATAAGCGGGCCCATGAAGGAAACAGCAGGGTAAGTGCCTCCCTGGCGATTATAGTGAAACGAAGAAGGGTGGTTTCGGTGCGTGCTCGAAATGGTGGACTGTCTGGGATGTTGGAGAAGAGACGCTCGGGGGATGCGGGGGTGGGGGGAAGAAGGGGAGGATAAGGGGCCGGGGTAGGGGTTGGAAGACTGGAGAAAATACACGGCCGCAACGCCCTCCGGGAACCCCCTCCCGACCCCTCCCACTGCCCTCCTTCCAACCCTCCCCGCCCGCTCACTTCCCTCTGCCCGACCATCCCTTTCTACGCAGTTTCCTTAACACGCTGCTCACCCACGCGGACGACCCAGATTCAATTCCCGCGGGTGGAACGACGATGAATTTTCCGCGATGCAATTGTCAAGAAATGCGGCACTCGTGCGCCTCTGCGTAAGACTCCAAGGGACATCAGCGTGGTTCATGTCTCTCACAATATGTCTCCCTTTTATGGGCTGGATCCTCGACATGTGAAACGCATTCGCAACTCTGTTCAGCGGTAAATAGCAATTAAAAACAGTCTAGCGCGGCAACTAACTCACAAGTATCTATTCATCACATTATTTCCTATTTCCCGTCCGGAAATTGAAATATTTCCAGTCGGTCCTTATCTTAGAATTTACATCTCCATCGCTCACTTTCATTTCCAGTTCCGTCCAAATGTATATAATTGTTTCGACTACGACCCCTTAATTCACTTGTTACCTCATTCAAAGGTCCTGAATAGTTATCTGAATGAACGTGTTTTGATGGGGAAATATCTAAGCAGTGTAATACTATTATTCATTGCAACTTTGAGCTATTTTAATAAGTTTACGCTTCGTTTGCCGTATTAAATCAACTTATTATTTTCCTAAGAGTAATAACCATAGAATAAATAGGTTTGTGGGATGGTTATAGCAGTATTCGTTTTGGTGCAGATAAATGTTTCATGCATTATGAAGAATGGTAGTTAATCGATCGATCAGTCAAAATGTAGCCTTTATTGTGCTTAGAGCTTAAAGACAAACGGGAATAAACATAATTTCTATTACAGCATGTGTAATATTTCGAATATTTATCAATATTACATATTTTATCCATGGAGATGTTTAGAAATTACAAAATCAATTAGATCCTCACCGTAGCATATTTCTTTAAACTTATCTTTGATTAATTAAATCATTTTAAAAGGCTCTTGCTCTTGTTTAGCGAAAGGTTTGTGTATTAAATATCCTTCATTACAATGCAATAATTTCAGAGTGTAAAAATCATTCACCTTGTTAGCGGATGACTCCGTTAAAAGTTACCGTTGCGACATCTCCCGCAGTTTCTTGAAATGTATCCTTCATTTCTTACGCCTAGTTTCCTTAAACAATAAATTTCCTTTAAACCTTAACGATAAACTTTCGGGAGACAGATACAAACACACATGAGGTATCAACAAATCCTTGGTTAATTCACTGTTAAAAAGAGTCTTCAGGAAACATGGCCAATTATATGAGGCACACATTTACGAGTCAGATAGCAGAGTAATCAAATGGAGACAGCGCATAGCCACCGTGTTCTGATAGTAAAAATATGCCAGGGGTTTTCATAAATAACAGGGAAGAGATAGGACATTCAGGAAACCTGCGGTGAGTCAGGCCGGCCCAGGGCGTTTTGTCATTTCTCTTTCCGTCCCTCTTTCTATTGGGGGACCGATCTTATGCAGGGGCTGATTGGCCAACCTCCAGCTCCGACCACCCAAATTCCTTTCGCTCCAGTGAACGAATTTTCTTGTGGTACTTCGATCCTCGAACTATCGCTACGTTCGCCAAAATTACATGCATTAGTGCATGCGAACTCCTTTAGAAGGTGGTGTAGCACCATTCTCTAAAGAGAACACCTCCCGAATGCCTTGGTCATAAAGGGTGCTGAGGCTATAAAATTTCCTGCTGAGTCGCGGGAAATTTCCATCCAGCCTGGGTCGTTTCCACTCAGAGGTGATGGAAAAAGTTGGAAGAGGCTGGGTGGGATATTCATTCAATCATGCCCATCATCAGGTTTTCATTTGAGAGCCTAAAGCACCACTATCCAGAGCTTTGAGTCGGGTAAATTAACGGCAATAATCTCTTTGTGACGACAGGTAATGTTCCACGACATGAACAACGCAATACCTACACCGCTCTTTTGAAACGACGATAAAAATTTCTAGAGGCAACAAATCACCCTCAAAGGGAAATATTTATCCACGCTCTCCGACGTGGTGGAGTGGCTCGACCTCAAAACCGGTCACTTTGAGGAAGGATATTCCTGGGAATGAAAACATTTTCCAAGGTACCATCACTCTAAAAGCAGATGTACACTTCGCCCAGGTACATCTATGGATTGCCCGGCAAGTTTGCACATGGATTTTCCAGGATCATTAGGTAACGAAACATGAAGTATTTCAATTGTACATGAACTACACTAACCAATGGTTGGTGAATCTCGAACTCCTATTTGCCTTAGCATATTTTCAGGTCCATCGAAGAAATAAAGCGAAAAACTGGTTTAATTGCTTGAGGTAAACCTCGCCTTTATGATGTGTGAAATCACACTTCAAGGGAATCTCGCGACATTCAGAACCAGCTCATTCCCCTGCGCCAAAAATCCATTTCTCGGAAAGTTCACCGGTTCCCCCAGAAAGTATCTACAAAACCACTTGGATTGTAGCAAGGAACACCGAGAGGGAGCACCAGTATTTCAGCTCGGTAACGTCCAATAAAGCGTTTAACACTCCAACGACTTGAGCATCTACAATGCTGGTGCATACTTAAGCCAAAATGTAGCAGCTACATAAAATTTTAATTGAAAAACAATCTCGTTACCATACAGCTGATTTTCAAATTAGAACCCACAACTTAGATTCTTATCCTCGCCTTTATTCGTGATACAGTATTTTTTTAATAAAGTAGTTGAACAATTGATGGATAGCGGTATATTTTAATGATACATATATTCCAAATATATTTGAGTCACAGATGATTTACACACCAATCACTTAAAAGGAATTGAATTCATAGCGGGTTTTGATAAATTTCGCTCCATTATTTCTCAGTTTACGATAATGGCCATTGACGAAATTCCACCTTAGATAGTCTCTGAGCATAATCGATTTGCATAAAATGCCTAAGAGATCACACCATTGCTTAATACTTTTACACGAATGTAAGTAACAGGTACAGAAGCGCAGTAATATATAATTTGATTAAAAACTTTCTGAGGCGAATCGTCTTGTCAGTCTAATAGTAAGATAGCCACTCAATATTTCATAGTACATGATAATTATAATAAAATTAAGGTCCTTTGAGACAAGTCAGTTTTTACGCTAAAGGCCTTCCGTAAGATGAAACGTAACTGTGTCAGTATCTCTACTGTAAAACACTGTCAATAGCATTATTTGAATTTAACTATATACGGCTTCCATCTGCTCTCTAAATCTTGAAAATTGCACAATGGCATTATGAAACCCACAGCGTGAGGATGGTGGAGAAAGTGAGAGGACGATTCTCTCTTCACATTCGATACACGCGGTAGAATCCTACAAATTTCCAGGAAGGGTGTTAGACCACTTCGTGCGGTTAACCATTCCATCCAACACCACCTCTTTGCTTGGAGAAGGTCATGGCTAATCCAGTTTCAATTTGGGAACAACAGAGAATTTAGGAAAGGGAGGTAATTAGTCGCGGCAAGGAGGGTGGGCATGGGTGAACGGCCTTTTTTGCTATGTAGAACTCACTGAAGTTTGCAAATGACTTCTTTTTACCTGATGAGAGACTCCGATGCGATCAGGAATACAAATAATAGTTGTTTAACATGAAAAGAAGCCTGGATCAGTCTGAAACCGTGAAGGTCATATATTTAAACGTAGTGACAGGCGCAAGTGGCGAGTCTTAATCGGGAGAATACTTGAAGGTATTTGTAATAATAACGACAACATAACGATAAAGAGGAACGAAGTATACAGCAATAAGAATAGCTATTACACCATCTCTCTACTTAAAGCTGTCGAAATCCCTACTCTAAAAGATGGATATTAGTTTGGTTTTCGAGTGGTTTGAATATTTTGGTCCGATACATTCTATGCTGGTGTTACCGCGGGACTGCTTGAGAGAAAATGATTCCTAATTTAGAGTGGTTTGCCTCACTACTTCCCTTTCCTTGTCATTTATGACTCACAATGTAATTTGGAGTCAGAATTGTTCCCTTAAAACCGTAATGCACGCCGGTCTAATAGCACGTTAAACCTCGGCTCTACCTCTCCTGCAGCCCTAATCTCCCAATGGCTCTAGGTTGACTTATACGGCATTCACTTGAGACCCATAAACTTCGCGTTGATCAAGTACTTCCATTCTACAAATGACGTGAATCCCAACCCCGTACGTTAGCTAACAGCTGAAATTAGCTGAAACCTGAGATAATTGTTTTTCAAAAAAACTGAATGAATCCAATGTGGAGCATCAGTAATAGATGTCACGAAATGATTATTTTTTCTATTTTTTGAAGGGGTGGCGTGATTTAATTTTTGCAGTTGTGATAATTAGAAATTGGAGTCTTACGTTCTAAGGTATAAATGACTGTAACGACCTTTATTGATATGTGCACCTTTCTTGTGAGAAAGCATTTCTCCGGATAGTATTATCAATAATATTTTCATTAAATCTTCTAAGTACTAGTCAAAAGAATTCCACACATCTTTGTCACGTAACAGTTTTAGCATTACATTTCTTCGTTCTTTGGGGATATTTTCTTAGAGAATAATACCTCTGGCGTCAATCATGAACTATCAAAGTGACAGTTGATCGACTAGCCTGAACTGTGTAAATTAAATATCTCCTCATGGCTTCCTATTAGGTAAATGCCATTTTGCGACTCATTCAATTACCTTAAAATGTCCTGAGAATGAATTTCCCCACCAACCCTTAGTGATAGTAAAAATAAGGTGCATTTTATGGAAATATTTTACCTAAATCATTTTATAAGACCTTAAAATACAGAAACCTTCCGAAAAATTTAAGAAACTTATAAAAATTACAAAATTACTCGTACTTCAATGCTATATTTTGTCTGGTGAAGTATGCCTTTAACTTAAAGCTACCCTTTTAAATTATGCTTTGTTTTGCGTTAGATCCAAGAGTGAAAATATAATCGTAGAATACCATTCCCTTTAATCTAAAAATGGAAATCTTCGAAGACGAAAATTACTATATCACTTTCATCTTACGTAAATTCAAGAAATTAATTATGCTAGGAATATTTTTCGCTTCTATTTGCATGCAAGTTGCTATGGCCAAGTTTAATCGAAAGGTCTAACAATGGGGAATGTCTCTCAAGAACATTCAAATTCTGGAAGAGTTTTCTGTCAAACTGATGAGTCAGTTATTATTATTACTAAACTGTCATTTTTAATTTTTTGTTGTAATTTTAATTGTAAATAGTTGATTGGTTTCACTGCAACTCGAGGGATTGATCCTGAACTTGGATACATTTAAATATACCTTGCAGACTTGCTGATGGCCCAATTGCATTGTACTAAATAAATAAAATAAATATCATTATGAGTGAGTTTAGCCCCCAATTACTTATGCTGAACCTACTATTTGTAAGATTAGTCATAAGAGGAATAAGGAATGTCCATATTATGGACAGTAAAATCTAAGAACCAATACCCAAAAAAAAATAATAGCCGCATTTGAAAATGACCTGCTTGACTAAGCAGATCATTTTCAAATCCCATGTATTGTGAGATCTTAACCTTCTCCATGTGTACCTTTCATGGGGTACATTCATCGGAAGTGTATGCGGGTCAACCATAATGAACCTAGGTTTCATTAGACGGGTTGTAGGGAAATTGAATGAAAAACTAAGAGAGAGGTGTTACTTCGCTTTAGGTCTCATTAGGAATCTACATGAATCCATGAGAGGAAAGGTAGGAATTAGATAAGTTTCAGATTAAATTCGCTTGCTTTTGAAAATATTATTACGAAAAAAGAATAAACGTGACGGATATGCTGGAGGAATTAGATTGGGAATCGATTTTGAAAAAAATCAGGCAAGACTTGGGTACAAAACTCCTGAGCTTTCTTACGATGCAGAGGAAATTATGTTGGCACCAAATATATTGGTAGGTTCGACCACAGGGACAAAATGAGATGGATTTACAATGTCATTGAAAGTTCAAGCACTAGTTCTTACCTCGCACGCAATACGATACACAGTCAAATTGAACTCAAGAGCCCGAAAACAATTAAAGAAATTTTCATGCTCAAAATTAATAAATAAGGTTAAATGAAACAGTAATTGTATGACCTATTTTGACATTTATGTGCGCAATTGTGTTTGCATGCGAGATAGATAGAATGAGATGCGAGAGGAATATTCCAGTAAATATATTGACTAATAATTCTACATGCATAAATGGTGCCCCAATACCTCCCACTACACGCCCTTGCGACGGCTTGAAAGGCATTGTGTCGATGTTCTAGAGATGGACATCCGCATTTACAATCCAAGTGTTGCGATTTTATTAGTGCTAGAAAGTCGCGGAGGCGCGGAAACTCCCGCCCCTCAGGATCGATGAATAACTTTCACAAACCGTTTGGCTTAGTTTTGTGTGAGCGCCACCTTAACCTGCCCAAAACCAACCTACAAAGTTGATTACTGTGACATAAAACATAGCGAAAAATATTTCCCGAAGCGGGTGGACAAATGGTCGCCTTTAAAAGTCTTTATTCCGCTGATAATATTTAAGGCTCGCCCCTAATCCCAACCAAAAGTTCACCGGGTTGGGATAGGTTTTTGAATATCTCAGTTACTACGCACCGCTGAACTTTTAAGTCCTGCCTCTTCATAAGCTTACACTCCGCAATGGTCATTCTTTTGCTCTGAACACTTTCCGCCTCCCTTAATTCCATTCAAATTTTTTTATATCTTCGCCCCCCTTTCATCTTCATTGTCCCATTTTATTCCAGTATTAGCAGCTTCGACCCGTTCTGCGTTCTTCGTAATGTTTCCAACAAACTTTTCTCTTTCCTTACCAACCTAAAACTTCAACGTTTGTTTTCCTTTCCTTCCATATTCTTCGCCTGCCTTTTCTTCCATCCGCCTCAACACTCACAACTAAAAATCCTGTTAAAAGCACACATTTTAACGCTGTGTGGAATGAATCTACTTTCGCTATTGCTTCTGATTTGGGGACAATCCAGCCTGTGCTACTTAGAGTATCTAGCATACTGATTATCTTCACTGCATACTTCTCATCTAACATTAACGGTAGAAGCACTTGAGTTACTACGTTAAAACGATCAAAACTCTGCCAACTCTATTTCTCATGAATCTTTTGAAGTTTAAAAACTTCGGAGTTTCTCTAAAATAGATTCTCACGAATAACAAGGGACTTTGGACCAAGGCACAAAAAAATTGAACTGAAACCACTATCAAAGTAGATTGGACTGCCAGCTGACAAAGCGTTAGCGCCAGGGACAAACGATGAACCACAGAGCGTAAACAAGTTTGATTTTTGAGCCGAATGGATTGCTAAAATTACAAGTCCTCCAAAATGCCCAGGTCAGACCACCCGGATAAATAGGAAAGATAGGCAGCTGAACTGGTCGAATTATACATCAGGGTTTCTGTGCAATAAAACATCATTAGCGTAAAGTTTCTCCAGTTTTTAACTTTTTAGAGAGTCCATGGCATCAACTATTACTTTTGTTGCTCGTCACCGTTTTAAATGCCAGAGAGGTCATTTATTTAGTTCATAAGATTGATTTTTCATAATTAAACTATTATTAAATAATTTTTTCTCATAAATTCAGTGATTGACTTGAGTGAAATCATAAAATTAGATATTTATTTGCGCACCCAATTTAAGTGCCCAAAATTACCTGGAATATTTCGGAATGTCATAGAGTAAATATTTGCCTTAATATAAATTTTCATCCCATAAAACCAATGCAAAAAATATTTAACTGATTATGTTCCAAATATTTTACTCTCTACTCATGTTTTATTTATTATTATTTTCAGTAAAATATGTGGTTTTTGGGTAATTATTAATGGCTATCCTGCGACACACCTATATATAAACTTAAAGGATATCAGAGCATTTTTATCTTTAGTGTACAGCATATTTTTCTACGGCGAAATAACAAAACCGCCTTGGAGACATGAATTATTTGCATTTCTGAAGGGAGATTCATTATTAAAATTTCCCTCGAAACGATTCGAAATTGAGACATCCGGTGGAAAGACATGCCCCTGGAAAAGGAAAGATAACAGAGCGGAAAGGTGTGATCACTCACTATGTTTACATTGGCCGAGGCACGATGTTTAGCCCCATTCATAATATATGAGACGTAAAGAGCCTTGTGGGGAAACATGAAAGAGCTGACTCCGGCAGAGAAGGGGAAGCTGGAGAAAGAGTTAAGGGTGTGAAGATGATTTATACCCGGGAGAGAAAGAGAGGGAGAGAGCGAAACAGGATGAGATTTTTGTTTGGAGAGAGAAAACGTTGATTTTCGATGAATTCCACTTGCAAGGAATAAATCACAGCTTCCACAAATTGCTCTTCCAAGAATCGCTATAACTATTGAATCGATTTCTCATGAATGGTGAGATTGCGACTGGCAACATTTTCACGTTCATAAGCGAATCAGGTACAACACACCTGATGATGAAAGAAGTATGGCTACTCTAATGTAAAGTTTTCAAAACTAGAGTTATGGCCGTATAACCCTCATATTGCTGACTTTCACTTTTTTCAGGTGGGCATTAATACATATATCTAAAGAAGTCTTCCGGCCAACTTCCTCCCTCATAATGATACTTATTAATGAGACCGTAAAAACGTTTCCTTTCATGCTTCCCTAAACTCTTGAGAGTTTACCTATTTACAGATGAATGAATTACCCAATAATAGATTAATGAAAGCAAGTATTAATATAAATATTTAATTCGCTAAACTTATTTTATATTATTAAGTTAAAATAACATAAATAAATAAAATGATAATTCTAAATATTCAGTAATACTTGGCGGGTAGTGAATAAAATCAAATCCCCTTGAATCTGCCCATATATTTGACATTTACAGATATAAATCACGGTCACTCTATGTGTATGATAACTGAAATCGTTATTTGGCGTTCAAGCTCAATTCAATCAGCACAAATACAAATTATTCAGTTTCGACCAAGGGTGTAATTTGCGGATTTACCTTTTGTTCGCTGACACTCTGCAAAGCTCGCGGAGTACCCCATAGAACAAACAAACTTTCTTCCTCGAACTGAGTTATTAATAATAACAATTTACTATCAGCTGTTCAAGAACACATTGTTCAACAGAGATAAAGTCGATCGCAGTACTTCAAAATATATTCTTCTCCCTGTTTTTCAAGATATTTAAGAAATAAAGGAGACAATCATGATACAATTATCATCCTACGCCATGAACGCGCTCACCCCGTTACGTTTATCGCAGTGAATTTGCACCAAATTTAATTTCATCATTTTTTTGACTCATGAATGAATCTTTCAACGTCACCTTCTACGTCTCGCTTATTGGAAAACGCGCAGAGTTTTCTCGCCTATTCTTCCTTTCGTTTAAAGGAAGGATCAAAGTATTTTTCCACAACCTGTCAAGGTCCCTCTTCATTCTTAAAGCTTTCTCTAATATGCACACCCTTTTGTCTAGACAAAAATGCCAATTTTTCTGGCCCATCAAAAGCCACCATCTGGCTCAGCTTTGATTTCGCTCGAATATGCTATGTGAGGATATAAATCAACCGGCTGAAAAGTAATCCACGAGGGCCAGATTGAAGGATTTCCTCTCGCGGCGACTGATGATACGCGATGAATGTTGCCGCCAGTATAAATTATATGGATTACGGTGTAGCTGCTTGTTACGAACGGTCACTGCAGTAAAGTTTCCACCATCCGGATCCTAGATTACACGTTAGTCGAGAACTCAAATGCTTATGGAGCAGATGATTGGAAGTGATATCTTCACTTTTATGACATGGCTTTAACTAGAGTTTTTTTTACTAAATACATAAAAAATGTATATATGTCCAAAGATAGCAGAAGTGCAACAATTTTTTATCCCCCTGTTTTAAGATAAACTTTCGTAAATGTATGCTGAATTGTATCTTTTTTTTCAGCTCCGGGGGAAAGCGTTAGTTTGAAAAACATCCAAGCTATTCATCACTGGTGTTTAAAAAAACTTTTCCAAACCCAAATTACACCAAAATTAGGTAATTTGTTACACTTCCAAATGAACAAGTGCAGATTTTTTGCCTAAAAAAGACGTATGGTATAATGCCTGAGATGTACATGATAAAAATACTGTTATAATGATGCCTGATAACGCCTCGTACATAAATCTAGTAGATATTTGCTGGCTATAAATTCCAATCTAAGAGACTCTTTGAGTCAGTAAGAGTAAAAGAAATATCTTACCAAGTACTTAATGGGAACACTATTTGACCCCATTTAATGGGGAAAATGTTAGAAGGAAATATATAACAACTCTAAATAGGATTCTATGCCTGAAAAAGATGCGAAGTGATTACCTCCTTCGCAATTAAGTTCTAGTCTTGAGTAGGCATAAAAATCTTTTCAGGCTAACGCCTTTTACCTTGATTTTACCTGTTACCCCTCACTAGCGGCGGTTTTCGAAGTGTTGTGTAGATGTAGATGTCACTGAAGATGGCCACCCGGAGGCCATAATATTTTTTTATTTCCTCTGTTTTTGTCAAACATGGGAGTATTCTCCACGAATGTGCTTATTAATCCAACATGACACTGCATCCATAAACTTCATCAGACCGCAGCGTGGGTTTAGTATTAAACAAGGATACTTACTTCGTTGTCTCCTTGCAAACATTATTTAAAATATGTTACTGAGCTTTAAATTAACAAACCCTCTCTCTCTCAATTTTCCCATCTAATAAGGAGGATTTCCCGAGCAGCAACTTCGAAGCCTATCAAGTACATCCGTCGCCGAGAATTCTCGGCGACCGCGGTGACGGGGTAATATACTTTTATTCGCTCACTTGCGGTGTGTCATTTTCCTGCTTCCTCTTGCCTTTAAAAGGCCGCTGGACCCCCCAATGCTTCTCTCACACTCTCGTATATCTGCCTCCTTCCCTCCAATCCCTCCATTTCTCCTCTTCCTGCCACCCTTTCATCCCGTGGAGCACCGGACTAACTCCCTCTCCCGCCGACACACGATGACTACACTTCTTTCCTCTTTCCTCCACCGCTCCTCTCTCAAACTCCCCCATCCCCCTCCCGCGCGTCCATTCTCCACTCCGCTGGAGTAAATGGCCATGACTTCGCAACGTGGCGCTCACAAACGCACTCTCGCTGAGTCGGCTTCGGTGGTGGTTAATTCGGGCCTCCCGACAGATGAACAACGCGCCTAGATGGCGTGAGCCTCAGTCGAGCTTTGCCCATGTCCATCCCCCACTCACCCATCTCATTCCCAACGTTTTAGATATGTTCAACCTTCTCGTCAAAATCTACGCGGATCGAAACTTCAGTCCAAGAGTTGCGTTCGGGAGTCAAGGAGAAGAAGAAACCATAAAACCGTCACAACTTTCTTTTACTCCTCTACGCCAGCTAAAATTTTCCGTATTTTGTCACTTTTGTTTTAAACTGGATTCAAAAGTTCCACCGTGAAGCATTTTCACCTTTAAATCATTAACAAACGTTTTTCTCTTCTCCAGGACAACACCTTACAGCTGGAAAAAGGGTCTGGAATTAATTAAAATTCCGTGTTATAATGCAATCCTTTTAATGCCAGTTGCAACCATTAATTTACATTTTAAAATTTTTAAAAATAAAGGCATGAGCACGAAAATTCAAAAGTAATTATGATCAAACTTAGAATGTCGCGGTAGTCCAGGTAGAGCGCTGGACTACTGACCGGACCGGGTTCGATCCCGGGCAAGCCTCTCTGGGCACCTGACGCTTCATCCAAGCTTTGCGATTCTTCGGATACAAAGTTTAACTGGATAACCATAACCGGCGCAGGGAAAAAACTGCCCTGATGTGTGAATTTCACACGCCATATAGGGCTTAGTACTGGGTGAACTCCACCATCACCTACCAAACCGACCTTCGGATTGATTACTGTATTTTACCATTCTTAATTAAATTCTTTCTAGATTATTGGTCGTATTCACGAATGGATATTATCATGAATGACTATTTTTCCAAAAATTTAAATCACGAATTCGATTTCGCGATTGTCTCATTCACGAAACCATTGTCATGAATGACTGCTTTCACAAATGCGTTTTCAAACGGCGAATGATTTGAATGTGGAAAGAATCGAAATATCGCATCTAAAGCGAATGTGCATTGAATTCAAAGCAAGAATTCAAAGAATATCTTCTGAGAATGATGCATACACCATTGCCTAAAAATTTTTTTTACGTGTCATGGCTACAACTTTGTTTTTTTAATGTTTAATAAATTTTTCAAAAGCTTCAAGAGATGCTGCAGCAGTAACTTTTTAACCGAGTCATCCGCTAAATGTGCGCTATTTTGCAACAATATTGAAATGTAAAAATCATTGGCCTCAGTCAAGGCGAGTCAAGGAGGTCAAGGGAATGATTTTTATACTTTAAAATTATAATATAATGGTTAATAAATTTTTATTGATATGTTTGAAAATGTTTTGTGTACCTTTAAAATTCATATGAATTTTACTTAAGAAAATTTTAATATGAAAATATTTCTTCGTAGAACATTTGTGAATAAGGTATTCGTTGAAGCGAATATGTGATTTCGGTTTTCGGTGAAATAGCCATTGGTGAAAATGGCTGGCAACGCTTTTTAAATAAGGTTCAATAAATTGCATATTACGAGTAATGCCATTGCAATAATGAGATCACTAATCGAGAGGAATATAGAATACAATCAGGAATGTTTTTGCCTGTATTGTAGATTTCGAAAAAGCGTTTGATAGAGTGAATTGGGAAAAATTAATGCGTGTCTTGCAGAGAATAGGAATGGATTGGAGGGAAAGGAGACTGATCCGCAACCTGTTCATATCTCAGACTGCTCAGGTGCGAGTGGGGAACGGAGAGTCCGGATGGGCAGTGTTAGGAAGAGGTGTAAGGCAGGGTTGCCCATTATCACCGGTGCTGTTCAACGTATATGTGGAGGAAATGATTAAAGAGGCATGGGAAGAACTGGAGGTAGGATTGAAAGTCGGAGGGGAATTCGTAAAATCAGTTAGGTTTGCTGATGACCAAGCATTAGTTGCTCAGTCACCCAAGGGGTTGCAAGCATTGCTGAGTGAATTGGAGGCTCAGTGCGATAGATATGGGATGAGAATCAATCTTAATAAAACAAAGGTTATGCGATTTTCCAGAAAAAAAAGCTAAGCTAAATATTAAAATAGGCGGGGAAAAATAGAGCAGGTAGAGCAGTTTACATATCTCGGAAGTGTTTTGGACCAATACGGTCAAAGTGGTAGGGACGTAAGGAGAAGAATTGCGCTAGGCAAGGAGGCTTTCTCAAGGAGGAGGGAGTTGATGACGGGGACGTTGAGTAGAGATGTTAAGACAAGACTCGTAAAAACTCTGATATGGAGCGTAGCTATGTATGGTGCGGAAACGTGGTCACTGAAGCAGGAGGATAGACGTAGATTGGAGGCTTTTGAAATGTGGGTGTGGAGAAGGATGGAGAAGGTGAAATGGACCGAAAGGAAAACAAATGAGGAAGTACTGGAGATGGTGGGTGAGGAGAGGGGTTTGTTGAGAGAAATCCTATGGAGGCAGGAAAAATGGATGAAAGGCGTATTGAGCGGTAGTGGAATGTTGAGGAGGGTAATAGAGGGAAGAATGTTGGGCAAGCGAGGAAAGGGCAGGAATACGATAGGGATGTTGGACGAGATGAAGGGAGGAAAGAAGTACACAGAGATGAAGAGGGACCTGATGTAGATTAGGTTTCTGGATTGGGTTTTCTGAATTGGGTTTGTTTGGAGTTACAGAATATTTTTTTGATAGTTGTGTCCATCCAAAAACCTACCTTATCCTGTAGATTACCTAATAATAATATTGCATATATGGTATGCATTTTTGCCAAACATTCAGCTCTCTTGCATATCTTGGAAATTGGTCATTAAGGCAAGAGGATAAGCATAGATTTTTGGAGGCTTTCGAGATGCAGTCGTGGAGAACAATGGAGTTAACAAGAATGATGGAAAGGAAAAACAGGGATGAATTTCTAGACATGGTAAGAGGAAGGAAAAGGAATGTTGGGGACAGAACGAGAGGATGCGAGAGATAGTGAGAATGGCAAGAGAAACTGAAGTGGCAAGAGAGGGAAGAGTTCTGAGAAATCGGGGAAGAATGAGGAAAATACGAGACTCGTCAAACTCGTAATTGAAATTTTGGATGGAATTAAGCTAATTAGAATGATTTCAGAGCCAACTAATGAGTTATTGTTACATGAAGTATGGGTTTAGGATTCATTATTTCATGTTAGTCAGGGCTAACGAGTAGGGTTGCCCGTAGTGACAGGGTCCATCGAAAACTTACCACGAGCCGTTAGACTACTGCCCAATAGTAATAATAACAGTTTAATGAATTCCTGTCGAGTTCCTTAATCTTTTAAGAGTCCTTCGAGATAGGGCTCTTAAAAGATCCTGAACGCCAACAAAGTCACGAAAGACCTTTAACCTTCGATTGAAGACTCCACTTGCCCAGAACGGCAGCCTTAAACAAATTCATCTTGAAGAGTCCCTCAAGAAAAAGTAGTTTTTTTTGCTAGTAGACATTTTTTGCTCTCTCCAATTTTTCCTTCCATACCCTGGCACGCGTTTTTTCCTAGTGAGGTATCCCATATAAAATCGATTTTTAAACAAAAGTGATGATCATATTATTTTTCAAGCATCTCTTTCCTGACCATATTTCAAAAGAACCTATATGGATTGAAAGAGTACATTTTTATTTATTACGTTCAACACTCGGAACTCATTAATATCACAAATAACAGGTGAAGGTTTACTGAATATCGGCAATTCCATTAATTTCTGCCGAGCGAATGAAACTTAGTTAACTGCCCCTGATCGGCAATATGTTCAAATATGAATTTTAATCACTGACTTGCCTGTCACAACATTTCCCGCCTAAAAGAATATCCATCCACGATGAGCGTCCATCACATCGATAGTCGCATCGATATATTTTCCACCGTTGCCCATCATCCCCACACACACACACACGGACGTGCGCATACAGAAGCCCTCATCCCCCACCGGCAACTCTCACAACGCCGAGGCCCCTCACTCCACTCTCCCGCGCGTGTTGAACGCCACGCAGATCCCCATAAAATGCCCTTTGTTATCCCTGCCTCTCTCCCTTCGCCTCTTTCCCTTGTTTTTTTATCCAGCTAGCTTTATTTTCTTTATTGCCCGCACACACAACATACACACACACACACACAATCACACCTGCATAAGGCTTCCTCGTTCCTCTCCCTCACTCCCTCGCATCCCTCCCCGTGCTCGGCTTGCGTAGCAGCGCGTTTCGCGAGCGGGCGAAGGGACGGACGCGCTTCGCCTTGCCCCGCGCAAAAAAAGGGGATAGAGGGAAATATGGAGAGAGGAAGCGGGGTGGGCGGGACGTCGGTTGGGGTCGTCGCCTGAAATTTCTCTTTGATCCCCCTTTATACTATTTGTGTGGAGGGAAAGTGGGGTGGGAGGGAGGGCTGTGGGTGGAGGGATAGTGCGCGGAGTGGGGGAGGGAAGCGGGAGTGGGTGGCGGGTTGGGGACGGAGAGGTGGGGGTGCATTCACGTGCCGTGTTCCCCGCTCCCATGAATGCTTGATAATCCTTCCTCCCCCACCCTCCCCCCCTCCCCTTGATAACCGCCTCCCTCCGTCTCCCGCATCATTGCGATCATCATTACTGCCGTCAAAAGGAGGTCGTAATTATCAGCCGAGATGAAATTGATTTTTTTAATGCGAGCACTACCGCTCCCGGAACTGTGGGGCGCACAAAAATTGGTGCTCGAGGAAGAAAATAAAGGGAACAGGTGTGGAAGTTGGGAGGGGAAATATCCTCCCGAACCTCCTTCCCACACCTCCTCCCACTCTCTTAGCACCCACCCGATTCGAGAGAAAGGGTGAACGGAGGGGTTAGGGACCCTTGGGAGAGGGAGCGTTCATTTTACATTCATATCTGCCGCCATTTGGGCATTTTTGGTCTCGGATCCCCGACTGAAAATGGTTAGCCTCCCGTGTACCCCTGCATGAAATTTTCTCCCTACTTCATCAATGAATTATTTTTCGTTCAAGACATCATGACTGAGAGGGTCGGGAGAGGTACATGAAAAATAAATGAACGGGCGAGGAATAATGAAAATTAATAATAAGATAATAATAAGAACCGGCGTAAAGTCTTAATTCCTTCCTTATGCTTTCAAGATGTTTTTCTCTCTATCTTCAATTCCGTCCCGTGTAAAAAACGTCTTTTTATCTTTCGGCCATGAGAAATGAATTTTTGGTGGCAAATGCTCCTGGTAAGACTTACTTGAAGCTTCCCGCATCTTGGAACTCTCGAAATAATAGTACCGAATGCTTTGATAAAATTAAACCACATATTTCTTTCAATTCAATTTTACCTTATCTCTTCTTTCCGTAGATGACCTGTCCATTAATCATTGATTGCTTAAGATTTCAGTTCACTCATATTTGGTTTCTTTCTAATTACTCATATCAGTTATCAGCATTCTATTTTCCGTTGAAATCGTAACGTAATGAGGATAAATTAGCGAGAAAATCGTCCGAGTTAAAAATGTAAACTTGATAGGCCAATGTCCTGCTTATGTGTGAGAGAAGCTGGATAGCAGAGTTAATTAAATAGTCAGATAGATATTTGATTTTGAAAAAACTGAAGGCAGACTTGAGTGTAAAATTGTACAATTTTTACTGAAACTATAATCTGCACATACTAACAGTGCACTTTGCTCAAATAATCACGTATGATGGCTTACCCAGCTTCCCTACTTCATAGTGTGGATAAATTCGTAAATTTAGATATAAATATCGTATCCCGGTTGTCACCCGATTTATAACAGTACATGGAGCTGTAAATTATGCATGCACCGAGGTCAAGCGCATACATGAATGGTTATCTCTGTCAAGTAAGCTATCACCTATAAAGCTGATCAAAGCAGATGTAATGACTGTGTCATATTCCACTTTTCAAATTCCTTTTGTACTTGTATACGCCCATAAGTCGGTGGAAGCTGAATTTCGTTGGTTTTTGTAAATAATTAGCACACCGAAATCAACTATCAACCCCCAGGAGTGAATAAAAAGAAAATTTTCATATATCAATACTGCTTTGGGCGTAGATTTTTACGGCAATTATTTCTGTTAACTCTATTTTTTGGGAAATCAAAATTTGAAATAGTGGCGTTTATCCAGTTGACTTTACTGTCGGCATTACCGAGACAGAAGAAAACTGAAGCAACTAAAAATTAGGAAACCGTCAGCTACATAACATGGAAAAATATGCATAAAGAATGAGTCCATCAAAATTCACATATGACTTGAAGACTCCGACAGTAAGGCGGGAGAGACGCTACCATTGTTTAGCAAACATCCAAAACAAGAGATGTTACTAATAATTTAATTTTATCAATATAATAAATGCCTCTACGTTATTTCATTAGACTCGGGAGACTTTTGTGAGGACACTTTTGCTTTTCTGTGTTGATTTTAACCTGAATTAGGTAAGGGAAACTTTTTTTTCTAATTTCTAAAGTTTGGCCTATAATTTTCCTCAACTCTGAGACAAGATGAAATCCAATTAACTTATCTACCTGTTGCCAAACAAACTTTTTAGATCATAATTTCTGGAAAAAAAATTTGCTTTCCATAAATCTTAGTAAGAGGCTGGGTTGAAAAAACCATCCACCTTCATTCAATGTCGAAAGGTAGCAGTGACTGAATATGACGAGATACTAAATCACGAACATGGTCTCTGTCGGTGATATTCCGTAGTGGATTTTAAAGGCAAATAATTGACTTTTCCAGACTAAAAAAATTATTACCAGTATGAGTTGAGCTGTGGAAATTCGACCTCTGGGTCTGGTTAAGACTCTCCGAGCACTTGGTTCTCGACTCTCTCACAGCACGACTCATACGGCTAAAAATGCTTTTAACTGTCCCTCAGGGTACCAACGTTAAGTTTAATTTTTATTTATTTTTTTATAGTTATGGGATTACTCACTATATCCTGAAATTGAACCAAACATATTTTTCGCCAGCATTTTTGAATTACCGACATAAAGAGGAAAAATTAAATTTTTAACGACCAAAATGACACTATGAGACATGAAGATACTCAAAACACATTTTAGACACAGGAATGAGTTGTAATGGATTAAATCATCACGAATATTCAAATTTAAGAGTCCTCGTTACTCTTTTATGATTATCTACATTTCTTTGGAAAAAAGTTATTTTGTCTCAGTTTCAAATAATAATTTTCGAAGGGTGTTAAATTCCATCTACCGAAATTAATTGCTTTTCACTTTTCCCTCTGATTAAGCATTGAGTTATGACTCCGGAGTATATTATTCTCGTGGCCTCAGCGCTTACGTCAAACGGCATTATCGGCTAATGTGGGGAGACTGCTAAGCTATGCAGTACTAATATTAAAACATTTTGCATTCCTTTTCACCCCTTGAGCTCCATACGAGATGGGCAGATGTTTTTGAGCTTCATAGGGCAGGCTTTGGAGCGCCATTCACACCATATGAAAGAAATTCTTGACCAAACACGGAATTTAATTTCGGTGCTTCGCGGTGAAAACGGATTAATGTTCTTATTGAGGTATTAGTCAGCCAGTTATTGCGCTGTTTCAATCCTGATGGCTATCTAGCATTACAGAACGGTGTTAATGAAACTCTGAAACAATGAGATGTATATCCTGAACAGATAATACGTAAATGTAATTCCAACGGCCACAACAATTTTCTGAAATTTCAATGAAATAATTGTTTAAACTGTTATACTCATTGGAGTAGCATGTATCTCAGCTCTGAAATGGTGGATTTGAACGCGATACGCTAGGTTACTGACGTAGACTATGTAAAATTTAACCCTTATTCGGAAATTCAGTAATTAGTTGCAAACACTTATGCCTGCTTAAACATAAACGAGAATTTATCATTTTAAAAAATAGTTTCTGATGACTATTTTGCATTAAATCATAAATTAAATAAATTCTAATAAACTGTTTCGCACGAAATGAGAGCTCCAATTTGAAATTATGCCGAATGCATTACGTTGAGTGTAATTTATACTCCCCCCCCCAGTTGAACAATTCCAGCGGAAATCTAATCTGTATAACCAACAAATTAACGAACAATTGACGCATAAAAAATCAATGAGGACATTTTTCAGGTTTAAACGGATTGCCAATATTTCGAGATCAAATTGAACAGAAGAATAACGTCACGATTAAGTCAACTTCCCTTTGAATGCTATCCCGCTCTCTCGTCCAAGGGCAGAATCTTTGAAAGCAGATATCCACGAGGAGAGTCCCGAATGGGAAACGTCTGTCTCTTCCATTGTAGAAAATTAATTTTTTCTCGCCATCTGGGTGGAATACGTACCAAACGCTTTTAAAAAAAAGCCCTTTCCTTAATTAATGTCTCACCGTAAGCCTTTATCTCGTCACTTTGGTCGCATCGATTTTTTCACAGGTGAGTTAGCTGAGAGGTGGCGCTAAAAAAGTAATGGACCTTTTAATAAAACAGGAAAAGGCAACTCTTTTACGATCCCCTGCGCTATATCCTTTCGAATATTCTTTCAGGAATGAGAGCAGCACCATATTTCCTACAGCGGGAGTAGCCGGGAGGAAAAATGTTGGGAGGTCTGCGGGGAGGTAGACCGAACAGGGTCCTTTCCTTCCTGGGGTCGTGCGGAGCGAGGAAAGGGCCCTGCATAAATGAAACGGTCAAAGGGGTGAATTAGGAAATTTGGTCCGTTTTTAATTTCGGTACTCCTATTATTGTTGTCCCTCAACCACTTTCTATGTCTAATCAAAATGTCCGGAATCAAACGCGTGCGGGGGTTTCTCGAGCAACCACTATTTATCGATAATACTCGTGTGGGGTCATCAACGTGAAAATATGAAGGCAACGATGTGGTTAACAGAATAAAAGTTCCCTTGGAGGGGACTGACATAAAGTACGCCAGCGGCTCACCACTTGGGGGTTGAATCAAACGTCAGACTAGAGACGCACCCTTGGATTTGTATCGGCTAACATGAGGTCGTCGTGGTTCCAGAAAGTATGCAGGAACCGCAAACAATAGGTGTTGAAAGATGAAACGCAAACAAGCGACCATCTATAAATTACAAGGTCCACAATGAATTTTAAAATTCATGCCGAGTTGCGTAAATAGAAATCATATGCTGCGTGATGATGAACAAAACTTTAATTAACAGCCGCGGATGATTTCATAATAAACGAACAATGATCAACTTGAATTGCGCAGTCCCAAATAAATTTTATTCCGTTCCAGTATGAGTGAGCTGCAAAGTCTCTTTATTTACCGTTTAGACTCAACGGATGATGCTGCGTAACAGAAAAAATAACGGGAAAATGCGAATTAAACGAGTTTCAGAATTAACATGGGTCTCAATTTACGAATTCCCCTGCTTCTTTTCCATTTCAAAATTTCCATTTGTTTTCCAAGTATAAACTTCAGCCTGTGTAACATATTCGTGCAGAAAGAAAGACACTCTAAGACTACAAAGAATGTAATTTTGTTCAACAGAAGTAGCCTACTGAAACGCCTGTAAAACTTTTGTGTTTCGTTAAGCGTGCGGATGATATCCCGATCTCATTAACCAAATAATAATCAGCAGAAACCTTCAAAAAACTTTAAGACCCTACAGTACCCTTTAATTAGTAGATTTTTTCAGCAGTTTACACCACAAATTCTCAGTCACAATAATTTCCTCAGTTTAATTACATAATTAATATGAAACATAAATGCGTTATTCCGTATGGCCACAATCGTTAAACCATTTCAAATTTTTAATCATCTCTTTAATACGTCCTCTTCAAATTTTTTGTGCTTTAAAGCCCGTTAATTCCTTTTCTAAGAATGGCATTTCAGGTTTTCAAGGGTTAACATTTTATTGCTCTTACTCTGTCATGCTTTAAAAAAATAGAACCAACTCTGTAAAAAATATGATGACTCACAAAATCTCCACACTGCCCATCTTGCTTGATTGTGACGAAAGAGACGTGATTGTGTCGTTGAATTTTCTACGAATTTTCTCAAGAGACCTCCACTCCTACAACGGAGATTTGTAATCGCCATCACGTTCAGTGATCATAAAAAGAACAAGTACAGCCCTTTGTAAAGAAAAAGAGAAAATTCGTCATGGTTTGGTCCATTGGCTCGAAGACTCGCATTCGTCGAACATATGTCGAATTGCTCACATCGATTCCGAGGAGGAATTATGGATTCTCTCATCTGTTTAGAAATATCTGTTCTTTAAGTATTATAAAGACTGGCCTTTTTCAGCCCTCATGGTTCTACACAGAAAAATCAGCCGATATTACAAAACATTTTCGCAATAATAATTCATCTTAAATTCTTTGAACTCCAAGTATGCATTTTTAGTATGTGTCTCCTCAAAATCTAAGGCAGAAAAGTATTATATACCTACAAATTCATTCGTTTAATTTATGGCCTCCTCACACTTTTACTCATACGAAAGTTTTCAGGCCAAAAACACATAAATAAATCTATAAGCATACTCCTTGTGTAATATCCATCATGATAAGCCCTGTTACACTGTATACTTTTGTCTCAAACTTACAAAGCAACAAACAAATTTACAACCTTTTTTTTATAATTTTACAAAAAACGTGCAGGCGTGTAATGATTTCCGAACAAAACATAACAGCGTTCGATAGAAACGATTTCTTTGGAAATTTAGTCAAACAAAAAAATTGAATAACGTGCAACAAAAGAGCATATTGTTTCCAATGTATGGTTCAAATTTACCCATTTAAAAAGGAAAAATAAATACGCTCACCCAAGCGTATCAACATTTGCATTCTAGTTCTCCCCTCGCTTAACAGAGACACGACTCGGTGCCACGCAGAGAGAGTGAGAGAGAGAGAGAGAGAGACAAACATGCAGGGACAACAAGTATGAGAAATTATTTAATTTTCGTTAATAAATCATCACTGTTGGTTTTGTCACGATGGACTCGCAGTTTCACAATCTATAGGATTAATTGCCTTTACTTTTCCTTTGTGTGACACGTTGAGCCCAGTTAATTTTTTTGCCGCTAAATTCATTCACTCCCCATGCATTTTGCTATTTGTCGTAAGAATTAACTTTTTTTCATTCGCTAAATAAAATTATCAAAATATCCCTGCGCCACCAACTCACACGCACTGTCAAACATATAATTTTCCTTTCGCACAGCCTTCGATACTTTCACTGAAGTTTCACATTAACGCTATCATGAACGAATAATGACACTAGGTTACAGATTACAGCCGATTCCGTCCACCACATCAATTTTTTTTATTAATTCATCACAACGACCAAGGATGTACTTAATATCTGAGGTTTAAAAAAAACATTGAATGTTTTGCGCCGCTATAAAACTCGTCCAGATTAGTACACGTATCTTTGCAAGCTCCCCGAGAGTGGTTCATTCGATTTCAGTTGTCGCTGCAAACTTTCCGTCCCGAAGACGTTCGTTGGAGCAAAGAAAAAACAAACGCGACCTCATAGTCGATACCAATCGACCGCTTCTAAACGAGTGTCGCCGTCTTCCCTCTCAGTTCCTCGTACCTATTACCCCGCGGAAGAAGGCTATTCCCGCAGCAGAATACTTTCTGAGCGCCTGGCACACATTGAGAGACGGGTACGTTACTAAATATTGACGATATGCTATTGTCAATTAAAATTGATCGGGCGAACGGCCCTTTGAGCTGGCTTGGGAGGATCCAGGGAGTGTCAGGCGTCATTTATATCGAGGACGCAGTCCGCGGCAGGCAATAAACAAATCCGCGCGCCGCGTAAGCAATTTGATCACCGGTCCCGCGGGGGAGAGTGAGGTTATTCCGCCGCTCTCCTATCTAATGGAGGCCAAAGGAGGTTTCAGATCATGCATGGGGAGGCTCAGAATATATCGCAGGCCTCCCAAACAATTCCCATCTTCCCTTTATGCCCCCCCCCCCTCTCACAAATCGTAAGGATGATATATGAAACACATAGAAACCTTTCAATTGTCCCACCTAAAGCTCACATGGAACTTGCCTAGCCGACTATCATTCTCCTCAGGTCAGTCCATAGAAATAACACAACATGAAAAGATGACCAAACCATTTCTTAATGCGCGTGCCGGGATTAAGACAAATGATATTTCAAAGAGAAAGAGCAGAATTTTTGCGATTAGGCTTGACAACTAATGTATGTGGTAAATACGAGATAAATAAGTTGTGTGGTAAATATGAAACGAATATGTGTTGCGTCGTTTATATTTTAGCTAAGCTTC
This sequence comes from Hetaerina titia, assembly GCA_037158775.1. Classification (NCBI taxonomy): domain Eukaryota; kingdom Metazoa; phylum Arthropoda; class Insecta; order Odonata; family Calopterygidae; genus Hetaerina; species Hetaerina titia. The sequence goes on from CM073771.1 coordinate 59,865,450, forward strand.
TTCTAGTGATTTCATTAGTTATTACGCCTTAAATAATATTTTTAACAAGCAAACAATGAACTCGTATACTAGGAATTGCTGGAAATGGGAAGCCTAAGGCAGGCGTAGTACTTTGTAAAACGTGTTATTTAAAACATGTGGAACGCGTGCATGAAAGGACACCTGCCGATAATTAAAGGGAAATTTCTACGAAATTCACCCCTGAAGTGGCATTTATTTTTTTTTTATGAAGCGTAAAAAAATTATGATAGAAATAAATTTTTTCGCCAACATTCACGTCAAAGGTTTTCTCCATCCCATTCTCCGGCGGAGAGGTCGTCCTCATCCGTATCCTTCTCTTCCATCCGCGGTACGAACAAGGACGGGCAAATATGAAGAACGAACGCAAGGAACTTTCAAGTCAGGACGAAATGTAAAACAGCCGGGGGGCATGGCACGACGATTGCTACGGCAAGAGACCGCTATTCGTTTAAAGGTTTTCTGCTTTAAGATGCGTAGGCGGTCCAATATTTTCACCCTCGTATTCCGAGTCTGGTTTGTGATCCGCCACTTTCCGATCCATGGTCTCGTTGTGATACTCGCAATTTTTATGGTGACAACATGGTTTCCCTTCCATGAGAGATATCGAGAAGAAGCCCATTGCCAAACTTTAGTTCTCGGAATTCTCTACGACTCAGGTGCATGGATTTCGAACTCCGAGGATGGGATCGTAAGAGAAGAGAAAAAAATGTTCAGAAAATTTAGAATACCAAGCAAAAACAAATTTCCACAGCATGGCGCCTCATCGCTATACACTTAACTGGGTAGATGTTGTCACGTGATCGAAGAGATTGACGTTTCACCCATAATAGTGCTCGTTAACGCGGGAATAGAGCTTGACCATCAGAGACGAAATCGGCATTTATCTGTGACCCATGTGTGCCAAACAAAGTTGAGCATCCATTTGTGTACAACTAATTTTGAAACCACGCGTTTAATGTTTGAAAAGCGATCGTTTCAATCGATCTAGTTGTCACATTTCATGTAATTTGTATTAAATTCCGATTAAATGATTTGATCAAATGCCCTTTCATACCACGGACACGGTTCCAACAAAATTTCCCATTTATGATATCGATATATATTTGACCGTAATGTTGCGTAAATAACGTTTTCGGGTAAAAATAAATCAGAACCCATTCTCACTGCATTCTTTTTATTTCCCCAATCAAATAAAAATGTTATTTGAAATGGATGCAGATTTTTTAGATAATATATTCCCCATTTACAAGGTTTTTAAGCGTGGCGTGGCGTTGCTCGTTGGCTGACCAAAAACGATATGGTATTGGAAATTAAAACAATATTAAAACAGAATTTAAGTGTTTTATGGATCAGATGTTGATCCTGAGGGTAATGTGTTTTTGTACTAGGGGAGAGACAAGTGTGATCATTGAGTTACTCGAAGTTCCTGTCATTTGTTAGCCCTGCCAGCCTCAACTCTAAAGCTTCCCTTTATGGTTACCGATCAACATTTTTAGTATTTATATCTTAAAAAATAAAACGCATGTTTTTAGATAAACTAACGGTTTTTAAACCAACTCCCAAATTCCCACGGACTGCAAAATGGGCTTTTTTCGAGCACTACCAGAAGGCTCTAGGCAATGATTAGTTTTAGCGCGAATGTTATAAAAGGGACGGTCCACTCTAACATACCGAGGTGTTAAAATGGAAGGATGAAGGTGTTATGAGAGTTTAAAATAGTCTAAAATAGCGTTTTAATATTTGTCGAAGAAGAATTCAGAGTTTAGGGAAGAAATTATCCAAGTACGTCCCGTAAACGTGTCTCACAGGATAAATAACATAAATAAATATTTCCCCCTTCCAAATTGTACCTAAAATCAGGTGTGAAACAATGGAAATTGAATGTACTAAGTAATTTAATTGTCCTTGAGTCATTATTTATGTTTTTGGAGGTCCTAAAAAGGACGCAAATGAATTGAGGTACGAACATCATCTCCGGTAGTTCTCACCCGGGGGCTGCAAAACGAAGGATACTATACTATCAAGCACCACAAAATCAATAATAATACGGGATAGTGATTCACTAAGTATTTTTTTAACTTCACGTGATGAATAACAACATTTCAATACAAGAATATTGAATTGAAACATCATATTTGCAAAAGAATTGGACGGGAGTTTTCAAAATCAGCGTGTAGCACTCTAAAAATACTCAGCATTTGCCGCGAATATTAATGCCCATGGTTATGTCTGTGGATGAAAAATTCAACAGAGAACCTGGATTTTTCTATTTCGATATTTTACCACCAATTGAATACAATAATCTAGACGCACGATCAAAATTACAAGATTGCTTTGTTGCAAATGCAGGCTAAGAGAATTTACAACGAACATTTGCAATTCTGTGTGCTGATGCACAATTCCAGGGTACGTATCAAAAATACCAGCAATTAGGTACGTGTTAAACTATTTATCAAGCCTTAGTGCATCAGGTTGGATGAAAAAATCGCTTACACGAGAAATAATGACATCTACAATCGCGAAATGAAATGGCATGAGCCGTTCTTTCAACCACATGGCATTTCTTGTTTTCGGCCAGGAAAATGCATTCATCAACATGATTACGTTATTAATTCAATTCTAATGTGGGTTAATGAATTCTAAAAATAATTTTCCATTACTTTCTTTTTGTGTTCTTAAGCGATATTTGTGTTCTTAAGCGATATTTGTGTTCTCAAGTCATATTTTTTAAATATTTTTTTTAATATCACTTGAGAACAGGTCTAGGTTTCTTCTCAAGAAAGATTCACAGCCCAAGGACATTCAATGAGAGGACGCACAAAATTGAGTAAGTCGCTAATGCATAGACCCTTAGTTGGCAGTGTTACATCTGATTTCAGAAATTTTAGGCGACAGTACATCAATATGCAACAATATTGATATCTTTCGAGCTGTCACATGCAAAGTGTAGAACGGAGTACTAGCTCACTGGTAAATATGAGGAGTTATGAGTACTCAAGGAGTACTCGATTTAAGGGTGGCTAATTATGAGAAATTCATATTTGAAATTTTTAGACTTTGCCCTTAGTTTAGATATAATCTGAAATTTCGTATGTGAACCCCACAAGACGTTTTTGCCTTTCCCTTATTTCAGTCGGATAATGTCATCTGCTGGCGTACTGCGAAGGATTGATGATTCCCACCGCATCAAATCGGTCACATTTTCTGAGCGGACCGTAAACTGACAGCGTTTTTTTTCGATTTCAAAGGGTTATGGGCTCAAAAGACACGTAGCCGGGAGAGTGAAAATGGTAATTACTCCCTTTTTGAAAATCTCTTCGAATCTCGCGCGTTTCGACGCAGTGCGCCATCGTCTTGTGGATGAATACGCGTGAAAACGAGCGAACGTTTCTCGCTCACATAACTTGAGCCGTGCTTTCTCCGACCGAGCGTCGGCGACGAGAGGAGTGGGAGAGTGGGGCTCTTAAATTCTGGAGGAGTGATGCGGCGAGGACGGCACTTTAGAAGTCGGCGAAACTAGGCGGGACGTCTGATGAGTGTGCGGCTCTGAAGAGGGAGGTCGCTTACGCTGGAGAGCCAATAGAGAGCGGGGCGAGGGTGTGTTGGGGCGAGGGTGTGTTGGGGAAGAGGAGCAGCGTCGACGGTTTCTCTGTCGGGAAGAGGACAGCGAGCGAGACGATGGGTGAGGGAGGAGGGGAGGGGGGGTTAGGAGTTTGAAAAAATTGCCGGCCATTAAAAGACCTTTTCTCCTGCTGGACAATATCCAGTTCCGCCCAAGAATCCAAACTCGTGCCTTTTGTTCCCGAAGTGAAGGATTGCCAGGCCGCTCTGCGGCGGATAGATCCGCCCGGGGCCAGCGACGATGTGGATGGCTCCAGTGTCCGAGCTGCTTTTGTGCCCTTTGATCCTGGGGTTATATTGGAGTCACATGTGCCCAGTGCTACACTCATCACACCCGTCGCAATTTATTTTATAAACGCTGCGCCATAAAAGGGCCAATTTAATTTTCAATCCTGATAAAACAGGATGAGCAAGAAGAGTAAAAATGGGGGATGTGTTTTCTTTTTTGTTTCGGTCACTGTCATGGGGGCAGCACTTATGTTGGTTATGGTTATCTTCCGCCGTTTTTAACGTAGTATTGTCTATGAATGCACGTTCCACTTCGCAATTAGTTTGAGCAGGTCAAACTAGCAATTAAGACGAGAGAGAACAAACTACCAGCCTGGGGAGCATGAACTGAAACGCTCCAGCGATTGGAGTGCACGAGCCAGCCATTTGGATATTCCCCAGCAAGTTTCAGGCTAGTGTCTTCTCCGTTCGTCGGAAACAGTGGTTGTGTCGCCGAAATATCCATAAACCAAAACTACAAGTGTTCTATCTCTGTGCTTTGATCCATCGCCACACCTGCGAACATACTTTTGTTCACTTCCGTTTACACTCTTACATGTTCGTCTTTAAAGACGTAACATACTTGATTTCTATATTCTGAACTATTTCCTAGGAAAACTGAACTATTTCTTAGGAATTAGATTGCGAGTAGAATAAATACGATAATATTCATAAATTTTAATTATGCATAAGAAATTCCCAAGAATAACTAGGTATTAGTAAATGCGTGTACACAAATCTTAATAAATATAAATATTGTAGGAAATTTAAAATAAGAGGAATAAGTTTTGGTCTTTCACTTACCCACAGAGAGTTTTCTTCCTAATCCTGGGTTTTTTCAATGTATCCATCTAAAACAGGAACTGTGTTTACATATTTTTCATTTATTAATTAGTTTCTATCGATTATAAAATATCAGCAGTACTTCGTTTATCCAGCTCAAGGGAAACTTTCCAATCATCTCACTTAATGTCACCATATCCATGTCCAGTTATCATATAATTCCTACATACATCTAAATAATCCCGCGTTGGATATCCATTGATATTTCACCTATAAATTGTTATAACAATTTTCTACCGTGAGAATTTATGAAGTTACTATACCCTCGTGATTGTTTACACATTCAGCTTTCCTTACATTTACTCTTCGATTTCTTTATTCATTCCCGTAAGTTCCCTGACAATCTTCTACTTATCTACTTCCTTATTTCTCACATTGTTTATTAATGGCGGTTGCCGTTTACTTTTCCCATAACCATGTCTCTAAATCCTACCTTCCGACCACCTTTTTCCCATTCCCCAAATTGGTCATGTGTCTTCACCAGATATACACATATAGTATTTTCCTTCCTCGTACACTTCTTTCTTCTTTCAGACTCAATATCTTTGAGTGGTTGCCTCCTAGTCGTACACTCCTTCTTTGTGTCGCATATGCTGCGTATATCTGATGTCGTTTTTCTCTTCCGTCCATATTATTCTACTTTAACGTGGGGAAATAGAATTCGCTCATTATTTTTCTCCTATCAGCATAGCAAACGTTTCCTGCCGGTTTTCAGCTTGTTACTTACAGCACTCGTTCTTTCCCTTTATAATTTCCTTTGCCAATATATTTTTGAAGAATTTTTTCGGCTTTGCTCATGTATAATATGCATATAGTATTTAGTTTCTCTAAATGTATTCAATGGCGTCCGTCATCTGTAAGAACGTTGGTCAGTTTCTACTTTATACGACGTACCAGTCGTTCCCTTCTGCATTGTTTTTTAGGTACCGCTATAATAATCGCGTAGAAAAGTCTTATTTTTTTGGTAGTTTTATGAAACGTTCCTCCACCAGTTTTATCATTCAAAAAGGCAAAATTAACCTTAAATATCGACTCTTCCGAGATCAGAGGACGGCAATAGTCTCGGAAAACGTAGAGAAAATTGGTTTAATATTTTATTCGCAGAAAAACAACTTTTAAATAAGTAAATAAATATGTTGTGCGCGTTTCATATTACGGCAAGTAGGATAATTGTATGTTCTTATGGAATGTCAGCAGCGGTTCCACCAATGAAAATGGGGTCATCTATAATTAGTCCTTTATTACTAAAAGGAATTGACCCCAAATCTTTTGCAGTTTGAATATTGAATTTCTTTGTTGCCAAGTTGTCCTGAAAAAAACTTCAGGATACCTCGAGCGTTGAAAATTTATTTCTTTTTTGAAAGCAACGGAGACTCAACCAAATATTTGTTTTTTTAAGGCAGGAATGGACAGTGCGCCCACGGGGCCGTCGCTCGCTCGTATTCCTCGGACCAAAAAGAGTTACTCATGAGATCGGGTATTCGAGGAGGGAGGAAAATATTGTTTCTCCGAAAGGCAGGAGCGGACGAGTTTCATCAAGCGAGGAAAATGAAATTCCTGAAGAGCAGAAAACAGTAATTCTATGTGCTCAGAGTGGACTTTCCATGGCAGTACTACCACCCCGTAGATGACTTTCCCTCCCAGCACAAAACTGGAAGCGAAATTTGAAACTATTTAACAAAACGCCAGCAAGCTTCACGATTTATACAAATTTACGGATGTACACGTATACTCTAGTAAGTAACACGGCTAACCGTCAAAAGGTTTTTCTTCATTTCCAATGAATAAGAGTTTCCAAAGTAAAAAATAAATCGAAGATAGAACAAAAATACATGATCAAACCTAAAGACATAATTCCCATCGGAAATATAACATTTATATACAACTAACTCCATTATCTATCTAAATATTTAATCGTTAACGAGTTTTAACATTTCAACAACTGCGGCCTCTTAGGAAAAGAACATATATTAATTTTCAATAAAAAAGTCTTGATACTGACGGAAAACAAAACTCTCATGCATAATTTTAAATCTTGGAATAAAGTTAATTCAATGAAAGGTCTCATGATTGCGAGTCGTATAGGACTGATGACGAGTTGGAGACAAAGTTTGAGTGTCGCTAATATTTGATACTAGTAAAACTAATATTTAACGTTACACTGGCATTTACACATATGCGGTAAGGGAGGGCCTTGAAATTTTAATCCTTGGGACTCTCAGAAATGTCTTCCTACGTCAAGGAAAACACGCGGAATTAACCGCTTGTCGAGAGAACAGCAAGAAAACGGGCTAGGAAAAGATGCCCGTATAATTTCACAGTGGTGTTGCCGCTCATAAGATAAGTCGTTCGTTCTGAAGATCCATCACGGAAGAGATAAGAAAGTCAAGCAAACTCTAAAGAAGATCTATCCCTCTCTCTCTCTCTCTCTTTAGTAAAGGTTTTAAGACAAAAAAAAGTAATTGCCAAAAGCTTATCACGTGATCTGCGGCTAAGAGTTCTGGAGACACAAAGACTACGACTCAGTATTAATCGTTAGAATGATATAAGCCGCGAGAGCTTAACAACTTCCTACCAACCAACCAACCTCCTTTCAACCCAGAGGGATCGAGAGTAGTTACACAAGGGAGATTTAAGGATTGGCCTAGAAAAAGTAAAGTGATACCCAAGTCAACATATTTACTAATAGTATTAAGTAATTGGATACTATATGCTACTAAACTCATCCTCTTTAAAAATATGCCCGTGTCTAATCCACATTACATGTGGGACAATGAGCAGAGCGAATGTACCCAAATACATCTACAAAATACCCTGCGAGCCATCAAAAAAGGTGTGTGGCAGGGGGTGTAGCACCGGGAGGAAAGGGTAAGGGATGATGGGGTTGGAGTTTTTCAAATAGGTGGGGGAAGGTGGGGGGAAAACTTTAACAAAATATAAATATTCATTTATTTATCCTCGCGCAGTCCCTAACCTGTACGTTAATACTTATTATAATGAACTGACTCCTGGGGGATTTCGACTACAAGCATTCTGGTCTCTTATCGTTCTAGGAGAAATACCAAGATATGGAAACAAAAAATTATATTATTTACAACTTGAACACATTATCACATTTGAATTTTTTTCCCAATTGGTTCAATCCCTCCTTCTGCTAGTAGGTTTCACAAACCTGACAAACTTTGGATATTCTACCTCTCTTCTATTTCTTCTAAGGAGAAGAATATAATAACAAGGATATTTACTAAAAATTTATTGGGTATTTGGATATAGGAACCTTATAAAAGTGAATAGAATTGAAAAAGTTTTAAAATGCTAAAATGCAGGCCATTTTTGTAGTCTACATTCAATGACTAATGAATAGATTACACTAAGAGTTCAAAAGGGGTATCAAGAAACAATGAAAGTCGTTTTCGACCTCAGTCTTGAACATTCCATCGCCATAATATCAAAAGCCATGAATTCTTTATGACAACCACAAGATTTCCCCCATAAGGAATGTCATAACGTCCCCATCCAATCGCTTCTCCTGCATGTGCGATGGGTCGTCAGCACTTTTCTTAAAGAATGACGGTCGTCTCCGACGAGGAAACATTCTTGGCTTTTCGCGTGGATTCAGCATCTTCCGTAATTAATTTCAAAGTTTAAAAAAATATTTATCCTATTTTTTTCGAGAACAATGGGGGACCAAAAAAAACTAAAATAGGAGTATTTTCCCCTTTCTCTGCAAGAGAAAGGATCGCGACAGTATTAAAACAAAGAAATATCGACCACAGTGATCTATCTATATGAGGAGAATCCGCTTCCTTAATACCCCCCCCCCTCTCGTGGTGACTTAACCTTAGGGTCGTTCCTTTTAAAAGGGTGCACTTTTGAAGGCCTGCTGGATTCCGGACACGAATAGTCCATTAGCGAGCATATCCGCACAAGGAGGGTCTCCCGCGCTATCTCGCCTCATAACTGCACCGGTATAGTCCGCGTCGAGTTTTTATTCAGATGGTGTCTGTAAAATAATAACTTCTGAAAACAACATGCGCACTTTAGAAGAGACATGTATAGTATGAGGAGGAGATGAGAATAAAAAGACAAAAAGGACGCCGAATGAAAATTTACATATTTGCAAAAAAAATCATAGCGGAGATAAGGTACATGTATATCATTTTCCAAAACAATTTTCATAGTTGGACGTAAAAAAGAGAGTTTTATCGATAAAAATCAAAATGAGTGACCAGGATATATAAATTAATCTCTAAAGTTTATTTCCGTTGCCAGGGTATCTACCATTTTGAGCCGTAATCTAAATGTCTTCATTTTCTAGACTCAGTGAGTCCTGTGACTTGTTTCTCTCTACGCTACCAGACAGTTTACAAGTGCTCATAATTTGCGCATAAAAAGTCTGCTGATGATAATGAGTGATTTACCGTTTGCCGACATTTAGCATTATGTGAATTTGAAAATACTATGATATATATTTTATACTGTATTAAGAAAACTTATAGCTTCGAGAAATTAGCTTCTGCATGCAGAGATTAGATTCAAGGTATTTTAATGATAAACGACGTACACAAACTTTCTCAAAGGCTAGTGTGCTTGATTTAATTAGTCCTTCGAGCCTAATGAACTAATCTTCAAAGACGCATTGTCTCAAGCTACATGGTGAAACATCTCAACATTATTAAATAATAAATCAGAGGTTGGACGTAGGTAGACTAGGTCTATGCACAGACCACAGTGGTCTATTGATAAAAATAGTGTGATACGCGCACGCGACAACATTTTTCTATATTTTGTCTCAGTCATTTTTAATTATCACAGAGATTTTCCTCCTGAATAACCGTTTTCTACGTAAAAGTTCAGAGAGGGAAAAGATTGTATTCGTAACGTTCCTAGCCAAGCGGGACAACTTTTCTCCAACTGCCGAGTTGGACATTTCCGTCCGCGGATAGAAACGTAGGCGGTTTTGAACTACAGCGACGGAGAGATAAGAATAATTAAGAGCTTTTCAGAACTTGCTTAGGCATCTTGCTACAATGGCGTACTTTACTCTCGCTCCCTTAGGCCTCTTGCTAATTCAACAAGAAATGAAACATTGAAGGAAAAACATAGGTGACATGGAAATCTCCATGGACGAAATTCTATTAATTCGAGCATCAAAGCGGACCAAAATAACTTTGCGAGTTTTTAGAGAAACTTTTTTTCTGATTTGAAGCTCCGATCGTCAATCGAGAGAAATGCCTGCGGACTTCAATTTCCATTTTTTACGATAAACGTGGGAAAGGAGAACCAGCGAAAGATAAACAAGATATTCCGATGAAATCGTGATTACCATCATCGAGGAACGGTGTGTTTGCATCGAAATGTTTTCTAACTCGAGAGAGATTTTATCGCTTGCATCTCGAGCCGAGGATGAACTTGCAGTAAGTACCAACGCTCTATATCCAATATTTTGATTTACGTTTGACGCGAAAGGAGAATTATCTTTTACCATATTTCCGTAACCTCGGACCAGCCGGGGGAATTAAAAAAAAAAGAGATTTCAAAAGTTGTAGATTTTAATTTAAGTTTCAATTTTTTTTATTAAAGCACTCATGGTTCGTGCATTAATTCACGACTAAACATTCGAAACAAGTTTTACAGCAGAGACTTTCTTAGCATCCGTTCTACTCCATGTAACAAATTCATAATCCCCTGTTTATTATGCGTGGTTATAGTATATATTATGGTTAAGTATTGTAACATGTATATATTATATGGTTAAGTTGGTGACCTAACATCCTGAATGAGGGCTCGCGGCGTTGAATTGTGAAGGCCTAATTTGCCAAAATATTTTTTGTCACCATCGTTAATAGCTTTAGATTAGGCCCTTAGGCTTTGGGATACAACTCATATGCCGTCAGAGGGGAAGTTAAAGAATTAAGTGGGTTCTTCTCTATGCAACAGGGTGAGTCAGAGAGATTACATCATGCGTACACAGTCCTTGCCTTTCTTTTTGTTTATTTCGCGTACGATAATTCGTAACGGAACTAACTTTTTGAATAAAGAAGCATTATCCAGATACGAGGCGTTCTCAAGGCGCAATAATTCATCCTGCTAGACGATATACGCACAAGATTTTTTTTGTTTGCACTTGCTTCAAGGGCAGACCTAACAATGGCGCAAAGCTTTTCGCCTAGTTTGCTTCTGTTATCAACTCCTCCCGGGCAGCAATAACCTAGACATCAATAAAGGTGAAAATGAAATCCCTCATCGCCTGCAAGTCTTTCGATAAAAAAACTGCTACCACAGGACTGACTGAACACGCCCGTAGCCAACGCTTGACCATGTTTGATCTAATTCAGTTCCATCGTAAGGAAATTTCAAATTTATTTTACTTTTACGCATCCATGAAAAGTTATTTTTCTCTTAAATTATTACTATTTTAAAACAAACATTTTTTATTTAAAAAATTACGATGTGAATGAATCAGCATTCCGTCCTATTTCTTTTGCAGCAGGCAATGCCCTTAAAAGTCCAGAATATGAAGTATAGAAGAGCTAATCACCTGACAATGATGCGCAGAATGAAAAACCATGGTCGCGTGAAGTATTAAATCTTTATATGGAAGTGCAAAGATTTTTTTCTACCTTCATCATGGAGGAATTCCACAAAGTTAATTCTGAAACTGTTATGTTTATTAGATGAGCTAGTTGAATTTTGATCGATTCATCAAGTTTCGTTTTTTTCATCTATTTCTTTGTTTGCATACACCACTCTCACTTAAGGCTTAGAAGTAAACTCACTTTGGTGTGGGATAACTACGACAGTAGTTATCAAAAACCAAATATTATATCTACGTGTACAGGCAGTGAAACGAATAATTACCGAGTCTGTCGCTCTTCGTCAAAATAGAGACGACCGTGTCTCGTATTTTCCCAAGAATAACATTATTTGGAGTCGAGGTATTTCGTATCACACCATAAATAAATATAGAAAAATATGTATAAGACCTGAGTGATTTCTCTCCCACACTCTCGACTCCTCAAAATTGTCACGCGATCATCACGACCATCGCACGCCAAGTTTACTGCACTTTCCACGTAAAAGTATCGCCGGATACCAACGCCGTTGCGATACTTATTCTCCGGCCACGGGTTCCGATATCCGCGAAGTGGCGGTCGGAGAGCTGGTGGCAATTGAAGGGAAGCGGAACCAGCCTGGTTTGGGGGTTCCATTAATTACGGCTCGTAAATGAAATCCTCCCTTCACCATGGCAACCACGCGCACACAAAAGCTATCGAGGCGGGAGCAGCACCAGCTCATCAAAATTCAACCTTCTCCTTCCCCCCCCCCACACTCGAACACGCTCCACACCTCCAATCCTCCCTTCAACACGCCTGAAGCGACGTACTCCCCACATCCCCGGCCGCTCTCCCCCGCCCCCGACAATCACTCCTCCCCGTCCCCCCCCCTCCCTTCACGCCTCCCGCGAACGATAAAAACTTTCTTTTCCCATCCACCAGAGGTCGCGATGCTTCTAGAGGAGGGGAAAAGGGGTGCGGAGGAAATTCGATGAGCCCGAGGGAGAGAGTCGGATAGTGGTAACTTTTCTGGCTCTCAGGCAACTTGTTATATTTTTTTCTCCATGGACAAGAGGCACGGGAACGGTAAAAAAAGAACACGTCGTCAAACTCACCAAGACATCACAATTTCCCTCCTTCTCCCTTCGACGTACAAGCTAACTAGCAAAGGCAACTGCGAGCCCATATTTTTATTCATCTATTTATCACATCCCTTTTTTGCATCTTTCTGGGAGTTCCTTTGTGGATGCTAATGATATTTCGCTAATACGAACTTGCTGTTTCTTTCGAATTCACTATGCGGGTAGACATAATAAAATTTCATGCAGAGTAACTGCAACAACTCGTTAAACTTAGCAAAAATCAATTTTTGGTACTGCCAGTAGAAGAAAAAATCTTTTAATCAAGTATGAGACCATGAGACCGAACATATCACAAATAAATTTGCATCTAATCAACCTAGTTTTTAAAATTTTTTTCTCCACCCAGTTTTTCCAGTTTCTCCATACTTTGTCACACACTCGTAATCCAAACATGGAGTCTTGAAATTTTTAAAGGAATAATATTTTACAATGTACATAATAGTTTCTATGGAAGTATGATATATTTCATCTTCTTCCCATGATGTAAGTTTAATTTTCAACTTACATGTGTTTGACTAACTTAGTCTTACACTAAATACTGTTTACATGGTGAGTGCATAATATAAACAGTACCATGATTTCAACTCTAAGCGGAGATTTATTGACGCGCCGCAAAATCATATTGATCGAATTCTCTACTTAATACTGTATTTTTTTTAATTCTTATTCCTTTCTCTGTTAGTAAACTATTTATTATTTGGGCTATTTGATTATACGGCGTAGCTGCTGCAGATGCTCGATATCCTAGATCGACAGAGCGTAATAAAATTGCAGCGATAAGTCACCAATACTAAGGGTGATTCAAACCCGGGTCTCTGATTTCTGTGTAGCACTCAAACCAACTGAAAAATTCAAAGAAGACTGTCGCACTCCAAACTCCAAAAAAGACCCAGGAATTGAGCCCAAGAAGCGAATTAACGCCCGTATTCAAGAGCCCACATATTATCTGGTTTCACAAGATCATCTGTGCAAGTAAATGAGATGTTTGCGTGTAATTACAAAGTTTAGTTTTTAACTTACAACGGAATATAATTCCACAAAGTCATCATTAAAGTTATAATTAAATCTTCCCAGAGTAGTGTCACCATAGAGGAACCATGAATTATTCAAATGGCGACAATATATTCACTTGCGGAAGCAACTATGTTGAATAATGCACGAATTCCCCCTTTGACTACGAAGAACATTGACGCAATTAAGAAAGACAGTGACTCGGTCGAGGTCACTTTTTTATTGCTGATGATATTCCATTTCTACATGTGACAACATTGCTGTGACTCGCGCGATTAATTATAAGTTCTGCCGTTGAGTTCCCAGCATTTCTTCTAAGTAAACTCTCGTCAGCCCGCGCTGGGATAACACAAACATCTCAGTGTTAACACATTTATACTACCGGCAGGAGGAACACAAAGGCTATCGCAGAGGTTCATTCGCATAGCCCAGGCGTTGTTAGCACGGACTCGTGATTTATCAGTCCCATCAAGTTTGTACTAGTGATTTACAGCAGTGATTGTTGAGAGGGTCGGGTGAGCTTCCAAATTTGCTTTGGGGGACATTCCAACTTTGCCGGGAACAGTCAAACGCGAGATGACGCCGAGCAGACAACCCATCAGAATTGCATCGTATCGAAGCAGCTGACTCCACGTTGGGAGTCCGGTCGCTGCTGCGCAGGGGGTTGCTCAATAATCAACTGCACAAATGTTGCACAAATCTAATTCAGGTAATAGGTTCTTCCTTCGAGGATTCCACATTAAGTATTTGTGCCACCCTAATGGTCATTACAAAAGTATCCTTATGGAACAATATTTTTTTTTAATGACCAACTCTTGAACGACGTATCTCCAGTGGTGCTTTTATTCAGGTTTTTTTAGAGTCCACACGTTTAACGACCATATACAGGTCAATATCCTCACACGCATTTCACAACAAGTATAATTGTTCACGTTAAATTGTATATGGGTCAATGATGAAATTCGGGTGAATCTAAATCACGTAACTGACCTCATTAAATAGGAACATCAAAAGCATAATTCAAACAAAAATGCAACAAGGAAAGTATTTCGGTGTCTAATCCTTCCCATTACCGATTCATTATATCACCGACGATGGGTCTGTAAAATATAGGGTCTATAAAAATAAGATCAATTTTGAAATCCGGGAGCAAGAGAATGAAATACATCTTTGAAGATGGCAAACCTGAGGTTAGCGAGGAGGGGGGAGAAATTTCGTTTGCGTGGGCAAGCATATGCATCCTAACGTCACACGTAAGCCAGCATCATATTTAAACAGAAATTAGTACTTGTAAATTGGTTGATTGCTCCTCCGTTACTATCTCTAGAAATATTGATACTACCTAATAATAAATGCATACTAAACTACGGCCTCTTTTTGCAACTGGTTCGCGCGGGTAGAAGCTATGTCAATTCGGCCACAACGTTTCCAGGCTATGCAGACCGTAACAATTGAATAACAGCAGACATCTATGTCAGACAATAACCTCAGGCCTTCTGGATTTCTGCATTCACGTTATACAAGCCTAAGTGCAAAGCAAGCAAGCCAATCACATCCCAAGATTGCGCACGATATTTCGGACTACGCCGATGATAGCTATTCAACAAGGTCAGACGTCACTACACGATAATATCCTAAGGCCTTCTGCATGAACGCTACAAAAGCCAAAGTAGAAGAATTTAAAAATGATGATCATTATCGATTGTAGCCGTTTGCGGGCAGTTTTAGAGGGTGGGAATCGAGGAGCGGAAGGAAAATATATAACCTCCTTCTGATTCATGGGAGAGATAATCTCTCTCTTGGCACACAAGTCAAACGTGAGGTGCAGTCGTTATTTTATCATATACTACAAAAACAATTAAAATTAAGTCAAAGGCAACGCTTAAAAGTTTAAGCAACTCTTTCAATATGTTACATAGACTTTTAATATCAGAATATTTCATAAACGTGTAAACTACCCTAATTTCCTCGTCCTAAGTTATGGAATAAGTATAAACTAATTAAAAAGTCCCTTATAGCAATGGTACCATAATATTAATATTATTCTCAGAAATAGTGCAATTATATTATGTAACTTGAAGCGGGTTGGTTAACCCTCAACAAATGAAATAAAAATATAATCCAGCTCTAATATTTGCAAAAGAAAATGACGGCGACATTGTGAGCATAGCGGAAGCCTGCGGACGGAAAGAGGAATGAGAAAAATACCGATTCCATCAGATCATTAACATTTATAAATCTATATTCAAACTGCTTCGTCAGAACTCAATTGAGGATAAAACGAAAGTTTGTATCCCCATAAATCATTACGACAAAGGGTTATAGTGTAAAACTCGCATTTCCCGTGCCTTTGAGCTGACAAACATTTTGTGAACTGAGAATATCCAGGAAAAAACTACGTTGAACTGTACACTTTCAGCATTCTGCTAGAGTCTTGAAAAAGATTCCACGAGGTTTGAAGTAATTTGCATGCAGATGTTCCTGTAGTTTAACACCTTCGCCGGGTCGAGCATTCGAAAGCCGATTGCGACGTGGGAAACGGGAGTTTCCAAGAGTTACGCCGATGAAGATGAGATTCCACGTGATGGCTTCAGATATGTAGATTTATAAGTTCCCCCTCTCCCTTTCCACTTTATTGCCAGCTGAACGATTGGGAACATAAATGCTGCACTACGTCGTAATGCGTTTACATTGCAGCTTTTCGAAGAGCGTTAGTGGGGAAACTTTTGGCGTCGACGAGGCATAAACCATACACATTATATCGCCTTACAGCTCCTCTTGCCGCCTTTCTGAACCTTAACGCACTTTCTTTAACTCCTGTAAATTTCCTATCGCTGAAATAATTACGTAAACCAACGAAAATTATGCGCTCTGCTTGTCTCAACGAAAATTCTCGTGGTCCTTTTTGGGTGGCACGACTGTTACCCAAGAGGATAAAATTCAAGTGTATTATATTTCTTGGCTTTGCATTTTCATTTAGTTACGTTTTAAATTTGAAACATATTTATGCCAAAATATGTAATAATGGAGGAATAAATTACAGCTCGATTATTTAAATTTAATTGTCTAAATTTCTTGAGTTCTTTAATTTCAAAAATGAATTATACGGAAATAAATGCGTCTAACGGAGCGTAGTTCGAAAACAGTAGTTATTTAATGCATTCATAATAACATAGCATAATTCACATTTGATCAGTTCAATTGAAAACCGTGCACCTTTTTGCCTAAGAAATAGGATGTTATGCTTTAAGAGAAGTAATTTTAGTTAAAGTTGACATGTTCGTTTCATATCATACGAAAATTGTTTCAAAATAATGTAATAGTTACTCAACATGTACAAAGATATTAGAAAAAAATAAATAATAATGATAATTAACATTAATACGCATAGCTCTAATGGGCATGATTAGGAATGATCCTTTCAATAGAAATGATTTCTTTCTAAGTCGAATGGCTTCTTCGGTCTAATGTCTTCATTCCGGTGCAAATGAAGAGAACTAAACAGGAGATATTATTTCTTTTCGAGAAAGGTAATGAAATTAATAATTTCATCAATACCTTCTATTAATGCGCACACATCTGGTAAAAAAACGCCAAAATTGCACATAATTTTTCATCAATGAGTAGTAGGGTCAAGAAGTATGAACTATAAATTTGAAAAACTATATTCGTCCTGTGAGACAGAAATATTATTATGTATACATTACGTTTCCCAAAAAAATATCACCAATTCAAATGCCAGGTGAACGCAACCACCATGCAGGGGGTAGCGGACAAAGTTTAAAAAGGTGACATAAAAGTGAATAAATAGCTAAAATTGAAGTTTTTACCACAAAGAAAAAAAACACTCACGGGAGTTTTGTCGTGTCGTGAGTGATCTGAGAAACTTCCTCCGGAGTTTTTTTTTCTATTTTACTCCACACCAAAAGGGTTCCGGGAGAGTAGAGAGATTGATGGTTTCTTTTATAAGTTTGGAATATATACAGGAATCAGTCCATTAAACGTTTTTTCCTGACATTATTTTTCAATGAAAAAGAGCGAATTTGTAACACACGTTGACGTGAATTTATATTTCCTTGGAAGCAAGTGCCTCCCATGCATAAAATAACGCGATCTTCACAATTCATACTGAACGAAACCGGAGCTCTGTGAATATATTTTCAAAGCAAAATAACAAAGATTACTTTCGCCATTTTTAAACGGAGGGATTTGGACGTAGCAAAATTTAGGAACTCATTTCGTTTGACACATCTAACTCACTGTTATAGAATAAGAATGTCGACAGAAATTTCCACTTCAGTACCGTTATAAAAAGTGAGGTGCTCTGTATTTTATTACGGAATCATACATCTTATGAGAAATTGAAGCGACAATTACGCTACAAGCATCGAATTTAAGTAGCGAAGAAAAAACAACAATATTGTCGATATACTAATACTGCCGGTTTTATTTACAATTGTATACCTATCAACATGGATGTGGGATAGAGCTTTTGAAACCACAAAAGATGACAGACGAGAGCCAATGAAGGCGATGTAATACCGTCCAAGAGACGGATACTTGAGGCTAAATGAAGAGATAAAGTGAGAAAAAGGAAATATGCTTACAAAAATTAATGGAAAAGGCAGCAGGAGAAATACATTTCGAAAAATTGGATGGAAAAGGCAAACATGTAATAAAATGGATTTTTTGGAACATCATTAAGAGGTAAATCACTAAAAAGGTCCCAAAAATAGTATAAAGAGCCAAAACAAGATAAAGCTATGAGCTATCACAGAGTGGGACAATTAACACTAAATAGAGGAAAAACAGAAGTCGCTATTTAATCGATCTTTGGATTATTTACAATTCACACAGCGTGAAATGAGTTCAGTAACAAAAAATTCGAAGAACAATAGTGTTCTCACACAAAACGAGTGAACTGCATCAAAGAATACTAGATATCTTCATTTAAAAAACTGCGGGAGAAGCAGCGAATGACTTTCACTCTGAAATGTGTACATTTTGGAGAAATTGTATTTAAGATGAGGTAAAAGCGCTGGAGGGGTTCCACAAAGAAATATAAGGACTAATAAAATGCAGCGATAAGATATCAGAGTAAAAGATATTAACACTAAGTGGGGAACAAATAAAGTCGCTATTTTTACCAATCTATGGATTGAAATAACTATGCTTATTAGATATTTTTCAACATGAAAATAATATGAAGCTTCACGGGAACATTTAAGTCAACCGGGTTACTGGTAATGCGCCCAGCTAAAGAAAAACATGAAAGCATTTTCGGGGTTTAACACGGAACGAGGCGACTGCCGAGTCTCATGGAACACTTACGATTCAAATTTAGTCAGCTCCCATAGTGGATTATAAAAGCGTTAGCGCCAAAGGCACACACAGTGGCAGGTCCTCACCGAATATTTGGAGCTCATATCGGAGGCCGAAACTCTGAGGCAGATCGTTATTTCCTTCCGACTCGCAAAAGGTCCACCCACGCGGAGTAAGGCACGCATTCGCGTGAATTTTCAAGCAAGAGAGGAATTTACGGCGAGGGTTATGTGCGGTATGCGTTACAGGAGTTGGAAACGGATGAAGGGCCGGGAGCGTGGTGGTGAAGCGGTGGGGTCAGCGAGGCGAGGAAAACTGATTCCTTCATTGGGCTCTCTGGAAAGAGGAAACCTTCTCCCGCGTCGCTCAAAATTCTAAACTGGATCGAGAGTGCTCAAATATACGATTTCGATCTCATTACATTAGGCGCACGTAGAGTACTTACCACACATTAGTAGGTTTTTGGACGGTACCTGAAATTGGACGCACATCCTTGCGCATTTCCAAAATACTTTCTCCTGAGTAACCATTTATAACCGCCTCATAGTTTCTACTGTCTCATCCAAAAAAATTACTATCTATCTGCTTCTCCACGCCAATCTAACCTATTCTCCCCTTTATCATAGCTCAAAAGGTTTCAATCTGTCCTTAAATACATATTTCCTATACATACTATTCTACTTCATCGAACTTTCACCGCGTTTCCAATTTCTATAGCCACATATCTTTGATAATTCTATATCTTCCTCTTTTGCTAGTTAAAAATTTCACCAGCTAAGTTATGTTACCAACTCAAATATCTTTAGAACCAATTCGCTAACACGATCTCAGTGCCTAAATCAAACATAAATCACAATAAACACGATCTCAGCATCGTTTCTATTTAGTACTCTCCTGACACAGCTGGACTCGGAGCATATGTTTTTTTATATTAGGAATATCAATCAAATTCGACAAAGGTCCCAAAAGATCCCTATCGTTACGTCGTTTAATATATTTTTTTTAATTCGCTGTACGCACAAATTTATTATGATACATGCCTCATGAAAGAAGTATTTAGGGGTTACTGGAATACTAGTATAAGAATAACATACAGCGAAAAAGTAGAGAGTATGTGAGAGTTGGCCTTAAAATTTACCAAAAGATTGGAAGAGGTGTAGTAAACATAGAGCAGGTGTATGATAGAATATTATTAGTAGAAGTAAAAGCTAAATCAATGGACTTGGTTATTTCTCAGGTCTACATGCCACCAAGCAATCATAGAGAGGAAGATTTCAACAGGGTATACCTGCAGTTTGAGGAAATAATTGCAGTTGTA
This sequence comes from Hetaerina titia, assembly GCA_037158775.1. Classification (NCBI taxonomy): domain Eukaryota; kingdom Metazoa; phylum Arthropoda; class Insecta; order Odonata; family Calopterygidae; genus Hetaerina; species Hetaerina titia. The sequence goes on from CM073771.1 coordinate 59,885,552, forward strand.
ACTGAAGGGAAAAATTTTATGGTGGCTAGAATACGACGACAGACAAAGCAATAGATGGTAGTGTGGTAGGGAACTGCGGTTCCGGTGCAAATAATGACCGCGGGGAGAAAGAAATAGAAATACACAGGAGACAGGGGTTAGTCATTACGAACACTTGGTTTGAACACCACAACAAGCCTAGGCATACATAAAAATTTCCGCAGATTCAAAAAGATATGTTAGACTATTTCATGGTTAGGTACAGATTTAGGAACAGCGTGATCGATTTGCACAGCTTCCAGTGAGAAAATTCAGATCACAATATGTATAGTAATAATGAAGTTAGCGTCCGATTTAAAAAGATAAAATAGATGAGACGGTTTAGGAAATGGAATGCAGATGGATGAACTGGAAGGACAAGAAAGAGTATCAGGAGGCTGTAGAGATAATTATGAGTGAGGAAAGTGAACTGAGTGATACGAAAGAATTACGGGAACATATCAATAAAGGGATATCGAAAGCCGAAAATAAAAATATCAAAAAAGTAAATAGGGAAACGAGAAGAAAACCATAGTTTACGGACTACATAATTAGAAAGATAGACGAGAGAAGGAAATGGAAGAATGTAAACATGACTTTAGGTAGAAGGGGATACAGAGACATACTAAACTGAGGCGGGAAACAAACAAAGCAAAATGAGCTTCTAGAGCAAGTGGAATAATTTACCTATTGTGGTAGTGCATTGAATCAAAATGTAATCAAAAGTATTATGGAAATGGGGAGAAAAAATGCGTTAGGCAGAGAAACCTTCACAAGAAGAAGAAAATTGTTGGCGGGGACGTTTAGTAAGGGTGTTAAGAAAAGGTTCGCCAATACTTTGAAATGGATCATGGTTTTGTACGGCGATTAAGGCAAGATAATAGGTGTAGATTGTAGGCTATTGGCACATGGGTGTGAGGGATGGAAAAGGTAAAGTGGGCAGAAAGGAAAACAGACAAGGGGAGCCCTTGGCATTGAAGGTGAGGGGAGAACCTTGTTTGGAGAAATCCAAAGAAGGCAAGAAAGGTAAGAACAGAGTATCTTGAGGAGCGATTGGTTGTTACAAACTGTAATAGATGGGAGAACGATAGGCAAACGAGAGAGGAATAGGACATAAACGTTGGACAGAAAGAATGGAGGAAGGAAGTGCGCGGCATTGAAGAGGAATTGTAGTGTCGGATGTCAGGTTGTGATTTTTATTAGGAGAGGTGAGTAAATTAGTTGATGTAGAATTGTATATACAGTGTCAATTCCAAGCCTACCTTAACTGGTAGAATACTAATAACATATAATCTAATGCAAATTTCTTTCAAATGAATGCATCTTAAAAACCAAACATCTTCTTTAGCAAATAAATTATCATCCACCCGAAAGTTATCGTTCACAGTTGTTGTTACGGAAAAATACACACGATACAAATCACAACTAGAAATAACTTCGATCAATACTTGTTTAGAAGAGATATCCGATTAGCGCTAAGATTCCTGTGCGCACGACTGAATCGCTGAATTCCATGAGTGGCCAAAAAGAATTTGAAGTTTAAGTCGCATCTTGGCAAATATTCCAGTGAAAAATAAGCATTAAAAACCTGCTGTCTAATATTAGCTGGTAGCAAAGAGGAACAGGCATTTGTAAAAGGGTTTTCGTGCTAATATCATTAGTACCTATTAATAATAATTATCATTATATAAATATTTTAAATTTAGTCTTACAAAATGCGTGTAAGCTCCCGAAAAACACTCGTAAATGTGATGCTTTAAACATGTTTTAAATTTTCGACAGGATAAATGATACGCATTTGCCAGCTGCCCGCCATATTAAGAGACCGTAAAGACAAATTTTATGAAAATGTAATTTGATTTATACCTAAACCATAACCAAGTAATTTTAATAACTATTGACAAAATAATATTGATGTTCGGTTATCTGCATAGGACAATTATATCAAAAGACTGTCGGATTTACTTCATCGGCTATGTGAGCGGGAATTGAGGTGGAAAATGAGGAAGTTAAGAGAAGCAGTAACATTCATTTAACCGTAATAAATTATCGAAGAAGTGCTTTCTCCTGCCACTGGATTACTAATGGAAAACGTAATGGCCATCTGAATAATTAAAACTCTGGCTATTTAATTATACACGGCTCAACACTAGACACGAACCACTGAAGCTGCTGTGAATTTATGCCATCACAAGTTTGCTATCTCTAATAAGACTCCATGATGAATTAGCGAAAAAGTTTCACAAAGTTCATATTTTTTTCAATTTCCAATCGATGAATCAATTTCACCTTCGTCCAAACTTGCTGAAGGCATTAACTTATTTAATAAGGAACCGATCCAAACTTGGTGAAGACATTAAGCAATAATGAACCCCTGTAGCACCCTTTTTTTCAACATCTCACGCGAGACTACGCATATTGCAAATGATGAATTTTACAAAGTTCCGGTGGATGACGTGGAGCATAATTACACGTTAGTAATAAATGACTCCTGCTAAACCCTTCAATTGGAAGGTTAAGTTTTAGACTAAATTTAACTGGAAAACGTTTAAATAATTACCAGCACGTGTGACTATGGCCATCTTTATGAGTGCCCATTGGCAAATTTCCAAGGCTTCTCCCTGCGTGCAAGAATTTATCGTTGGAAGGCAACTATTCCCTCGGGTTGTGGAATGAGATTACCAGTAGGCATCCTGAGCCAATTTCGCAAGGCGACAACCAGCGCAAAACGCAGCACCCCATTATCGCGCGAAAAGTTAGATCGCGAACAGTATTCATCGTTTAGTAATTGACTTTAAAATGGCGATTGAACGACTTCTCTGGCGAGTACTGACTTCCTATTTCCATCAGTACTCTGGAAACGAATTCCATGTTCCACCATAAAATTCTGAATCCACATTGAAAGTCACTTATATTAATGAGGGCATATTGGACACTGTTCTCTGTGTAAATACAACTAAGCTCTTACATTTAACTGGACAGGTATTTCCTTTAAAATATTATAATTTCTAAAATGTGTATACTGTGAGAACAGTTGACCAACTTCGCCTAGAGGTTGCGTTAATATTATTCTGCGAAGTTAGTTTACAAGGTTATTCTTCGTTAAAATCGTAAAATAAATTAAATTAAATTGTAAAATAAATTAAATCGTAAAATAAATGCATAGATAACACATCAATGAAATTATAATTCTGAAATCAATATCTTACCCTCTGTAATTTTTAATAGCTGAAGCGCGTAAATATGCAGTGAAACACACACATACTAATTCTTGGTGAGAACCAGAGCGGGAAAAATATTTAGTTCATTCTTTCCCTACACTGGTACTTACTATACTACTGAATTTCCAAAGGCAAAATTGAAAAAAAAACATTAATCCTTAGAGACATGTAGAAACTTAAATTAAATTTGGAGAATGTATGACGGACAAAAGCGATTTTTGTTTTTTGGTGGACAGATTTTCAGCGTCGCTACACAGAAATGCTTTTCATAATATCAACTTTTTTTTAACTTTTTTTCTTAACCAAGTGGTTAACACCCCGGGTACACATTCGTACATGCTAATAACACCCTGAGGATGATCACTGAGTTAGTCGTGGAAACGTCGGTGGCTGACACCCTGACTCGGTGAAAAATTCCCCAAAGACTTCATCACAATCGTGCGCCGAGAAAACACCAAATATTAAATATGGTAAATTGCTTTTTCAATGTTAACTATATTAGCATTTCTTAATAAATATTCATTAATTACTGCAGTCCTTCAAACGTTCAGTTCAAATATTTGAACATGTCAATCTCTATTGCATAAAATTATTACCGATAAAACGGTTCTCTGTCAATGACTGGATGGTTGTACCCTAACGAGAAATAAAGACAGTTAGGTGAAGTCTTCAGTTTTCGAATTGAAATTTGCCCCCAGCTCCGTTTTAAATTCTCAGTGTCTGAGGTCCCATAATACATTAAACGAGCCAATAGTAGACAGATGTTGGATTAGGAGTGATTAGAAAAGTTATTGTAACGGGGAAATATAATCAGAGTACTTTCCAGCTTTTAGAGAACATAAAAATCATTCTCCGGGCTATTATCATCAATTTTTGCGGGTGTGTGTGTGCATAGTCGTCAAGTGTTTTACGACAATTTACATTGTAAATAAAAATCGGTTCACCATAAACATTATGTCATATGTACACCATTGGGGAACCCAGGAAAACATTTTTTATTTTATGTTTGCTCTTTCTTTACGGTAGAAACTAGAAAAAATTAGAATTGCCATAAAATAACTTTTTGAATAATACATTTATTTTCAACTTTAAAACGATTAACTACGAAAATATTGATTTTTTTCTCCTTGGAAAGCGGTTTAAAAAATGCGCATTATTTTAAAGACTATGACCAAGATGATATAGACGCTTAGTATATACAGCGGTTGGAAGGAATGATAGTTAGATACATGGTAGATAGAGGTCTTTATTTGGGCGAAATTGAGACTAAATGGCCCCTTCTTCCATTTAACCCATGAATGAGTGGAAATTGAAACGGGAAAGGAGAACAGTTAAAGAGATAAGTGGTGAAAGATTTAAGACCTTTAATAAGGAAGAATAAGGAACCTTTCAGCATTTTCCTCTCGGGAGAAAAGGCACCCATTATTACCACTTTCGTATTTCATGGATTTTGGTTCGAAGAGCAGATCAGTGTTTATGGTAGTAACGTGACAATAATGGACGCCGTTTAACTATCTCACTAGAATATTTTCCTCTAAAACATTGCGTAAAGTACACCTTGAGGCCCGTTCTTTAAGTCCACATGCAGTACAAATCCTAGAAAATAGTCGTAAATGTAGCATTACAAGTCACACTTCCTATCAAATATAGGCGTAATGAGAGCAAAAAGAGATTGACCGTCATTAGAAAGTGCTGTCGTCGAATCCTTTCTAGGTTTAAGTCTCTGGAGCTGTACCTCTTAAACAACGATTCATTGGTATTCCCACATGTTTGTGTCTTTTAGACTTGCGGTTCCATACCATTTTTGGTATTCTTGTTTTTCATCCTGTTAAGGTATTTTTTCCAGTTCTATTTACATCCTTTTACTTTTCTTTAAAACGGTTTCACATTGAGTTCATTCCGCAAGGTTAACTTTCCCATTTTTTTCTCCTGATAAATCTGTAATATCTCTAAGAAATTCCGTCTCTGCTAACCATGTAGTAGAGGAACAGCATTAATTATAAACTAAGAACAAACTTTTAGCTGTGCACTCATTTATTTGTATAATTTTTAAGATATACAAGACGTGTTTTAACGTAGAAATGTTATCATCAGGAAAACTTCGAGCAACATTGGATTAACACATTTTCCTAATGGCATCTTGGCGTTGAAACCCTCGTTGAATGTTATTATAAATAAAATAGTGCAAAGTGCTCTAAACTATATTCATCTTTGCTGTCCTGAGTTTTTTTTCTTAGGACTATTCTGATGTCTGCGTTTTGCATTTACTACCTGACTACCATTGGGAGGGCTAATATAGTGTACAAACGTAGGTACATATACGAGTATATTCTGGCTTTATTTTCAACTGTTTCAGCTATTTTTCCAAACAGTTAAGCTTTGATATCTGTTTGCTTTGCCAGAATAATCTCCTATTCATATGCGATATCGTGAGCAAGATAATCAAAGCATGAGACTTGTTCTATAGTTATTTTCTTATTATTAATTTTTTATTTATATTTATTATTAACTTTTGTCTAATCGAATCTTTACCCCAGGATAGTTTCAATGAACACACTAAAAGAATTTGTAAAGTTACTTCAAGTTTTTTTAAATAGAAAACTCCAAGTCAGTTAGGAAGCCTTTGAACGCAATTTCAAATGAAATGGCAACTAAGTAACGCCCTGAGAAATATTGTATAGTCGAGCGACTTGCAGCATGCTTTCGCAATTAAAAATCTGCATACAAGCAATCTAAAAGAACTTGTAAATTTACTGATGACTTTAAAACCCGGCTTGCAGATTTGTCGGGGAGCGAGGGAGAGAAGCTGGAGAGGGAATAACCGGTTTTTTCCGGAAACGGCAGGGTAATTACGGAAGAGTTGTGATAGAAGTGTGAGATGAACTCAGTTTAATCAAATTGAAATTCTCTTCGGTAAAGACCGAGTAAATTAAGGTTGCTGAGGGAAGAGAAGTTCTACATAGGTGAGCTTTTGATTCCCTTGTGACAGAGTGGATAGTTATATGTTTGTGGTTTTGGACAAAATTTGAACTTTGATTACAAAAGACATTTGCGGTGCATTTCAGATAAATGTGTCAATATAAATGGTCTAAAGGTAATGATCCAATGCTATAGGCAATTTATTTGGATTGAAAGGAAAGGTAGATTGAAAGAAAGGTAAATCATTTGACCAGATGTCCCCTAAACATTTCTCCGAAGAAAATTTCTAAGCGATCTACAATGTATGACCTCGCGTATAAAACTGGCCCGTGTATAAACGTCTTCCATTAATTCCCGTAAGAGAAGTTCAACTGTGGCCATGCTTTCATTCTAACTCAAAGAAAAACTGTACACAATGGTGAAAATTTGATTCACATACTTTCATTTGGTAATTAATGGATACACTGGTGAAAATATTCAATTGGATTTAGGTGAGTATTCGTTTTTCTCATGATGAACATTCGTTATAGGAAAGCCGTATGTAATAAATATACAAAACTGCTAAAATTTTAAATGTAAACTTTACCAAAAACATTTATCCGAAAAAAATATATGGGGTTGTGATGTGACATCATGAAGCTCACTCCTAGAGATAACTTCATTTATTTTATTACTATAGCGTCACGTTGGGAAAAAAATTGCTCTATTCCAAAGGTGAAATGAGCTTATTCGGAGATGACTCAATATTTTCTGACTTCGACAGTAGTTAGGCTCAAATTCGGTATGCCTTGGCGTTGCATTCACAAAATAATTAGTTTTCGACCGTTTCCAATCCTTCATGGCTAATTTTACTGAATATAAAAAGGCAAAAATATCGTGTGTGCTTGAAAATGTATTTACCAAAAAAGTGTTAAAGTTGGATAATGAAGATCAATATGATGGCTGTACGATCTATTACATTATTTTTCACGTAAACCTAATGTCATTGTCTAACAAATAATAAAACGGAAAAATCAGAAATTCAATGAGAAAACTGCTGAATTCGGTATTCCCAAAGGTGAAGCTAAAAAATTTACAGACATTTGGACGAATGTGTCAGAAAGGGATATAGAACTATCTCGTATTCATTCGACGTGGAGCTATGTGACAGAAGGAAAAGGTAATGACGTTTATGTGTCAGCTAAAATGATAATGGCGACGGGTAATATTTCTGAAATACTTGTGTAATTAGAACTATCCTAAAAGTTTTACACCTAACGCTAATAATTAACGAGATATTACTTAATTGAAGAGACAAAAGTGGGAAGAATTTGATCTCGATAATTCCATCATTTCAGAATTTCTATAAAGGCCTTTTGCAAAACAAACAGGAGCCCGACCAACTTTTAATTTAAACCTGAGAGAAATCCGTGAAAATGCTGAAGTTTTTTTAATCAAAACTCCACAGCAAAACGGTGGCTCCTTTTTACAAGTTTGTAGTTTTGTCTACATCTTTTATTTCATGCATAAGTTCTCTAATGGTTGCACTGCTATGCCTGAACGTGTTAAAAATGAATTCATCTTCAGTAGAAGGCCTTGCTTGTCAAAAACTCTAAAAGGGGTCTAAATACGACGATGATGGACCTAGATTTCAAAAATCTCACTTTTCCATTGAAGACAGTGCCTTAACTTTTATTTCTTAGGAACGCGAATGTAAAGGGTAATATATGTCACGATAGGAAAGATCGGATACATAGTTTCCCCGCCTGAGAGAGTAGAACGGAGAATTCTGAAGGGAAAATTCAAAGAAAATATTTCACATAGATGAAATATAATGCATGAAATATCGTTCATGTGTATGAATCAACGAAGTGTATGTTCTTATGGTAAACAAATGCTGCTCGTATACCAGCACAAAACCTGTTTCTCAATACAGTTTTCCTAATTTGATTTTCCATCACATTATGCTCCACAACGTTTGGTTGACAACCCAAGTTCGTGTTTTTCCACCATCAAATTGACTTTGAGGCTTGCTGAAGCAAAAAAAAATTGAAGCCGAATCTAAAAGCTTTTTAAAAAACACAGGTCTAAGTCCTGGTTTCTTTTATCCAATGGCAAAGGAAAGAAATGTTTTGCTTTTTGGGCTCCGTTTAATTACGCTTTCCCGACGGGTCCCAAATAGGTAGCTCCTATTTATAGAACTCCTACTCTCGATACCATCCAATTAATGAATAATAACACTCCTATTTCCATTACATTTGCTACTATTAATTCAAAACCAAACTTCAATTTAGGTGGCAACAGATATTATTTTTCCAAAATGGCACTCAAATGAAAAACGGTAGTGGTCAATGTCAAGAGATATTTCTGAGTAAAATCTACTGAATTCACTCCCAAAATAAAAACACGTCATCATCGATCGTCACAGGCAAATTATTACTGCACAGGTTAGGGGGTGAACAGTGAGATGTCAACTGAGAAGAAATAGCCATTAAGGGGTATTTACGAGTACCTACTAGGGACCAAGATACTGCATTCCACGAATATCTGGTCTGAATTCTTAAGTTTCAGCTGATGCAACATACTTAAGTAATACCTACGTATAATAAATTCACTTATAATTTTCGAATTTCGACGAGTCTAAAACATTAAGCGAAATCCGAATTATCATCAATGAATGGTCTACATGGCCCCCTTAGCAAGTGACATGACTGAATAGGGAATACATAATCTTAGGCCGGGAATAAAATGAATCTGTACCCAAAACCAAAGGCTCTTTCTTTCCATTAAAAACGGGAGCTTGGGAAAATATAGGTTTGGGAAAATAAACCCCTCGAGTATAATTAAGGGAGAGTTCTTGCACGGCTTTGCCGGCAGTATGCATGGGCAAGGTCCGCTCGACGAACAGTAACTCGAAATGTCCCGTCATCTCATTCCCTTGACTGAAATGATGGAAAACTACTCCCGGGCGTCGTCTCTTGTTTTCAAAGCCGCGGATGGCTCTCCCGGAGTAACGTCACCGCAAATATGAGTAAAATTCAGCGGCGGAGGGAATCGTCGGAGTAATCAAGTAATGCATGCAGCCGCATCGGGAAATTAAAGATCTGCATAATACAATCTACGATCTGGGGCACGCTGTCTGCCGAGTTCCATCGTGAAGAGAGATTATTATGGGATGTTTACAAACTCCGCGTGCAATTCCTTCAAGCTTTTGCTCCATTTTCAACCGCAATTCCCATTACTTGCTTCCCATTCCCAATGCTTGCATTGAAAATGAGCAGTAAACTTTGTTATCCCATTTGTCGTCACACTGCTTTATCAAGTTATCAAAGCTCTATCACAATACCGGCCCCTCTGCCCACCATAATGCCCATCATTCTAATGTTTAACTGCAAATTCACCTATAGTAAACAGCTTACGTATCTAAATAAAAATGCTTAATGGACTTAAAAAAGCAACACTCGTGACACTTCCACAGAATCACGTATTATAAAATGCTTTAGATCGTCATCTCTCGTATTCAGCTCTATTTATCGCATCGCAGGACTTATTTTTAAGTTGAATAGCGCAACTATACCCAGAGTTGAAGGTCGTTTCAAACAGGTGGTCAAACAACAACGAATATTCACAGCATCCCCTTGGTCATTTCACTTGAGGATCGCCTTCGTCGTATGCATGCGCGCATAGTTGTGAGTTTTATGGAAACAGCTTCATGAATTGATAGAGGTGAAAAATCAATCGGCCCTCGAGAGAGGTGACTTATTCGCGCGGCAATTTACATTTTCCCATCAGCACCTCCCGATAGTTAAACTTCGCCACTATCGGAATTAAATTTATCGGTGCGACCTTCGAACGCGTCAAAATCCAAAGACTAGGCGGAACGGATGGATTGGCCTCCTTTGATCTCAGACCGTGGCCCCGGTGTCATTGAAAGTTTAATATTATTTGGAATGGCTGTTCCACGGAGGTGCCGAAAAATAAAAAGAGATTCGAGCTCCCTCCCCCCACTCACGCCTCTCTGTTGCTTTCTCTCCCACCGCTTCGTCCTTACCGCCAACCCCTCCGTGTCCGTCCCGTCACCGCACTCCCCGCTCACAAATTACACCGCCGCAAAACATTCAACGCAAATGGAAGCGGGCTTATTTGGGAGGGGAGCAGAGGTAGGGCAACGTAGAGCAAGAGGCAAAAAGCAGTCCTCCCGCGATTGTCGCCTACGGTTACGAAAACAGAAAATGGAGAAAAGGCTTTAATTAAGAAGCAAGGGATTTCGGAAAACGTCGGTCCCTTCTGATACAAAGGTACATTTGGGAGAAAAAAGCGAAATCCTGGAAACAAGACAGTGATCACGAGGCCCTTGGGCAAACAGTGTATTATTAAAAGGTTTTGGAACCGACTTTTACGTTGAGAGACGTTCGAAGGCTGAAAAATATTTCGAGTTTGTAACAAACGTCCTTTTTTTCCAAGTTTTTTTTCTGGTAAGAGCTATGCAAACAGCCTACAAAAAGCATCCACAAAAATGAAGTTCTACCAGAAATCTTCATTATGTCACAGCGTCCGTCTGTTTCATAAGGGGAGCAATTTAGCCAACACTGTTTAAGCCCGGCTTCATTAAGAGAACATTCAAAGCTCATATGGAAAAATCCATTTATAGATACAAATGAAAAAATTCGATGCAATAGAAATTTGACCTTCTCCAAACATAAAGTAACGCTACATTTTTTTAGAAAATGACAATGCCAGCGACTCGGCTCCGTTAACTGAAATAAATTTTATCAATGTTTCATCACTCAATAAATTATAATGCATCAAACTTAGTTGGTGTTTTAAAGGAAAATAAATCATTTTATTGTCTATTATGAATTCAGAAAGTGTATGAGTAGGGCTTTTAAATCAATAAAGATGGTTTTTCTGCCATCTGAAATTGGAATTTTATAAAAAACTTGTCGTTTCAAAAACTCCAAATTTAAAGGCAACAGAAACGCAATCACAATTGAGCCAAAAATACTCGGGTTGGTGAACAACAAAATAACATTATATTGTTTGTTTGTTTCACATTTTAAGGGTAATTAAAAGAGTAAATCTCAATTCGAGTTTTAAAAAAGTTAAATTAGTTGCAATTTCAAGAAGCGTTATTACGAACAGTAAAAAGTAATCTTAATAAGCTATTTCGGAAACTCTCGCAACATCTACTCATCAATATTAACGCCAGCATTTGATTTTAGACTATTCATCGCTGTAAGAGATTATAATATTATATTTACTAAAATATGACAGAATGTAAACAGAATGTCTTGCAATTCTAATGGTAGCGAAGATTTTATACCCTACTATGAGCAACAAGTTTCCGTTGCTCGGCGTCATAACTCAAATGCTTATCCACTCTTTTCAGATTAGTTATCTCTTTCTGATCTCCTTATTTCAAGTTTCTGTAAAGTCTCTGGGACTTATTATCGGCGGGTTTAAATGAACCATAAGAGGCAGCGCTGTCGATGAAAAGGTAGGATCCATGATATCACTAATGCCTGAAGATGCTGCATCGCAGTGAAAACTAGGTTGCATCAAAGTTTATTTTTCATTTTTTTGCACTATTCATCAGGCTCCATTATGGCATTGCGGTTTAGTTAACCAGCGTCTCCATGGTGCGTTCTTACTCTTACTCATCCAGTGATTGCTTTTGCAGTATCTGTTTTCATGTGAATGAATATGTGTTCGTCATTTGGCGGGTTTTTGTGTTTCAAAGTATATATGAACATATATATAAATATATTTATACATATAGATGTACATGTGTATCGAAAAACCTACCTTAACCGGTAGATTACCTAATAAAAAATATATATTTCTATAAACTTTGATATGGAGCGTAGCTACCACGCAGCGACCACATTTCCGCGACGTACGGCGCGGAAATGTGGTCGCTGAAGGATGAGGATAGACGTAGATTGGAGGCTTTTGAAATGTGGGTGTGGAGAAGAATGGAAAAGGTGAAATGGACCGAAAGGAAAACAAATGCGGAAGTACTAGAGATAATGGGTGAGGAGAGGGGTTTGTTGAGAGAAATCGTATGGAGGCAGGAAAAATGGATGAAATGCGTATTGAGCGGTAGTGAAATGTTGAGGAGGGTAATAGTGGAGAGGATTCTGGGCAAACGAGGAAAGGGCAGGAACAGGATAGGGATGTTGGACGGGATGAAGGGAGGAAAGAAGTACACAAAGATGAAGAGGGACCTGATGTAGATTAGGTTGCTGGATTGTGTTTTGTTAGGAGTCACAAAATATTTATCTAGTAGTTGTGCCATTCAATAAACCTACCTTAACCGGTTGATTACCTTAAAAAAATACATGTATATCGCCTTTCAACAAGAGTAGGCTAATGCCGACGCTGGATTTCTTTCCAACCTTTCTTCCTCATCCATCCCTTATGGCACTAGTGATCTTAGCTGTCGAAGATACCTAGATTATTTTTAATTCTAACACCCTAGAAGTCTTTAAAAGGAAGCTAAAAATTTAACGCAGTGATCATTTTGGCAGCAGGAAGGGTACACTAAAACAGTATCCCAAGTAAGGTATGTGATAAAAAGTATATGTGACAAATCCTTTTTTTAACCTAAGTTCAAATTTTATGCTTTGCTATCCACATATCATATGTAAACAAAATATATATATAATTATCTGGTGCATTACAGATGTAAAAATCAGGTAATCATTCAACCTAAAAACATATTTTCATCTAAATATCCGTTTTTACAGAATATTCAGACCTGTTATCTCTCTAATGTATCTCCATTCTTTGGTTCACTTTGATACTTGTCTGAATCAACAACTAACTAATTTTTATTATAAACATTTTTGGTGAATTTGGTATTTTTTTCTTTTTGCTGAAACATTTAAATCACTATCCATTTTTAACTACACACAACATTTTTGCACAGTATTGATTTTAGTATTCATTTTGACAAGTCAAACCAGCCTCAATGAAGAATAAATTCAATTTAAGTTTACATTATCAAAACATTTCGTCTCTATGAATGCAATTACCGATATTTTTTCATTAATGCACCTCCCTTTTTACCTCTTTGTAAATATTTTTGTAATTAACATACTTAAATAAGGGCATTTAAGCCTTTAAAATATATCACTTATTATTTTGTTTCAAGCACTTCCCTATCATAAAAAAAGTAAAGAAACTAGGTCAGCCTCACCACATAATGTTGACTATCACCTAATTAAATTGCAGACTCTAACACCTTAGACTATATCAATTTTAAATCAGGTGGTGACAATCGATTTCCATTTACATTACTTTTGAAAAAATGTGTTTATTTTTTCCCAAGAAAATAATAATCACACTGGAATTTTGAAGAATAAAGAGGTTTACCAATTTACACTCGTAAAATTTGCAAAAATGACACATTAAAAGAGTTACGTAGTAGGAAACATTTGAAATTTCAATTTCCGAGAAACAATTAGGGCTAAAGGCTTCCATCTTGTTTGTTCTAAATCTCTGGAAGTATATCCTCTATAATTTTCCAGAATTAAAGTCAGTTATAACCTTTTGAATTTAATTAATGGGTTGAAACTTTTATTTTTTGTTAAGTTTGGTGGTTGGTTAATTTTTAAGGAGGGATAGAATAAGTTTGCCTTTTCATAAGAAATTGCTTCGCCATTCGGTATCTATTTGGTTATTCCGATTAGTTGCATCGGCATATCTTTGATACATTCAATTTCCGGAACCAATCGTCAACTGTTGGTAAAAAGAACTGAAATTAGTCGATTTGCAGCAAGCCAAGAAATAGAATGAACAAAATTACGTACAGATGAATGTTCATGTATTTTATTCAAGGAATTATTTTACAATAACTGTATAACTAGCTTCCTGAAACAACTAACTGGACCTAATCAGTCATTCTTAGAAGTATATCAGACCAGCTCTCTGCAAAGTCGAAGTGTAAAACCCACATTATTTTTTATAAGACTAATTGTTTGCAGTTCTCTTATGCTGTTTATATGTAGTGTCCTGTAAAAACAACTCCCCCTTGGAACTTCTACATTTTATTCCGATAATCGAGTCACGTAAAGGTTTCGCACATTCAAAACACTTCAATATTATGGATTTATGCCACGTTCCCGGACAGCTACGAAAGCGTGTATCATCGCCCGTTGCTTTTTGAGACATATTTTGACCCCGTTCCATTCACAGTCATGGTGCTCCGCAAAATTTTTCTGTGTAAAAGGCCTCATACATTTTTACCACCTCAACAATGGAGTTTAGTCACTATTTTTGCAAGTCGTTGATTTCACAGGTTCAAAAATAAGGTAAAATGTTCAAGTGCATGCAAAAAAATGAGTTTTAACTCAAGATAGCGTTGATGGAAGCGTTTTCGGTGCAACTTGACGCTGCATTCGCGCACTTTGTCGACCTTATTCAGAGTGAGCGTAGAAGAGTCGAGAGGAAAATTGTCATCCATATGTGAAGTCTGCATCCTTCCTCCTCTCCGACCACGCTCCTTCCGAGGGCTGGTGCCTCTCGAACGCATCCGCGGACTTGAAGCGTAACCCGATGTCCCAACAGCCCTAGACGCTTGCCCAAGGCCGATTGTTGCATTGTCTTCTCTGGGTTTTGTACTCCAGCATCTCTGGCTCAATTAAGCGGTCGGCAAAGACGAAAATTCAGCACAAAGACTGCTCTGGAGCACAGCACAGAGGCGTAAAAAGTCACCATACCTAGCGATACAGAATTTTGAGTTTATGTTTGTAACAACAGGCGACCAGCCCGGCGATAAAGTAATCTATGACAATATTATTTTCCCGCACCTTCCCTCCAGCATTCCAGGAAGCTACATCATAGATGGATCAACTTTACCGAGGGTGTTGGAGTTTGGTGGTGGTGATTTATTCTACCGACGGCTTCGGAAAAGGCACGGTAGGTTGACCTGAGTTTACTACCGTTTATACTAAACCTCGTATTTCGTAGAATTATTCTTACAGATCAATTTTGGATTCTACACTGCTATGAACTAATTTGAAAATTTTCGCATATATTTCTATGCCATTTTCGTCATCTTCCATTGAAATAAAACCTTTTTCAACCTTCAAAGTTTGTCAAGGAATTGATTTTCCAACATTAAATCTTCAGTACTCACTCAATTATGGATTACTTTCGGTTCAGACGTTAGTTTCAAGGAAATTAATATCACTTATTCCAAAACACCTCACGAAAATAGCCGACGCGAGGCACCACGATTGGTAAAAATATGACAAGAGTCATATGTCACTAGAGAAATAGGTCACCATGATACTCGCGGATGTCAGATGGTATGCTAGATTGAAATTATCAAACCAATATTTTGAGCTTAAAATTGCGGAAAACATTTCAAAAAAAGTATTCACAGTCCAAGTACCGATCCGAAAATACGTTTTTATTAGTAGTGGTCTACCAGATTGGGGTAGATTTTGATAGATCCTGGATCTACATAATACTGTACTCCCAAGTCCTAGCTAACATGACAAAATATCCTTAAATCCCTGATAAATGTTACATTAACTCATTCTTTAGCTGTGCATATTTTCTACTTTTCTTAATTCCACTTAAAATTTCAATTCTTATACTCCATCTACCTCTAATTTCCCAGCAATTTCCTCTTTAATACCGTCCACAGCATCCCATTGCCTCTTAATATCCCCTGCATCCACTTGACCAGCTCTCTTAGAATCTTAAAAAATGCGTTCCAAAAGTAATACAATTTTTTTTAAGTAATTTATTGAAATTATTTGCACAAACACTTAAAATTCTTCAAAGTACTGTCCTTGGACCTCTAAACATTTCTGTTTTTATTTGGGCCAGACCTATCATTGGGCCTGTACATCTAGATAATACCACAGTTCCGAATAATGCATAACAGTGATAACTTTAAGTCCCCTAATTCAATCTATCATAAAAACATTTCCGTCAGTGCTTATGCTCACCGCTATACAACATGTTGATAGCAGCATTATAAGCCATGTTGATTTAGTTGTAGGTTCTGGGACTCCTTAACCTATTCTGTCCACCGAAAATCAAGGAGATTTCTTACTTCCCTCTAGCTAATAATCAGATTTTCCCTTTCGCAAAAATCATTAATTGGAATAGTTTGAAACATGAAACGAGAAACGTGAAACTGGGAGACAAACTTCTATAATCCTAGAATAGTCCTTATGCTAAAAAATCATGGCTTACTTGAAGAAGAGCCTTACAGAGATATTAATGTATTTAAGTGCTTGTGTCGATGGCTGCAACCTTTTTTTTTCATTTCCGTGTTTAAAGTATTCACAGCGTACTGCGCCTCGCGGTCGCTTGAAGATGGAGGTCACATTATTCTCGACAGCTCTAAATTAAGTACCTACATGATAGGTTTGTTCAATCCATATAATGGTGCAACTGACGAAAACGCCTTCTGCCTCCTCCCTCATAGAGTCCATGAGACCGACACTTTGTGAACGGTGGGTAAGATGCTTCACGCGTACGGGAGTGGGATTGCGTGAGGAGCGTCGCCTTTGCCGCGCATGGAGGAGGGAATCCATGCGAAAGGTCGTAAATCCCTCGACTTGAGCTGATGTAGCGCAAAAAAACGTGATTGCGTTGGCGCCGCCACAAACCGTAAATCAGAAAATAAGAATTTGGGAGGATTATTCTGACGCTTTAAAAAATTCTAGAGCAACAATAAATGAAATATTCTAAGAAAGTGTGATGATGATGAGCAAATCGAGAGCAACTGAATTTCCGTTTCGGAACTGAAATCTTTCAGAATTCCACTTTGCTCATAATTGAATTATTTCAGCAAAGCAACTGAACTGATAAGCAAATTTAAATTTGTAAAATGGATTCTCCTCTAATTTCCTCACTCAAAAATAAATAAACGTCATCTTAAACTTTTCGTACTGAGAAATAAACGAAATAAATGTGCAGGAGGAAAAGATTTATCCGAAAGATGACGTGAGGAGCAACATGTATTATTTCTGCTTGCTTAGATCGCATTAGGAATACGGGAGAGGTAATTGGGATCCAAGCGTGAAAATGTTAATGAAAAAAATTGGAATAGATTAAGAGTAAATCTTCCAAATTTGTCAAAATTGCTACGAGAAAAGATTACGCGTAATGAGTATGTTGAAGGAAATATAATAGAATGGGAGCCTCTTGAGACGAAGAGATCATGCGACTTTTAGTGCCAACGAAGGAATAATTATGACCCCATTTTACATCGTCACGACAATCGGGATATAATAAGAGAGATTTACACTATTACACTGAGAGTTTCAAGTACCTACTTGTTCTCTTGCGCAGTAAACAATCACTATAAAATCAAATCTAAGCACCCACAGATTCTCTATGAAAAACTAAACTTTAATCCTTAATCAATAAACCCATTATTGCATGATTTAGATTGGTTAGGCATGTACGTAATTGCGCGTGTGCTTATGCAAATTTGCAAGCATATACTCTTGTACTTGTATATTCATATTTAAATACATGATGATGATTGTGCATAATGATTGTTGCCCTTCAACTCCTACTATATGCCCTTATTTCTGGTGATTTTAAGGGCATTCCATAGATATAATACTGACGGTACAGGTTTCAAAATGTGCTCTTTTCCCTTTTCTTGATCTAAAGTCTTCATTTTGTACCCAAAGAAAAATAATGAACGAGGAGTACTACAGGGTTCGTCCGGAAAATAAGTGTAATGGGCTCATTGTCTTTTTTGACAAAAGGGGAGTCGTCCACTACGAATTTGTACCTGAACGACAAACTGTAAATGCTGCATTTTACGTCCAAGTGCTCGACAGGCTTCGAAAACGAGTCGCCCGCGTCCGGGCAGCGATCAAAAACATCTAGCGGCTGCGTCACGACAATGCGCCGTCTCATACCACGCTTGTCGTGTCGGACTTCTTGGCCAAGCAAGGCGTGGCAACGCTGCCGCACCCGCCCTACAGCCCGGACTTGGCACCACCGGACTTCTTTCTGTTCCCGAAGATAAAGAGGAGTTTGAAAGGAACGCGATACGGGACTTTGGACGCCGTCAAAGAGGCCGTGACGACGTGTCTTCGAGAGGTTCCCGATGATGCCTTCGCGGGAGCGTTCCAGGAATGGGAACGCCGCTGGAACAAGTGTATCGACTCACAAGGGCCCTATTTTGAGGAATATTAGCTTAAGATATGTAAAAGTGTAATAAATTTTTTTTTTCCTGAGCTCAGTACACTTATTTTCCGGAGGAACCCTGTAAGTATAGAAGCCTCAAGGAAAAGCTAAGATTCAAAGCGAAAAAAGAAATCTGAAGGCGCTAATACTAAGGAAAAAAGACAGGATTGAGAAAAGTGTGAATAACGTCACATCCTTGGTTCAACCCCAGTAATCGACGAGAATATCCGGTGTTCAGGAAACCGCAATGTCCTGTGTTTCTTTAATAGCAAAACTTGTATCCTATGTCTTCAGGTAGGTAATTTAAGTGGCGAATACGGAGGATAATAGAAGCTTATCTCATAAACGGGTACTTTAGATCCGCCTAATGTACAAAACTTGAGAAAACGTTATCTCAATTTTGTGGTAACGAAGTTTAAACTACACAGCTGCAATTCACGGGGGAGGTGAGATTAATCATAAAGGAGTTATGATGGAGAATGAAGAAAAATATTAACCATTTTTACATTTTAAACAAAGTTGAGAACTGAAAAAGGGGGGTTTTATCTGAGGGACATGTTATTCCCGAAGGTTTCTCAGTATTAAGTATAACACTGCTGTAAAAACTATAGAATTAAAATAAAATAAATTAATCTACCAATGATTGAAACCAAATATGACTGTTATAATATGCGGTTTCTATGCTTGATAAATAGCCATTAAGCGAATCGTAAGGTTTTTCGGCCATAAAAATGAATAAAATGATTTTCTCAAGCTATTACGTACAAGAGAAACCTGGATCAGATAAGCTTTAGTAAAGATATAATTTAATTCAGTGAAAGACTAATTAATTTCTCAATGTATTTCTCCAATTTTCATTAAACGATTACCCCGCTCGACCATCTTCCTTATTCTTCAATTTAAATCCGAGGTCATCATTTTGCAATCGTCCAACTAATACGTTTTTCATAGACTACGAAATACATTTTCCCTTAATATTACGTACGTAATTGTAATTTTTACGTAGATTTGTACATAGTTGTTGAGGATATTACTGGCACTGGGTCCCGAGGATACTTTGATTAGCATAATCACCTATAGTTTTCAATATACTCCGTAAAAATGTAATTACTTGCCAAATAATACATGAAATAACTAATTGTATGTTTTATTTATGACACTAGTAAGATTTGACTCAGAATTCATAAAAAATGAGAGATGTCAATAACCCCAGCGGGGTGGAGCCAAACCTATACTTTTATAATTGCTAAACTTTTGATTCTTCCGGAAAAATTCCATTTTGTACTCAAATAGGAATATCCCGGGATTAACCTTGAGAGGCAGCTGATGAAAGTAATGCCTAAAATGATTCATCAACTTTTTAAATAAATTTTTTCATTAACTTTCTTGGATTAAATAAGTTAAACTGTCGTGAATTATTCTTTCAATGCGGATTTCCAAGTCCGATCATAATGGGTATAATTCAGTTGATTATGTTATTATTTTGACGTTTGCGTCTCCTAGATTCCAATTTTATTGTATTCTCAACCATTATAAACTAGCTATCATTATATCACAAGAATATTTTTTCAAAAATTATTTCTCTGTAAATTCGATGAGAGCATTAAACATCTTCATTGCAACTACTGTGGATTTTTTCACATTGTAAATATGTCGGTACTATATCGGTCGGAATGTCGGTCGGAAATATTCGGTATATTTCACGTAATATTCAGGAATATATACAACATCATCAAATGAAAGCTGAATTTTAGAAACTGCAAATCGGAGGCCATCTCATTCGCCATCGCAGCGGAGTGAAAAGATCTAAAATAAAATTACTTGAAAGAGAAGGCTGAGGATAGAAAAACTCATCCAGCCTAGAGTTGGGTCCTGATTGGCGGACCAAAACGTTCCGGGTCCGCACTGACCTAGAGTTTCCTCCGACGGACATTGTTACTAACTTGAAACAGGGTATATTCCGTCACGGGTTTAAGTGGTGTTTCCGGAAACTAATCTTCGACGGCAATGCACAACATGGGATACAATATCAGACTGGTAACAAAAAAACGAAGCTACATCGACTCCTATATCTGCTACGGATACAGGGAAGGGAACCGGAAAGAAAAGACATTAGCGCGGAAGGAATAGCCCGTCACAACACCGCTGAGAGGGAGAGAGAGAGAGAGAGATGGAGAACTTTTAATGGCGACTCCGAGAGGACGAACAAAGGGGGGAAGATTGGTGTAGGAGACACTCCGCAGTCTGGCTTCCCAAGAGAGGAGAAGAACGAAGATTTCCCAACGATAACCTGGTTCTCACGAAAATCGCAGGAGCCGTTTTCTTTTTCTCATCATCCCCATTTCTCTTCTCTTTCTCTCTTCTCTTTCGTGGGGAAAGTCGAAGATTCTCCGCTTCCTCCTTCCGAAATCCTCGCGTGGGATTTTAACTCTCCTCTCACGTAGTACATACATCCTCTCCTCCTCCACTTCCAGGCCCCGCCCCACGCCCCAACCCGGCCCCCGCCATCTCTCAACGGCCGCTCGCTCCTACCTCGAACCCCTCCGACCGCCCCTGCCTCCTCCCTCTCCTCGCGCCATTCTGGACGGTATGAGGCCACCCCTTCCACGCCACCCACCCTTCCTCTTCACGCTCTCCTCCTTAAGTGCACCACGCACGAAACTCCTTACCATCTCCCTTGCTCACTCCTCCTCCGCCGTCGCCAAAGCGCCCATCTTCCCTTCCTCGACCCCTCTCTCTCTCTCTAAAATGAGCGTGCGAGCCCGTGCATGCTGGGTATGAGGGCGTAGTAGAGAGGCCCCCTCTTACTTACAATCCCCCCTTCCTCCCATTTCACCTCCCCCACTCTCTCTTCCTCATGGGAGAGATCCGACGTTCACCCAGCCGTTTCGCCCCGCCCGACCATCCCGACTCCCGGCCTCCTTCCCCGCCGCTCCTCGTCGCCCTCCCTCGGTGGGTTTAAGTTAGAAAAGGTCCAGCGAGCAAGCGGCAGCGAGCTGCGGTGGTGGATGAGGAGGAGGCGGGAGCGTGCGTGGTGGGCTCAGGTTGGTCAAAGATCGCTGTGAAGCGGATAGGGCGGGATGGTGGGTCGGGAGGCTGAAGGGTGGGTGGAATAAGGATGAAGAAGAAAGAGGAGAGAAGAAAGAGACAGGGAGGGTATCGAGAGCAAAGGCTTTATTATGGTCGGGGAATAGCTTTAAGAGGGATGGGTCCATCTTCCTCTGTCTCTCTCTCTCTCTCTCGATCCCTCGTAGGTCGTGCGCTTTAAGCTAAATGGGAAAAAGATCGAGGTCGGAAATGTTCTGGGAAGACCTACAAGGCGTCATTATTCATGGTTCGGTACTCGCTTCTTTCCTTTTTTTTAGGGAAATGCCCGCGGTGCCACATTCTATATTCCTTTTTCGACGTGGCTTGTTTGGTCCGCACTTCAACGAGGTTATTTTGTGACGACTGTCGTGCTCAAAGCGGGAGCAAGGCCCATCACGTCGGAGGTCTTCCAAAAATTCAAAAACAAAAATGAAAATTCATGAATCGAGGTAAATGGGATGTATTTTTTTTCGTTTCCATCTTCTTTCTCTCTCCCCCCATCATCACCGCCACGATTTTCGCGTATATTGCATATGCGCCTTTCTCTTTTCCTGTGAAATTCCACTTCGTAGGCGAAAAAATATATACTATACCTGATGGGTAGGCTTGCCGAAGCACTAAGTGAATCTAAGGGGATAACTAAAAAACTAAAGTTTAAAGTCTTAAAGAAAAATGTTCTAAATAACTAAAAACTACATTTGTGTTTAAATATGAGATATCTACTTTGGCCCGTATTTACTATGATTTTTTCCTGAGCATGACGCCTGAGAAATACATGCAGTAACGTGTGAAGGGGTATGTTCAGGTCAGATAACTAATTCACGTATACCTGTTTAATACGACTTCAGCTTTGGTCGAACCTCACTTTCCAGTGCTTCGTTTTACTTCAATATCGTGTCAGATATAATGTCAGAATAATTAACGTGAAAATTCCCCGAAGTACTATATATTATAACTCAAGCAGTGTCACATTTATTATGGAACGTTTTATAGGTCCTCAGTGGATGCTAATAAAGTGGTGCATATTTTTATGGATAAACATGAGATAAAGAAGTCGCCGCACATACTGCATCCATTAGAGCTCAGCTATCACAATAAATTATCCTATCTTCTAACGGGAAGAAACACGTCAAGCTCGTAGCGATCTCTGTCTTAGAATCTAGCCTCTAAGAACATCTCGGGTTTATAGGCACAATCTCCTCACAACAACCCTCCCCCGAGGGTACTCCCGTGATGCCATCATTTATCAGGGGAGGGAGACCTTTCCCCTTGTAACCTCTCCCTTGTGAGACCTCTTTTCTCCCTCAATCCCTGGATCCCCGTGCCTTCCCCTCTTTTTCTATCTCCGCGCCCCCTCCCCGAGCCCGCTTCACCACTCCGAGGCACGCATGCACCAGCAAGGAGACGGGGCTCAGCTACTTTGTTTCGCCCGACAAAATTGATGGCAATGCTCTCTTTGTTTTTTGCCTCGGGCTCTCCGTAAATCACGCCATCCAATAAGTTGATTTCTCGCGTGTCTCTCCCTTTTCGTTACATATATTATGTAATCGAAAAATTTAGACGTCCATACCCCCCTGGACGCAATACTCTATGATAAAACCATCGAGCGATATTTGTGGCATTAGGGCTGGCCGAAGAACCGAAGAGTATTTATTAAAAAAAAAGGAAAATTACAGTGCTTACTGGAATACCGCGAAATAAGAAGATCACGAAAATTATGTAAGAACTGCGAAAAAGCATAAAATAGCAAAACTACGAAATGACGCAAGCTGAAGAGGACACGTGTTATAGGGTCTGAGAAATGTATTTTGTTAGAAATCGCCGAAAAAATGGTGTGGAAATGAGTTCCTGATAAATGATACCGGTGATAAATGATTATAACACCATTCCTACATAAATATTATTACATTTCTTCCACTTACAAAATTCAAGTCACAATCTTAATGATAGATGCATTCACTTCGAGTGCCTAAAATACTAAGGTAAGTAATTGGAAATAAATTCAAAGGAATTAGAAATCTATCTAGAAAATTATCATGGCAACGAAGAGATTTTCTGAATTTGGGAGAGAAGAAACGTACACCCGTGCAATATCACGAGTTACCTAAATCCCCTGTTCTATTAGCTCACAGGTCTCAGTTCGACGACGTCCAAGTTAATTGAATGGCCGAAAAATGCAATTGAAAGACTGCTCAGGTCAATAATAGGATAAATAAACTAGTAATATTGAATATTATTCTAAAACTATATATTTTGATGTTCGTATGTAACGAAGATGGGAAATCTTTCCAATTTTTCATTGAGAAATTCAAAAATATTTATTTCCTTCCGATCCTAGGTGATTGTGGCTCTTCGGGGGACAATGATTTTTAAGCAAGTTCATTTTGCTTCCCTTACACGATTATTAATTCCGATCAAAGTCCCCCCCACGATCTTAACAGTTTTTCTTCGACTTTGTGTTATTGGTCGAAAAAAATGCAGCGTGATACACTTAAGCCATACAGTGCACCGTGTAAAAGATTTAAATTTAATGTTGTCTCTCATTAATAAGGCAATTATAATGGATAAAGATCCACAATCCAATGAGATTGTGTTCGATTCAATGGTTTACCATCTTATTGTAAATCTTTCTGCGGATCGAATAGTCACCGTATTCACCTGACGATGTGGAATTGGGTAAGCATTTTTTTCTAAACAAACAGAATAATCAAACAACAATAATGAGTTCATCTGGAGCAATCCCCACCGCCCGTCATCATTGATTACGAGACAGGATTCACGCCAGCTCTTGGGACGTCGGATGAACAGTCATTGGGACGTTTTCTGCCGCAAAGATATCGCTCCACTTCAAGACTCAAATCATTATCGCCCGCCGAAAAACCACCACTAACGACCATAAGGGCGTTTTCGCATGATAGGACGCGAAACGAGGTGGAAAATTCGCAGATCTGCTGACTCCGCGCCTCTTTGGCGAAGCATAGGCGATTTTAGGATCTCGGTTTCATTACTTCCCATGTGATAAATCGAAAGAACGTAACTGCTTGAAAATGTTCTCCCAAAAACGCAAACGTGTTCATTCGAGAAAGCGGTCTGCGGGGATGTGATCTTTGGAAAATATACGCTTTGCAAATAAAATCCCGTAACTGAAAAATTTTGTGTTAACACGGACCAAATCGGTATATACATACATATATATATATATATTTATTTATTTATTTATTTATTTTTTAATATATTTATCCCGTCATTCTTCCTCCATCGCCAGATTATTTGTTATCCCCGTGCAATCGATCGACATCCTGTAGCGATTTGATATCGAAATCCGCTTATGTAAGCCGTCAATAGCTGAACTTCCGTCAAGAATTCACGCCATATTTTACGGCGCATGAAGAGCACTGAGATTCGTGGGGGATAAGAACGCCTCGGAAAACACTACCCGAGCTCTATATTCGATGATGTGAAATATTGGCATTCATGAACGCAACCGTGTTTGCTCGTCTTATTGCTACTTTGACAAGAGAGAGGCTCATGGACTGGGGGAATAAGGTGTAGAGGTTCTTGTTAGAATTCCCGCACCAAGGAAGAAAAAGATGATGCTACGTCTTCGATTGCGACAATATCGCCTTTTGACAAGCGATATGACAAAATGGCCACTCACCATCCTCTGTCCGCTCACTCCATTCCCCGCATCAAAGTGACGCAGTTTTGAACTGCCTCGAGAATTAAATGATGAGGACACTTGCGGAGACGAGACGTAAATGGAAGCCGCTAGTTTTATGTTCAAAATAAACATTTCTAGCACTTTTTTTTATTTCCTGATTCAGGAAAAATTAATTCTGGCGTACTTAAATATTACGTAAAACAAACGTGTACGTTTGTTTTACGTACTATTAGTAGTATTTACGTGTACGCGTACATTTTATGCACGAGTATTAACGTTTGTTCTTTTAAGTTAAAATCATTTAAGGCTTCTACTGAAGGCTATCATTCCCTAATTTGATATCTATTCGAATTTTATTAATCAAATTTTATTCAATTTTTACTAATTTCACAACGGAAGGTCAATAATTGACGGATTGTAGGCTAAGATACAAATAGAATACAATTTACACCGCCCAACATTGTTGAATTAAAATAATACGTTACATGAGATTCCTCTCACCACGTAATACCATGACAATCCAGATGGTCATAGAAGATACAATACTCTTACATGTATTTTTAAGTATTTTGAAAAGGACATAATTGAGATAAGCACAGATGTCGTATTTCAATGGAGATCTGGCCAAAAATAACTGCCAATAATTATTTTATTATCCTTATCATGGCACCAGAAAGATTTTTGCTTCATCAGCGAGTTAAGGGTTTTGGCCAGAGCTTAGCTTGATAGCTCTTCAAAAATATTTGTTCGACAAATCATTTTTTCATTAAGCCTGTCACAAACGAAAGATTTCAAACACTTTCTCTGTGTGTCTGAACAATCATTCTTCTTAACCGTTGGCATGAAAAAAAGTCCGTCAATTCAGAAATTTAGCTGAATCATGGCACTTCAGTCCCATTAGCCATGCGTTGAGAAAGCATCATTAGTAATTCATTCCCGGAGGCTTAACAGACAGAAATATTTTAGCTCATATTTTAGTCTTACGAGTTTCCAAAGCGGATAATCCCACAATCCGGTGTGCTCCAGATACCATTAATCTTCGAAAGACGAAAGAAGAAAAACAAACGGCGTTCATCTCTCAAGCGT
Source organism: Hetaerina titia (assembly GCA_037158775.1). Taxonomy (NCBI): domain Eukaryota; kingdom Metazoa; phylum Arthropoda; class Insecta; order Odonata; family Calopterygidae; genus Hetaerina; species Hetaerina titia. Next base: position 59,911,697 of record CM073771.1, read on the forward strand.
GGCCCCACGATTGTCCTGAGATGGGAAACGGAATAGGTAATTAGACGCTTGCTCAAGAAGAAAGTTTAGAGCATTACTCACGTAGAGGACGACAATTTAGTGTGCGACAAGATCAATTTCTCTACGATCTTTCTTGGTATAATTTTTATCGAAAATCCTTCTTCTTCCCCTAATTTCATTAAGCGGTCGAAAAATTTCTTGAATGAAGACCGTGTGACAAAAGAGCATGTAAAATATCACTTAAATGTAAGTTGATACTTCTCCTTGTCCTACGGGAGCCACATTACATAAATACGATGACTTCTGTACGCTGATTAAGTCTTATTTTTTAACAATTTCTCGCTCTCCATAGGTAAATTTTACCTACCTCCACATTAGTACAAACCATTGATAAGAATTATTATATTCACTGAACATTTTGCTTTCGGAATTTTTGGTAGTCGATGTCATTTCAACAAGTATGTATAAAACTTTGAAAACTCAATGTAAAACTCATTTACGCAGTGGGAATCGGACCTGCGACCTATGAGTTTTCTAGCGTATCGTCTATTCCTCGAGTCAATGGGGTCATACAATTACTTCTACTTTTTTATGTTATTTACGAGTTGCCGTCACAGGATTACTGGATATTTTAGTTGTCATAGATGCACATTAATACTTCAATAATTGATTGCATCAGTCGTGGAACTTATTTATGCACATTAAAAATTAAATTTCCAACTCAAAAATAAATCAATAATGTGAAACCGCTGAGGCCGACCACACGTACTGCAAAATGTCCAATTGAATTAATTAGCCTTGCAACCATGCGAAATAAATGTTATTTCCAGCACAGTAAAGGAAAAAAGTTTAGTTATTAATTTAATTTAACATATCTAATTTTCACAACTATCTAAACCAAGAGACACCTCACCATAATGGATCCCAGCCATGATTTTGTCCGGTGGCCTCGAAAACTTCATGCCCAAACAAAATGTCCAAAATCTTGTCGTATCTATAACGCTCATGATCCCTCAGGCGAGCGCCCAAGGCCCCCGATAAAAAATAAATCTGGCCCCAGAGAGAAAGATTCCATTTTACGTCCGAATACCGAGACGTACCAGAGGGAGCCATGAGGGACCGATCGGGTGATGCGGAACGATGGAGTGGTCCGGGGAGGGTGAGGAGCTCCCAAGTTGCCTTCGCCGAGGGATCCCCGGGAGCATGGGATGCCCTCCTGCCGTCTCCGATCACGTGACGCGGTTGGGAAATGGAGAGAAATTCCGTTTACGACCAAATCTCCACCCGGTTCTAACTTGCTCTTTTTTGTTTCGAAGCAAATTCTTCTACAAAAATCACGTGTTGCCATGATTTTTCTCTTATTTTATACTCTATTCACTAGATTACAAAAACCTCGTGATCTAAGTGTCATTTAGCCGACTACAAGCGTACTCTGCGCGAGTATTCCTTGTCAATGTATTAGAACCGAAGAATCCGAGGTCTTGAAGATTACTTTCCCTATTCCTCTAGGTGGTCCAAAGGGTTCCGTCATTAAACTACGTTACAAAGCGCTCGATGGGCTGTAGCCACCAATAAGACAGTGATCAGCTTTAAAGCTGACAATGAGATGAAACCTCAGACTTCCCGTTTGGATATTGGTCTGACCAGGAAAGAGCGATCACTTAACTAGCTATTTACAATCGATAAGCGTTGGTGGAATTGAGTTTTTCGATTGATAAAAAAAATTACATCTAAAAAAATTAAATGCTGATTTAAATAAATGTAATATTATTATTTAAAAAACAACCAATTGTTGATTCGCTTTGATTAAAATAATTTTCTTGTTTTGTCTTTGATTAAAATAATTGTTTATTTTTTCAGGACAGGTTATGTTTTCCAAGATGTGTGGCCCACAGAAGACTTAACAATGTGACCTAGAAAATATTCACTGGAAGCTAACATTTTCGTTATTATTTACCAAACATATTATTTTACTTCGATCCCAACCACGCAGGTGATAAAAAGCCATCGTGTTATGTGGGTTGCGGCATGTTAAGGATATTCAATTTAAATGTCTTTGCCCAAGCCTTGATAGTCCCATAAAAGAGAAATTTTGAACGGAACGGAACTAATGGGTTATCTACGGCTTAAAATGTCAAAAATGTATGGTTCAATTCATTCTGAATAACCTTAGCTAGAACTAAGTGAAACAAAGTGTCAAACAAGTCCCGGAAATAATTCATCCGCCTGAACTTTATGCTTCATACACGCTTCCCACATTGAGTATCTTGAAAATTAAATGTTATCTTTATGTAAGTGCTTACGTAAAAATAGCATCAAGATAATTTTAGTTGACGGAATTAAACTGAAGGAATTCTCGACGTTAGATTCATGGTGAGATTCATATTTTGCAGATTTTTTTGTTTCCTCATGGAGAAAATTTTTATCAACTGATGTAAAATACTCTTTGTATCGGAAAAAATTATTGTTTTTCAATATTCCCTCTACGTTTGAGGTGATGTATTTTACCCTTTTCTTTCGAGCGCCGTAGGTTTTATAAGTTGAAATTGAAAGAAAAAAATGACCAACTATCAGCTTTCACTTCCGAAATTCACGCTACAGAGAACGTGCTCAATGTCAACCTGTCAGAGTATCTTCTCCCCAGCACTTTTCATCGGTCTCGTCAACTCACCCGTCACCACCGTTTATCCTTCGCCAACCCAGCTGCGAGTCCGCGATAATAGCTACCACCCTTTCGACTACTTCCTCCCAAGAAGACATATATTGGTTTCCTTTGGCTTCCTTGCGGCCTCACCCATTCTTCATTTCCTTGTCCCAGCCCGTTATGCCATCTATGCATTGTAAAAAATTTTTTGCGAAAAAAATAACATCGTATTTGCACTCGGAGTTTACACTAATTGATCGATAATCATTCACCATTAACGATGATTCATTTTAGACCTGTACTCAAGTAGAGTTATTTCAGGGTTAGGCATAAAATATTTTAAATTATTTTATTTTATTTATGTTATGAGAAAAGTATATCCGTAAATAATATAGCGAAAAGGGTGAGTAGAGAGTATTTAGTTAAAAAACTAGAACCAATTAATAAAATGGCAAAAGCTTAGCCATTATTACTCCACGTTTTTTAACCCACCAAAGAATAGGGAACCGCACATCTATCTCCGAGCTTAGTTTGGGGTTGAAAACCATGTACCCTTATCAATTAAAGCCAAGATTCAGATTGAGTGCTGTCATTATGAACTTGAAAGGCGTTCAAGTGTTCGGAGAAGGCTAATTCTATCCTTCATCCCCCTTAAATTTGGCGCGTTCGGTATAAGGGGTAAGTGAGACAATGAGAAGAGGCCCACTCTAGCACGCAAGTGACCGAAATCGCGGTTTTATCCCTCAAGGTGTGGCCCTCTTTGTGTTTTCGTGGTCGGGTTTCCACCCTAACCGCGCGTCATCGAGGCTGTAGTGAATGTGGTGATGAGAGCCCGAAGAGGCAATAGGAACTCAAAGAAAAACGCTTAACCTCATTTTCGACAGACTATCTACTCCCCCTTTGAAATGCTTCGTAAGCAACACGAAGGCGTGCAAGCGGAAGGAGTTCGAAATATGTCGTCAGCGCAAACAATTTCCGACAGGTTTAACGATGAGTTTTAACGATCGCTGAAAAATTCAATCTCCAAGAACGACCGATCTCTGCAAAAATAATTCTGACGAGTATTTCAGTAAAAACCTACAAGTTAGTGGAAAAATAAATGCAAAAATACCATTCCCGGTTCGCGTTGAACGTCAAATTTCGTGTTTAAGTGGATTCATTATTTCTTCTCTGCGCAACTTCAAATTCAGTTTATGTTCTCAGATTATTTTAAGTTTCATTCTGATCTATTAGCTCATACTTTATACGGTGCGCTTTAAAACTCCACTTGTGGTCTCATTGAGTAATTTTCTTCCAATATAATTACTAGAGTTGCAATTTTTTTTAAATAAAGTTTGGTGACTTTTTCAAATCAAAGTAAGCTGCGAATAAAACAGTAAACATTTCTAAGCTCTCTAGGTTCTTTCTCCAAAGAATTGAGCCAATAAATGGATCAAAGAGCCCGTTTTTATACATAATAACATGTGGTCAATGACGAATACCATTATCAACCTTTCCTACTAGATTTTTACTGCATTCGATATCCGAGTTTTCAATGGTCACGGATTCAAACTTGTGAACATTTATTTTTAAATGAATAAGACAAGCTTAGTCTTATTCCTTGAAAATGAAATTCAACGTTTTAGACACTTAATTAAACCAAGCATGTCGATGGTTGCAAGACGTTCACGTCAACTTCACAATGAAAATAGATATATTTACAAAAAGTACATCCCGTCTTCCTGCGATAGTGATGAGTCCCCACATTTCTTCTGCACATCCATAGAAAGAAAGGTCAATATGATAAACGATATTTGCAGGTGACTAAGAGTTTTTGAGTTTTCAGTCTACGACACTTACTCCTGCTACGGTTTCCAAGAAAAAGAGCGCGCAACAACATGAATATTTTATGTACGACTAAACAAAACATGTTAGATTCATTAAATGTACCATATTATCTGAATAAAGCCTGAAAATTCTCGACTTTAACGAGAACGAGCCCACTACTGTCTGTATCTCACGTTTTTCGTATTTCCTTACATCTCGACCTGGTTTTCACTACTCTAAAAACCCTATACCTTTAATTTCGTCTTCTCTAATTTAACAAGAAGAAAAATATATTGAGGACTAATGAAATCATTAATCGGGATACATTTAATTAAGTCAATAACGTAAACGTGACCTAAAGGGTAGGCAAATGTTTAAAAACTCTGCGTGTGAACCCGACTGTGCAGTTAAAGGGAAGGTGGTAATGAGGGTTAGCAGTGATGGGCATGGGAAAAAGCGAGAATCGTCCGTTGGGGTACGCACTTTATAGCTTATTATTTAAAAAAGAATAATGTTAAGAGGTCATATAAAAGGGCTGTGGTATTTCAAAAAGAGGCAATGTGCTAATGTTGAATTTGATTTCGGATGGTAAAGCGTAATCCAGCAAGTAAAAGGAGAGTGTTCGATTGCTTGTATGAGCATTTGAGGATCGATATGAAAAATATAAAATAAAAATAAACAATTAGATAACAATAGAGTTCGATTCGCAAAAGTTAAAATACTAACTAAAGCGTTATATTATGAGTCAAATAAAGCGAAAGCATATGTTTCGCGATTATTTTAAGTCAACAAGAAAACGGAACATAGTCCATTTAAGAAACAAGATGGACGCATTATTATGATGCATAGGCGGGAAGATGAATGGATGAAAGATATAACATAAAATCACTACACTGATTAGGGTACCTTTTCATCGTCAAATAAATTAGCAAGAACTGCAAACTTATTTCATAAGTTTACCATTAGAGGTGTTTTACTAACTTTAGCGGCAAGTTTCATACACGAAAACCAAAACCAATGTAATTGCGATTCCATTAAACCTAGCTTACAGACTTGCTTTTTTTGTTATACCTCAACTCGGCAATTATTTTACTACCTACATAATTAAATAATGCAGTTTGTATTACCGCTTCACACCGATTTCCTAATTCTATTCTAATATACATCATTCAAATTATATTCGATAAACCCATCTGTAAAAAGAAGAAATATCAGTATTTTTTTGTCTACAGAAATACGACCATTGAAAAACGAACATTTCTATTACATCTTATGGGAAATGAGTAATGCAATGACTGCTTTATTTCAATTTAGATGAGAAGTTGGGAAAACTGAGAACGGTTTGGAACATAATGTCAACTGACAGTAATTTTTAGCATTTAAAGTAATAATGCATACACATTTAACCTCACTTTCATTTTAAATTAGTGGAAAAACTAACGGTTATGCTACGGTCACTTGAGTTGACTGAATATGACGACTGACAACGTTGCACTATTCTTCCGTTTATCATTGTCTCCTCAGCTGCTAAGGCTTGAATAGAAAATTTTTACATAGAGAGAAAAGAATATTTCACTGGGAACATTTGTTAGATCACTGACATGTTTTCCTTGCTATTTAGACAGCCGTGTCCGATACTAGAATCATGTGTCAACGGAGTGACGTTTATTTTTGACCATCCAGTGACATATTTCATTTTGGATCTTTAAAATGCAGCAGTATGGCTATTTAAAAACAGCAACAACGCTGGACGCATGGACATTATCAAAATCCACGCGATGATCGATTTTTGAATCTGCGTCCGCAGTCAGATATACTAGACATAGATAGTGCTGCATTTGTTCCAGGCTCGTGATATTCCCACCATGTAGAAAATGATCTCTCCTGAAGAGATACCAAGAAACAAACGCAGTTATTGAGTACAAATATTTACAAGGAACGACATATTCCAAAAACACGTGTTTATGCTGCTATCGCGCGAATGTAGCGAATAAATAAAGGGAAAAGATATGGAGTTCAACATATAAAAAAGCAATTTAACATAAATAATTAACTAAAAACTCAACAAATAAATTATTCATCATATGGAATGATTGATACAATTCTACATGAGCTGATAATAATAAAGGCTTCCAAAATATTATTAAATAGCGAAAAACATTTACAAGATACTAAAAAGTCCATAAACACGTTTTTTTCACTGATATTACGCCCTCCTCACTCTAGCAAATGGAGATATGAAAAATAAATAGAGTTAAATATATAAACAAGCGATTTAATTTCTGTATTTAACGACTTTTATTGTGGTGATATTGAGACTTAATAGTCCCATCTTCCATCTAACCCCTATACAGCTATAATAATTGCAAACACCCAAGCCCTAGGTGGAAGAATTAACCTCCTAAGTGGATGGGAATCGAACCCGCAGCCTCTGAGTCGGCATGCGGGGGTTTTATCCCACCGCCACCGGGCCCGGCAGCAAGTATGAAATACAAATTCAACAAATTAATTATTCATCACATGGAAAAAAATATTTTAAAATCTTCATGCCTGATATAAAGGCTCATTTAAAATTAATGAATTATGAGAGAAATTCATCACAACAATAAATTTTCACCCGGTGTAACCACTAAGTGTGACGAGGATGTTTTATGAAATAGCCCTCTATTATATGGCGCTTTTAAGTAAAACATAAAACTCCTTTAACTCTTGTCACACCGAATAACACTTCACCATTTAAGTATAGTCGTATGCGCAATATTCTTACAACTTCTTGCCGCCATACCTCCAATTGGGATTACATTTATGATCACAGGCCACTAAAGGTAACTACGAGGGTCATCCGGAAAGTAGTATCCGTTCGTGAAATAAAGACACAAAAGTAAATATTAACAAACATAAAAAATTTTATTTGAAAGAGGATACTTTAAACTACTTCTCAACATAATCTCCAAGCAAATTAAGGCATTTGTCATAACGTGTGACAAGTTTCTGTATTCCTGCTGCATAGTCCTTCGCCGCCAGCTCATTGAGATACAGGGTCACTCCTTCTGAAAGTTCTTCATCGCTGTCAAATCTTTTTCCTGCCAAAAAGTCTTTAAGCTTTGTAAAGAGATGAAAATCTGAAGGGGCCAAGTCCGGGCTATACGGTGGATGGTCGAAAGTTTCCCATTTGAATTGCTGCAAAAGTTTTTGTGTTATCCCAGCTGCATGAGGCCTGGCATTGTCATGAACGAGAATGACACCAGTAGACAATAGACCTCGCCGCCGATTTTGTATTGCCCGCCGTAATTTCTTTAATGTTTCACAATACGCATTGGCATTAATAGTGTCTCCACGGGCCATAAAATCAATAAGCAATACACCTCGTCGATCCCAGAAAATGGTTGCCATGAGTTTCCTGGTGGACAGAACTGTCTTGAATTTTTTTGGTTTGTTTGGTGAATGAGCATGATGCCACTCCATTGACTGTCGTTTACTCTCAGGTGATGCATAACAAACCCATGTTTCGTCACCAGTAATTATGCGAGTCAAGAAAGAGTCTCCTTCATCAGAATAACGTCCCAAAAACGTCAGTGCTGCAGCCATACGCTTGGTTTTGTGCTCATCTGTAAGCATGCGAGGGACCCATCTTGCACAAATTTTTGCATAATGCAGATGGTGTTTAACAATTTCATGAACAATTGTTCGAGAAACATTGGGAAAATGCTCACAGATGTCATCAATTGTGACGCGCCGATCGTTCCTCACGAATTCTTCAACTGAGCTCACCAGTTGGTCTGTAATGACAGACGGTCTCCCCGAACGCTCATCGTCGTGTGTGTTCCCCCTCCCCATGTTGAAGTTGCGACACCACCGCCGAACAGACGACTCGTCCATTACATTGTCTCCATACACCTCCTTTAATTGGCGATGAATATCACATGGGCGAACGTTTCTTGCATTGAGGAATTTAATCACTGCCCTCACTTCACAACTGGCGGCGTTCTCAATTTTTTTAAACATTGTAAACAATCACAGAAACAACACAGGCAATGCTAGCGTCACGCAACTTGGCTCAGAGAAGGCAGACAAGCCACTGAAGCTATCTGACCTCGTCCAGCGGCTACTCGCGTCGTCAGCACTTCATGCGGCACGAACGGGTACTACTTTCCGGATGACCCTCGTATCAAACATGCTGAGGTGAAATCTGCCGTCCATTTACGCATGCCTTCCTTTATAACATAGGGAGTTTTTACTCTCTAGATGACAAAAAAACTAGAATTTATAGGTGTTTCTCAGAATCATAGTTGATCCAGTTGGTTACGATTGCAATAATATCTTAATAGTTTTCAAAATATCTGTACAATAATGGAAAAATCGAGGCCACAGTAAAATAGCAAATATACGTTATATATAAATGATGCGATCTTAGTAAATCCTAAGGAGGTATTTAGTGGAGTCATTCTAGTTACTATGCTGTTGCGGAATTTCACTCAGTTTCTTGATATTTACCTTGGAGGTAATATACTTTTTAAGCGCGGAGATGAATTGTACAACTCTAAAACCCAATTGAGATACTGTTTTGATCAAGAAAATCGTGTAATTAAAATAACTTTTTATCATAAAAGCACACACGAAAAATATCTCCAAAGATTTGTTTCCCTAAACAGATGTCTCTTCGAGTACTCATACGCGGAAAATATTTTTCAAATCAAAAATTATACGCGGATGAATATCCGAATAATGGATTAATAGACTTCTTTTCGGGTAATCATCCACGTAAAATGTGTTTAGTAAAAATATTTGATTGCGGATGAATAAATACCCGATAGTAAATCTATTAATAAAAATATGCCGCGGATACTCCAGAAAACTTATTTGTTTTTATCCTGCACTATAGCTTCTCTTTATAGACCAAGTCTATGTTTCTATGGATCTGCATCTCCATGTATCACGTTTAAATTAAAACAAGAGTCTTTTAAACTCCCGCTGAAATCCAGGTTAATGCCATTGGTACTATAATTAGTATGGTCATATTATAATTGAATCCTTTTGGTCCCACTTGGTGATTGATTGCGAACGTTGATAACGGCAATTGCGTGCCTTAACCATGCAGATTGGATGGGATGAAATTGATATGAGTAGAGATCCGTTGTGGTGGATCGATTCGAATTGATTCAAGAACAGCTGATAATATTCGAGTTTTGAGAGAATAAAATCGGCGTGTCTCTAACGCAACGGACAATATAATGTCAAGTGTCAGTGCCTTTGCCAGAGTTGCATTCCAAAAAATAAATGTCTCTTCTTGTGAGAACAATTAACACTTACGTAGACGCAAAGTAATTCCAATATTAGTCTAAATTAATGCAGAAAAATTACTTTATAAAAAGTGTAAATTTCGTTGTAAAAAGGCAGTTTGGTTTGTTTAGTTCAGGAAACCGTCCTTTTAAAAATTCATAATTGAAGTTTTCTCTTTCGTGCCTGAAAAAAAATATTTATATCTTTTAACTGAAACTTATAACCATATCTTTATTTCCATTGAAACATTTCCAGCTAGAATAAATTTTGGTGGACCTTGCCAACCTCGAAATCATAGTGCGTGCATTGCCATATACACCCCCCAACAAGAGTTCAGGTTGGCGGGAAAACAAAATTAAGTATTCGTTTTGATGGGTCTGAGCATGGTAATACTCCAGTGCTCTGTCAGAAAATCAAAAATGTTGTACCTTCAGCCATTTGATGATTTCACGTGGAATGGCCCATGCTCACGGAAACATGAATGAGCTCGTCTGTTTTAGCCTTGTTAAAACTTCATACCAGTAAATCTTTTCCTTTCTTGCGCTGTTTGAAAAATTAAAGGGGGTCGTACGATACCCGAACCTAACTATCCGGGGGAATGGGAGGACAGCGTGCATGAAATACGTACGGCTCCTGCCCCATTCTGTGTATGTATACACACACAAACTATATCTCTGGTGGCAGTGTTATTATGTCCCACTAAATGAGACTCACTTATATATCCAGCATTAATGAGTAACTCGCAATGGAAAAGTTTTAAGGAGGTTTAATCATGATTCTACGTGTCAGTGTGCCCTCTTAGTTCATGTATTAATTCCTAGTGATGTCAATCGATGTAACGCCCATTCATGTGTTTTTCGTAAATAGATATGATTTAAATACACAATTTTTAAACACTTTGAGAGATTCTTGTAAGTTTTATACGTTCTCTAAAACTTATTTTTGACTAGTTCTGAAGCGCCAAGTTTTGAAACTCTGCGATTTCCGCTTTCTTTCACAAATTGATTAATATAATTTTAACAAACTCGGATATTTTATGCTAACACTTAAAACTCGTACATAATTTAGCACATCACATGTATATCTGTTTTGTGCGAGAACAACATGGATTTCTGCGTCATTAATCCATAAGTTTTCTGATGGTAGTCCTTTGCTAGCTAAAGAGCGCGAATAAAATCTTAGATTTTCTATGTGATATTCTGTGAAAGCTGAAATGGGAAGACCATATTTTAGTACAGTCATTTGTTAGAGTAGACCCTGAGGTCTACAAATAGAGGCAATGTTATCCAGATGAGATATAATTGACGTTTCGATGCAACCTCCTTAAGTCTTTAGTCCGGATTTGCTCAAACACGTTCCCCTACAGTTTTTCAGAAAATCCCTGCACCGTAGTCAGTTGAGTTGGGCATTAAGGCTAGAGAAATATATATGCTTATGCATGTACGTTCCAGCTACGTGCTCTTCATTCTGAAGGTGCTCCCTTAGAAGTGCCCCCAGCAACGGCACCCTCTCCTTAATTTCACAAAGCCTACCCGGCGAGGGGAACTCACTCTGAGAGTCGCAGGGCCCAGAGCCATGCGTGGAAGGCCACGTAAAAAGGGTAGTGGGAGGAGGCAAAAGGAAGTTTCCATTAGTTCACTCGAGTTGAAAGATTCCTAAAAACTGAACGAATATGCTTGAGCGTTGATAGAAGCAAGAAAATGGACACAATTTAGTTAAGTGGCCACCATTTCAGAATCGTCTATTTCACTATTCAATTCCTAATCCCTGGAGGCATTCTTTTTTTTCTTTCAGGGACATAAAATCAATAAACCCACTAAATTTTCAACGACCTGCACGAGCAAGGCATTTGACGATACGAGTCCCATGACTGCTTTCACGTGACGGACAATCCACAGGCATGTTGAAAACTCATGCGGGTAGGATCGCTCGCCATTCCGCAAAGACCTTCCGTGAGACAGACCTCTTCATGGTGAGCAATTCTTGTGAAACCTTATTGAATGTCGGTAAAATCAGTGAACTAAAATAGAATATGCCTAGGGGATACTCATCATGCAAGCGCGCCTTAAAAGGCCAAGTCCCCTCTTATATTTCAAACCGATTCTCGAACAGATTATCGCCTTCCGTCTCATTCATCCGTAAATGTGCCTCCAAGCCCAACGTTCAATCAGAGATGATCCCCGCTCAAAATTAAAATTTTTTGTAGTAATTAGTTTTTAAACCGTTTTCTCGTATTTTCGCCTACTCTAGAATTAAATCCTCATCAAGGAAAGGCATTAATTTCGTGAGGGTTATTGTGATCTTTCATTTAAATAATCAGTAGGTATAAAAAGTGCAGTGCTCATATTAGAAATAATGTGAGGATCGGAATATGCCGCATGTTCTTCATTAGAAATTAAGAAAACGACTTGGAAGGCGAAAAAAGCGTTGCTCAATCTGTCTTGAAAAGAAAATGCACATAGTTGCTCAAACACGTTTTTCAGATATACAAACTCGTATAATGATCGCAAATTTGTTTTTTCAAACAAATTTTTCATGTGATGCATTAAAGATCGCGCTCGATTACTCAGTTCCAAAATACTTCTTCAAAGAATTTCATCTACAAATGCAAGTCTCGTTAATAAGTGGAATGTTGGACAACTAAGTTTGACTTATTTTTCGTGAGCTGCGTTGTTCACAAGTGTAACATTGCCACTTTTTTTCTTATTCATGGCTCCATGAGCTTCACCACACTATTATGATTTGACTTAAAAAAGAAGACGTTCAATGCAGAACGATATCATATTTAGTCTCGATTTCCAGCTCATTTTACGAAAAATTACGTAAAAATACAATTAGATTCGAAAAAACACATCTGGAGTTGGGAAGAAAGGAAACGCTCAAAAATGCACAGCGGTGGTTATGTAATCAGAAGGAAGGCTTAGAGCACGTTTTTTCCTGTGGTTCCTCCACGTTCAAAGACGGTTACGATAACTACGTTGCCACTAAAATGCTCATTAAATGGTCCCCGATTCATTTTAATCTGCCCACGGCGTGGAGTGGTTTGGGCGTGAAAACTTAGACCAGAAACCCTTTTCAACAGTGATGAAATAACCAAACCAAATATCGTTCCACGGGCTTACCTTCGGAACGCTACCCGTTTACGTTTGGAACCCAGAGATCGGGATGCGGGAGCAATGGGGGTCTGCGTGAAACTCGCGACGTTTCATTCATTTCCGTAAGGGAAACCACCGCGACGAGGCGAACGCAGTCAGCCAGCCGTGCGAGCCGAAATTCTGGCGGAAACAAGAAAACAGAAACGTAATGATAAAGTGCGGTCCCTGTTTTTAACACGCCCTGTATGCATTTACAAAAAAAAAAGAAAGACGAGGGCGGCGAAATTTCAATATTTTTTAGGGGGCAAACATTAGGAGGTAATGTGGACTAAAATATATTCCCTCCACCTCGGAAGTATGAAAGGGACATTAAATTGTTATGCGTCACACGCCGATGGCTGGCAGTGTTGACGCCAACGTGGCGGAAACTCGAAGAATGCTCACGAAAAGCGGGAAACTCTTCGCGAATGCCTTCCTTTCCCTTTCCTTCGCCCCGACACATGGAGACGAAAAAAAATACTCCTTTGAATTCTCCGTGACAAAGAAAGGAGGGTCTACGGCGTGAAGTGAAGCATCCGGCGTCTGGAGAAACCCTCTCCCTGGAGAAGAAAAATTCGGAATGATGAGTCACGAACTCAGGTAAGAGTATTGGTGCCCGCCAAGGGGCATGACTCACAACTGGCAGCGGATTTGGCGGAGCAGACTTGTTGATCTCAGAACGGACGAGATGGGATAGAGAATAGTGAGAAATTGGACTCATCCAAGTGACTCTTCATCCTTAACCCCAAACAAATAATGTTTGAAGACTATTAATGCCATTTCCTCTATTTGTATCCTTACACAATTACCCTCCCTGACTTGGTACGTAAGTTAGGTTATTTAATGAGCAAATTAAGTATCAGCAGCTGATTTCGATATAGTCAAAATGACCGTACATTGAAACTAACGGTTATTTGAAATATACGAATTCGAATTATTGTTTTTAAAGTAAGTACTTCTTATCTGAAATTAGTTTGATTATGTTCCATTTCGATTTAGGACGTTGGATGTAACTTAATATTTTTCTTCTATTTTCTCATACATGTATTGATTACACGTGCGACTGCATATAATTAAATTGACATATTTTCATGTAGTTGAGGAGTTCGAGTATTCACTTTACATAAGTGACAAATGGAACACGTCCCAGGACAGGACGCCAGTATTTTTTTAATTTCATCCTCTTCCATTTCCATTAAAAATTCCGCGATGATCTTTTTGATGAGAATCAAACGAAAATAGTCTAAAATAAAAAACTACGTCATGTTTTTGTTTAGAAAAATTATTCTATATGTCTTCTTTTATTAATACCACTGCCTACTTCGAAAAGTGAATGAAGTTGTTAAAGTTCAAAGAGTCCACTAGAATTGCAAAAACACCCAAGGCAACATTGGCTCGATACTAATTGTAAGAACACCTGAAATTTGGCCACCTTGGTTTGATAAAGCTGCAGATCAAAGATACAATATGATCTTTAAAATGATCTATAGAAAATATGGTCTCAAAATTGTCCTAATATACTATAAGTTCTCGTCAATATTCGAAAATAGTTAAAATCTTCCAGGTGACCTCAGGTTAGGAATGTAACAAGCAATAAGGCGTCATTAGAGAAGTGGAAGGGAAGAACTTCCTTGGGAATCAATGTTACAGTGGCCTTACTTAAAGAAGAAAGTAATTTTCGGCTTCAAAACTTTGTGAGGTTGTGAAAGGAATTTAAATACATGGCATTACTTGATACCTCTCCTGAATATTTGACCAGCCATACCCCCTATCCCAGCATTCCTTTCATACCCACCTCGATGCCCATTCGTTGAGAATTCATTTGAATGTAATACGCGAAGAACGCGCCAAGTACATCCCCCAGTGTCCTAATTCCGTGCTTCATCTTAATTCCTAAAATATTCATAGCCGGTTTCTGTGCAAGGGGGAATTATCACCCCTAGTTGGCTTAATCGAGATATTAAGGATTCTGAGGCGTTTTCAGCGGGATCTACTCCATATAGTAGAGGATGGACTCCCTTCCGCAAGAAACGGGCAGGCACGTATGCATAAGGGAAATTTTTTTTCATGAAAGTCGACTTGCGTGGTGGCTGGCTAATTTACAGCAGACTACCCTTCCCCCTACTTGCAAAGCGCCCTCGGAAATATTCAGTGAAAAAAAGAAAGACTGTAAAAAAAGACACTTTATCGCCCCTTGGCAGAGCAAGGGAAAAGATGATCATCCAGTGAATGGGGCCACAGGGAGATAGAAGGGAAACATTTTCAGTGGTTTGAAGCCCTGTGAGTAAAGTCTAAGCAATAACTAATTAGTCATCCACATTATCGCACTTATTTTGAAACAAAAAAATAATATGTTAGTAAAAAAATATAATTTAGACTTTCGGTGTATAATTATATAGAGCAAAACAAAGGCAAAGAAAATGTGACTAAAAGGCTACGATCAAATCGTAGGGCAGGGTTTATATTCATTAGACACTAATAAACGTTTTTCTCGCTTTTACTAAAGTTCATATTGGTGACTAAAAAATGTTTACTAGGATTTTCAGTCATTTTTTCAGTGAATTAAAAATTATCCTACCCCTCATCTTTTTTTTCATGAACAACTGAGAAATTCTACTATGTATACTGTGTGTAATATCTTTCCCAATTTTCTCCTCCACCTTCATTTGCCGTAGTGATTATTCTGCATTTGAATTATTTTACATCATATTATCTTATTATATTAATCTCGTTGCAATTAGGCAATAGTCCTGGTGGCAACGGTCAAGTCTGGCCAACGTTCACTCTTAAAATACACATACATACATTCACAAGAAGAACAGATATGAGACAAAATGCTCTAAATACAATGACACTTTAAGATTATCAACCGCACCTTTACCATCGCACATGGGTTAGGATCATACCATTCCTATAACGCTCCGTCCTTCGCCACACTCCGTCCATAATCACGCACTCTTAAATTTCATATGCCGTTCAAAATCACGCAACGTTAACACATCATTCACTTTTGCAATACAATTTCTCATACGTTCACATCACGTACAGAAAATATTTTGAATTAGTATAATAGTATAATAATCACTGACCAATAAAGTTTATTACCCAGTGACTGCTATACACTTATCCTTAAAACTCCTGAAATTGAATGGAAATCTATTCCCAGATCCTGACAGCCGTTATTCACGTCGCATTCCTTGTCTCTATTTTATTCCTACTGATAAATATCTATGCATTAATATTAACAAAATTAAAGCTCGTGAGCAAGACCTTGGTGGTAAAAGAAAGAACCTAAAGAGTAGGAGGGACAGATCAAGTCAAACTGTTGAACTTTAACTTAAATATTTCAATGGGGACGGAAAAAAACAGCTTGGAATTAGGACAATAACGCCACAACTTTATCGGTTATTTTTCTCTTATAATTCACATAATATTCCTGAATTAATATGGTTTTCTTCAAAACAAAGCCAAAACTACTTTTTTTTCATTCTTGCGGAAATGAGAGTGCTTATGAGAGAAGTACAATATCACGAAACTTAGGTGAAGTATGACAATAGTACAAATGTCATAGTGTAAATATGTGTTCCACCATTTTATCCGAAAATTTATCAAATTTGGAGTTCAATTCAGGATTAAATAATCAATAGACTAAATCTTAACAGAAGGGTAAATGTGTCTGATAACATAGTGCGCTTTCTCGGAGAAACTTGTCTAATATAAGGATGAATAATAATTGGAAACCTTCATATTTTTCACTCAAAAGATCACTTTTCCGACAGATATTTCAGGGAAAAGGGCATTTTCCAAATTTACTACACAGGTATCAGATATTAACGCTTACGTAAATTAGTTATAATAAGTACTCCCTCCCATGGCTTGCAACCTTGACATGGTTGAAGGTTTTGGATATTCTGACGACTCCGTGATTGTACTATCAAGATTACATTAGTTCCTGGTAGGGTTACCCATTCAGATAGTTCGAAGGGTATGAATCAGACGAAAGGTAGCTAACGCATCGTCTATTCCCCAGTGAGGCGTCTGCAAATTTCTCTGACCCGTGTGAGGCAATCATTTCAATTATGGTGTCACGTTAAAAACGCTATTGAGGAAGGCAACGAGAAACTATCTCAATTATTTTTTCCAGTACGAAAACGTAGGCTATAATAAAGCGGTATCGCGGGCAATAAGAAAATATCGCTTAGGTGAAAAAGCATTTGCATTAATAAGTGCAATAATAACACGTATGCTATTTGAAGATGTAAATAAAAGGTGGCTAAGAGCTATTATGGAGTGCGGAGCTGAATGGAATCGAAACCTTGTCCTGGAGGCAAGAGGATGATAGTAGATTGAAGTTTTTCTTTTAATGGGACAGAATAAGGGGAAAAAGTAATTGTATAGGGAAAAGGCGAGAGATGAAGTTATGAAAATAATAGGAGAAAAAGAGAGGAAGTTATTTGATGAAAACAAAATGAGGTTAAAATGGGCATTGAAAAGAAATTGAGAGTAGTAGGTAGTGTGATGCAACGGGGCCGGGATAGAAGGGATAGAGATAGATAAGCTGGATCGAGGAAGGAAGCGAATGGGTTTAAGAACGCGTGAAAAGGAAGACACACAAGAGGAAGTCAACGCGATACGTAATACGTTATGGCCGTTAGAGACCGTCCAAAACTTACCTTTGATAGGCATATTGCCTATGATGACGATGAAGTACTCTCATCAGAGAAGTGATACGTTGTTTTTTTCACACCATATTTAAAGTATAAATGTTGAAACTTGGTAGTTCACATAAAAAACAAATATTCTTAAATTCAAATATTCATGCTTTGTAGACAACATAGTGGATGACCAGATGAAATAAGCGTGAGCAGTAATGAAAAAGAATGGAAATTGGGAAAAGAATTCATAGGTATGATTCATTTACATTTTACCCTACAGCCCGTCACAAAGGCGTGTCGCGAGGAAGGGCGGAGGTAAAGGGAGGTAAATTTAGCTGTGGATTGAGACTGAGGGGCATTTTAATTGATTCCATGACACACTGTTTATTTTCAGATTCTCCTTTCTCCAATTTTACAATGTGGTCGGATCGAAAACTTAAAGTTGGACTTCAAGATTGAATCGATAGGAAATCAGGGTAATCAGGGAAATCAGGATAATCAGTATCAAAGTGAACGACGTGGGTAGCCCACTTTACTTAAGAGGTTTTTTTAACTGGAAAATATTTTGTAATGTGCATCATATGGACTTCCTCTCGTACATCCTACATCATTTTCTTCTCAGGTTATTCATACTTTCTACCAGCCTTCATCTTGCACAAAAGGTTAATTCTTGTCTTCCCTCTCTCGTTCGCCTAACATTCACCCTGACGGCCTTAGTGGCGGCGAGGAAACGCTTTCACCTGCCTATCCAGAGGTTGCAGGTTCGAATCCCTCCTAGGTAAATTTTCCTTCACCTAGGGCATGAATATTTGTGATTGTCTTTATTGTAATATATAAGGAATGGGTGAAGGAACTATGAAATCTAAAGCTCGCCACAGTAAATTCGTAAATAAATAAATTCTATCGCACACTGTTAATCATATCCTCTCTCAGAATTTCCTCCAATCATTTTTTTTATCATCTTCCAAATTCAAATAGCATTCACCCCTTTCCTCTTTCACGACTAATAAAATTTGTTCTATAGATTTTATCGAGAATATCTACAACGAATCGCGCCTATAAGTTATATTATATGAAACCTATATTATATGAAATTGAATTGTTTTAGATACCTAAAAAGACTACTATGTATGGTATATTTCCTCCTTGTCAAATCATTTTCGTCAATCGGAGAGTGACACTCGGGCGCTCACGAAAGCGTAATCACGAATTGCCAATGTTTTCATTACGCCACTGGGATAGGGCATTAAGTCTTCCTCATTGCCATCATGTTTTAGGGTTTTCCATTCGCGTGTGATAATCTGGGGGATTTTGGTCGAGCTCGCCGCTTTGATGAGTATAACCAGAGCTCTGGGTCACTATTTAAGCTTGCGAAAAATGTCCTCAGACCTCACGTGCCGGGAAATATGACCACAGGCTCATTACACACCTTTCCGCTTAGCTTCAAAATTTTAAAAAATGACCAATTACGCTCGTATTCATGTGAAATTTTCCTCACGACTCTACATTTTACTTTAAATTACTGTGAAGAATATTTTAGAATATTAGCCACCAGTACAATGATATTAGTTCTTATAAGCATCCATTTTTCACAAAAATTAATTCAATTATATTTATTTTCATCTCAATACATTGAGCGCAATAGTTCATAATGGACAATAATACATTGCAAAGCCATCACCAAGTTAAAACAATCTATTATGTATAAGAAAATATTTTTTCTTTGAGATAATCGTTTCAGAAATAATTAAAATTATGTTACAACACTTACAGGTACCACAGTATGACTGAAATGTAATAATTATCAACTAAAAATGGTATTTATTACCTCATTTAACCATAATTTCTAAACTGTTTCCATTAAGTACGGTAACATGCATGGAAAATCAAAATCATTCCACTGATCAATTTTAAAGTATTATTGTCTTTATATTACGATTTAGAAACACAAATTTGAGAAAGTAGATGATTGTGAATGCAGCCGCCGTGTCTGTTTACTCAAAATGCTCCTGGAAACCATTCGCGCATATGAATGAATAAAAGTTGGTAAATCCAAAAAAAGGTTGAAACAGGTCGTTATTGATTGTTCCCCGTGTTACATTTTCTTTAATACCTTTCTTTACCCTTTTGCTGCGTTCTCTCGAGTAGTTTCTTCCGTAATATTCACCAAATTTGCACGAGCAGTACCCTAATACAATTTATGCTAGTTTTTCCTACATATCAACGTAGAAAGATGCACAATGTTACATATGAGAATTGAATACGAATAAAAAATACGCAACACCAGGAAATGGAAAGTGTCAAAAAGAGGGCAGACATACATGAAACAGATCTCATTGTAGGCGCTAAAAAACATTGATCCTCGAGCCTGTATCACTCTTAAAGTTCGTCTTACTATTTTATGAAAGATGTTGACACATAACAATGGAACATGAAGAAGATCAAATTTGCTGGAAGATTTTAACACAGTCCCAACCCCACAAAACGATCCAGATGGATGAATTCATCACAGAATCAGACTATATCATCCATGAAAAAGATTGTTTAAAAACTCTTTTAAAAATGTCAATATTCTAACTCATCGAAGAGTACATTTTTTTAATCTCCATAAGCAAACTCATCACCATAGCCAATATTTGGTTCCCTCTAGCGGTAATGAAACGGACGCCATAACGAGGGAGTTGCAATCCGAGGCGAATAATCGGGTTAGCAAGAAGGTTGAGACTGCCTGTCGCACACGACCTTGATTCGTCCTTGTGGACCAACAAGGGTGAAAGAGTGGGAGGGGGAGAGAGGCTGGTGTGGCTCCAATACAAAGGGGAGAGGCGAGGGACGGGAGCCCTTCTCTTCTTGACGAGTGGCGGACGAGGAAGAGGGGTCGGAGGAGAGAATGGCAAAAGACTTCAATCATGGAATTGAGGAATCCATCGCGCGTCGTCGTCGAAACGAGAAGGGAGAACGAGGAGAGAGGGAGAAGAGGGATCGGGGTGAGGACGGTAATGAGGACCGTCGACTCCCATTTTTCCGGTACCGACCGCGGTTGATCTTATCCGCTGATCAATGGCTGCCGAATGCTGAGGCGAAGACTGAATTGCACCAGAAAGGCCTCCATTACTGATAATTTTCTTCCACGAGGAATGATCCAGCTGGCGATGGCGGAGACGGCAATACGGATAGCATCGAAAACGATGCCGACACCGTTCGGTCGCCGTGGCGTCCGTAATGGGAACGCGTTCCAATCCCCTGCGAGAAAGTTTTCGCCATCGGTGGAGACCGTCCGGTGGGATCCGCGCCCACGACCGAGTGTTTTGCGGGAGACTGGCAACGACATTTTAATTGAAAATTTTCACGGACGTCCCGGAAGTTACCCGAGATTCAACGAGCCCGTTAATTGGCGGGTGCTTTATTTTTCTTCGACCCGTGACAGCCCCAATGGAACGGCGCTTCCTCCACTTTTTAACGCCATTTCATTTCTCCTTCCTCGTAAAAAAAAGTTGAAAAAAAGGTCTCGACTCATGATAAAAAGAAATTTTAATCCACCGTGAAAATGATAAACATAAAATTGAGTTTTATTCGTGATTTTTCCACATTTTATTTCCCAACAGATTCGATCTTATAATTAATTAATTGCCTCGTTTCATTTCGTTACCCGAGAGAATTTCAAAAACGGACGCTGTTTGGCGACATCCAAAAGCTTGTGAATTATAACAGTTAATTTGCGTCGGGAAAATTATCGCTTTCTAATACGATTGACATTTCATTTGGACCTTAATTTTTCACACCGAGAAGAAAATTCAAATAACTGTGGGAAATACCACATTAACGATTACTTACCGGAGTCGATCATCCGCAGATACACTGGCAAATGGAAGAATTTCAGTTGCGTGAAAAATCAATCGACTTGGCCGGTATTCGAACCCGGATCACTCGATACACCGCCGTGTGCTTTAGCCATTTAAGCTCCGTCTCTTAGATCTCTTGCACAGTGATGCACTCTGTGGGATATCGACAGATCCGATTTAGAATCCCGGTCAAAGATAATGATTTTACGACCTGTAAATCTCGTGTTTTTTTATGCGCCGAGAAGAGAACGGGGACCGCGTAAGCGTGAGACCTGCGGGTTAAGGCCTGGCTTGTCGAGAGGTGGGCGTGGGACGCGGTGTTCTGGACAGCATCGACCGAAGGAGAGAGTGTAGGAACGGGTGCACTTGTGTTGTAAGTCCCTAAAGTCAAAATCTCGACGTGTTGTGCGGAGTGAGTTTCCAGCCGAACAATTCCCCGAGGAAATTGTCGTACACCGGAACGACGCACACCGAGCGATAAAAAAGGTGACCCCCCTCCCTCCAATTCCTCCCTCCGTCGAGGGAAGGAGGTGGATCCTCGTTTCTACCTCACTCAGAGAAACCCGGTGGCCTAGTAGACTTGGACGGAAACAAATGTGATGAGGGAATCCTACAAGGAAGCCGAGAGAGTAGGGGGAGAAGGTAGGGAGGAAGGGAATCGGAGGTAGGAGAGGAGGAAGAAAGAGAGGCAGGAGGTCTTCCCTCTCAACCGAGAGTGAAGATGCCGAACCTTTCCTTCACGGAGAGGAAAGAAAAAAAAATCGATCGACTTCCGTTTGATTATCTCCGACGATTCTCTCCCCCCCCCCCCACGGACAAGTAGGAGGAGACGGAAGAGAAGAACTCCCATCTCGCCTCACGTATCTCCGAAGGGAGAAAAAAATAGCAACGGCGTTAGGAGAGAAAAAAAGGAGTCTAAAACAGGAAGGAGGAGACAAAGGGGGCGATAGGAAAAGATAGGGACGGGGGTTAGGAAGAGGGTAGGTGGGTGGGGGAAGGAGGGGCCTGTTTCATCCCCCTCCACCGACAGAGGGAAAGCAGGAGAGTGGGTGAACTCACACACACATACGACCCTCACGCGCGCGCCAGGAAGATTGGGATTTTGTATCAGAGGTCGATCGATGAAGAGGAGGCAGAAGAGGATGACGGACGGTGGTGCGGGCGCCTTCATTAGCCCTTCCTTCCCTCCTTCCGGCGACCAGATTGGAAGGATATTAAGCCACGTGCCTCCAATCGAGACACCGCAAAGCGGCGTATGCGGCCGAGGTTCACCCTGCCGCGTCTCCAGCTCCCGAACAATGTCTTCCCGGAGGCAAATAATGACATTTGCCCGTGGTGAGCTCTCTGCTCCGCCGTAACACCGTAGGACAAAAAGGGACTCAATTCTAGTAAGTAATTGGCGTAATACTGCGTGCATTTTCACGTAGATTTAAATTGTCCCGAACGCAATTTGAACATTCCAGCGTCATTTTCGGGTCAACAAATGAATTTTTAGTCTCTGAAACACAGCGGTTGACAATATAAATATTGTTGAAGAACTTTGCTATGCAATAACTTAATTCACTTTGCAGATTTTATGTTAAGTTTTTCCAGAAATATCTGAAGGCCTCTATGGAATCCTTTCTAACTTTTAATTGATTCCTTGATTAGATTTAGCTTCCATTCATTCGTTTAAAACTTCACCTTGCAGGTATATATATATATATGTATATATATATGTATGTATATATATATGTATATATATGTATATATATATGTGTGTGTGTGTGTATATATATATGTATATATATATCGATGATGCGGAAGTACTCACGAAAGCAATATAACCTTTGGACGGCACAATAGAACACAGAATAAAACAGATAACACGTAAAAGGACACTCACACTGTAGATGATTTAAGCTTTCGGCCTACTCCGAGGCCTTCTTCAGGTCAGACTGCTGACCTGACAGTCTGACCTGAAGAAGGCCTCGGAGTAGGCCGAAAGCTTAAATCATCTACAGTGTGAGTGTCCTTTTACGTGTTATCTGTTTTATTCTGTGTTCTATTGTGCCGTCCAAAAGTTATATTGCTCTCGTGAGTACTTCCGCATCATCGATATATAGTTATATATATATATATATATATATATATATATATATATATATATATATATATATATATATAACATAACGTTTTGCCGGAAATACGAGTAGCTGATCGCTATTTTAATCCTTCATAAAATTGAGTTATTTCATTAGTTAAATTTGATTCCTATCATTTTACATTTATCCATCTAGCAATAGGTTTGTTTTCCACTTCCCTGGATACCTACTTAATTTCGTTTCGTCCTCTTTCTCCAACGCCCAAGAAAATAACCCGTCTCACGAACCCATTACGTGAGCTAATAGATTTTTATAACACCCAAAAGTAAGCATAATGAGACTTAATCAGTGGATACATGTCTTATTTTTCGTTAAAGTTACGTATATTTACCTAAAATTAGAACAAAATTTACTAAAAATTCAATAAAATTTTGTTTCCTGGTAACCAGATGTGTAATTGATTTTCCTCTCCCTTATCACAATTTTTTTCCGTTTGACTAGGGGTCGCACTTTCCTACAATGGTCACAGATCCTAGAAAATTAGGAGAGACAGTTGACAATGATGATTTTAGAAAACTGCGCGATCAATGTTATACGCGCAAGGAATGAGTTCTCCACAAGGAAAGGCAAGCACAGTAGAAAATTAAGCTAAAGGGAGTATGTGATACTGCAGGTTAACAATCCCATTACTATTAATATAAATGTTATTCAAATAAACAAGAGGAAATGTTTTCTATAACCAAAGACCGGGGAAGAAATGAAGAAAAACAAAAGAAAATACAATACCTTGTTTCATACAATCTAGCACACACTATAATACAAGGTGTGCCTTTGGCCATTAACCATTAATCTGTGGTGTCAACCTATTTTTAGTTCAATTCAATTATGCGCTCCGTAATTCTTCGCCAGCCTCACATGTGATGGCACACCTGGCCGGAGCGTAATTATCATGAGAGGCGCGCGGCTACAGAAGGGCACATTCGCCACTTTTCACCGAGGTGGGCACTTACGTGGATACTCCTAATTAGATATGAGTTGAAATTAGGACTTGAAAGGAGAATTGGAGAGTGAGCCAGCGACTGACACAATCCACACAAATGGGCTGCTCGTCAAGCAAAGGGAATCCAACGTTTCAGTCACCATCCGCGTACTGTATTTGAAATATTATCCGAACTCACAAGAAATATTAATACAAGGACATACCAAAGGAATCCTTCCACCTGCAAGTGCCACCGAATCCTCGGCGGGCTAAACCAGTGCATTACCTTCCTCATCATTGCGATACTCACTTAGCCTAGGACGGAACAGACATTTGACATCATTTAACATCAACTAGAGCTCCTTCCCCAAAAAAGAATTTCTCATCGACCAAATGTTTTCCTCCCAATGACGTGACATGCAGAGCACGCAAAAAAGATCATAATAATGTGTTAATGAATCTTTTGCGCGTTGTCACTATTAAAAATGATAATTCATCCTTTCAGATCAGTTTTTGACCATGACTCTTGCGATCCAACTTCAATGATTCGTGGTAGTGCCGTGAGGCTCACTACATAGTGTTTCAGAATGTTAAATTTGAACAACGGTTATACAACATTTGTGTTCTATATCTAGCTTATAACTAGCGATAAGGCGGGCGTGATTTGAAGAACCATGATCCTGCCCCTGGCCTCGAAACCCGCGAATTCCAGATTCTTGTGCAGAAAAATTTTATTTAGAGAGACCAAATTATGATATGCGCCTTGATCAAGTTTTTCGTGGGGTAATTTTCCTCTCTTTATTAATTTTTACGGTGAACTCCCCGTGGGAAATCTAGACCCCAAAGAGTAGAGAAAGTGGCAATTGTACGATATTCTTCTGGGATTAAAAAATAACGAAAAATATTCAGGAGATTAAAAAAGGGAAATGAAAGGCTAAACATTAAATAATTCCATCTGCTATTGAGTTTTGGTTCCATTAGAACAGTTCGATACTACATGTCTCACACAATGCACGTCTTTTCCTTCTTTTCGATCCTTATGTACACGATGGCCTTCATACTGTATGTGTGACACGCCATAGAATAATATAGGGGAGTGGTCTTGAAAAATCGGTTTTCAAACCAAATAGATGGTCTTGAAAGACCTAGTGCCAATATCAAGGCGAGAGATGAGGAAAAAAAGTATAAACTCCATAAAAATGTGCAATTTATCGGCTGTATGAATTCAAAAGGTCTTGTTCCCTTGCGTTGGTCGGTTCGTATCATATTTTTTTTATTTGAGCAAGGATCCTTTTTAAAATTGTACATGAGATCGCGGAATTCCAATATCATCACCATATTAAAATTGCCTCCCTGCCATATTTTCGCAAAACCCTGCGGTAACCGCGAAAAATTTATGGGGAGCTCCTTCGACTCCGCAGCGCCAAGACTCTAGAGAGTTCTTTTTTGCATAACGTTGACTCGTACCCCAGCTTCTAGAAATCCTCAGGAAACCGAAATGAAGCGTGTAGGATCTGCAGCAGAGGGCTCACTTGTCAGCAAACCCGGTGAACGGAAGTAATAAGCTTTCTAACCCATCTAAGTTTACTTACAACTACTGGCAAATCTACTAGCATGCTTCATTTCCTAAATTTACACCATTATACGCAACATTGGAAGCAATTCAGCGTAGAAGTAGTTACGCACCATCCAAACTAACTCTTTATGTTAAAAAGGCTCATTTGCTTTTCAAACGAAATCTTAAACTGCGTTAGATTCAGAATTTCTCGACGACAAATCACCACCGCAGTAATATTTATGGCAAATGACAACACTCAAAGATACTAATTATAATTTATATTGCGATGATAAACCTATCAGAAAAGGTTTTCTTTTTATTTTCCAGTATAAGTTTCTTTTGAAAATATATTTCCAAGCAAAAAGAATCCTGAATATTTCTATGGAAATGTGTCTTTTGACATACGCTGAACGATTTTCACCACTTTCTCTGAATCATCAGCTAGTTGAATGCGAATATTTCTTTGAAGAACTGTCAACTTGAAAAAAAACACTAGAAATAATCGCAAGCATTGTTATTACCTTTTGTTTTTTTATACTCCGGACATATTCAAGTCTATTTCCACTCTCCGTTCCTTCCGCTCAATTTTACATTCCAATTATTACACGAATCACGGATCCGGGTCGTAAGGAGGGAGGAGTCGAGAGAGAGAAGAAAGTGGGTGGAGTTGAGGGAAGGGAGTGTAGTAAGGGGACGTAAATAATTAAAGTATAGGCCCCCGGCGAAAGGAAATCCACGGACCTAAAAAATGTCTTCCTCCAATTTTCGCTTCGCTCCCTCTCTTCTCTTTCGACTTTGTCTCCCTTTCTCTCCCTGCCTTCCTCTTTCTCTCTCTCTCTGTCTCCATCCGTCCTACGCTGAAAAATAGATATACAAATGCCCGCTTCGAGGGAAAACGGTGAAATTGGGTAGGGAGGGGCGCATTGAGAGGCGGTAAAGCGTAAAAACGTCCGCGCTCACTGCCTGGTCGCTCACGTATTCCGATCCTTCCACCCTCCCGCCCGCCTAACTACACCCCCCCTACACACCGTCCACTCCCTTACCCGTGTATCATAAAACTCCACCCCGTTTCGAACCCTCAATTCCCAGACAACAACGCGCCCCGCCGCGTTCGGCCCACCGCCTCTTTGACGGAACGAAATAAAAGAAGTGAGTCCTACTCTTGTTTCCTTGTCGGCACTCGACTTTCGAGGTCATTCGCTCCCATTCAAATGGACGGATTGTTTTTTTTTGAGGCGGAGGGAGATTGGAGAGGTAAAATAAAGGGCGGGAGAGAGCAAGAATAAGGTGGGGTTGGAGGGTGTGAGTCTATCGCGCTAGTTAATGGCGCCGACGGTTCACTAGGCTGAACGTCCTATCGAACTGGCGATTCACTGCTCACTGTGCGACCTTGTGCCGTCAATACAAACAAGCTATTTGCTCAATTCCCAGAGGAAAATTGTAGAAATTCAAAAGTTCACTACTTTTCTCACGAATAGAAACTCGTAAAATAGTCTATCACAGCCGGTACGAAAGCTGCATGACGCTTAAAACATTAACATTTTATTCCCGCCTCAAAAAGTTCTTTCCTACTTTTTCACTCCAAACCTGTTTTTCCTTCATTTTTCTACCAATTTTAATAAAATCTACCCAATGCCATGTGTATATTTATGGGTTTTTTTTTCATTTTGTGTGCGCAATGGTTATCCATTTCATCTGCATCTCTCTACATTTAAATATGTCATCATTTTGGTTTCTAGCGTACAGGTATTACAAGGAATAGGAATGTATACATGAAAATTTCATATAGTCAGAACAAGTGGGGCATTTCTACTGAACGTATTAGTAACTGAATAAATATTTAGAGGAGATTTTTTTTAATACGGCTTGACACTGTATTTGTAGCAAATCTGTTCTTCACTTCCATGAAGGTCTATTTCGAAAGAGTTCAAATTAATAATAAAATTATTCTCGAAATAGGGAAAAATCATCTTTCGCGTTGAATTTACCCCTCGTATTAGTGAAATCACAAAATTTAAGAGAATAATACCTTATCTGAACGTTCAAACATATAAGAAGTTTTGACTCATGTAAAACTGCGATTTCCGCAATCCATTTTTAAACCCATATTGGAGGAACCTGGTGATACGAATGAACTTTTATTTGGTTGTAAACAACAAATAAATAATCTTGCTCCTTCCCTGATATTACACAATGAAGGTATTCCCTAGTATAATGATTATTTTAATTTCCCCAAGTGCGAGAGTGTTTATTTCTCATCAATTGATGACGATTAATAACGGTTAAGAGGCCAGGGGCGCCAGCCTTGGGTCTTTTGCTAAAAAGAAATGTTGTTAGGATGCCGTTTTTCCAATTGGTTTATTTGTCACCTGAAAACTAAAATTCTTGAAAATATACGTTGCTAAGGGCAAATGATCAATCAATATTTTCTTACGTCCACTTCCAAGAAAAAAAATTGCTCCATTTGGTAACAATAGAGAAAGAAAATAATTTTGGAAATAGAGAAGAAAGAGTTAGGGGGCCGTTTTCCGTTGAAAAAAGGAAATGGCTCTCTGAAGAAGTCTTGTTTTCTTTAAGTTACAGCAATGGAAGGAATTTTTGAAATTTTGAATGAAAATTGGAACTACCTTACCTAACCATCAAATTAATTAGCGGCAACATAGATTTAATCCTATCTTGAAATAAGAACTGCAGATGACACTTCGTTTGTCTTTCCTGTCGAAATTTGGGTAAGTGAACCAAGTTTTCTAGTATGCTAAAGAATATGTCATTTGTTCCTTATGGAAAAAATGAGTGAGTTCTATGGCCCAGAGTAGACCTAAATAAGGAGAAGCTCTGAGAGGAAGCAATGGTGAGTTAGTGAAAGTTATTCCTTGAATTCCTTGCTGCATGGATGAATTATTCATTAAATCCCAAAAACCTCTCGAGAACGTAATATCATCTTCACTTTTAAAATAATACGGCTTAATAGTCTAAAAATTCCCATTAGGCCGTGAGTTGGAACTTATTTTATATGGCCAATAACTGCTCATTAAAATAAACCACGCGGCAATAATCGCTATAATAAGTCCCCACATCTCGATATATAGAAAGCATAGTTTTTTTTAATGGATTCGAACGCTATCGTCCGAAACTTCTTTCACTATCCTCCAATGAAACGACAAGGTTTTGGTCAATTATGAGAGTACGAGATGCCTCAATTCTCCCTTGGATGTAGGCAGCCTATTCCCATTTTCCCCACATAACCCAACTCTAGCCACGCCTCCGCTGCTTGCTTACCAGCAACCCATTTTAAAAGACAACCCCTCGGTCCCATAGATTTTATCAAAAGACTAAACTGCCCTCCCGCGTCAAAAGAGCTCGGCGTAATATCTGAATGGTTTCCTTTCAGCTTTATGTGGAGAGCATCCAGTGGGATATGCGACCTCTCCAATGGCACCCTAAAAACCTCGGGCGCCTTTGCTTACCCAACTGTCCTAAAAATGGAGTGAATGACCTCAATGCTCACTACGAGACTTTGAGCATAAAGACTTCCAATCTTCAAGATATTGGCATTAACTCTCAAAAAAAAAAGAAAACATTATACACTAAAGGGCTTGTGGATTTTTTTCGTGACTTTTGACCGTGGAGGGCATGAAATGCTTCATTACGGACAAGATGATGGAGAGCCAGAGAGTGAGAGAGAGAAAACGAGAGAAGAGTCAAATAAAAACGGAACGCAATCCTTGAGGACATGAAACGAGGGCCCTTCTGCATCCCTCCCACCAATTCACTCTCTTTCTCACTCTTTCTCGCTCCTTGGCGCTCTCGGCAGATATAAGAGTCTTAGTTCCGTAGGGCGCTCGCACGCTAAACGGCTCACTCGCGGAGCTTGATTCAATTAGGACATATACCGGGAACTGGATGAGCGGATTAAAATGCATTAAAAGACCCCCGAGGGCGGGAAGGGAGTGTGGGAGAGATGGAGTGGGGAAAGGAAGAGTTCTCCTGTTTGACGAGCGCGCCGCCGCCGACTAATTGAGACGCATACGCTCCTTCAGTTGACCCTTAGGGAGGGGATGGGGGGGGGGGGCTGAAAAGAGAGACGGGGGGCACTTTAATCCCCCCTCCTCAAACCTCCCGCGCCGTCTCTCTCTCTCCCTCTCTCACACACACTCAATCCTCTCCTCTTTTCGACCCTCCTCTGACCATCCCCCCCGTCCCTGGACCCCCATTGACCCCAACCCCTCCCTCCCACCAATTCACGGCAAACGGGTGCGTAGGCGGGAATGTGAGAGAGGAGGGAGAGTTGGAAAGGGGAGTGGAAGGGCTTGAGTATGGCTGGAGGGAAGGCCTGGGAAGTTTTTGAGATGCGGCGGCAGGAGGATGAGATGGAGGGTAGGAAGGCCAAGGAAGGTACGAAAACCCCGGGCGGTCGGATTTGCGAAAATTCGTTGCGAGATGGATTAGTGTGGGGGGGGGGGAACGAGGGGTCTCCTCTTCCCTTTCCCTTCCCCCCCACGTCCTCGGCTGACTTGAGCGGGATTGAAAGCGCTTCGTTTTCCCTTTCGCTCAGGCGAGCACTTCGGCCGATAAAGGCGTGAACACTTCGGCGAAGCACTATTTTTAAACAGGAAAAGGCCACAGAGAGTTAAAATTTCCCGAAAACAACGGGTAAACGAACTCTAGTTGGAGAAAGGGAAGTCGCTAATAAGCACAACTCTGAGCGCGTCCAATGTCCTTCATGCACACGTCCAATTCAAGTCTTGCACATATTTATGAACTAATTTGTGCGTCCGCAGGAGTAATTTGGGTGTTCGTTAATTGCGATAACCGTAGTGATATCGCATCTGAAAGCCCATTTAGAGAAAACATCTTGCATAGCAACACAACATGAGACTACGTATTCAAATCCGCGACTTTCGCATTAGCTATCGGAATTGGGCAATGAGCTCACAGGATATATTTTGAATTATATTTTTCATTAACAATACTATGGTCTTAAACAAGTTAAGTAACTTAAGTTACTAAAAGTAGGTTTATCTTAAGTCTATTTTATCCAAATAAAAAGTTTAAAATTTCCAAATATATTCAAAAATTTCCCTGAAGATGTAACTGAACATTCACAAATTAACAATAATATCATTTCAAATAACAATATCAATGGTTATGAGAAATATATTCACTATAGCCTACTTTATTCATTATTAACGATTACCTACCATCGTATCACCCCAAATAGTCGTTTAGTACGTTAAGGTTTACTTTTACAGAATCTCTTTCAATGATAGGGAATACGAAGTTTCTCATGAATATGCAAGGCAGAAAAGAATCATTGTAGATTACCACTAAGCACGAAAATAGCCAATAAAGTCAACGAAATAGTCAACTCAACTTCATACGTTAAGGCTACTCATTTTTCACTGAAAAGAGATATTATCAAAACCAGTCAGTGAGACGTGGACAGATACATGATTTAGCTAGCGAGATTGATTCATCATCCCGTTACGAAAGAGCGTGTTCGTTGATTTTATTTTATTCATTTATTTTTACTTTTATATATATATATATACCCTGCAAGCCACCGCCAGGGTGTGTGGCAGGGGGTGAATACACCTCAGAATAACTTTACCCGAACATGACCCTACCGCGGTCGAACAATGTTATTATGATCCCCTATCGTTCGTGGAAAAAATGACATCTTAAATTTATCTGTTCGAGACTCATTCTCTCTCATTTTATTAGCATGATCTCTCCTACCGTAGTATAATGGGAGTAATAATACATTTTCAGCATCACTGCTAAAGAGACTTCCAATTTATGTAAGAGCTTCAATCTGTAATTTAACCTTCGCTCCGTGAGTGATTCCCAGCCTAGCTACTCTAATTATATGGATACGCTATTAAGTTTATCAGCACAATGCAAGCAAGGATATATCCCATTTGCATTCTTCATCCCATAATCCCTCCATTATTCACCCTGAGCTGTACCGGCACCTTCTGTCAGCCTCTGTTTGTTTCCGCCGCCGATTTCCTCGGATTTCCGGAGGAAAACATATCAAGTGGAAGGCAGTCGCCAAGAGCGCGACTAGACAAACAGCGCAGACATGTCTCGTGGAGGTGACGGCGGGTGGGACGGCAGAAGTTGCCGGTCGGCTGTTGTGGTTCGGGCCGGCGGACGACGGGGTGCTTGACACGCGGCATGCCCCGATGTATCGTACGTCGGGATCACGCGACGTGCACTCGACGACGTCGCAGGGAACACCAAAACACGTCGCACTCACCTCGTCAGGGCCGGCCGAGTCCTCGCCCTCCTCACCCTCCTGATCTTCCCCACGAGGGCCCGCCATGGGGTTGGCCGCTGTCGGCAGGGGCGTGGCGCGGGCGATAGAGGAAAGGTGTGTGTGAGTAAACTTAATTTCGCGGTTGGTACGGGAGAGACGTCCGCCGTCGGAGAAGGTTGTGAGGGCGGACGGCGGCGGGAGATTAGGAGGAGAGGTCCGGGGATGGTTTGCGGGCGCCCTCCGAGACGGACGCGCTCTTGGGGGATTCTGCCGACAAAACCCCGCGTCGTCGCACGGGGAGAGCGCGCTCCCTCTCTCACGACGGCGGACAGCCGGTGAGAGAAACGGAGTGGCCGAGAGAGAGTGCAAGCGGGAGTAGTTTATCGAGCGTCGACGGAGGTCTGACTGGCTCCACTGCCGCTAGGGGACGAGCGAGGGCGGCGGACGAGGGAGAGAGAGAGAGAGTCTACCCTACCCTTTCACTCCTCCCTCCCTCTCTCGAGCAACCCCGCGGGGGACGGATGGGAAGACGGGGGAAGGGGGGAGGCGCGCATGCGTGCCCCCGCAGCCAACCCCAAATCCTCTCGCGCCGAGGGTGTGCTGGAGACCCGCCCGAGGTGGGGTCGGTGGCGTGTGTGAGGGGGTGGCGGAAGCGGGTGGGACGTGAGGACGACGGGGAAGGGGTCAAAGGGGGGGAAGTATTTAACGCGGGAGGGACGAAATCCTTACCCAGGCGTTCGAAAAACGTTTTGATAATCGGGGAGGAGGGAAATAACTCCGCCCCGGTGGGAGATCAAGGTTAGTTTTGGCGGTAAAAAGATCGCTTTTCGGTTCTTCCGGGACTCGAGAACGAAAAATGGCAAACAAGTGTACACGAGAATGCAAAGCGCAAAAGCAATCCGAAATTAATCTGTTTCCTTTGCTATCGTGAGGAAAAAGGAATAAAAAAACACTTAAATTCCACACTCACTATTTACTCCGCAAACTTGGAACTGCTGCAGTTATTTCATGTCCAAATGCCCCCCACGATGCAAAAAAAATTGTATTAGTTTTAGGGGAGGCGACCGACAGCTGAGTTCATTTGAGCCATTAGTGATGGACAGAAAACGACGAATGGTGGAGACGAATCCGACGTCGTCATTAGCCTACTCTTAACGAAGCTTAATGTCCCATCCGACCAGGAAGGCGTGCTCACTCAAAGTGATCTCCACAAAGCACTTTATGTCGGGATCGGGATACCACTGAAAAATATATGTCGCCTCCGGGGCTCGAATCCGGGGCCCCTGGGTGGAAAGCCAGCGCGTTAGCAATGGCACCATCCTGTATTTCCCTATAAAGGAAAACTTCCACCATTCACTATTCACTCGGTGAATATGGAATCGCAGTTGTTAATCTTCTCTTCCTTACTCGGATTTAATCGACCTTACTTGGCGTTAACTGGACATGAAACATGAAAACATGAAAATATAAAAAGTAATTTAAGTAAATTTTATCAACTAATCCTTCGAAGGGTGGATGTAAGGGGTATTGATAGTGTCCACTTCGCAGTTGGTATAATAATAATTCCAGACTTTGAAAAGGAAAATTACAAGTTACTGAAATGTCTATCGAAATAACGTCAATTTGATGATTAAGAGGAAAAAAGTAAAAACAATGGAGAAAGTGTAAAAACTTATAATACAATTTTGGCAAGATCATTTAAACCAAATTGGAAGAATTTACCGAATCATCATTAATAAGGAATATAATTTTAAGACGGAGATTAATAAAAGAATACCCAAGTAAAGCAAGAATTCCAGAACAAATTTCAATTATCAATGAACAATTACATAAGCACCAAGGCCAGGAACGGGCGTTCACCAAACGTTGGCTATGAGCGTGTTATTGTACGGATAATATTCTTGATTCTTTGTTATAACTACGATTTAACTGTAAAAACGAAACGGACTATAGTGCCGACCTTGCGCATTTCCAGATCCTTGGTCACTATCCCATGTGCCGCAAATGCAAATGTAAGGTGTCTGTAACTTTCTAGATGCTCAATCAGCGGTCGGTATGCAAAATTTCGGGCACTCGATTCATTTTTTCGTCGGTTCTGGCCATTGTTGGGCGTCCAGAACGGTGTTCGTCAACGACCTCCTTCCGGCCCTCGAACGTCTTGTGCCACTTCCCGGACTGTGACCTTGAAATGCAGTCTTCCTTGAAGGCCGCTTGAAGCATCTGGAGTATTCCGGTTGCATTTTTTCCAAGCTGCACGCAAAACTTGATGGCGTATCGCTGTTCAAGCGAACGCTCCGTCGCGCCGTGTTACAAAGTCGAAAGACGCTCTTCACGCGGAGGCACGTCTTTCCTCTTAGACTGCTCGGAGCAAAATGGCGACTGACTGCGTTGGGAGAACAGATCCCAACCACATTTTTTGACCGATTTTACCATACTGCCATGGATAGTCGCGTCACAATAAAACCATGCGCAATCCTTTCATGATGGCCAATTTAAGTATTTCTACTATTTCCGCTATCCCTTGATTCTTAATTTCCACGACCTCATTATTAATGTCCACGACGATCATTCTTCGTAATTTTTATTACATTAAAAAAATGTTAGTAGTGTTGATGACAGGCTACATATTTTTCGTATTTTTTTAAATTAAATTTTCTACATTTTTGTCCCATTCATTCACCTTTTGGTAATTTCTGAATGGAAAGAATCGTTTCATATATTCCTTATCTGATGGTATGATCCTGACGAAATTTTTTAAATGCTTTCTGTATCTTTATCCAATGGACTTTTTACGAAACCTACAATGACACATACGCTACATTCATTGAATTTTTGGATTCAATGAAATTTTCGTATAATTCATTTTATGTACTCTGGAGCATTGTGGCCTTCTCGTTCTTCTGTTCCTGTTTCTAGTTCGCATTATAATGAGTTAATTAATAAAGCCAACTAAAAATTCAGGTTTAAAATTATAACACTAAAAAATGGACGGGAATAAAATCTAAATACTTGTTTACAATTATTTTCAAAGGTAACAAATTCCTCGTAGGGATTGCTCGAAACTTGAGAGAGTCGTAAGAGTCATTTTATTTGGGAGAGATTTCCCACCTGACACAGAGGAACTCGTTGTTTAATCAAGGCAATTAGTGGTTATCCTTCACTGGGTATCTACGGTTGTCACAATTATCCAGCAATATGAAAGTCGATCGATGGCCGTCAGTCTTTATTTTTATTGGTTATTTATTGTCCTTATTCTTATTATCATTGTTTGGAAAAAGGAGCCAAAACATAGTTATTTTGCAATAATCTTATATTCGGAGTTAATCGCTCGGTAATGCCCAGTGACAGAGTCAGTATATACCTCTGAACGAATGACAAGAATTGTAAGCCAATACAAACAAATAAGAGAGCTTATTGTAACGCTAACCGTACAAACGAACGAAAAAAAATTTTCTAATGTTGAACATGACAATCTATTGAGCTTTATCGAAATATTTAGAAATTTTCCGAGATCATATTTCACCCATCATCAATTTTGACTCGTAAATAATTGAAAAAAAACCAAAAGCAATAGAGCGGAGTAGTAAGCCCTGGAGGAAGTTCTCTCCCCATTTTTTCGGCACCTTCCTCTTGTTCTAAGAAATTATCGAGTAAATTTGAGGAAGCTAAGATCAATATTAGTAATTTAACCTCTCTAAAGGCTATGAGAAAAGGGCTCACTTTAATGCACATGAGACAGAATAGTGTTGGTGTAAATTTGGCAAATGGTTGGTTCAATTCGGTGTACTCCATACAAGATACACTTCGAGAGGCAGAACCTCCTCCATCGCCATTGCTCCCCCACAGATATTAAATGCCCATTTTTCCAAGATCACGCGCATTCAGTGTCTCATCAAATTCTTATTATCATCCGGGGATAACAATTCTTGCAATCGTAAGAAGCAGCAGACCAAGTCACAACGTTATTTTATAATATTTTTCTTAATTCTTTCACGCTCCGGACATATTGCACCGCCTGCTTCTTTTAATTCATCCTCAGCCATCTTCTGTGATTTGTCTCCTCTAGAGATGGCTCTACAATTATGCCTTTTAGTAAACGATCGGGTGCACAAAGTGTACATAGTTTCATAATTATTCTTATAAGTTATTTCCATAGACTTAATTCCTCACCTAACATTGTAGGTGCTCATATTACGCAGAATATCCATGTTATTATTATTGTTATTATTTGTTCGTGCTTCTATTTATACCAATATCTAAAATTTCAACTTTTCAGCCAGTAGTTTTCTAGTTGAATTATATGTGTGTATGTGCGCGTGTACACACACATATTATTAATTAATCTACCGGTTAAGGTAGGTTTTTGGATGGACATAATTATCAAATAAATATTTTGTGACTCCTAAGAAAACCTACTCTACATCAGGTCCCTCTTCATCTCTGTGTACTTCCTTCCTCCATTCATCCCGTCCTGTGGTCTGAGTCCGCATCCGCTCCTGGGAAACTGTGCGAATTTATCACACTGTTCCTAAACCTGTGCCTAACCATAATATAATCTAACTGGTACCTTTCTGGGTCACCTGGCATTTTCCATGTATACCTACGCCTTTTGTGGTGTCTAAACCATGTGTTGGTGATGATTAACCCCTGTCTCCTGCAGAATTCAATCGCTTTCTCCCCGCGTTCATTCCTCGTGCCTAACCCATAGTCCCCCACCTCACCGCCCTCTCTTCCTTCGCCTACCGTCGCATTCCAATCCCCCATCACTATCAAATATTTCCCTGCAGGTACACATGCGATTATATCCTCTAACTCATCGTACATCCTATCGACTTCTTCCTCCTTGTGGTTGCTCGGTGGCATGTATACCTGAACAATGACCAAGTTCGTCGGCTCTGCTTTAATCTCTACGAGTAAGATTCTATCAGTTGCTTGCTCTATGTTGACTACGCTTCTTCCTACCCCTTTATTTAATATAACGGCAACCCCTCGTTGGCCCTCGTCCCCGCCGCTGTATATTATTCTATAATTGTCACTCCAGTAATCCCCGCTATCCTTCCATCTCACCTCGTATAGACCTAAAACATCTATATTACCTCTTTTCATCTCTCGCTTAATATTCTCTAATTTGCCTATCCTCAACATTGTCCTGACGTTCCATGTTCTTATTCTAACTACTTTCGTCTTCTTCTGCGTCTTCTGTCCTGCTGCTGTTATTTCTCCCCCGCAAGGGTTTCGTGGGATGACGACCGCGGAAGCCTTGCCTCCCTCGCTGCCGCGCACGACACACGGCCCCTTGGGCCGAGTCTCGCAGTTGCCAGGACTCATATTCTCTATAGTGCCCATCATTATTTTCTTGGGAAAAATAATTGAGGTGGTTTCCCGTTGGCTTCCTCAATAGTGTTTTTAACGTGACACCATCACTTAATGGCCGCCCCACTGGGGTCAGACGCCATTGCAGCCGCCTCACTGAGGAACAGACGCTGCGTGGACTACCTTTCGTCTGGCTCCTAACCTTCGACCGATCTGGCATGGGTGACCCTACCAGGAGCAATTATTATTACTCCAGCCAGCACAGGTCTAGGGGTCATCGGAACGCACAAGCCCTTCCACCACAACAAGGTTGTAGTCCATGGGAGGGACACACACACATATACAGGTATATATATATATATATATATATATATATATATATATCTTCATCTATTTTATACTCTCTTTCTATGTCTAAGCTTGTTGACTTTCACTTGTTCTAGTTGTCTATGCTTGTTCTCTATGTCTAAGCTTGTTCTTTACACCACAGTTCTTCTATATATTCCCTCCATCTCTCTTGGATCTTTCCTGTGTCAACTATTATCTTACACCACTTATCTTCAACTGTTAGCACAGATCTTTCCTTCTTACTTCCCGATAATAACTTAACCTTGCTGTATAGCGCACCAATTTCCCCCTTCCTCTGTAAACTTTCCATATCCTCGCACTGTGATTTCCACCATGCTTCTTTTGCTTGATTTGTGGCCCGTCTCAATTTATTGTTTAACTCTTTGTACTTCCTTTTGCCTAACTGTGTGTTTACATTCTTCCATCTTCTTCTTTCATCCATCTTTGCAATCATCTCATCCGTTACCCATAGTATCCTTATCCTTTTCCCGTTAACGGTTCCTATAGTGTCTTTTGCGGCTTTCGATATCACTTTCTTGATACATTCCCATTTTTTTCGATAGTACTCAGCTCTTTACCCTCATCCATGATTTTCCCTACAGCCTGCTGATACTCCTCTCTTGTCAATCCATTTAATGATTCTACATTCCATTTCCTAACCCGCAGCTCCTACCTTATCTTTTTGAAACGAACGCTACATTGCATTAGACTAACTTGTTTTTAACACCTCGTACGTATATCAAGGTAGTAGCACTAGCAACAAAAACGCCCTAAGCCACACATACCCAGCAATGAATCCCTCTTTAACCTTACTCTACTTACTCCGACTCTATTCTCACCCATAATCCCTTTTCCTTTAGCAATAAATTCTACTTGCAGATCAACGGTTGTGCCATGGGAAGTAGGTTTAGCCCTTCTTATGCAAACCTCTCTTGTTATATTTGAGAAAAAATTCCTGATGAAACAATCCCTGAAACCTCTATTGTGGCTCAGATACGTATATCGATGATATTTTTATTTTCTGGCCACATGGTACTGATTCCTTGAAAACGTTCATTTCTGACCTCGATGCGTCATCCTCTATCTCCTTCAAATCAACCGTTTCCTCCTCCCAAATCAACTTCCAAGATGTAAACGTATTATTAACAGACAAAATATTGAACACATATTTACATATAAAACCGATTCAACAGAAAACAATACTTACATTATAACAGTTTCTATTCATTTTACACAAAACGCTATATTCCTTATTCCCTTTCCATAAGAGGACACAGAATCTGCAATCACCCTGACTCTTTTGATCAATTCCTCTCAAATCTACGCCATTCCATCCTCCCACAATGTTATCCTGAATCCCTCATAAGCAAAAGAATCCGAAGATAAGCTTACACTCCCAAACCTTCCTACACCGCGGAAATCCACCCTCTCTTTCAATTTGCCTCATACTACCCTGGCCTAGAGTCTCTGAGATCAATCCTAAAAATCCTCTATCCTATCCTCAAAAATCATAATTCAATCACCAACCTTTTCCCAAATGTCCCTCCGTTGCTATCAAACGCCCGGCCAACTTATCAGATCTCCTCAAATCAACCAATCAACTCATTATATCCCAACCCCGTCACAAAGCCACTCCAATGCCCTACAATAAAATGAAGATGAAAAACATGTTCTATTTTGAAAACCCATACCCCATCTATTCTGCAAAAGAATTGACTGGAGGGACAGGAGACTGATCCGCAACCTGTACATGTCTCAGACTGCTCAGGTGCGAGTGGGGAACGGAGAATCCGGATCGGCAGTGTTAGGAAGAGGTGTAAGGCAGGGTTGCCCAACTGTCACCGGTGCTGTTCAACGTATATGTGGAGGAAATGATTAAAGAGGCATGGAAAGAACTGGAGGTAGGAATGAAAGTCGGAGGGGAATTCGTAAAATCAGTTAGGTTTGCTGATGAACAAGCTCTAGCTTGTCAGCCAGCAAAGGGGTTTCAAGCATTGCTGAGTGAATTGGAGGTTCAGTGCGATAAATATGGGATGAGAATCAATATTAACAAAACAAAGGTTATGCGATTTTCCAGAAATAAAAAGACTAAGCTAAACATTAAAACAAGAGGGAAAATACTGGAGCAGGTAGAAGAGTTTACGTATCTCGGAAGTGTTTTGGACCAACACGGTCAAAGTAGTAGGGAGGTAAGGAAAAGAATTGCAATAGGCAAGAAGACTTTCTCAAGGAGGGAGTTGATTGACGGGGACGTTGAGTAGGGAGGTTAAGAGAAGACTCTTAAAAACCCTGATATGGAGCGTAGCTATGTACGGCGCGGAAACTTCGCGGTCACTGAAGCGGGACGCGGGTCAATGAAGCAGGATGATAGAAGTAGATTGGAGGCTTGAGGGTGCGGAGAAGAATGGAGAAGGTGAAATGGATCGAAAGGAAAACAAATGAGGAAGCACTAGGTGTGATGTGTGAGGAGAGGGGTTTATTGGGAGAAATCCTTTGGAGTTAGGAACAATTAATGAAGGGCGTATCGATCGGCGGGATGTTGTCGATCAGTACTGTTATAGAGGGGAGAATGTTAGGCAAACGAGGAAAGTGCAGGAACAGGATATAGATGTTGGGCGGGATGAAGGGGGAAGTACTCAGAGATGTAGAGGGACTTGAGGTAGAGTAGCTTGCTGGGTTGTATTTTTTTGGGAGTCACAAAATATTTTACATCGACCACAGCATTTGTGTACATATCAAGGCATCTCTGAAAAATAATTTACGACGAATTCACCTCTGCTGAGCAATTACAATGTAAGATAGCATTGCCATTAGAACTAATTAAAACATGCATAATATTTCCCAGATTCGACGCCGTTTTCCCATTTCCATACGAGTCATAAATCATTGCAATGACCCCGGAAGCTCGTCTTAGTTTAGGATGTACCGACACTTGGGAGTTCGGGCATGTTGGAGAGAGGACACCAAGCAATCGAAATAATTCGGTCATACTTTTCACTCCGGCCCGGAATAGGGCATGACACTGTAAACCCAAACTGCCCGCGTAAAGTCCGGACACCTGTCAACCCTACTCAGGGACGAGGAATGCCGTGC
The DNA here is from genome assembly GCA_037158775.1 of Hetaerina titia. Classification (NCBI taxonomy): domain Eukaryota; kingdom Metazoa; phylum Arthropoda; class Insecta; order Odonata; family Calopterygidae; genus Hetaerina; species Hetaerina titia. The sequence continues at coordinate 59,952,695 of CM073771.1, forward strand.
GGAACATGAATAAGAAACGAAGTCCCAAGGAGTGAGCCTTTCCTTCCCTCTCGATTAGTCATGCCTCTCTGTCCCGTACCAAAATCCTCCGCTATCTCTGGGTCATAAATTACAACCTTTTTTGACGACTCTGAAAAATTCGCATGTAATCAAAACTCTTCTATTGAAAATGGCTGTCAAGTAAGGATCATATTTGTAATCATACGTCCTCTTTTCGAAGTCGGTTGAGTGGTAAAGGAAATATCCCACTTATCTAATGCATCATTTCTCTGAAGATTACTCTATCTCTTTGTGAATATCTCATGCACGCCCCGTGATTATGCTAGCGTTTGCTCTAGTTCATTCCATATCGTATGTGGAAAGTTTTCTAATCAATACGATTTTGAATATTTGACGATTAGACTGTGCGTAAGATACTGATTTTACTGTAATATTATTATTTGTCTTGTCTGCTTTCAAAATTCGTATTTATTTGACCCAAACAGCGAATTTAATTACATAGAAATTACACTTGATGGTGTCATTCAATTGTGCGTTACTGAGGAAGGACTATTGGACGAATGAAAAAGTGAAAGGTAATTTATGAACCTATATTGTTTTTATTTTCTGATAACATTATATAAAAAAACCATAAACACAGTAATCAACCCGAAGGTCGGTTTAGTAGGTGATGGTAGAGGTCACCCATGTACCAAGCCCGACGGCGTGTGAATATTCACACATCAGAGTAGGGGGGCCAGTTCCTTTCCCTGTGCCGGTGATGGTTTCCCAGGAAGATCTGATACCCGAAAAATCAACTAGCTTGGGTGGAGCTGCAGATGCCCAGATTGCCTTTATTATACATTACATATTACATTATATATCTGCCTTTTATTATATTCGAAGGGACAAAAAGAGTCATTAGTGAAATTCCGTCACATAATAAGATGTAAATAAGAATCTCGTTGTTTCATACATGGTAAGGCTGAAGTAAATCCAGCTTGGCTAATAATCATTAGTGTTTCAATCCTAAATAGAGCTATACCGATACAAATTTTCCATGCAAAGACAATTTTCAGTGGAAATTAAGGATCGTTTTCAGTCAAAAAAGTTGTAGCACTGGCAGACTTTGTCAAATTGTGAACGGGAAAATTTACAAGTAGTTTTATTTGAAATTTTTTATGAGGCACTTACCAAGAACCTTTTCAAAGAGTGTTTTATATGTTGGATATTCAGTGTTGAATATGTTGGATTACTTTTATTAAAAAACATTTTTCATCCCATATGAACATATTAAGGATGCCAATAAAATGGAAAGCCGAATGGCTATAAAAGCAATGCTAAAAGAGTGAGGTGAAAGGTAAGCCAATGTAGGACGCTGGTAAGAAAAACGGTGGAACTAATTTGACACATTCTAAGGAAACGTACTTTACTCTAAAACTTAATGAACAATGGAAGGAAAGAAGTTCATATGAAGGCCTGCGGTTAATTGAAAGAATAATCGAGGCCAAAAGATAGAACAAAATTTTTGAAGAAATGAAGAATTTGGCGGCGTGTATCATAGCGTGAAGGGTATATAGAAAACCAGTCCTCTGATTGAAAGAATGAAAAAAAATAAGCCAGACATTCACAGCCAAACTTTTGACTCTTTCCTCATAAAACAATTGAAATATTTCGATTATTTCCATCAGAGAAAATTTCTTCTTTCTTTCTCAACTTGATGCATAATATGAGAAAAGAAAGCTTGCCCATGCATAAGGAAGTGCATGTGATTATGCAACCGCGCTACGCATGTGTGAATGTGCGGGTGGCCTACATTTCACCTAATATCCTATCAGAAAATAATCTAATGGCTATGGCCTGAGCCAGCCTGGCAGCTCCTTCCGCCCGGCGAGCAAAACACTGTGAGGGGAGATCAAAGGTGGAAAAATATTTGCCAGGATCTCGCATTTTGGATCAAATAGATCAGACACTGCACTGCCATAAAAAGTGAAGACAGGAAAATTAAATGACATTTTACATTTGGCATTGTCACAAAACCTTAAGATTGGTAGGTGAGGGATAATACGAGTACTTGTACCGTTGCACACACGCTCCTGAGAGAATAGTGCGACAATACATAATTATTAGTCGATTATTAAGTTCTCCGAGATAACATATAAATCAAATTCTTTTCAATACACTATTTGTTTAATCATGATAAATAATTTCATTTAGTTGGTGATTAAAAGCACACAGCTCACAGGTTCACAGCACATTTTGGCTCCCTGTAGATAACACCACCGTAACATAACTCTTTCCCAACCATTATAAAGAGCGAGCACCACAAAACAGTGTGGTTTTTTCGAAGAACTCGAACTGGGGTCATCGTATGTGTTCTAATGAGTTCACTCTCATTCCTACCTGCGAAGATAAATTTCCAGGAGCTTCAATAAGGCAGATTTAATCGCTTGATAGCGGTAATATGCGTCAATTATTCCCAGTTAGCAGTAAAAGCAGTTTAAATCAGGCCAATTATGTGCAGCCAGCAGCGGATTTAAAGCCGGGTGGTACGAGTCTTCACGGTCGGGGGATCCGGGTAGAGGCATCAAGAATTCCAACGATTTAAAGCCACGTGCCTACCCTTCAAACCACCCAAAGATTTATAGCAAGGAATAAAAGATACATAAAAAAGAAATTTTGAACATCGCATCTCAAATAGGGGCACTTAAGTTATAATATATGATGTCATCTGCATAAAGGATGGAATTCCTAAATCTACTGGTTCCATCCTCTAAAATACGTGTTTAAACATAAATGTGTAAGCAGACTAAAAATAAATGATGTTGCCATAGATGTGAAATTACATTCTCTAAATATTGTCGATAAATATCAATCTAAAATAAATCTTCTATTCTCAGAGTAATCCAGGTTATGTAAAGTGTGGTGACAGACCATCTGTTCAAAATCTTATTAACGAATCGGAGTCCCGCACCTTGAATCTTCTGGCTGTTGCGAATGAAACTTTTCTCAGTCGGTTCCTCCACATAGGTCAAGTAGTCGAAGCGGAGTCTGATAAGAGCAGCGCAACGCCTAACGCCTAAGATCTCTTCGCCAAATAAAAAAGCAACACTTCTAACGTTTGACCTGGATAAATAGTTGTTCGAAATATTTCACACGAAGTCACAGAAAGGTAGGCGGAAAAAGAGTTTGGTTAGGGCACTGAGTCCAAATATTCCCAGTCAGAACCTGCCCTACATTCGCTGACTTTACGCAAGCTACTGACTATGTATTCGAGGACAAATGTATTCGAATTCCATTTGTAGAACGGTTGCTGTAATGGTGCACAGATCAGGTTATCATTAATAAAATTCAAGTAGTATCTGTCATATTTATGTGAAAACAGAACAACAATCCAAGTCAAACTCTAATTATAGTGATACTTGCAAGAAATCGGCCTTAAATATAAAATTTCTATTTCCTTCAAAAACCCTTCGCAAAGACAATATAAAGGGTTATCGTTTCTCATAATATGAGAGATGTATCCTCTCGTAATCAACCTGAACACGTGCTTACTGCCGAAGTTTAAATGATTAACTCTGCCACCATCCCCGAGCTATTGGGTTGGGAAGTCACGTAGTTCAAGGATTTTATCTTCCTCGAAGAAACATTAAATCATTGGAAAACATTAAACTATACACTTGAAAGATTCATTTCAAAATCACTCCATTTTCAGGTCAGAAACCTTATGTACATTTGTTTAATTTTTACTCTAATCATAAATATTCTTTTCGAAAGGAGCATCATAAATCTTGAGTTTCTTCCGCGTTCAATTTTTGTAGACCAACGGAGTTGCGCGGTTATAATATTTGCATACAACATTTAAAACAATATTTCTGTCCGGTTAATGAGCCCTTAATTCGACCAATCTCCAGATTAGTCAAAGTTAAACCCTCCTATTTTTAAAGAACGTTTCCACTCGCATAGCACGAATAACAAGAATTGGCTAACGTGATATTTGTATTAAAGTTCACTCCATTTCAATTTTGATGCCACCCACCGTAAATTGGTCTCATTGCCATTAGCTATTAGAGCGGTAAAGTAACCTTTATTTGTCATAGGAAACTAAACGGTCCATTTTGAGGCTCTGCTGGGCGGATTTTGACCCTCTGGTTAACCCAGCTTAAAACCTCCTGAGCTCTTTTCTGATTCTCAACCCTTTCAACCTTCCTCTCCAAAAAGCTCTGCACACTCATGTGAGATGCGATAAAACCTCGGCATGGATTATGCAGTGGGATGCTTCAAATAGCGTTCTACAGTATACATGTACGCATTATCTGTCGTAACTCGAGAGCTTCAATTCAGGTGGCATCTAGTGTGGTAGCTTTAAAATATCCTAGAAGCGGAATGTAGCCTAAATAATTTAATGAGAAAGCGACTTTTACTAATTTCCCGCTCGCGACTCACCTAGCAGATTTCACTTGTGCATATCACTTGGCGAAAGAGTTAAATTACTCCACGATATAAGTTCTTCCATCAAACCCTTGAATTAAAATCAATTTTTATTAACCTCGTTCCCATGGTTAATTCCATTAGAAGGTTTTTACATCCTTCTTGGAATTTTCCTGGGATTCCAATGCATAGATAGCATCAAAGGTAAATGCGTGCTTTTTGTCGTGTGAAGACAATAGTCGGCTCTAATCCGCTTTCACTCTTCTCGCAACCCTTTCTCACACCTTTGAGTTAAGACTGATCTCCAGGTAATTCTCGAGATTTCGATCCAATTTAGATAGCATTGAAGGCTAACGATTAGTTTTTGTTTGTTTACGAACACGAACATGAGTCTAGAGAGGGAAATATAGTGGCTGTCTCTGGAGAGGAAATTAGTCCCGCTTTCACATTGTCTTATGCTCTTACACGTAAGAATTCAGAGAGAATGACGATCTTTAATTTAAAGTTATAACGATTACTACAAAGACGGATCCTGCATTGGTTTTTTTTATTCTCCGTATTGCCATATTTTTCAATTCAATCAAATAAATTGCTGTTTTAGTATTATACATGTATGAGCCGCACGTAAATGGAAGTATAATATGGCATCTATATGCTTCGGTATAAAAAATGCACCTGATCTCAAAGGACCCGGGGGTGAACAATACTTCCACTGTACAGCACTTCACTGAGAGCCTAAAATAATACTCAAAGATTTTTTTGGGGCTAAAATGGTACAAGTGGCATCATATCTAAGGTGCCTAACACACATTAGGCGGAGGTGTTGATCAAAAGAAAATATTAGAATTCAACCTATGACTTTGTAAATTAAATATCACGCCCATATTTAAAGTGTTCATTCAGTGACCAATTAAGGAACGGAAAGGAAAGAGAAACAGGTCCTTGAAAAAGCTCTTGTGAGATCTTTGGTTCAGACTTCAATGCAGAAGCTTTTTGCTTTAAATTTTGTAACTATTATAAAATAATGAATATATCTTTTGACCCTCCCATGGACTACAACCTTGTCGTGGTGGAAGGGCTTGTGTGTTCCGATGACCCCTAGAGCTGTGCTGGCGGGAGTAATAATAATTACTCCTGGAAGGGTCACCCATGCCAGATAGGTCGAAGGTGTAAGGTGGAGCCAGACGAAAGGTAGTCCACGCAGCGTCTGTTCCTCAGTGAGGCGGCTGCAAAGGCGTCTGACCCCAGTGGGGCGGACATTAAGTGATGGTGTCACGTTCAAAACACTATTGAGGAAGCCAACGGGAAACCACCTCAATTATTTTTCCCAAGAAAATAATGATGGGCACTATAGAGAATATGAGTCCTGGCAACTGCGAGACTCGGCCCAAGGGGCCGTGTGTCGTGCGCGGCAGCGAGGGAGGCAAGGCTTCCGCGGTCGTCATCCCACGAAACCCTTGCGGGGGAGAAATAACAGCAGCAGGACAGAAGACGCAGAAGAAGACGAAAGTAGTTAGAATAGGAACATGGAACGTCAGGACAATGTTGAGGATAGGCAAATTAGAGAATATTAAGCGAGAGATGAAAAGAGGTAATATAGATGTTTTAGGTCTATGCGAGGTGAGATGGAAGGATAGCGGGGATTACTGGAGTGACAATTATAGAATAATATACAGCGGCGGGGACGAGAGCCAACGAGGGGTTGCCGTAATTTTAAATAAAGGGGTAGGAAGAAGCGTAGTCAACATAGAGCAAGCGACAGATAGAATTTTACTCGTAGAGATTAAAGCAGAGCCGACGAACTTGGTCATTATTCAGGTATACATGCCGCCGAGCAACCTCAAGGAGGAAGAAGTCGATAGGATGTATGATGAGTTAGAGGATACCATCGCGAGTGTTCCTGCAGGGAAATATTTGATAGTGATGGGGGATTGGAATACGACGGTAGGCGAAGGAAGAGATGGTGGTGAGGTGGGGGACTATGGGTTAGGCACGAGGAATGAACGCGGGGAGAAAGCAATTGAATTCTGCAGGAGACAGGGGTTAGTCATCACCAACACATGGTTTAGACACCACAAAAGGCGTAGGTATACATGGAAAATGCCAGGTGACTCAGAAAGGTATCAGTTAGATTATATTATGGTTAGGCACAGGTTTAGGAACAGTGTGATAAATTCGCACAGTTTCCCAGGAGCGGATGCGGACTCTGACCACAATTTAGTTGTTATGAAATGTAATGTTCGTTTCAAGAAGATAAGGCAAGGGCGGCGGGTTAGGAAATGGAATTTAGAAGCAGTAAATGGATTAACGAGGAAGGAGTATCAGCAGGCTGTAGAGAAAATGTTGGATTACGGTAAAGAACTGAGTACTATCGAAAAAAAAATGGGAATGTATCAAAAAAGGGATATTGGAAGCCGCTAGAGACACTATAGGAACCGTTAACGGGAAAAGGATAAGGAAACTATGGGTAACGGATGAGATGATTGCAAAGATGGATGAGAGAAGAAGATGGAAAAATGTAAACACAGAGTTAGGCAAAATGAAGTACAAAGAGTTAAACAATAAATTGAGAAGGGCCACAAATAAAGCAAAAGAAAAATGGTGGAAAACGCAATGCGAGGATATGGAAAGTTTACAGAAGAAGGGTGAAATTGATGCTCTATACAGCAAGGTTAAGTTATTATCGGGAAGTAAGAAGGCAAGATCTGTGCTAACAGTTAAAGATAAATGGGGTAAGATAATAGTTGAACCAGGAAAAATCCAAGAGAGATGGAAGGAATATATAGAAACACTGTATGGTAAAGAACTTAGGCCGATAAAGTTAGACATAGAAAAGGAACATGACGTAGAAGAAGATAGCTTAGGTCCAGGCATACTCGACGATGAAATAGAAAGGGCATTAAAGGAGATGGAAGCAAATAAGGCTGTGGGGGTGGACAATATTCCTGTAGAAATGTTGAAATGGTTAGGGAAAGGTGGGAAGAAGGCCATATATGGACTGATTCGTAGTATCTATGAGGGAGGAATCTGACCGGAAGATTTTGTGAGATCGATGTTAGTTCCTATTCCAAAAAAGGCAAAGGCTTCGTCATGTGAGGATTACAGAACAATAAGTTTGATATCCCACGCAGCTAAAGTTATTCTCAGGATCATCAACAAAAGGATGGAGAGTAAGGCAAATGATTACTTAGGGGATGATCAGTTTGGGTTCAGGAAAGGAAGAGGTACGCGTGATGCCATTGCAGTAATGAGATCACTAGTTGAGAGGAATATAGAATACAATCAGGACGTTTATGCCTGTTTTGTAGATTTCGAAAAAGCGTTTGATAGAGTGAATTGGGAAAAATTAATGCGTGTATTGCAGAAAATAGGAATGGATTGGAGGGACAGGAGACTGATCCGCAACCTGTACATGTCTCAGACTGCTCAGGTGCGAGTGGGGAACGGAGAGTCTGGATGGGCAGTGTTAAGAAGAGGTGTAAGGCAGGGTTGCCCATTGTCACCGGTACTGTTCAACGTATACTATATGTAGAGGAAATGATTAAAGAGGCATGGGAAGAACTGGAGGTAGGAATGAAAGTCGGAGGGGAATTCGTAAAATCGGTTAGGTTTGCTGATGACCAAGCATTAGTTGCTCAGTCAGCCAAGGGGTTGCAAGCATTGTTGAGTGAATTGGAGGTTCAGTGCGATAAATATGGGATGAGAATCAATATTAATAAAACAAAGGTTATGCGATTTTCCAGAAAGAAAAAGGCTAAGCTAAATATTAAAATAGGCGGGGAAAAAATAGAGCAGGTAGAACACTTTACATATCTCGGAAGTGTTTTGGACCAATACGGTCAAAGTGGTAGGGACGTAAGGAGAAGAATTGCGCTAGGCAAGGAGGCTTTCTCAAGGAGGAGGGAGTTGATGACGGGGACGTTGAGTAAGGATGTTAAGACAAGACTCGTAAAAACTCTGATATGGAGCGTAGCTATGTACGGCGCGGAAACGTGGTCGCTGAAGCAGGAGGATAGACGTAGATTGGAGGCATTTGAAATGTGGGTGTGGAGAAGAATGGAGTAGGTGAAATGGACCGAAAGGAAAACAAATGAGGAAGTACTAGAAATGGTGGGGGAGGAGAGGGGTTTGTTGAGAGAAATCCTATGGAGGCAGGAAAAATGGATGAAAGGCGTATTGAGCGGTAGTTGAATGTTGAAGAGGGTAATAGAGGGGAGAATGTTGGGCAAGCGAGGTAAGGGTAGGAACAGGATAGGGATGTTGGACGGGATGAAGGGAGGAAAGAAGTACACCGAGATGAAGAGGGACCTGATATAGATTAGTTGCTAGGTGGGGAGTCACAAAATGTTTATTTGATAGTTGTGTCCATCCAAAAACCTACCTTAACCGGTAGATTACCTAATAAATAAATATCTTTTGAGTACACTGCGCATTGCAATTATTCACGCTTGATTTTGTTTCTCAGAGCTTATCTGGAGTTAAATTGCATGGTATATCATATTCTGTAATTTCTAAGTTCATTTTATGTGATTTCTAAAAGTTGCCTTGAATCCTTATCCTATGAAATTAATTGGTCTGGAGTATTCGGAATAAACGGAAACCTTTTAAATTCGTAATTAAATATCGGGCTTAATTTTTCGTTTTGTTCATGCATGAAAGTTTTACAAAAATGAGAGCTTAATATAGCTAGCTCAAAGTACGTGACACCATAATGCAACCATTTCAGAGAGTAAAAGTCATTCGCCTTGACCGGGATTCGAACCCGGATCCCTCGATATCCGGCCGAGTGCTTTAACCAATTAAGCTACCGAGACGTCCTCTTACACTCTGAAATTTTGGGGGCTTTAAAGGAACAAGATGTTATGACGAAATACCGTACATACAATGTCACAGGCATTCGTAGTCGTGCGCGACGCGCCACAGTCCACGATGTTAATAAAGCCAATTTCAAACACTTAGGCTGTTCATACCTTTGACAAATTTCAATAAACTGTAACAGTAACTTTAACGGAGTCACCCGCTATGTGTGCATTGTAATGCAACCATTTCAGTGAGTAAAAATCATTCGCCTTGACCGGGATTCGAACCCGGATCCCGGGTTCGAATCGGCCGGATATCGAGGGATCCGGGTTCGAATCCCGGTCAAGGCGAATGATGTTTACTCTCTGAAATGGTTGCATTATAATGCACACATAGCGGGTGACTCCGTTAAAGTTACTGTTACAGTTTCTTGAAATTTACGTGACACCACTTTTTAAAGTAGTGATTTGATAATCACGTTATTTTTAATTCGTTAGTTAATGGAGTAACTGCTACATATTTTAGACAATTAGTTGAAAAGTAGTCTAGTTAAAAAGGTATAGCTAGTTTGAAAATTTCATGAGATTTCCCAACACTGATCACGGTTTCTCAAAATTATAAGTTTTCTCCTTAGTTCACCGGATGATTCTCAGAACTGTTTCTTCCTGGTGTTTCTTGAAACTTTTTAGGGTGCCTTATAAACATATAGGATAGGAAATTGAGACAAATCATTGATCCGTTCTCTTGTTTTATTTTTTTTCTCCGACGGTACCTCTTGATTGAATATCTTATATCCGCTAACAATCTGGACCGATAGGGCGGAGTCGATGTTACCGCCCTTCCTCATGGGAGGCGAAGGCGACTGCGGAAATAAGCGTGATCCGACTTTTGGCGCACACCGTTCCCCCCAGGGACCGACTTCTCTGTCGGCCACGAAGTGGGGGAAGGCCCGAAGGACATTTTCCGGTTCTCGATCGGGAATTTTATGAGCGGTTGCATGGCTTCCTCGAATGAGACCCAGAAAAAATGTAAACATTTCAGATTATATCCTTTGAGGATTCCCAGGGCAAAAATATTAATATACCCGACCGACGGCAGTAGTCATACGTTGACAGTGCATTCAGTATCAAACCTAAGTCAATGTACGGTGTTGATACTATAATGCATTTTGCGGATTCGGAAAGTACGGACTGAGAACCATTACTTAAAAACCCAAGGTGACCTAATTTCTCCTCCATGGGTGAATTCCTGCGTCACGGGAACCTTAAAAACTAGGCTTTAAGGAGACCTCATAAAGTAAAGCAAAAATCGGCCGAACAAAAGAAACCACGTAAAAAGATATAAAATATGTGAGGAGAAGCATAAAGAGAGGCAGGAGATATACACACACACACTCCTTCTCCGAATCCCAATATTTCCACTGGCACAGTTATTTGGTAACTGGGACCTCGGATAAAGCGAGCAGAGAGGAAAGAAAATATCAAAAGGAGATCAAATATCTCGTCCCTTATACCAAAAACCCCTTCCTCAGCTTCCCCAGTCTCACCCTTTCACCCCCATCGTAACGAACTTGATACACCTCGCAAGGTCTTGGGCGGAAATTTATTAGGGGAGGACTACAAAAGTATATTCTTCGATGAGAATAGAAAGGCGGGAAGAAAGACCGAAAATCCTCTCATTCCCATGACTTTCTCATCCCCCGTAGAAATTCTCGCCGGTCGCTCGCCGGATTAATGAATCCATTTGTCAGCATTCCAACCGCGACTCCCGAGCACTGGCCAATTTATTTCTCCAGCTCCTCATTCCTCCTCTCGAAAGGAATCCATCGGTTGCCGGTACTAGTGCTCTGAAGCACACTCGTTCCGCACCCAATTATGAATCGCTCCCGCTCAATCTCGTCTCGCATTCTCCCCTCGCAAACCAACAGGAATCCTTTCACTTCGGCACTGAGTTTTTGGATGAGCGCTCTTCGCTTGTGGTATATGAGAGCTCTGATAAGGTTACAGGTGAAGTGACATGGGAGGGAGGTTGACGAGTGCAGAGTTCTTCGAAATACACGATTGCGATGGAAAGTAGCTGCCATAACCAAAATCCATGGCAATAACAGGTTAGCTTGATAATTGAGGGAGGGAGTCACGTCCTGTTAACCCATATAATGGGACACATTGCCGCAAGCTACAAGCCACCAAGTTGGCATGTGCGTGACAGAGGTTGAGACACCAGTCTCAAAGCTATAACTTAATTTTCAAACCTTCAACTTCTCAACTAACTTCACTTTTCTACATAATTCCCGTTCACTTCTGAGGAGTTTCCGTAACGCTGCACCAGCTTCTTTAACTCCTCAGTATACATGTAGGCGTTTGCCGCCTGGGAGTGGAACCGATTGACAACGGCGGTCTTGAGTTTATCTTCGTCTTTTAACTATTGTCTACCAAGACACTGTTTCAAGTGCAAGAATGGGTAATAGTCGCCAGGTGGAAGGTCGAGGCCAGAGACGTTCCAGAAACACTTTTCCCCCAACATTGTTTGCCCTTTGTGTTGATCGGTAAGCATTTATGGTTTTCACCAGCCACACAATTTTTGATATCCGAGCTTCTCCGTGACAATCGTGAAAATACGAGTAGTGGTGCGTCGAACAAGAGGAAATTTATCAGCCAGAGCCTTAATCGTCGATGATGATCGCAGTTCATGCTCAACAAAAATATATTCTATTATAATAAAAATTTAAACATGCACATATGTGTGTATATATGTATATATACATTATATATATGTATATATATATGTATATTTTAATATTTATATATAAATACATATATCATTTATATATTTTGTGTGTGTATATATATAAAAATAAAACTTAGACAGCAACACTGTTTTTTTATTTAACACTTCCGTGTTACTTCGAAGAATAGCACATCGATGGAACCTACATTCGATCTTTACTCATCTAAGTGAGCATTTCCTTCTAAACGTAGGCTAGGAAAGAAAATCAATCCCTCTAAGCTCATTGAAAATTCTTCTCGATCGCTTGGGAAAACATTCACGGTCGTAAGTTATTCACGATTTCTCGTTAAGTCGTGAATGGCGGCAACCAATTTTCTTTTGAACTGCTTAGTGCACTTCTCATTTAGTAAATAAGATTCCCAACTTACCCTCTAGATGTAGGTTATTTTTATTAGTCAATAGGAGTTTAATAAAAAATTATAAACGATACTCACAGGTTCACCAATTGGAAATCTCGTGCAAATCACATCTAGCATATCGTAAATCATGCACTTAGGCAATCCATAAGGACATAAAACTGATTCTCCAGAAAATCAAAGGATTGGGATGGTGTGGTGGCTAATGTCATAGCTTCTCACCCATTGTGTCCGGGTTCGAATCCCGACGGCGGCACATATTTTCCAGTGGTATCCCGATCCCTAGTTGAGGTGCTTTATGGAGGGTACTTTGTAGGAGTACGTCCGTCGGTTGGGACGTTAACCTGTAGACCCCTTGGCGCCTTTCGTTAAAAGTGAGCTAATGCCGTTTCTCTCCACCCTATATCCTTTCCTGTCCATCCCTAATGGCGCAAATGACTTCAGCTGTCGGTCGCCTGCCCTTTTTTTCTAAATTACGGGTGGTTCCTTAACACCCCCCGCCACACACCCTTGCGGCGGCTTGCGGAGTATTGAGTAGATGTAGATGCCCTAAAACTATTACTACTCCGGAAAAGCAAATGGAAACACCGTAAGAATGTCCCCAGAGTACACGGAAACTACCTGCCACCAGAAAAACTTTACTTATAAGTCTCAGAGAACTATGATAAGTTTCCAATATTTCCCGTTCAAAATTCGACTCAACTGAAAAACACAGGAAAATATTAACTTTAATTAAACTATACAAGGTAAAATGGTTAACTTGGCAACTCTCTTTCATTTGTTTTTTTTTCATGTTCGAATATATCGATAGGGTGATCGGCGCCTATGGTGAGGAATACGATTTTCACACATTTAAGAGAAGTTGTCCCGTTCACTTCTCACTGACGCCTGCGGTTTACCCAGTTAGTTTTGACACCGTGTAACTCACACAACTTAACTAAAGGATTAACTAGAGAGTTCCGGCACATGATTCAGATTTGAATTCTGTCAGCAGTCAAGTAAATACTGACTAGAGTGGCATGTAGCAATTTCGATGAGATCAGCAGAATGATTCGCTCTATTGATTCTCCGTATTCCCGTAGCGCGAACCCGTTGCAATTCAGCAAAGCGTCTATGTCTAAGATCACAAATAAGAGCTGTTTAAAGTTTTTAGGCAATAATTTAGACGAGAACAGGTATATTATTACGGACGTTCGAAGGAAAATTACAAATGAGGAAGAATCAAGTACGAAATAGAGTCGTAGATATAAAAGCGTATTGAGGAAAAGGACTCATAGTAAAGGCATAATACTAACAAAGATTTTACATGGAGCATACCATGCCCTATCTCCGACGCTTAATTCTTCGAGGAAATATAATAAATGAAGCCATTAATATAACATATATTTTAAACTATGAACAATGTAATCAACCCGAAGGTCGGTTTGGTAGGTGATGGTAGAGTTCACCCAGTACTTTAGTCCAACGGCGTGCGAAATTCACGCATCAGGGTAGAGGGGGCAGTTGCTTTCCCTGTGCCGGTTATGGTTTCCCAGAAAGATCTTGTACCCGAGAAATTACACAGCTTGGGTGGAGCTAAGGGTTCCCAGGGAAGCTTGTCCGGGAATCGCTCTACCCCTGGACTACTGCGTCCCACATATGGCAATAAGAAGACAGATAAAGAATCACTAAGCGTGGTTGAAGATAAGATAAAATTCCAAAGGGAATTTCGAAGAGAGCAAAGAAAGGGGATAAATTAGATGTTAACAGAATGAATCGTTGAAGGCCGTAATAGTAGGATGAATTTTTTGCATGAATGGAGGAGGAACGACGTTTTAGGTAGCGTGAAATAAGGTATAAAGTATATGAACCTGAGGAGAGAAACAAATTACAGCAAAAGGATATATTATTCGGTGCTTTACATCAATTAAATTATTTAGTAAACCACGGCGTTGTGAAATATTTGTTAGCGTCCACCCTAGCCCTAACTCTAATCGATAAACTATCTACAATAATAATTTATTGAATGCTTACGCCTCACGCGAGACCGAAAGGTCACCTTAAATACGGAAAGAGGGAGGGGAATTGGAGAGAGATGGGTGGGAAAGTATGTCAATAAGCTTAGACTGGACTTTTCCGTAGTATGACAGCCAGATGTGTGTGTCATTGCCTTCCACCTATAAGGGCTAATGAAACCTTAGTCAAGGTCATATCGGCTTGATAGACAAGGGTGGAGACCATGTCGTGTCAAAAAAGGTGTGAAAATCATATATTCGAAATGAAAAAGATGTACCAAGACACCTACAGCCTGGTTGCAAATCCAGAGTACAGGGGCATTGCCTGAATGTATAACCGGACCCTAAAATCAGCCAATCCTTCTTTCCATTTAGTATCACTCAGCCTTTTCTGCGTCAATAAATGCAAAGGTAATTGTGTTTGAAAATGCGTTTCGAATAATACCAACCATTACTGTAACGACTACCTTAGATTTTGGTTTTTCATTAAACACGTAATTATCACTACATTCCTTCCGCGTTCCACGAGAAATTCTCAATCAAAAACGGCGCAAAGGGATCGCAAAAATGACGCGAATAAAATTCCACATTCGTGATCCAATAAAAAAAGTCCAAGCCTTCACTTGGAAATCATCCGTTTTGTTTTGTTTAAATGTCTAATTCTTATCTAGAATGATTTATTGCTCTTTTATGTATAATAGAACGTTTCCTTTATATGAAAAATTCACCGCGCTGCACGAAAGCATCGTCACTAAGCTTCAGAAATGACTGTGGTTTTGATAATGGTAACTTATTTAAAGCGTTCGTTCGATTGGTTTCGCTCCAAGCAAATAAAACGCCAAACTATTCATTCCAAGAAATTAAGATAAGCGGAAGGAAAAATTTCAGCTTTAACATTCAGAGGAATACATTCTTGAATATAAATATATATGTATGCATAGTTATATATATATATATATATATATTTTTATTGCTCTTCAAAAATTTACCAATAGTGGTATTTTAACCTGGCGAATATTGCCCCTTCGATACTACTTACTGGGCTTAAATCACTCAAAATATTTTTCTTTCTCAGCAAAATTCGTTTACAAAGTTTTGAGGTGTATTTGTTGTCAGTATTAACACATATTTCCTACGATGACAAAGACTTAGTACTTACAATCTACAAAGATATTATATTAAAGGGCATACTACTGACGAAGTTACTTGTTTCTTACTATCTACTGTCGTTGTATCTAGGGTTTAGAGCAAAAATTAGGAAACCTCCTACCAATAGGCCAGCTTTGATATATAAACTCCCTTTTTCATCAGTGACTGCGACGATTCCCAATAGTGTTAAAAGTTTTTTTTCCAATTAGCTAATGTAAAACTCTCGACCAAAGCGTTAGAATATCAACCTATTTCATAAATCAAACAAAACTTACACTATATCCTCAAATTATAATATACACAAACATTACACTCGATGCTATCAGGCCCAACTATCTGGAAATTTATTTTCATATATGAAAGAAGAGTATTATGTATTTTTCACAAAACCTTGATATGTTTTACAACTAGTATCAACGTCAGCGTCGTAAGGTGTCGACGAGTATTTCTATGCGTTGAAACTAATTGTAATAATTAAAAAAATGCTATAGGTAATACATATTCGCCTTTCATTACACATAAATATTGCATATTATTTAATGTGAACACTTCCCTCTTAAAATTCACTTTCCACATAAATCACTCATTCTCTGTCTCATTCCTCTGTCCTCCACGACCTCCAGAACCCACATATGTAATTACGTCCATTTCTAATAGAAACCGAAATCACCATTTTCAACAACCTCAGACCATATGAAATATGTCCAAGTTTTAAGGTCACTCAATATTTTCTCGGGACTGGGAATAGAGACAGGAAGATGCGATTGATCTTAAAATATACGCAAATTAGCAAATGACTTATTCGCAGTCCTGTACTTTTCCACTTTACTAACACTTTAGATTTTTACTTTTCCACTTAAATGATAATGGAAAATGATAAACAGAAGTCAATTATTTACCATCGATTTCCGCAAATAAGAACCTGCCACAGTAACTGAGGTTTAAATACGCGGTCACTCAACATAAAAATAAGAATTTCATGGCTGCACCGAGAAGTACACACGGTTAACATAACTGCCGCTGGAGAGAAAAACTTTCTCAATACTTCAAAATGCGTTTTTTAGTGTGCAAAAATAGCGTGATCATTCATTTCCTCATTTGGTGTGGTTAAATACCCATCGAAATTCATCGAAAATGGAGTAAGACATACTATAATGGAGTCATGGACGTGAAAAATGTACGTCTTCGGCTCGACAGTTCCAAGAATATTTCTGAAGAACGTCGCCTGACAACGAACCCAAGAATCCTGAGCCAAGAACCATAAGTAATGATCCAGTGGGCAAAAGAAACTCCTCCGAAAGCGTTCTCAGCGGACTCATAGAGTTAACGATGATAAAAATGTGCATGTCTGCAGGAAGATTGTGTTGAGAAGTAACAGAAGTTACCACTTTTCTAGTTTCAATAATTTATAATCAAAAATTAGATCTTAGAACTTGATCATACTTCGTATTAAACCCACCAGCAGTATCTCCACCTCAATAACTGCCACCATCCATTCACAAAACCTCCAATTCACTCTCAATCTGTCCCGTTTAGTTGATCAATCACCACTCGATGTTCATCTGCTAAACCTCAAAGCCTCACTCCGGAAACGTGGCTTATTCACCCTCCCTTCCAACTGCCGAATCTTCTCTTCATCTTCTCTATAAACCCCAACCCCATCCCATATTGAGGTATCGTTGAGTCTTTGCACCAGTCTCATTTTCGAGTTGCATGAAACAATCATTCGGAGACCCCTTCCATATCCTTGCAGGACAGCCTCACCTCTTCCTCAAACCTTGTCCCACTAACCGGCCAAACAGTGCAATATTCTCCCTCCCTCTCCATGCTTCTTCCTCCCCACGCTCCAAGTTCCCGGTTCCTATTCCTCGACCACAGTGCAAAATATTCATCCGTTCTCATCCACTCGCATTCTGCATCCACCAGTCCTAACGATCCAAGCCGAATGTAAATCAACAAACGATAGGTGCAAACCGTAAAACATGTGCCCTTACTCATTTATTTTTGTTGGAGAATGGATCATTTGGGCAAAAAATATGCAATTCATCAAGGTCATATGGAATGTGGTTGAAATGACCACAGTCGTGAAAACACGAAAATTATACCACGTGCTTAGGAGTCATCCCTTCCCCAATTTTGATCCTCGTAAAACATTCCGTGATAGAGGACTCCTTTGGATTATCAGATTGTAGAACATTGAAGCCGCCACGATGGGTTTTCCCATTCAATTAGGAACAATGAAAATAAAGCTAAAGTAAAAATGTTACCGCCAACCATAGGACATATTATTTACGACTTCTTATTTTACGTTATTCCTACATCTGCAAACCTTCATTTAATAAAAAATGCTATTGTTCTATTTTTGAGGTGAAAAAAAACTTATATAACATTATAAAATTCACTAGGATTGAAAATGGTGAATATGAGATAGTAAAATGCGAAATCTAGGCTCTTTAACCAATAACATTAATTAATTTCATTCGATTTCTAACATTTCACCGAACTATTGAGATCGGGTCATCTTCCAAAATATGCTAAATAAAACAGCGCATATTCTGAGAAAATAAAAAAACGATCCATTCAACCTAAGTTAGTCAAAAAGAGAACTTTTGAATAACATCATCTTACAATATTTCATAATTCTGTCAAACACCGATCATCTAGTTTAACAAAAATGAATGAAGACCTAAATTTATCCACTCATTGGCTTTCGCGAAAGATCATTCTCACACGATCAGAATTAATACTCAGAAAATCAGGAACGACACAAACGTAGTTAGATTCATAAAAAAGGGCAACAGCACGTATTCCGAAATCTTCGGCGGCACAACTACCTTATTCAGGGGACAGAAGGAACTTCCTTTTGTTCGTAGATGAGATTAATATTGCGATTTGATTTTTCCAGGCGTAATGAACACTGAATCCAAAATAAAACAAACTGATGCACTTTAAAAGTTAACTCTTAAAGAAATTATTAGATATCACCGCATTAGATTAAAAGGTGTTGTCATAACCTTCTTGGAGGTCATTCTTGATTTGCTGCTCAGCACTCAAACTTATCAGCTTGCGGGGAAATTATCGGTGACCAATCCTTAATCTGGAAACCAGATGCGTTGGTTTACTGGCGAAGCTGTTGTATTGAGACCCTTTGCGGAGACATTCCGGCCTCATTTCTTCTGAAGCTGACCTTTCGGTCTCGCGGCAGAAGCCCTCGGGTGGCAATAGCGGCCTCATGAAAAAATTATACAATCTTAAATTTAACTTTTCAAGGTATAATTCATAATAATAACCATTTAGTTTTTCAGGAGTCGTTTATAATGCCCGAAGTGTCTGCCGAGTTCTCGATATTAATCATTATATACGTTTGAAAATTATATGATAACTAGAAAAAAAATACGACAAGTAATTGTTGCTCCTTAATTAAGTGAATTAATTGAAATTTTTATAGTTGAAACATTCTGTTATTTGGGTGTGAAAAAATGTATCGTTCAAAAAATCGATTTTTTCCATCTAAAATATTTCCCAGAAATATGCACACACACATACATAGATGTTTTTACTTGCCCTGTGTACAATTATTATGAAAGTTTCACAGAAAAGAATTTATTCTTCTCGAAAGAATACATTATTTTATTCGAAACTTACATACTAACCGCACACAGGGGAAGTAAAAACGTTTGGGTGGTCCCCGTGAGAATTTCGTGAATGCGACATCCTTTACTCAGGGGAATGGGGGGGATACAGGAACGAAAACACAAGGCCAGAGCAAGTATGAGAAAATAAAAGCGAAAAATGTGAAAAAATATAACCTTAGGTATTTGCTGTCCCCCATTCCCCGAGAAAGGAAAAGAAAAAAAAAGTCCCCCTGAGGTGCGTCGAGACAACAAAGGGTACCACGACTCAGGTGTGCGTTAACGCCGGTGATGGGTCGAACTTTTTAAGTTCTTATCTGGGAAGCGATGAGGCCGTCATCTTTTTTCTTGCGGTGAGGGCGATGAGGGAAGGTGGGAGAGGAACAAATATGGAAGGGGTGGAAATTAAGAAGGCGGAAGGTAGAGAGAGGGAGAAGGAGAATTGCGAGGGAAAGATATGAAATTGCCCTGGCCTCGAGTGGCTTTAGAGGAAAATATTAAAATTTCCAGATTTTCTCTGAAGAAAAATATCTAAAGTGTGCTTAGAAAAGTTTACCTGACTTCCATTACGATTGCATGAGAAAGCTTACCTTTTAAGGATAACTTACTGCAAATTTAAATTCTAAATAAATGGAACAAGAGAATTTCAAATAACTTTGGTTGGATTTACAGAAATATCAACAGCGAAGCATGTGTTTGTAAGTATATATTATTAATACGCATATCATATATAAGCAGCTTATCGCCGCTCTTATTCGCTATTTTTCTTCAAGTTTTATGTGTGTATATATATATATGTTGTATGTATATATATATATTTATTTATTTATTTATACAAATATATATATATATATATATATATAAACTTTGACAGCAAAAAACGATATAAGAACACATAAAAAGAACACTCACACTTTATCTCTTAATAATTTCGACGGAATTTAGCTCCGTCTTCCTCAGAAGAAACAGTCCGTTGAAATTATTAAGAAATAACGTGTGAGTGTTCTTTTTATGTGTTCTTATATTGTTTGTTGCTGTTCAAGTTTTTATTTTTATATATATATATATATATATATATATATATATAAAACTTAGACAGCAACACACAGCACGAGAACACATAAAAGGAACACTCCCGCATGAGTGTTCCTTTTATTATCTTGATAATTTCGACGGACTCGAACTCCGTCTTCTTCGGGAGATAAGTTGGGACTCACGTTACGTGTGAGTGTTGCTTTTATGTGTTCTCGTGCTGTGTGTTGCTGTCTAAGTTTTTCATTCAACACTTCCGTATTACTTCGAAGAAATCATCTATATATGTATATATATATACTTTCCTTATATGTCTATTTCTATGTGCGAAAATAATATATATATATATACATTTATATATTCATTCACACATAGAAATAGATATAAGGAAAGTGGATAGGAAAACACATAGAAGACGAACACAGAGCAGGTGGATATAAATATATATATATACATATATATAAGTCTCTGAGATTCATCCTAAAAAACCTCTACCCTACCCTCAAGAGCCGCAACTCCACCATCAAAGTTTTTCCCAAATGTCCCTCCGTTACTTTCAAACTCCCCGCTAACTTATCAGATCTCCTCAAATAAACCAATCCACCCATTAAATCCCCGCCCCCTCTCGGAGCCACTCCAATGCCCTGTAATAAACCTAGATGCAAAACATATCGTATTTTGAAAACCCGAATCCCATCCCTCTTCCACCAATTCTCTAATCCTCGAGCCCCTACAAGAATGTAGTTTACCTTCTGAAGTTATGTCCTGCCTTCTATATTGAACAGTGTACCACTACCCTAAATATTAGGATCAATACCCACCGTGCCTCATGCAGGAATTCTTCCCTGATTGTGATGCTCTCAATCCCAAGACACACCTCCGAACATAACACTCCCTTTGATAAATGCTATACTATCTCCATTCTACGAGCTTCCCTCCCACCCTTCGACCCTCCACTCAAACCCAAAATAATAGAACAAGCATATGCCTCGTATATCTAGCTCCTCGATTCCTGGAATGAACTATGGATCAATATCAAACCCTAAATACCCCAATCTTCAGATAATTTCATCCTCCCTTCCCTCCCAAAACCTTCCATATCAATCCCACGCTTCCAAACCCTCCCCTCTCATCCAGGATCCTCATCCAGTCCTCTTCCAACCTTCTCCTCAGTTCCTTCTTTCTCCTAGAGGAAAGTGGTTTGGCCAACAAAAATTCGGAATGCGTGTGAGTTTTATTTGCGTACATTTCTCTGTGTTTTCGTTCGCTAGCGATATCTCGCTTCTCCATTTAAATTATTATTCAAATTCGTGAGGCTTTCCTTCAAGATATATTTTCCATAGAAAATCTTCAGAGAGTTTTTCAATTTTTTATTTATCTTGTTTATATACATGTTTATACAAGAATCTATATAAATCCGCATGCTTTGTACATTATATATATGAGACGTTAAACGTAGATTAAAAAAACTTCTTAAAATATGCACCAATAAATGAGGAAAAATCAGTTCATATTAGTCGTCGCGAATGAGGTGAATCGCTACCTAAAACGATGAGTTTGGAAAGAAATACCTATTGCCGGCGAACTAGAAACTAGCTAAAAGCTTGTAAATAGACGATAATATATGTAGTAATTTCTGAGTTCAGTAAAGAAGGCATCCGTGGATAGTGGAATGCACCAGCAGAGCGATAGAGCACATAAAGTGAAAAGCAGGAGAGGAATTAATTATACAGGTCCCAAGGACAAATATCTGCACCAACTGCAACCTCAGGCGCATGGAAAACATTCGGCTTGCAGAAAGTTTCATTAAAACAGGACTCGATGTTAATTCCATAAAACAATTACCTGGATTATTTTCAGGCCATTTTTTCATATCACCCTCCAAATTTGTGAACAGTATTCAAGTAAAGGAAGGATAACAATAGAAAAGGAGGCCAGAGATAAATGAGATTTTTTTTACCCTGGTGATGGAAGCTGAAGGAGTGACAAGAGGAAATCGGAAGTGTGGAGGAACTGTGCATGAGACAAGAAAAGAAAAGACCACGAGGAGCATTATGCGGGACAGCAGAACAAGACAGACGGGCTACAACCTGAGGCATAATGGATATGTTGGGAATGTAACAAGGGGGAAAATGAAAGGGATTATCTCACGAGGCAGGAAAGGAAAGACTTAGGCCGCACGAAGGCGAACGTATTTGAGAGACAAGAGTTAAAAAGCCGCGAGAGAACTGCCCTGGTGAATGGAATAATGGACGGTTGCAGTCAAATAATTCCGTTAGCAGTATAATGAATCTGCCGATCAGAAAATTGTCTTGGATGAACATAAAAGTAATATCGCGGTCTTCTAAACAATTCAGTGCTCGCAAAGAAGCGCACAACAAAACACTTCAAACGTAACGTTTCCTCAACTCCATTTACTTTCCACATTCGCTACATTTGCCGCATGAAATCCATATTTTTCTACTTCCTCTATTTCTTCACTTACCTAAGATTCTAGTTATTCTATAATAATAATTTTCAGCATTATATTGCTTCTCAATATCTCTTCCATTCAATTTTTCAGCCCTCCTACCAAGAGAAATTGGATGGAAGGTATATTAAGAGTCAAAAGGGATAAAAAGAATAAAACTCAGTCCACAGCTCAAAATGGTAAGTAGGCAATTTTGAAGCTTTTGAGAGTAGTATCATGGGACTAAAGATACCACATACAGAAGGAAATAAAGTGCTATCACCCTGTGACGTGACAAAACATTGATGCAACTATTTTTTAGTGTGGAGAAACTTAAATTTAAACAATAATGCGTATTTTACCGTGAGAAAACACTACAATCAGGAACTAATCAGAAAAGAATTTTACGCCGCGATGATTGGCTTTGAGTTGCGAGCTAAATATGATCTAGCTCGAGTTCATTTCACGGTCATTAAAAATTAATGACTCGTTGAAACTTTGAAATTGATTATTTTTTTCCATGGATATGTACCCAGATAGTAGTAAAGACAAAGGAATTAAATCGTAGAGCATGTAAATGTGATTTTGCAAACATCTAAATAGTAGGCTGTTTTAAGAAGGGTCATTTTCACCACCTTGAAGGAGTTTGGTGATAGTAGTTTAACGGATAAAAGGAAGGATATGACGTGTACGTCGTAATTTAAATATTTTTATCCAAATGCAGATAGGAATCACTCAGTTTAGCACTCTATTCGACGGATTGGGTAATGCAGTCGAAATGTTCTCTGCGCGATATTCTTTAGGGCAACGAAAAACCACTATATTATCCGTCTCTGCCGGGATCTGCACCTGAGTGTTCCAAATCGGAAGCAGGTATATTAGCCGCTTGACTTACCCGACACCCCGAAAGTTGTAAGCAGAGAAATCGAATGAATAATAAAGAAGTACTTCGAAGATGGATCATAAATTAATTAACAGGCCATATCTCGGGTTATATACGACATTATATCTAATGATACTTAATAAGTATCATTAGATATAATGTCGTATCATTATATCTAATGATGATATATCTAATCGTACCAAGGGTAGGCTACGGGCCAAAGAGTTTTTTATGAAATTTACTCGAAAAACTATGAAGAAATGAAGGAAACTGCGAGCAGAATGGAAGTACCAGTGACTGAATACAAAATCTAACCTCGAGTTTGTTTTTCCATGGCGTTGATGAAGTTTTTCTTGAGTTTACATACGGAATTTTATTCGAAAGCGGAATTCATTTAACACATACCATTCGGAATTATACGGATGCTACGTATCATCTTTCCAACTGTAAACCTTTCCATCGTTGTCTATTCCTTGAAACGAAAGCCAATGAAATGACAGAAGGGACTGGGCTGTAAAGTGATGAAAAGGAAAGTGAGCTGACAGGCTGAATCATTCCACTCTGTAAATAACCAATCGAAGGAAGACAAAACATCCCAAACAGAAACTATTTAGTCAGCGACAACATAGATTTTACTTGAGGGGGGGCGGACGAAAAGAAGAGACGAAGAAAATACAAAAAATGTGAGAAAATACAGTGATACAAAAGTTCTGTCATCAATCACAACACGCTTAAATACTCGTACATCGGAATGAAACAAGTCGGTAAAGTCCAAATTTAATTGTAACAGATCTTATAAAACAGGTAATCGTGAAGAATCCTCAGTACCAAAATCATTATGCTATAGATTACTTTAGAAATGTCATCTACTTGCTGAAATGTGACCACCTAATCTATTTTCAAGGACATAAAATTTGTACAATGTTAACGACTATATTTACTTTCAGAATGCTTTTCAGAAAATTATTTTCATTTCATTATTTTTACTCAATTTTCATTAATTTTTAAAGCTTAAAATATCGTCCTTAAAAGGTGCATCTGAATTCGATTAGGGAAAACTTTCATGTTGAATATTCCGAAATTTTTCAAATATCAATGCTGAGTACAGACAGGTTGACTGTACAGTAGTGTGAAAATAGAGACGGAAATGAGAGATTTTTGCCTAAGGGCATCAAAAAATTGGAGAAAAAGAGGATTTATAAGAATTTCAGAAGCCTTCCCTGTGATTTTTACCTCACAAGAAAGTATCTGTCGAAGGTTCTTAGAATACCATTTGTCTTTAATGCTAAAAGCATGTCAAATGTTTATGGCATTGAATTTAGAACTAAAGAAAAAAGGACTTTTTCTGAAATCATGCTCAAATTTTAGAGTTAAAATTTTCATTTATTCAGTGGCTTGAATGACAGTCACTTAGGAGTAAATGAGTACAACGTTACAACAAATTAACACATGAAGCCTAAATAAAGAAGGATCAAGAGTACTTTTGATTTTATTTTTATGCATTACCTTTTGTTAAGCCTCTTACTCTTCAACATTGCGCTCCAATAATCTGATTCCATTTAAGGGTTTTTTTTAATAACAGGTCACCCGGACAGGAAAATTGCGTCGCCACGTTGACGCCCGAACTCGGAAATAATATGGGTGATGCTGGAGGAAAAATGTTGGCTGGAGAAAAAATTAAACAAAAGAAGAAATAAGAAAAAACTTTCTCGGCTTTTCATAGGGATTTGAACCGACCACCAGTTCTTGGATTTCTACAAATGGGCTAGGGGGGAGGTGATAAAATATGCGAGGTAAATGTTCTGAAAGGTCGTCGCTCCGCATAGGTTGAGGCGATGGATAATCCCGATTTGAAAATGAAACAGACGACAAAATTAAATACATCGTACTTGCTTGGATTTAAAGTTCAAAGAGATACCTTGTCTTATCATTTATAATTGTTTTCGTGAGGTAAACTTTGTAAGTTACGACAAAGAATTTGAGCAAGTAGTTAGTTACCACCACATACATGAGGTACAAATTCTAACCTTCCAGGCAGTGTGAAGAACAGTAATTGAAAGGTGAGAGATTGAGCGAATTCAGACGGTGAAATCATCTCATAACCGAGCTATGAAATAATAAACATGGCTGAGATGGCATAATATCTTCTGGAGACGTCTTTACGTTTCGCAGAGCCTTCTGAAGAATCTCGATTTCTCCAACATGGTAATTTTTCAAAAGTTATTTTTTTTTCAAAAACAAAAGTTATCCTCGCCATGTTATTGGCAAAAGTAGCGAAACGTTAATGAAAGAAAACATGGTGCACATTCTGCAGGACTACATCCGTGTTGAGGACAACATTTCACTCCTAACACCGTCTTCTTCAGTTATCTCTAAGTGCCATTTATCAGTATATCACGCAGAATTTGCATAATGGTCAGTGGAAAACTATTACATGCATTATCTGGCACAAAATTCGTTAAGCATTCAATACAAAATTCAATAAGCATTCAAAAACATTCGTGTTAAGCATACAATACAAAACCATTTCAAATCAACAACGTTGAGTCTTCTTTTAAAATCCCGGTGAATAAAGATACCTACGTTACAGGTTTGGATAGCTCGCCTCAAACGAACGTACGTTGTATCTGCTCTTTTGAATACCTGCTATACGTTTCAATTAAGTCGGTATTTCGAAAATGACAGGTTAAAACTCCAGAAGAAAATATTAAGTTTAGGAAATAAAATATTCAGAGGGCTTATAAGATAATGTGGTCCAAATCATAAACTCTCCGAACCATGGATTTGGCTAGTATAATCATGGAAATACCGCCCCTTCCTTCTTCATCAGTTACTTACACTTGCAGCTTCATTCACTAGCACAGGTAACTATTTCGCCCGGCCCCTCTCAGGATTACTTCATGAGATGGAAAGGGTCTTTAAATTACATGTGTTAGAATATAAGAATTTTAATATAATTTAGGAATGGCAAGGTGATCTGTGATCGTAAAAACAAATGTCACCCTCAGTGCATAAGCTGATTTATAACTCCGCTATAACTTAAGATGCCCCTCTTCCTATTCGAATAATATCGCAGGAATCTAACCATAAATACCAGAAGTACTTAAGGGTTTTCATCACTAGAAAAACTTCCAAAAGAAGCTGTATTGTAGACTTATTTCACGTCTGCCTTGTATTTTCCAACCCTGCCATTACAACCGTCCAAAAGATGCCAAAGGACAATGATGACTGCAAGCTCTCCAACTTCTTAAGGAGTCCAAGTTGTCATTATCTCAAATTAAAGACAATGGCGCCGAAGTCTAGTTTCCAAGACGAGTTAGAGCAAAAATACATATCTAGAGTAATGCCACAGTTATAATTCCTCAACTTTGATAATTTGCACGCTCAAAACGTTAAACAAATAGGAATTTAAGTAATTATTTCTCCAGAAACGGTGTATTTTCTTCATTATTTACCTAATTTGAGAGGGACAAATTTAGATTTTGTGCGTTGGAACATAAAGATACGGAATCAAGCGCGAATGAATGGGGTAACGATATGAAGCAAACGATAATGGATGGACTAAACTCTAAACTAACCTAAATAGGAAACTGACTTAAACTAAAATGGATGAAATAGGTGCCGAGAATCACGACCACTTAGAAAATTTCGCAAAAAGAAACGACAAGCCGATGAAATATTAACAGTTGAAGATATCGCGCGACACCAGTGGGCTAACTCCGACGAAAAGATAGAGAGCATCTTTCTGTCGCCTGATTAGAAATATGGGACCGTGGAATAGCAAATCTTTGACGCGTTCCTTGGGGAAAAAATGCGAATATCAAACACGCTGAGTTAGAGGATTTTTCTGCAGGGAGCATACATACAAAAGCATACGGAGCATACATACAAAACTGACACGTACTTCTTCATAGCTGCAGGCCAAGTGGAGTCAAGATGTCCTTCCACTGAACGTGCATTTGACGTGAATATTGGAACTTTCTCTTACGGCCATTAACAAAAAATGTTTCATATGATGATGGGCGGAAAAGCTACAATTATTTCTCAATTGACTTTTGTAACTTTATGTCATTCCTGGCTTAATTATTTGCACCAATTTCTCACGCTACACGTTTCACGCTGGGGGAGGGTAGCCGTTTAAAAAACCCCAGAACCCTAACCAACCTACAATACGACCAACCTACCTCGTATATCGCCGAGAACTGATGACTTTGGATATTGATTATTACATAATGTTGATAATAATGTTTGGAGATTAGGTATATTGGCCTACCCAGAGTGTAAAGAATGACTACATTGTATCTTTCACCATGCCGTTTTTCGCGGAATACAATGGCTTCAGGTGAGTAAATTTGGTAATCGGAAACCCTCATAACGAAATATTCTTCCCAGCCCACAATGGCTCATCTCCAGTCGTACATTCACTCTCTCTCTCTCCAATATTCCGTTCCAAAATCATCAACACCAGCTACATAATCCCTTATTTTCTTTTGCCGTTTGGCCCTCTCTCCAAGATTGACTTGACGTGAATTTCTTAGCGGATACAAGACCTAGAGGATACAAAAACTACAACAAACACCAATTGATTTTAAGTAGTTTGAAATTTCCTCGCGAGGCGTAATGAGGCCCACTTCGAGGCTGGGTCAGTTAAGCAAATATAAAAAAATCATGAGCTACTCTCTGGAATAAGCAAATCAAAAGTTCACTAACAGCAGCGGTTCCTCAGTTGATCCCATCCATTTGCCGAAAAAATGGCCTCTCTCGATCCTTTCCACGACCAGACTTCTGCACGCTGTGCCTCGAAGTTCAAAACTCTGACGCGAACTCGTGCTATTGCTCGGACAGTGAGTATTCACGAAAAAGTAAAGCTCGGTTCTCACATTTACAACTAGGATCATTTGCTAAACAGTTCGCAAAGTTTTAACTCCCTTTTGCTTGTGTTCTTAATCCTATGCCACCCATGGGTGATTCCCCATCTCAATTGAGCCTACTTGGCTCCCTCTCTGCCCTCCGTGCCAGGGATTACCAACTTAGCGCTACAGTTTTGGATATCCCCATCAAATTGTGTGCACGAAACATTACACTAGTTATTTGCAACGGCCGTGCCTTGAAAATTCGAAACAGAGAATTAACGGAGTGAAGTATATTTTCGTGCACTATTTAAATTTTTGTTTGCGTCAAATATTTTATTTTTTTAGTCAAGTACTAAAAACCAAAGTTTAGTGCACAATTGAGAATTGACTATTTACTTCAACTAAAGAGTGGACTTTTTCATTGAAAATAACGTAAAAGTTCAACTGAAAATCAAAGAAACAACAAAAAAAAATAAATATTTAGTGAAAATTTAAGTTTGAAGTTTTTCGTAAACGTTCTTGCTGGTAAAATGGTTATCACTCAATCCTTTCAAGAGCATCTTAATCGGGTTTTACTTTGCATGAATATTTTTCCTTTAGATATTAACTCTATTTTAGGCATTTTTAGTTATTACGGTGAAATTAAAAAAACGGCTTGCAAGGGCATTGAAAAGAAGCACCTTATGAGGGTGAAGAGTGTCACGTTAAAAACATTAACTTGGATTTTTTGCGAAAATAATTAAATGAAAATATGTTTTAAGTGGTAAACTGCGCTGGAGTTCAGAGAAGATAAACAGATTTTTGTAATTTAACTTTCAATTTTTTTAACTCAACAAATGCTCAAATTTAGGTTTAAAACAACAAAAATATGTGTCTTGAAATATACTTTTATGCAAAAATATACTTTTGTCTTGACGACCGGCAAAACCAAAAACTGTAAATATTTATCTTCTGTTTAAGGAGTTAACATGGGATAAAATACACCAGCCTATCCATAGAGTTTTTTCGAACAAAATTCAGGTCATTATACACCAGTATTCTTCGACTAGAAACATAATTCATCAAGCTTTTACATGCTAAATAAATTTTGATCAACTCTGGCTACTTGAAAACATATTTGGTTGAAATTTTTACATACCAAACAAGTGGAATTACACTCGGAATATGTGTTGGACGGAAAGACTAACGACGAAGTTTTAACTATGGTGAGAGAAGAAAGTTGCGAGGTAAAATTCGAGGCGTGGGTTGGAGGAAAATATAGTTAAATACCGGAAAGGGATAAAGGAGGAATTTTAGGTAAGCAAGGAAGACTTTTTAGACGCCATGAAGGTACCAAGAACAGAAGATGGAAATAATGCAGAGCAAACAAAAGAAATGCCACACGACAGATAATGCATAAAACTTGTCAGGGTCTGTCCAAAACCTACCTTCCTCGGTGGATCAGCTTTGAATCGAAATGAAACCTCTTAAAATATTATAATATTCTCTTTTCGAGATAGATTCTAAAAGCAAAGAAATTAGATTGGATTAAGAACACCAGCGATAACTATTACACTGCGAGTGAAATAGTAGGGGCAGTAAAAACAGTACGAAGAATGCAAGTAGACATCTGAGTCTCTGCTACTCCCAGTCAGACGGTAAGACATCGGCTGTTGGGAGACCATTCCATGGGCACCTTTCTTCAGAGAGTAACAAGAAGTAAACTTAAGACTCTTCCGGCAAAATCCCCAAATCAAATTCCCCTCACCTCTAATTTGCCAACTTCACTTAGAGAGATGCTAGAGGTTTCAAATTATTAGCACCTCTCATTAACCGCTGACATCGGTCCTGACAATTGCCACGCCACCCCAAAACCCGCGGAAGTCGTTAACGGGGACGCCCGAGATTAGCTCCCTTCCATCAAAGCAGTTCGAGGAATGCTTCATTCCCCCGAGCGGTTACGGTTACCGACCACAAAATCTCCATTAATAATCTAGAACTTGTCAATTCACTTTCCAACCACCTGTTAGATCCCAAGGGAAAATGCTCCCTCGGGCCAAAAAATAAATCTCTCAGATAGATTTGGATAACCGCCCAATCCTTTCTCCACCTATGTGTGTCTATATTTCCAGTTCGCTTAGCCTATTGAAAAGATAACAAAAAACCGTTTTCCCCACCATTCTTACCCTCGTCGATGCTCGATTTTTTCCTCAATCCAAATGTCGTTCGGGTAAAATATTTCGACGTAAATACTCGTTGCTTCTCTGAAATTCTCTCACAGACATTAGGGTGAAATTACCGTCCCCAAAAAGGGCACCATTTCCAAGTTCTGCACCCAGAACGTATTTTTTTTATTTGGCAATCGACTGTTTAAGGTGGGTTGTGGATGGATACAGACTGAACTTGGGATCATCAATAAGAGGATGGATAGGATAGCAAATGGTTACCTTGGGAATGAAAAGTTTGGGGTCCAGAAGGGGAGAGATATGCGATATAATACAACAGTATAACATTAATGAGGTCAGTAATAGAGAGGAACAGAGTAAAGTCAGGATGTTTTAATAAATCTTATATATTTCGAGAAGGCGTCCGCCAGAGCAAATTGGGTAGAACTAATGAACGTACCGTATAAGAGAAGACAGGTCTAAATTTTATGACTATATAACTTGTTTACAGCCTATACATGTCTCAGATGAGTATGACGAGTGGTGATGGAATGGGCAGTGTTAGTAAGAGGGAAAAGACAGGGGCACCCATTATCACCCTTGCTTTTCTACTTATACGTTAAGGAAATAAGGGTAAAAGGAAGAACTGGAATTCGGAATTAAAGTATGTGGGGAATTAATAAAATTAGTTAGGCTTGAGGAGGAACAAGCTTTAGTTAGTCAGTCAGCCAAGTGATTATAAACTTTGCTGAGCGTTTTAGAAAATTAGTTTTATAGTAATTTGAGAATCAATGTGAAAAAAACGAAGGTTATTAAGTTTTCGAGAAAGAAAATGAAATGGGGAGAACCCATTTCCTGGATATTTCCGCGGACAAACTCACTAATCCATCCGATGCGGTTTACTCGTGTGAATGATTCAGAGAATAAGAATTATTAAGGGAGCATTTCGGATTTCACTCATTAAATGTTGCCAGTTTTCGTTTCACAAAGTCTCTCCTATGCTCAGTCAGAGAGAGAGAAAGAACGGTTTTTGAGAGCCGGCATATCATGGGCGCCTTTCTTCAGAGCCCAATGAAAAGGGAAACCTATATTCTTACAGCTATTCATTAATGACTCTATTCACATCTACATCTACATCTACATAAGTACCCTGCGAGCCACCAAAAAGGTGTGTGGCAGGGGGTGTAGCACCATGAGGGAAGGGTAAGGGTTGAGGGGGTTGGGAGTTAGGTGAGGAAAGGTGGGGGGAACCTGTAGGAAAAAAAAATATATACATATATATATATATGCATTCTGTTCCCTTATCGTTCTTGGAAAAAATGACATTTTAAACCTGTCAGTCTTGCAGTCTATCTCTCTAGTCTTATATTCGTGATCCCTTCGACCGTAATACGTTGGGGTTCGTATTATATCCTTGATGTCATCGGAAAAGGGCCCATCTTTAAATGTTTTTAATAAGTTTAATCTATATTGGAAACGCCGCTGTGTAAGAGAATCCCAACCTAAATTGTCTAGCAAAGTGGATACGCTGCTGAGTTGGTCATAACAATGTTTGACAAATCTAGCCCCCCTCCGCTGAACTCGATCTAATTCCGAAACCAAATTTATGTTATGAGGATCCCATATACTGGCAGCATACTCTAGGTGGGGCCTGACCAAGGCAAGGAAACATCGTTCTTTCACCTTTTCGTCGCATTTACCTAGCACTCTTTTCACAAATCCCAATTTTTTATTAGCACGACCGCATATTTCTCGTATGTGTTTTCCCCAGGACAGATCGTGAGTAATTTTTACACCCAAGTATTTAAAGGAATCTACCCTCTCGATATTGGTGTGTTTCACTTTGTAACTATAAGGGAGGGAATTACTCTTTTCCCAAAAATGTATTACTACGCATTTTTTAAAATTCAATTCCAATTGCCATGTATCGCACCAATTTTGAATTGCATCTAGGTCGTTGGCTAACACGACTCTGTCTTCGTGACTTCGGATGTCCCCATAAATTACTGCATCATCGGCGAAAAGACGGAGCTTGCTATTAACTACGGTACTGAGGTCATTTATGTAAATAAGGAAAAGGAGGGGGCCTATGACACTTCCTTGTGGTACCCCCGACGTGACCTTGACAGTATCGGATGATACACCGTCCAGGACGACTGTTTGGACACGATCACTTAAAA
The DNA here is from genome assembly GCA_037158775.1 of Hetaerina titia. NCBI lineage: Eukaryota > Metazoa > Arthropoda > Insecta > Odonata > Calopterygidae > Hetaerina > Hetaerina titia. Next base: position 59,985,364 of record CM073771.1, read on the forward strand.
ATTTTTTAATCCAGTTAATAATACTTTCGTGTATTCCATAGGTTTCCAATTTCGCCAGTAATTTGCAATGAGGGACTTTATCGAAAGCTTTCTTAAAATCTAGGAATATCGCATCAACTGGAATATTACTTTCACCGGAGTTTAATACATCATGTACAAAAAGTGCGAGTTGAGTTTCGCAGGATCTACCCTTACGGAAGCCGTGTTGGTTATTAATTAATAAATCTTGGCTATCGAGGTGCCTCATCATGGAACTAACAATGATGTGTTCAAGAATCTTACAGGAAATGGAAGTCAGCGATATTGGCCTATAATTACTGGGGTCCTCCCTGTCTCCGTTTTTAAATATGGGTGTTACCGAAGCTACCTTCCAGCCGTTTGGCACGCTTTCTTCTGCTAATGATTTCTTAAATATTATATCTAGATATGGGGCAATTTCAGCCGACAGTTCTTTATACACACGTGCCGGTATCTCATCAGGTCCCGGAGATTTGTTGGGGTCTATGTTTTTAAGGAGTAATTCTATTCCGCGGGTGGAAATATTGATTGCTTCCATTGAATGCTGAAATATTTTCGGAAGGTTCTCGGGTGTATTTTGTGAGGATATGTTGAAAACACTCTGGAAAAATGAGTTTAATATGTTGGCTTTATCTAAACTACTCGTTACTTTATCCCCCTTTTCGATATTCAATGAGTTTACGGTGGACTTGTTTCCCTGCACTTCCCTGACGTAGGACCAAAACATCTTTGGGTTATCGTTCAAATGTTCGCCTAATTTTTTCCTTTTGAATTCCGCTAGCGCCTTCCGGAAGGCCTTCTTGGCAGTGGACCTAGATGCTTTGTAGTTCTGTATGGTTTCGTTGATTTTATCAGGGGAGGAATCTTTAACTGCGTTTTTCATTCTGGCATGGCACACCCTTTGCCGCCTAAGAGATTTCCGTACTTCAGAGTTGTACCATCGGGGTTCCTTATTCTCTTTTATATATTTACTAGGTATGAACCTCTGTATTGCTGAACGTGTTATCCTAAGAAAATTATTCCAAGTATCCTCGACACTACTAGTTTTGCTTAATTCGTCAAATATAAAAAAAGAACTTTTTAATTCACATTTTAAGCCATCATAGTCCGCTTTATTGAACAAATACACCTTTCTCTTAGGTTTGTTGACTTTATCTACACTTAGAGAAAATTTAGCGTTTACAGCCCTGTGATCACTGATTCCGTCAACAACTTCTATATTTAAGACCTTTTCGGGTATATTTGTGGCTAACAGATCAAGAATGTTCTTTCCCCTTGTTGGTGAAGTGACTAATTGATGTAGGGAATTCGAGGTGAACGCGAATAAGAGGGACTCGCATAGATCCTTGTCTTTACCTCCATTTATAAAATTGTACGAATCCCAATCTATTGTGGGAATATTAAAATCACCTCCGATAATTAGGCTATGCTCACTGTTGTGGGATGTAAAGCTTTGTATCTGTTTTTCTAGGTCTGGTATTGAGTTAATGCTAACGTGGGGTGGTCTATAATACGCACAGATATATATTCTTTTCGATCTGGGTGTTTTCACTGAGCACCATACACTTTCTATACAGCTATCAGGAAATAACTCGGCTCTACTGACGTTAGAGTTCTTAACCGCAATAAACACTCCTCCTCCGGCTCTATTTTTTCTGTCGTTTCTATAAACTATGAAGGACTTGGGAAATATTTCGCAATCTGCGATGTCATCTGTTAACCAACTTTCAGTTCCTATAATGATATCCGACTCTGTGCTATGAATGAGATGGTGAAATTCCGGTATTTTATTTTTTAAACTTCGGCAGTTAACTACTATTAACTGTTTAAGAGTTATCGGCAGTTAACTACATATACTGTTTAAGAGTTATAGTGGTACTTATCCTCCTCAATAAAAGTACTTATCGCCACCTCACCCCATCCCAAACGAAAGTATTGCACACAAATTAACTAACAGTTGAACAACCGTGTTTTACCCCGGCGGAGGACCGACCCATCTTCCCCCTCCCCTCCTCCCCCCAACGAACAGACCCTTCCTTGAGACCAGCTGTTCACACAACGGCTTAGTCTCAACCCGTCACAGGAACACACCGACGTCCCACTAACTGCAACCGCAGAGTGAATCGACTCCCGGCACCCGGATGATCCCCAACGAAAGAGACCGATCGTCCACCGTACCCCACCCGACACCACAGGACACCGCAACCACTACTTACCCGAACACTATGGGGATACGGGAAGATTGACGCCATAAGGAAGGCAGATAAGAAGAAAAGACCATCTCATCGCAACCTAGCAGAGTCTTCGTATTCATTTGCCTTTTCCTCTTCCTCGATAAACACTCAACCTCCACCCCCACTTTTACCCGTTTTTTTCTCCCCTCCCCAGAGCTTTGGTTTTTCCCACTCGCCTAACCCCTCCCAACACATGGAGACACCCTAGTTTCCCCATATCCTATGCATATATATATATATATATATTTCTCCTTCCTACCACTGCTTTCGGGCCCTCCTCTGTCTCAGTTCTGTTCCTAATTCCTCTTCAGAAAGGTGGTTGCACCACCGAAAATTCGAGAACCAGTGAGCCCCTCTTTTATATGTTTTAGTTTCTGTGTTTGGGTCGACTAGTTGGTTAATTTACATTATTGTGCACGTTCATGGGTTTTTTCAAGAAAGTGACTTTATATATATATATATATATATTTGGACGGCACAATATAACACAGAATAAAACAGATAACACGTAAAAGGACACTCACACTGTAGATGATTTGAGCCTTCGGCCTACCCCGAGGCCTTCCTCAGGTCAGACTGAGAGGTTTCTAGGGAAGAGTGCCTGGGGAGGGAAGGGGGGCGGAAGGTTTAGGGACTGCTGGAAAAGAAATTAAAGATGGTGGTTAAGGGTGGGAATTTTAAAGGAACGGAAATATAGGATGTATGCGGATTCGCGAGTTCTCACCTCTATGTTGGTAGCTGAATCGGGTAGGGATTCTAGAACTGTTAGGGAAAAGCATTCGTCGAATGATAGGTTGTGTGAACTTGCGTGTAAAGGGGTAGGAAGGGAAGAGAGTGAAGCAGAATTACAGGAGTAGCGGTGATTGTTCATTCGGATGGATAAGGGGGTAATGCATTCGCCTATGTAGAATGATAGAAATATATATATATATATATATATATATATATATATATATATATAGAAATATATATATATAGATATATATATATATATATTTCTATATAGTATATATTTATAATATATAATACACACACACAGTATTCAACCCGAAGGTCGGTTTGGTAGTGATGGTAGAGTTCACCCAGTACTAAGCCCGACAGCGTGTGAAATTCACACATCAGGGAGGGTAAGGGGGCCGGTTCCTTTCCCTGTGATTTTGGTGTGCGGTTATCGTTTCCCAGGAAGATCTGGTACCCGAAAAATCACATAGCTGTAGAGTATAGTAGAGCTGCAGGTGCCCAGAGTGCCTTGCCCGGGAATCGAACCCTCTGGTCGGTAGTCCAACGCTCTATCCCCTGGACTACTACGACCCATATATATATATATATATATATATATATATATATATATATATATATATATATATATATATATATATATATATATATATATATATATATATATATATATATATGGATATATATGTATATTCAAATACGAAGTCCCGCCATACGGCGCACAAATATTCATTCAAACATATAAATAGGTATAAGGAAAGGGGATAGGAAAACACATAAAAGACGAACACAGGACATGTGGGGAAGGTGGTTTACTTTTTTTTACTTATTTTTACTTTCGTGATCTGCTCAAAAACCGCCTTCCCCACATGTCCTGTGTTCGCCTTTTATGTGTTTTCCTATCCCCTTTCCTTATACTTATTTATATGTTTGAATGAATATATATATACATCGTTGTATATATATATATATATATATATATATATATATATATGCGGGTCGCGGTGGTCTAGTGGGTAGAGCGTTGGATTACTGGTGCGCGTTGAGTCCCGGGTTCGATTCCCGGGCAAGGCACTTTGGGCACCTGCAGCTCACCCAAGCTAGTTGATTTTTCGGGTGCCAGATCTTCCTGGGAAACCATAACCGACACAGGGAAAGGAACTGGCCCCCCTACCCTGATGTGTGAATATTCACACGCCGTCGGGCTTGGTACACGGGTGAGCTCTACCATCACCTACTAAACCGACCTTCGGGTTGATTACTGTGTTTATGGTTTTTTTTTATATATACATACAAACACACATATAGATATATACACACATTCAAACACGAAGTAAGAATAGAAATTCCCTCCCGAACGCTTACTGCATCAGGAATACCGAAATAGAAAGTGTAGACTCAATTAAATACTTTAGCGTTATTTTCACCCACGACCTCTCCTCGGTGAAATATATATGGGGAATATGGGAAAACCTAGCAAAAAAATGGGATTTATTAGAAGAGTACTGGGGAATGTTAATAAAAATTTAAAATCAATGTTATCTTTCAATGGTAACCTCATTTAGATAATGCCGCTAATATACTAGACTGCGTACAGCGTAGAGGAGCTATATTTGTAAAACATTGTCATAACAAACTAAAAAAGCATATCAAAATTATAAGAGGATCTAAATTGGGAATCACCCACGGAGCGAAAGTTACAAAACAGATTAAATATCATCCATAAATTGGAAGATTTCTCCTTAGCGATAATTTTGAAGATGCATTATTAACCCCTTCACACTACGGTAAGACAGATCATGTAAAAAAATTAGAGAAAGTAAGTGTAGGACAGATAGATTTACGATGTCATTTTTCCCACGAACGATAAAGGATCAAAATAACTACCACGCTAGGAGGGAAAGGTGTTTTGGGTCAAGGGTAGTCTGGAATGTAATCACCCCCTCCCACACACCCTAGTGATGGCTTGGAGGGTGCCATGTATGTACGCATGCATGAAAGTATCAATCTACGATACTACGCGTGTTCATCGAAGTCCTTGAGCGTATATCCGCACCCCCAACGCGAGGTATGTGGAGACCCTCCTCTGGAAATCGGAGGTTGCAAAGTACATGAAGTGAAGGAAGTAGCTTAAATAAAAATAGCGAGCACCGGCGACAAAATAATCAATTAAGCGCAACCACTTCTTTCGCCTTAAAAAATGCTACAACCGACTAGTACACTTTCCGAAGCTACATGTCGCTCGTTCCGAGCTATTGATTTGTGACATATAGTATAGTACGTTTTCAATGATAACAATCTTGAATCCCTATTTCCAAATACTAACCTCCAAAACACCAGGAATGAGGTTTTTCCAGAAGAAAAATCCGTTGTTTTCAGCCATTACCCAACGCAGGACTTCTAAGGCTAGTACCCACGAATTTTGAACTTACCGCCATTTGTAAATCACCACCATTGCCGCGAACTCGCTCTTCTAGTTGTTAATGCCATCTAGAGCCTGAATGTTTTACTATTTGTCCATCGCAAGGAATTCATTTGAATGTATCCAACGCCTGGGTTTTTGTTAACGAAAACAATAAAATTCACGTCTCTACTAGTTGTAAGTACCAATCAGGGAATATAAAAGAAAGCTAGCCAGATATAAATGAACCTTTTTACTATGTAAAAGTCGAAAAATGGAAGAATTAAATTGTTGATTATTCTTTCATGGACGAATTTAGTCTCGAATGCGTTAGGGTGCCAGAACGAATTAGTGTATGGAGGCACTCCGTCAGGCGGAGTTTACAGATGCCACGCTTTGTAATTCCGCCTGCTGCAGACAAAAAGGTGCACGGGGACTTCAAAGGAAATAGGTATACGCATAGTTATTATTAGGTAAAAGTGAACGTGACAATAAATACCAAATTATTATGCGTAAAATTGTTGATTAAGGGACGCGATGAAGAAGAGTTAAATGCATTGACTTCATAGACGCGAAAATATCAACTAACATTCATTTTAAACGAAATAACCAAGGAAAGTAAAGTGAACTATGACCCTGTAACATTAACTATCACCTACATGGTTCATAATATGAATTTCACCAAAATGAATTGCCCTCGAGAAAATAGGTCGTGTTATTGAAGCTTCTTTACTTACACGGTTCGCTGATGTCTGTAAGTCAATGAAGGAGACAAAGCAAAGATTGTGCATGAAGATCATTACACACGTTTTGCCCTTATGACTTGTTTAGCCATCGCAAAACTTCGTGCCAATGAGAAAACGACGGGAAAAATAACGTCAATTTTTCATCAATTAAAGCACATATGACGGATTTTATGTCCTACCTAAGGTAAAGGCAGGATTTCGAACACATCTCTTGATGTTGAATAAACAGGAGAGTCCTAAATATATATTATCTGTAGGAAATATATATCCTAAACATATTATCACCCCTTATCATAGTAAGTAGGTTCTAATATTATAAAGCGAACATTTGGCATTGGTATTGTGCAAATACTAAAAATTATAACGAATGTCCTTAAATGAAATTCTGTTGACATCAATCATTATCAGCAATGACTTCATTTGCAGTCTATTTACACAATTTCATTCTATTATGAAATAATCTAGTTTAACTGGTTAAATGTCACAATTTTAGCATCGTCAAACATTTACATGGTTTTCATTATAATTATCACTAGATATTGTTTCTAAACCAGCATATTTAGCTTGCCAATTCTAGAATGCATGCTCTTTTAACTCTATAGACTTGGAGTGAGTGGATAATACAATGAAATAATATAAAAATTGCAATTGGGGAATATAAAACATCATTGAAATGCCACTAGGTTATATTTAGATCAATTAAAGGATATTGAAGAAAAAAGATTTATGATTAGGTTAGTGCCAAAACACAAACTTATTGCAATTGATACGCTGGATTCTGAAGGCCTGCATTAAAATGACAAGTAGAGAATGATGCTGTCCCAGCCTCACCCATTAAAACCACAGTCATAAATCCAAAGGTTACTTTGATTGGCAAGGGTAAAGCTCGCCTATCACCAAGCCCAATAATGTGAAATTCATACACCAGGGAAGGAGAGACAGTCCTTTCCAAAAGCCATTTTAAGTTTTACCCAAGGATTAGGGACTCAAAAAGATCTTACCGTTTAGGAGAAGTGGAGTAACCTCCAAGGTATCACCCAGAATTTAACCTGGATTATCTTGAGAACCCACAACCTTCAACTAGCTTATGATTTAGTAGCCAACAATAAAAAATGAATCCCAAAAATGCCCTCTTGATTTTGGGTCAGAACTTGTTGAAGTTGAAGGTCTTTACAAGATATTTTAAGGCTACAATATCATTTAGGGGAATCAGATTTAAAATTTACTCTAAATCAACCCAATCCACATGACGTTTGTACTAATCTACTAAAAAGATACTACCACCCACATTTTTGAAGTGGCATGAAGGCCTAGTTAATGGACTGTTCCTACTACTGACCATCTTCACACCTATGGCATACATTTGAACTTTCATGACTTCACCCAAGCTCTCTTATTTTTCATACATGTTCTGGGGGGGAAAAATACAGCACAATGAAAGGAACTGACAACCTAATGCTCAATGCGTGGATTGAAATACTTAAGTAATGCTAAATAAGGGTTGACCCCAAACATCTTCTATAACCAACTCACAATTGGCTACAGTGGTTCCCAAACTTAAATAGTTTTGTAAATTTTCAAAAGACATTCTGGTTCGTGAATCTGGTGAAAGTTTTCACCGAGTAAAGTATATTTTTAAAGTGTTATCTTCAACAATCGGCAATGAGTACAACTACTGACTCTGAAGTTAATGGGTCCAAGACCTGGGAACATATGCTGTAAAAACTTGGTGAATCAACTCCGGGAATCTCAAAGTAAATTAAATCCGGTTTTAATCAGAATTTTAGAAACTGAGCCTCCACAGACGCCCAGATGAGAAAACATTCTGTGACGAAGACAAGAAGAAGAATAAATTGAAAATATATCATATTTTCATTGACAATATTCCTTAGGTGACATAATTGACTAGTTAGTAGCAGTTGAAAATCATGCACTGCATTACAATCAGAACAATGATGTGGTAGGATACATTTCTTTTCCTATCCCACAAAACAACCTAACAACCAACACTACAATAAACAAACCCTTCTTCAATTCCACATACTTCATTCCTCCCTTCATTCCATTCAATATGCATATCCTATTTCCACCCAAAGAGGTGGTATAAGATTTAAATTATGTTCGTATGCAGTGTTCCAAATTGTCCACTCCATGAATTAAATACTTTTTGATCTTACCCCATTCGTCAGTCTCTATAATACAGCAAATTGCCGAACTTAAATTAGATTTCACTAGTTTAAATGTTCTCAAACTCGAGGTATCTTACACTGAACCTGTAAAACCAAGGTCTCACAAAGCTGAATTAAAATAAAATTTTTCTTTTTAATTCCCAGAGTTACCATTCTCTTAACTTGAATAATTTTCTGTGAAAGTTATGAATGAAGAAGACCCATTCTTTGCAGTGTGAGAGAAAAATACACAATAACAACAAACAACACTATTTCTTAAACAGCCAAGGTTATACTGAATCTACAGATGCAATGTTCATTGTCACTAAAACAATCGACTGATATTAATAAAAACTTCTAGCTTTCTACATTTTGTTTTCAATGAAGACAATTGACATGCTCTATGCCCAGGTGGTTCATTATTAAAGCCATTATGATTCAGTATTAAAGGCCAGATGCACAAACACCACCATTGTTCATGATTCTACAAGTAAAAGGAAGGGTGTTGTGAAGGACATATTGGATTTCAATTTTGAAACTAAATCTAAACATATATCATCACTACCATTCAGAGAAAATACACCCGTCTTCTCATCCCTGTGATAAAATTGTAACAACAACAGTGGTAAAATGGCAGCAATAACCCTGTGAAAAATTGACAACCAGAGAGATAAAACAGGAAAGGTTTTGGTACAAAAATAGGCACACATAAATTTCATATTAGGATGTGCATTGATTATCAGACAATTCCCATTAATTTTAAATTATTATAATTTATTTTTACAGGATAAAATTTATAAAAATCAATTAAACATACATAGTATAGGAACATTAGCTTGAGAAACCAAATAAACCCACCTAACTGCAACAACTCTGTACAGAGGGATCTAGACCAGATCTCTTGGTTATAAATATTCTAGTGAATTCTTCTGCAGAAGTTGGATGGATTCCTACAGTATCTTGCAGTTGTTCCATGGTGATACCAACCCTGTGAAAGATACATACCAAATGAAGTCTAAAAACCATCAGCTTAATATGGGCATTCTTAAATGCATCACAACAGCAGGCCACCGAAGTTTTAATTGAATGAGACCTAATTTAGTCTGGAGTCATCCATGATTTTTCTTTTATTGAAGAAAGTTTAGCTTTCGTAGATGGAAATGCTAGCCAAGGTCATCGACCTGATATCAGCCAAGCATTAATCTAAATTAATCATAAAATGATACCTGACACAGTAAGTTCTTTTGTTACTACAATATCTACTTCCATATTACTGGAAAGGACACTTTTTATCATAATCTTCAGTTCAGGGGAATTACTTACATCTCCCAAATTGCAAGAGATTTGGAAAAATTCTTTTTTGGAAGAATATATCCACACTACATCAAGAGAAATGAATTTCAGGTCAACAAAACATTTCAAATGTCACTACTCTTTGAACTAAGAAGTGAATTCATGTACCCAAGAATAGAAAAATATTTCAAATCAATAGCTCTACTACCAATTAAAATATTTACCAACATATTACTTTTTAAAAACCTGTATTTTCACTATTGTGCCACTTTAATTTTCCAAATAGGAATCAAAGGAAGGAAAATTTCCATTTTTCATAAGTCCAGGAAAGGAAAAAAAATATTGTTGGGCTCTTCATGATTTTTACATAAAACTACACCTTAGATTTGTAAGATACAAAAACATTTCCTTCTCAATACTGCTGCTTGAAGTAGTCTTGATTTAGCAAATCTCTTAGAAATGGAGAAAAGTACTATTTGAGTGCATATGAAGGTTCTAATATCACCATGTCAACCTTGACTTCTATAAAAAGATGTTATTTTCATGTAGTGATCGAACCCACAGTTATAAAATATTTTTCATCTTCTTTTACAAATTCATATCTTTAATCCATTTAAAAATTTATTTTAATTATTATGTATTTTCTAAGCTTAAATTTTCTGATGAACTAAATGGCTAAAAGCCTTGAGAATATGACGAGTATTCAATATCTAAAGCCTTCGACAGAAAGTGCAATTTTCATAATACACAAAGCACAATTTGATATTATGGTTTCTAAATATTGAAAAGTTACTGATATTGGGGAATAAAAGATAAATAAAATTAGCTGAGAAATTTTTGAAAAAATCTCCCAGAAACAGGACTCTCCTGGAATAGTTATCATGGAAATGAATTTTCCCAGAATTATCATTCCCAGAGAAATTTTACGGCTGACTTGACAAAAAGAAACACTATATGGAAACTTCTTAAGGTAAGCCAATTTTTTTGCTGGCTGGCTAGTGACATCCTGAACCAATTCTGCTGTTGCAATAAATGATTACATTTACTATACCATTGTTGAAATTTGAAATTACCATTAAAATTTATGCCTGTAATTTAACAACAACCCAGTGCTCTCTCATTTTGTGAATCCATTATGATTTACCTAAATTAGCTTTTCAGATATTATGCCATTTTGAAATTCACAATTCCCAAAAATATCATCATGATTTTTTAACAAGTAGAATACCGTGTAGGGCACAATATTCATATGGAATTTTTTCAAACTGAGAAATATAAAGTAAATGCTTGGAAGTTTCCCCTCAACTAAAAATCAGAAAACTTCAATTTCCTTAAATGTGAAATCTATCTGGAAATCATTTCTATACTCACTTCATTGCAGCAGCAAATCCCTGTATGACTTCTCCAGCCTGAGGTCCAATGAAATGCATTCCAACTATTGTGCGAGGTTCCTTAAGTAAGCACACAACTTTAATGTAGCACGCAGAAGCATCCTTTTGCGGAATTGCGAATTCAGTTGGCTTATAAAATGCATGATACACCTATGAAATAAAGAATGATTGGATTGATGGAAGTGAATTGCTATAGAAACATTTATTCACGAGCAACATTTCAAAAATAACTCTGATTTCAAATTGTTCTGCAATATTCAATATGAAGTACAGGTAAACCTTATCTTCCCAGGCCAACACTTACAACTTCTTTCCTTTTTCATGATATATGATTTGCAACTAAATTTTCCTTTGTGAGTGCACATTACACTCTTTCACGATTTATACATGATCATAGGCTATTTTCATTTGTCTCATGACTTCGAAGCGTGAATCTATAATTGTTTGGGTTGATAACAAAAATTTAAATTTTTGTTCAATGTGGGAATACATGCTGTATGATGGACCTAATTATGCATTAACCTTCCTATGTCCATCATCAACATCTTTAGCAATATCATTTAAAGTGTTTTCATTCATCATGAGTTTGACAAAATTGATGCAACATCAATTTCTTTTTTCCATATATCATTTGACTATTGCCCTCCTAAAAACTGCATGTTTTATGAGTCATCAAATATGATGCATATCAATAAAACACTCAATTCCAGAGAGAATTCATTTTTTACAAAAAGTACCTCAATGTTATCTGGAAACTGCTTAATGGCCAGCTCCTCACTTAAACCAACACAGCCATATTCCATAGGTGTAAATACTGTCGTAGCTACATTTATGTAGTCCATTCTTTTTGATGAACCTGTAAACAGCCTTCTGGCCAGTAACTTTCCCGCCTGAATGGCAACAGGAGTTAGTTCCGGCAGTCCCTAGAATAAATACAGAACTAAAATGTATCCTAAATCACAAGTTACAACAAGTTGGTGATAACTCACAGGCTGACACACCACAAAGAAGATGTCTCCAGACAATGTGTCTCTTTAACAGTAGAACTCAATTTGAATGGAGACAGCTATTTTAAATTATTGTGATAATGAAAAACAATTTAACAACATGATCAAATTAGGCAAACAGCAACAACAATAATTTAGTTTTACATACAAGTCTTCCCCAGCCCATGAGTCAGTCATACCCAAATTTGATGGAATCAAATTTGGCACAATGAGAAAAATTACATCAAATAAAAACTTCTGAATAAATACTGTGGCAGTGACTTTCAAATGGACCAATATAATATAAGACTTAATAGTTTTCCCCATGCTTAACGATAGCACCACTGTCTCAACCATCCATATCCATTGTTTAACACCTTTCAGATGAAGACTGTCAAAATTTCAAACAGAATTACCAACTAGTTTCATTTTGATACTTGCCATTATTTGATAACTTTGTCTTTTTACAATCATAGAAAAGAGTGATATCAGTTGGTCATTCAATTCCTTTTTTAGATGGGAAAACATGATGAAATCAAAGAAGTTGCATGTCGTTTATAACAACCATGCACCTTCGATGATTACCGTCAGATATTGGTTCAAGCTCAGCTGATCATCCATTTTTAAGATATACATGCATTTGATTTTGACCATAATATTTAGCAAAATTATGAATAAAATACCACTTTTGAAAATTACTTAAGATAATTGGTTCCTTGAAATAACTTCCCATGAGGTTTTTCAGGCATTAACTATCCCCAAAAGGAAAGCAAGAAGGGCATGTACATTTTACAATTCAATGCTTCCATTAACACTTAAAAGAGAGAATAGTTATAAATTAAAATTCCATGAAATCTTATATTTTTGGTAATAGGCGAGCTATTTTAACAAAGATTAATGTCACACATACCTCTAAAACATCCCCAACAGCATATATGTTTTCAACATTTGTTTTCTCATCACTAACTTTAATTTTCCCAGTAGTTGGATTGTACTCGACTCCTGCTTTTTCAAGTTGAAGTTTCTCAGTTGCTGGTTTTCGCCCCATTGCAAATAACACAGTTTTATAAACAGCCTTAGAACCATCCTTTCCCTTGTTGTTAGTAGATTTGAAGGCCACCTGATTTTCAAAGAAGATAGCTTTTCAATCCTACATAAATTAAGTATGCTTAAAAATAAACATAACAAAATAAAAAAAGTGACAATAGTTACGTTCCATTCAACAGAAAAGTCAAAATTCAAAAAGTTAATCGTGCAATATTATTATTATTAGCAGTAGTCTAATGGATTAGGATATATTTTCGATGGTGATATTTTATGTGAATGTCAAACTTTCCAAAGAAAGTGAAATTTTGGCTTAATTATTTTTTTCACATAGTTTTGCACATTTTAGGTGGCTTCAACCCAACTTGAATAACAAATCAACCTTGATTAAATAACAATTACCATGAAGAGAGAATTTGATGACATGTTTTGCCTACTTCAAAGCATGAAACATATGTACACCTTAAAATGTTAGCAAAAAGTACACAAAATAAATAATACTTTTGCATGATGTTTAGATCATATAGTACAAAAAACAAGCTATAAGTTTTGTTGCAATTTGAATCAAAGACATTAAACTCCCGAAAATTAAAAAGGAGAAAACATGATTAACTGCCTTGATGATAAAAAATTTAATTATTCTTTTAGGAGTGTTGTTCAATTAATACTGGTAGTGGCATTAACATCATACATTTTCCCAATGGCATCAGAAATTGCCAGTTTAAAACCAAAGGTTTTATTAATTTCCTGCTTCAAGTGTCAATGCTGAACAGTGACATCAGTATAATACCAATATATTTTAAAATTTACTATAACATCGCCAAAAACCATCAATATCAAAACTGATTACAGGCAACTTAGTGTAAATCCACTGTAACAATGAAAATGTTATTTTATTTGGCTAAATGCTCTCACATGTTGGTAAGAGACAAAATTGCACATGAAACATGTTTGCATGCAGTGGGTTCCTAGATGACTTGTATCAAAACAGCAGTTCATTTGCATGCAGGTTTGTTTGCAGTTGAAGTTGGTGTTGCAGAAAGATGAGTTTCCTCTGAAGATTAACTTAGCATATTAAACTTGGCTGGTTCATTTCGATCTTGAGAGCAAACAGTAGTTCTGCATAGAAATCTCCACCATTAACAAAACCAAAGAAAGCCACAGTGAAACCCAAGACTCGGGTTGACAGGTTATGGTCATATAATTGATTGATATTCAAGAATGTTATTTTGGCATGTACCAGCAGAACCAACAATAAATGGAACATACTGTAGGGATGTAGTGAAAAGACCACATCAATCTCAAAAGGCCACATTTCATATAAACAGACTGTATGCTGCACCATGATAACAAAATTCCAAATGTTATTTCTGAATATCTTGCAACATGTAATGTGTATTACTCATCTTTCTTACTGTCCAAACCTAGCTCATATAACTTTTTCCTGTGCAGAGACACCTTCATGGAAAGTATTTTTACCATCAAAAGCAATGATGAAGGCTGCTGTGGTAATTTTGATAACTTATCAAAAACCAATGTACAATGAACATAACTATGGTCGTGAATCAACGAAAAAAAGATAGCCAAGACCGTAAACTTAATCAAGTTTATGGTCTTGGCTATCTTTTTTTATCAAAAACCACTTCCACCATGCCTTCAAAGACTGAGTAAAAGGTTGGCCATATACATCCAATGATCACTTCATTGAACAGTCCTTGTAGTAGTACACTGTCCTACTAAATTGACTGCAAGTGCTAACTGAACATCCGTCAACTTGCATGGTAGTGGCTGATGCAATACTGGAGTCAAATAAATGACATTGTTCCGGCATATAATTACCCATCAAGCTAACTATATAACAACATCAAATTAAATACTCCAAAAAAATTATGAAAATTAAATTTTAATGTTCACTCATTGAACAGCTGCATAGAAACAACACATTGGCCATGATGAAATTATACAGCTTTTAGGAAAAATAACATCATTCTCTACTGAAACTTTTGCAGGACTAACTTATCACTGATACTGTGATAACTGTGTATTTTTACATACCTCCAACTTTCCTTTTCCAACTCTCTGCACATTGGTGGGGATGCATTCATGAATAAATCTAACACCTCTCTTCTCCATATCTTCCCTAACTAATGAAGCCATTTGTTGATCAAATCCTCGTAAAGCTACAGAGCGTAACATCACAGTGACATCAAAACCTAAACCATTTAAAAACCCTGCACACTCCAACCCCACATCTACACACATGTTAAGGAAAAGAAAGCACATAATAAGCACACTTATGACCACTCTTGATTTTTTAAAGAAATGGAAATAAAAAAGAATGAACTTACTTTTCTGCCTTATATTTTACAGTATAGAAAAAAATATATATTCTATACTGTTTATATTATAATACTATAT
The DNA here is from genome assembly GCA_037158775.1 of Hetaerina titia. NCBI lineage: Eukaryota > Metazoa > Arthropoda > Insecta > Odonata > Calopterygidae > Hetaerina > Hetaerina titia. Next base: position 60,000,801 of record CM073771.1, read on the forward strand.
ATTCTATACTATAGGTCTGAACTGAAGAAGGGTGAAAGCTCAATCTACAATATGAGTGTTCTTTTACGTGTTATCTATTTTATTTTGCATTCTATCGTGCCATCCAAGTGTTTTTAGTTAGCCAGTCTAGTCTACTAGGCTGAGTGCCCATATCATAACCCAAAGGTCATGCTCTGAATTAACCTTCATGCATTGAATTGTACACACTGATGGCTCAGCAATTTGATGACAGCTAGCATTAATATTACAACTAACCAGTTCTCACAGCCTTATGTCCACAATTCTATTTCCCCAAAAATTAGTCTCAAATTCTTTAGATATCTGCTGCAGTACATTTCCAAATACAATAACCATTCTAATAGTATTTTTGGATTTTAGGATACCCCTCTGATACAATTTAATTTTACAGATATTTTGCTTTATTTTTACATTATTACAAGGATCCCTACTGACTAGAATAACATTTTTCCCTTTTACCCTCAAAGGATAAAAAACGAGGGTAGTTAGAAAGGTTCTCGTAATCATCATCAGATAACAGTGCTGGTGCAATGAGTTTTCCATGCTGTAGTAATTGTTAAAATACATTAAATAAGGCTATTCATATATTACATAAAACTAAGAAATGGTTGGTCTGAAAATTTCAAAACTATTATTATTGGACAATCTATGATTCCATACTAAGATAAATTTAGATTATGTACAATATGCTAATATTCAGTCTTGGAAGCACCTCTTAATATTCCCATGAAAATCTGACATGCTCATTTCATTTAAGTACACCCAATACATCACAGAATTTAATGTACCATATTTGACAGCATATACAGGTAAAACACTTTTTTTCCAAAATTATGGTTCAAAATATCACCCATATCTTATATGCAAAGGTTCAAACTAAGTGAGTTAACATTAAACAATAAATGTTATTTTTCCCCAGATGGTTGGTACCACCTATTTTTACTCCACTACATGAATATATGAATAATATGTATTATTCAAGTAAAGAATGATGTAGTTCGGATTGTCAATAAAAGGTTAATCCCTATCATGTGACATTATTGCTTAGCATGATTCTGCAATTTTGAAAGAAGTGTGAGAGAGATATTGAATGAACTTGGTTGCATTTTATTTCAACTGACTGCAACGAAAGAGTGTGAGCTCTTCTTACTGAATGGATTTATTTAACTTAAAAAAGTTACCCAAATATTAAGTTGGTGGTGTGTCATGCTCTTGTGAGGACTGTTAAAACTTTTATTCTTGCGGTGCCCTACTGAAATGATGTCTTATATGCAGGTGAGTCTTGTATGCCATCAAATACAGTACCTTGTCCCTAATCTGTAAGCAGAAACCTCAAGCCCAAGGTTCAGCAATCCACTTATGAGCACTGTAAAATATCAGCAAAAACTTGTATGAAAAGGGACCCTATCTACAGTCTTGACTGGCAAGAATCAGAATACCTATAATAAAGACTACAGTATGCACAAGAGAACAACTCCCAAGTTTCAACAGACAAACGTGAAGTCTCAAAATAGAAAAAGGATACAGCCACCACCAATCACCAGAGTTTTCTCAGGTGGATACTTCAGACTAAAAATATCATCACTTGTGATTCCATATTCCATTGCACCTGAGATCTGTGGATAATTTGGCCTTCCCCCCACAGCAATAAGGACTTTCTCTGCTGTTATAGTCTTTTCTTTCCCATCTCTTGAAATGCAGCCTATTACATGAGGATCCTTGAAGTAGCCACGAGCATTCAGGTAAGTAATCTTCCTGTCCAAAAGGAAATGAGAATGAAATTAAAGGAGTACTTCAGTAATAGGAGCTTCATTGAGCAACATCCGTAGATTATCCACACTCACGCCTAATGTGTACAATTTAATGAAAATTAAAGTATTTTTAGAGCAATAAATCATGAAGCATGTATTTTCTTCATTAAATCAATAAAACTTGATGAATGCATCATTAAAAATCAAAATTGTACCCTTGAAAGATCTCACTGTATTATTATTGTGTTCACAAACAAGAAAAAATAGAAATGTCAGCTACAGGTTGAGAAACTGAGACTACATCTTTTTTATTATAACTAAAACTTTGATATGAATAATAATTTTTTTTAAGGAAATCAAAACAGCTATATGCTATCAGTTAGCGAGCTATCTAAATTTTTCAGTAAAATAGAATTTCTGCAAAACTTTTCCTGGAAAAAAGAATGATTGTAATTTTTCCACTAGATACAAAAACATCTATTAAAGTTAATAGAACATTATGAAGGAAAAACAATACAAGAGGATGCACATGTTTAAACTTGACCACATGATGACAGATTAAGTAATACATTTAAGTTCACATTCTATGTCCTAAGCTTCTACTTACAATATACTCATCGTTTAAATCATCTTCAATTTTCGAATTTTCTTAGGATACTGTCGACAAATTAATCAAAATCTTAAAGTACAAGGGCCATTCATCTTTCTAGCTCCTCAAAATATTGAAATCTTATAAAATTTAAAATTTTTTGTAGCATTGGCAGTATTTAATGGAGAGACTCTGAACTCTCAGACTTTAGCAAGTATTATAAAAAGGTAAGTCTACAATAAGGAGACAATCAGCAATTGTACTAACACATAACTTGTATCTACTTTGTGGAGGTGAAAACACCCTTTCAAAATAGCATTTCTCATTAAAACTTCAAGTATAGTGGGATGCTTACATTTGACACAATGAAAAATGTTCACATAAATGCATACGAATACATACATACATAGACATTTAATGGGTTGTCACTGACTCTTGAATTAAATGAGACTTATTCCACCAACGGATAGTATACTTGCATAACAGATAACAATAACACAAGTTGATCCATCACTTGTGAATTTCTTTTTTTCTGATTTACATCCCCTTTCCATTTTATAGTAGATAAACAAATTTTTAATGGATTTTATTTTCCTTAAAACAAATGCGACCAACTGCCAAAGTTAAGAGAGAATTTGAACATTGCAATATAATAACACCAAATAACGCCCAAGTGGCACACTATATGATAGATAATTGCATGATTTGGCTTCCTTTTGTTTTTATATGTGAAATCAGATGAAGTTATTGTGTTTTATAAATTCCAAGAGAATACAGGAGATTACATGACAGTAACTTTTACCAAAGCCATCCCCTAACTGTACATTACAATGCAACAATTTCAAGGATGTCTCAGTAGCTTACCTGGCTAAAGCACTTGGCCAGACATTGAGGGATCCACGTTCATAGCCTGGTCAAGGCAAATGATTTTACACTTTGAAATAATTGCATTTTATTGTATTATACTTAAAGAATCATCATTCTATTGATAAATCCTAACCCTGCAACAATGCTGTTACTCCTGGGTTCATCCCTCTGGGAGATCCAGATATGTATGATGCATATATTAATTTGTACATAGTGACCTATCAGTTTCCTAAAGACAAAACATAGTTTCCATGCTGTAGGTGAATTAGTAGTAAGATGCACACATACACACAGATCTAGAATGGGTGGCGCATCTTCTAGAAAATCATCCATCCCTTTATGTACATCCCTGTTTTCCCATTCAGCACATTCAGAGCATTCAATCCATGATATACTCACTTGTCCCTCAACTGCACTCTGGTCACCCAATTAACTGACTTCACATGGTCTTGCACTGCTTCCCTGAGACTTGACCAGTCACATCTTACTTTTTCTGGTACTTGCCAGCCATATGATCTTGCTTCCTAAATCAAAAACAAATTTTAATAATTTTTTTATTTTCAAATCAAAATAGTATTAAAAGCTTAGCAATGAATTCTTTCAACTGAAGTAACACCTAATTGGAATACATAACTCCCAAGAGTGGTACTATACATTTCATAGAAGCTTTTCACTTTTTTCCATCACCACTGTCAGCTGTACCAATATATTGTGTTTATTAAAATTACAATGATGCTCTACATTATAATTGCATTGATTAACATATAAGTCTTCCCACTATTGTACATGAAAGACTTTAGAATTAAAATAATATTGGGTTTATGGACAAAATTCTTCAGTTGGCAGTGATGAGAATAACACTGAAATAAATATGAATTGGCATCTATGGAGGAGCAGAAAAAGAAGCAAACTACAATGGCTCATTCATAGATTCAGAGCGTGCAGCAAAATCAAACAAGGTGGTACAGCAACAGCACTGGTATGGTTGATACACTACTAGAATAAATATCAACTGACCAATTTTCATTAATTCACTGTTAAATTTGTTCACTTTAATCTTCACCTTCTCAATAAAGAAACTAAGTAGACTATTTCCAGGAAAACAGAAAAATTGAACTCTTACAAGGTTTTCTATGACTGAATTATCACAGTGTGTTATACTAATTCCACACAAATATGATAATCACTACTTACTAATATTCCTGCAAGATCTGAAGCATCTTTTTCGAAGCTCCAAGTCAATTTAAGAGGTAGGCAAATCACAAGTGCTACATCATTTCTTACCAAAGCAGCTAACACGGACTTGTTAGTTGACACATAATACAATTGGAATGGCATTGACACAAATATGAGAAATTTTTATCCTTGACATATAAAACTGGTATCATGTAATTAATTACAGTGACTGATTATTATAATTGGAATTTAGTTTCCACATCCGCAGCACGAAAACCGGGATATTTCACACAAAAGTTTGAAGCAGCTCGCTAAAATGAAAATCAAAAAGCTAGAGTAGACGCGCATTCCAAAATGTTGATGTGTTCCTAGAAAATTGGTTTCTGGCAGACGAGCTAGAAGTCTCATATGTTAACCTCAAAATACCGTAAGTACCTTATGTACACAAAATACCGTATAGCTTATATATGTATTTGGGTCACACATAAATATAGAGCTCTATCAAACTCACTTTTACGGCTTCTCCTAGAAGTGAAGCTTGGTGCATTAACTTCTTGGGTATGCATCCCACATTCACACACGTTCCGCCGATACCCCAAACTGTTCCTATAGGCGTCGGAGTCACAAAATCCAAAACAGCAACTTTCGCTCCAAGTTGTGCAGACTCCTTCGCGCAGGCCAATCCACCAGACCCTCCACCAATAACAACCAGATCATATTCATACTGGCTGGTTCCTGTCGAAGTAATAATATCCATAAAATTTCTTCGGTCGATAATGACTTTAAGAAGCGCTACACTCATGCAAACGAACTGGGATAAGCTTTTGACCGAACAGTATTAAATTATATGCATTAAACAGTGTACTGCATTCTACCGTATATCAAACCGTTGTTAAAAAATAAAAAGAATGGACTTTCGCTAATAATTAAGGCTAATTGCATCATACACGGGTCAGCAACAGCACTCCGCTTATCTAACATGAACATCGTTAATGTTAACCAGTGTTGCGTGTTAAATAATGAAAAGTTCTGTCTGAAGTGTCGTAAGTTTAATCACCTAATCCAGAATGCTTCGCACACACGAGATTCCAAGAAAGTCCAACTCTTGACAGTGAAGAAGTCAAAATTTTGGGAAATAAACATATGGCACTTGCCCGACTGCTAGATCCAATCACATTCATTCTCGACTGCAAATGACGATTGAACTACGTACCATATGGTACTACGTACTTAAATAGGAAAGCAGTTTGGTGAAAGTGTTGTGTAATGGAGAAAGCGAAGCTATATGCCCTTTGATGATTCATTTAAAAATGATGTCCCATCTTCTTTGCATTTCTGACAAAGAATTTGTAAAGCATAATTCTACTCATTCCAACGGTTCACTTTAGCGCAGGAATAATAAAAAGCGGGCCAAGCAAACGTTTTTGTTTTGCATTTCCAAAAGGAACAGCAGCTCCACTTCTGGTGAAACATGTAAGCTTCAAGGTTCATGAAAGTCCAAAACATTCAAAACTACTAAGTATGAAGTCGATCCTCGTAACCGGTTGCAACCGTGGAATTGGACTTGAATTTATTAGACAATTAATCGCATTAAATAAGCCTCCTCAGCATGTGCTGGCTACTGTTCGTCAGCTTGAAAAAGCTAAGGTTTTTGCACCACACAGCTTATCCGAATCCACGTTCACTGCTTCCCGCAAGTCATTCAATTAATACTGGTTTATAACATGCAAACAATGTACATTTTTTCCTCAGGAGCTTCAGGAACTGGCTCGTAGTAACAAAAGTATTCGCATCCTAAAAATTGGTAAGTGAAATTATTTGAGTTCCTTAACGCCTTCACGAATAGATGTTTGTACAGTCTAAAATTCGATTACAGACTTGAAAGACCTGGAGAGTTACAAAGGATTTGCGAAGGAAGTAGAGGGTATTGTCGGAGCTGATGGCCTAAATGTTTTAGTGAATAATGCAGGAATATCGTCCAAATTTTCTAGGTTACAATATGTAAAGGCAGAACAACTCGAAGAGCATTTCCTGGTGAACACAATTGCACCTGCTATGTTGACAAAGGTCAGTGAAATTGGATACTTAATGTAAAATTGTGGAAAGATAGGATGGCATTGTATGAAATTTTGCAGGCTCTATTACCACTGATTAAGGTGGCTGCAGCACGTAGCACCTCAACCCCTGGAGTATCTAAAGGAGTAATTGTCAATATGAGTTCCATATTGGGGTCAATCTCATCCAATACAACTGGAGGACTTTATCCATATCGAGCAAGCAAGGTAGGCATTGTTTTTTGTTATTTTCATTGAAGCATGCTTTAATGTCTGTAATATTAAATGTCATTTCAATATTCTCTTTCAGTCTGCTCTGAATGCATTTACTCGCTCACTTAGCGTGGAAGTGAAAGATGATGGAATCATCGCCCTCTCTCTTCACCCGGGATGGGTAAAAACAGACATGGGTGGTCCCAAGGCACCTCTTAGTCCTGAGGAAAGTGTTTCAAAAATACTGAAAACTTTGACTTCACTTGAAGAAAAGCACAATGGCCAATTTATTCAGAATGATGGACAAGAGATACCTTGGTGACTAACTTTGAGACTGTTAATTAAAAAATTGGCTGGTGTAAATGATAAAAACACAAGTTTATGAATTTCGTTTGGCTAAGTTGTAATGATATTGTGTACATTTTCCCTGCCAACTTTGATGTTTACATGAAGAGCAACCATTTGTTTTACAAAACAAAAATGCTGATTGAATGGAAGTTTGGGAATGATACAGAGATTGATATTCCAATCAGTGGCATAGGGTTATAATTGACTAGCATTAGTAATTAATGCATATATATTATTATTATTAGGTAATCTACCAGTTAAGGTAGGCTTTTGGATGGACGCAACTATCAAATAAATATTTTGTAACTCCAAACAAAACCTAATCCAGCAACCTACTCTACATCAGGTCCCTCTTCATCTCCGTGTACTTCTTTCCTCCCTTCATCCCCTACCCTGTTCCTGCCCTTTCCTCGTTTGCCTAACATTCTCCCCTCTATTACCCTCTTCAACATTCCACTACCGCTCAATACGCATTTATCCATATTTCCTGCCCCCATTGGATATCTCTCAACAAACCCCTCTCCTCACTCACCATCCCTAGTACTTCATTTGTTTTCCTTTCGGTCCATTTCACTTTCTCCATTCTTCTCCACACCCACATTTCAAAAGCCTTCAATCTATGTCTATCCTCCTGCCTCAGCGACCACATTTCCACGCCATACATAGCGAAGCATATATATTTATATGCTCAATTAAAACGCTTAGTAGCAAAGTTTTCATAGTGCTCTTTAGCAGAATGTATTTGTCATTACTTCATGGCATGGTCTTCACTTTCTAGGCGGTTTCTATTAAATGGGAAATGGCTGTAGTGCATTAGGAATATAGGGCCTGGGTGTTATTATTTCTTCAACACTGGCTTAACTACAATGTGTTAAATTGACTCTTCTTGCTAGTATAAAAATCTCCCACATACAAAAAGGCCCAGTGACCAATACAACAAAGAGGTTTGTTTCAACTTATATTGCAATATTTCCCCTAGTTGGGCATTATGCACAGGATTCGTGCTTCATAAATGAAATTTCTCAAAAACCTCAAATTCTTAATATAGGCATTTGAATGGTTTATGGCTCATAATGGTTTATATTCCCTTGTCACTATTTCTGCTGTCTTTATTTTAGTCATGTGTCTAGCATGTCCTTGTTGATTAATTTAAGACTTATAATAATGATTTTAAATTGTGTTTAACACTTCACCTCTTTCTAAACTCCTTATTAGCCTCTCAAAATGAATTGAGAGGTAGCACTTTTATTGCATACAAATTTTTATTAGTGATGACTGGTTTTGATGTCCAGGCATCATCCTCAAGTAGAAATAATGTTGATGCAGAAACCTGATTTATTGTTAATAAAAAAAAATTATTTTATTTGTTTCTTTAATGGAATCAGGATTTAATTTGTGGAGATGTTCCATATAATACAGGTAGAAAAAAACACCATAAGATATTTTGCCACACTTTTTATTGCAGTTTTGACCGTTAATTGTAATAAAGGTGTGCAAATATTGAAATTAGGTATGGCACACTTATGACATAAAGGGGAGATGGTCATTCCTATCCCCTCCCCCCTTACTTTCCTTCTCCTCTCCTGCCAATGAGTGATGTATTCTTATGTGAAAACTTACAAATATTTTTGTATATAGGTGATGGCAGACAATGGCTAAAACCTATTGGTGCTGTGATAAAATGTTTTGTTTGTATAAAATTGTGTACAATAATGAATTTTTTCTTTTGATCAATTGTGAATAGATTATCATGATGACACATTATTATTTCTTCATTAGTGCTTTCCAGATTATGGTTTGAACCCTTTAATTTCTTACTCTGGGGAAACAACTATCATTGCAATGAGCCTTCTTTAATTCTACCCCACCTGGTCTTGGTATGATATCCTGTATATCCAATTAGGTTTCCTTGTCTGCCATAAGCTTCTCCATGTTGCCACTCTTTAAAAGACCTCGTTTTTATTATTCTGATTATCCATTTTATTTTCATCATGCATCCATTGCCTTTATCTTTTTTTTTCTCTGCTGCTCCTATTCCTATTTATCACATCTGCAGAAAAAGAGACACTATAAATAATTTTTAATGAATTACTTCCTTATGCCCATGTTAGTACTGTTTGCCATCAGTTTTTTTATTCTGAAAGAAAGACTTCTTCATTATTCCCATTCTGCTTACTATATTCCTCCTGCTTCTGCTAGTGGTCTTGCTTCCTAAATAGTTACACTCTTCCAATTGTTCCAGCATGTCTCCCCCTAAGACCATTTATCTTGCATGACTATATTCAGTATGCTGGTATTTTTGTAGTGAACTCCTTACAGACATGTAATAATAAATGCCAAAGCCACAAGATCAGTATGGTAAATATCTCCTGGTGCTAGAGGTAATGACTAAATATGGATGTAGTTACATGGCATCTACTTCTACCATTTACTGGATGAGGGTTTTTCCTGAGAATGTATGTATCAACTAATATTTTTTCCTGAAAAAAATTTATATATTTTTTGTATATTGTTACTCCATGAGAAATTAATAAAAATGTTAAGCAATTTTCAATAATACAATCTGTATTATTTTAGCGTAAGTTGAAATTCATCAGAGAATTTTAGACTGTTTTATTGCATATAGTATCAATTGGTGTGAAATTCAAATTTAACCTACTTTTATGAAATCCTCTCATTGCCAATTTTGTATGTTCTCCAATACATTCACAGTCAATTTTTATTGCTTCTGAAGTTTTTACCTCTGAATTTCATTGGGCATACAAGAGTAAAATACCCTCAACTAAAGTCATTGCATATCGTGAAGAAAATTTAGAAATCTCTATGCTGAAGGAGAGTAGCCAAACAAGCTGGCAGTTGACAATACTTATTTGTCACATATTCAAAAATGGTATTATCCTGAAAAAGTGATATACCAATACACTAAAATGGCAATATGAAATATGGCACATTGCTTCATGTCAAGGAGTTTCCAAAATTTAAATGAACCATGCTATAAGAGGTACTGACTAATTTTAGCTTCCAATCTATGTCTAATATACTCAGCAATGCTTGCAACCCCCTGACTGACAGACAAACTAGAGCTTGGTCATCAGCAAACCTAACTGATTTTACAAATTCCCCGCCAACTTTCATTCCTATCTCCAGTTCCTCCCATGCCTCTTTAATAATTTCCTCCACATATATGTTGAACAGCACTAGTGGTAATGGACAACCCTGCCTTACTCTTGTAAGAAACAATTGATATTTGCTTTTACCAAATTCCACCACCCATAATCACTTGACACGTGGAAGGGAGAATGTGCTCTTGAAAAATCAACCACTCACTATATCAAAGAAAGGCCCGCAACATGCAGCTACAGTTATTTATAATAAACTGTCAATGAACATAAAAAATAAGTCCACTGTGAATGCCTTTAAAATTGAAGTTATTACTCCTAAGTGTTGCTACAGTATTGACGAATTCTTAGTTAATAAATTGTAATTAGAATAAATAAAACTGTTTCTGGCATAACTTGGTGGAAAATCTTCATATTGACGTTTTTATAAATCAAACCACTTTGCTTTCCTACATAAACTTTGTAATTAGAATGTTTGTGTGTTATCTTGTGTTCTGTGTAGAAATGTTTTTGTGTATTATAACTATTTTATTTCTTTTCATTACCCTGCTGACCATGTTCTGTGTCATGTACTTGACCAACAGAATAATAAAGTTATCATTATTATTATTTCTCCTCTCTCTAAACCTGTCCCCACACGCACTTTAGCAGTCTGAGTACAGGTTGCGGATTAGTCTCATCTTTCCAATCTATTCCTATTTTTAGTAATATACTCATTAGTTTTCCCCAAATCACTCAATCAAAAGCCTTTTTAAATTTCACAAAACAGGCAAATACTTCCTGACTGTAGTCTCTATTCCTCTCAATTAGTGATTTCATTACTGTAATGGCATCACATGTGCCTCTCCCATATCTAAAACCGAACTGATCATTCCTAACTAATCATTTGCCCTTCTTTCCATCCTTTTGTTGATAATCCTGAGCCCACTCTTCCTTCCACATTTTCCTAAACCCTTAGTAGTTCCGCAGGAATGTTGTCTACCCCCTATTTGATTTCATCTCTCTAAATGCCCCAATATCTATATCGTCACAGTGAGAACCACTCTTCCTGCCAGATTTTCCTCAACACTTCATTAGTTCTGCAGAAATGTTGTCTACCCCTACCGTCGCATTCCAATCCCCCATCACCATTAAACCTGCAGGAACACATGCAATTATGTCCTCCAACTGATGGGATACCCTATTGACTTCTCCCTCCTTACGATTGTTTGGTGGCATGTATACTTGAGCAATGACCAAATTTGTTGGTTCTGCTTTTACCCCAACTAGTAATATTGTCCATTACTTGCTCTATGTTGACCACACTTCTTCCTACCTTTTTACTCATTATTATGGCAACCCCTCGCTGGCTCTCGTCCCCCCCACTTTATGTTAATCTATAACTATCACTCCAGTAATCCCCACTATTCTTCTACCTCATCTTGCATAGGCGTAAAATATCTGTATTTCATCTGGCTCCTAACCTTTGACCTATCTGGCATGGGTGACCTTACCAGGAGCATTTAAATTAACATTGCTCCCAACAGCACAGTTCTAGGTGTCATCGGTCCACTACGTCAAGGTTGCAGTCCATGGGAAGGCTTGGCATATCGGAAAATTGATAACAAAAATTTTTAAAATATGTTATTGCATAATGATTGATTTTCAGAGTACTTCTCTGAATACAAGGTATGAAGCACTTTGATATTAGATGTCATGTACACATTTTCGCTTACTACTTACCCATAAATCAGATAATGAAAGTTACCTACAGCTGTAATAACATTGACCTATTTTTTATACAAGTTGGCTTAAAAAAAATATTTTTTTAAAACTCCTGAAACTTTTTATAATGCCTAATCTTGCATTAATTCATTGCTGTATGTTTACCTGCATATACCAAAATGTAGTTCCAAATGCCCAATGGATAAACTTCGTTTTCTGATGTCACAAGGTCAGTTAATGTCACTAGCATTTGGTTTCATCATCTATGGACATATGTTTTGTCTTTCTCTTTGTAAAAAGGATTATTCCTGTTAATGATAACAAATAAATACGCTGAAAATTCACATTTCAGAGTTTTCTTAAAGACATAGGGTATCTGCATCAGTGAAATCCGGATTCCCATTGGGATACACTTAAAAAAATCCCAAGGGCTATTCGATTGGACCAAAAAAATTAAATCAGCACTTACAGATGATGTGGCTTCAAGAAAAATGCAGACCATGAATAAACAAATCAAACTGAAACAGGCTCGTTGGAGGCACTCAAGAGAGAAAAATGCTCAATCAATAAAACTGTCCTCAAAAAGTGTATATAGAGAATTCCCTCTTCTGATGCTTATCTGCCTTTATCACAGGCAGATAAGTATCAAGATTACAATTGGCATGTTTGCATTTTGTAAGTCACCAATATGAAATTTCTTGGGCCTATTTCTTTAAGCTATAAGGAAGGTAGTAACTTTGTAATTGCAAACACGCCTTACTTGGAACACGACCTAGGTTTCGACGTTGGGAGGACATAGTTACTTCCTTCTGTTAAGTATGTTGTGTAAACTCTGAAAAGTTATGGCCAAGCTAAAAGTCTGAAATTCACAAATATGGAGATACTTTTGATAATAAATGGCAAAGCAATGTTTACTTTTTCCACATTAAATGTGCAAATTTTAAAGTTATTAAGAACAGTAAAGACTTTTTACAGGATTCTTGTACTGAGAAACATGCTACCCTGGGAAATTGCAAAACCACAGACTAATTGTACACATTCAGTTAAATCATAGAATACATTTTCAGAATTCATCAATTAGTTGTGGGTCCCTGAAAGCTATTACTACACTGTTTTGAACTTTGAAACCACTACTTTACACAAATTCCTCTTACTTGAAGTTATTTCAAATTTTTATTGAAGAATTAAAATGAATACATGATTTCATTCTTGTTTTCAATATTTGACTTTATTCCTTTACCTCCAAATTCTAAGCAATAAATTGTACAAAATACTGTTTGAGATATCTTCTTAAGCTCAACCATTACCCTTTATGAATGACACCAGTTTTCTAATCACTACACAATCCACAAAAACAAGTAGCAAATGTGGGTAACTTATGTAATATTGGGCTTGTATGTGCAGTATACCATACAGGAATGGTGTGGAAACTGTGGCTAATAGGTGACCACGTACAAGTACATATTTTTCCCTCGCCTCAACCTTTTTTAAGTGCCCATGTCAGATTTTGTGATTTTCAAGCAATATAATGCCTGCACACACAAGTAGATAGGGACACACATGTGAGCACTTATACGAGTGTTCTCTTTTTTGCTTTGTTTTACTTTTCCATTACCTCTCTTCTACATTTCCCTACAAAATATGGTAACTGTATTCATACACCCACATGCATTCACATACCCTAACAAGTGAGCTTGACATAATGTGGGAATTCAAAGGGTGTGTTTCTCTACGTTACATTTTGCCCATTAATACACTGCACTTGCTTCATGTTAAGAATTAGATACTTCAATGCATATTGCTATAGGCCTTGAAGGTAGTAAAATTAACAATAAATTCCATTAAGACAGAAGTTGGTTTAGCTAATGTGGTGACATCATTTGGTAGTATATTGTGCACCATGCATGGTGGCCACTCAATTTATGGATTCCCATTCACAGCATTTTCCTGATTTTTCCTTCAAATAAGTTGCCCTTTATCCCCATTTGTTTCCTGAATGTGTGGAATCCAATTATGTGTTTCATTGTGGATAATATCGCATTGCTTCATACAGGTCCTGTACGTCACTGGTGCAACTGAAGTCAGTCAGATCACAGCTTCAGTTTTTGCCAGGGTCTGTACACATATTGTCCTATGGTCAACACAAACTGACCTCACAACTTTAATGAAAATAATTCTCAAAATGAATTTCCATTCAATAGAATATTCCAGAAATTTTTTAATTAGGACCTTTTTGCTAAATTGTTGACAAAATCGAATTATTCCGGACTGAGTGACCATCCTGCAAAAAGAAAAATGGGGAGCATCTTGAAATACTGTTGATGGCACAATGAGGTATTCCTGAATTACAACAATACTAGATAAATCTTCAGGTGGTTGCTTAATTAAATTTGTCCAAAATTAAATGAATAACACACAGATACCTTCAAATAATTTCTCTTTAGGGTAAGCAGTCAAAAAGGCAGGAATTTACATTATGATGCAATAGATTATATTTTTAAAAATTAATATCATATTCATTGCTTTGTTTGGGGTTCTCGGCAAGATACTGATATCACTGCTCACATTTACCACCTGCATCAAATCCATTCTATTTTTTGTAAGACCATCTAAAATGCATAATCATGAAACATTTGACAGTAGTACATCAATGTAGGTAATAGGAGAAATAAAATGCACCTTTTAAAAATCAACGATTCTATGGGTAACATTTGTTGGCACTCCTTCAGGGAGGAGCATAACTCTCCTTGAGATGTGACCAGTCCATCAACCTTTGTTTTCCCACCTCTAATGCCATATGTACGATTAGGAAAAACAAATTGCAAGGGTCATGTGAGCACTTAACATATTACGAAGGGTAGAGTTTAAAGTAGCATGTACAAAATTTGGTGGTCACATAAATGTAGTTCGTTGGTTAGAACATTCCAAGGAAATGCCATACACTAGAGTCAAGTTCTCAAGAATCCCTAAATTTTCCCAGTTTTAGTTCAATGTACCCTTATGATATGTTAAAAAGATCATTTTATGTACATGGATATAAAAAGCAAAGAATTTATTTGAAATCTCTTGTATACCACGCATTCTACACACCACTATACAATTCACATCAAATATTAACTCAAGGATATTATTATAATTAAAAATTACAATAGTAAGAAAGGAATTTATAGACATATATAAAATCCTTTCATTACAGAGATAAATTTTGTTTTAAAGTGAAAAACTATATTTCCACATTTATATAATTCTCAAGTTTATTTTAAAATATTTAAATATGGTTTTTCTTTCAAATCAGTTCACAAACTGGGGAATTATGATCAAGTTCTCAATCCAACAAACTATATTTCATTTTCAACTGCATTATTTATTGAACATCGAGTAACTCACCAAAGTGAACATTTCTTAAAATAAATACTACACAGTTAACCTTTACACATCTCACAAGTTGAAATTAATTTTTATCATAATTTCTTTGATGGTGGAAGGTTTCCCACTCCATTTATCAAGTTAAAATCTCATATTGATTGTAATTCAATCACTTAATAGATCTCTGACAACACATTAAACACAAATGCTCAAAGGCTGAGCTAGTTATATGCAGAATTCAACTTCTGCATCACTTAAAAGATCAAGAACCACTTATAAAGTAGCACTCAGTCACAGTGTGACTTAAATATTTCCCCCTGAGGGTTGTGCTTCAAATTTATGTACATTGATATCAAACAAAAATGTGACATCAGTATTCAGTCATTTGCTTTGAGACGTTTGGCAGCTGGCTCACTTCCTTGAGAATTGGAATCTTCAGAGAAGGCAAGCTGAGCTGAGAAATCAGTAGGTCCTTGAGAATCACTGACCATGGAGAAGCCTGGAAAAATTGTGCAGTAATTTCAAAATTAATAAGATACAACCCTGGTTACCTGCCCTGAAAAATCCTTAATTCCATTAAATTAATTCTAAAAAGCTTATTTTTACTTTAATACAAATGTGGAATAAAACACCACTTTTGATTTACATGCAAATACATGTGATTGAGGTAACACATACTACACCATTACAATGATTTTCCAGGAAATATTTTACATAAAAATACCTCCTCTTATCTCCTCTATTTAATCACCTCTCTCATACCACCACAAAGTAGGATTCAAATATGCCACCTCTGTCTTGTGCCCACCACGGTAGTGTGTTCTTCAAAACATGCGTAATCTGGCTGCTCTTTATTTCTGTATTCTTTTTAGGTAAACTACCGATTAAGGTAGTTTTTGGATGGACACAACCACCAATGAAATATTTTTTCTCCTAAGAAAACAAAACCAAACATCCTGCTCTACAACAGGCCCCTCTGCATCTCCGTATACTTCCTCCCTTCATCCCATCCAATATCCCTATCCTGTTCCTCCCCTTTCCTTGTTCTAACTAACATTCTCCCTTCTATTACACAGTTCAGCATCCCAATGCCGATCAATACAGCCTTCATTCATTTTTCCTGCCTCCTAATGATTTCTCCCAACAAACCCCTTTCCTCACCCACCATACCTAGTACTTCCTCTTTTATTTTCTTTTCAGTCCAATTTCTCCATCCCAACGCCCACATTTCAAAAGCTCCCAATCTACACATTATCCTACTTCAATGGATCACGTTTCCAGACCATACATAACTTCGCTCCATATCAAAGTTTTGATGAGCCTTTTATTAACATCCTCATTCAACGTCCCTGTCATCAATTCCCTTCTTGTGAAAGCCTCTGCTCAGAGCAATTCTTCTCCTTATATCCATACTTTGGTCCAAAAAACTTCCAACATACATAAACTGTTCCACCTACTATAGTTTTTGCCCTCCTAGTTTAATGCTAAGCTTAGCCTTTCTCTTCCTGGAGAACCGTCTAACCTTTGTTTCATATACACTTATTTCATCCCTTATCTAACGCACTGAATTTCCAATTCACTCAGCAAACTTTTTCATTCATTCACTGACAAACTAGAGCTTGATCATCAGCAAACCTGATTTTACAAATTTCCCTTATTTGCCTTTCTCTCCATCCTTTTGTTGATGATCCTCAGCCCACTCTTCCTCCCACATTTTCCTAAACCTTTTTGTAGTTCTTAAGGAATGTTGTGTACCCCTACGGCCTAATTTGATTTCATCTCCCTTAATGCCCTTTCTTACTCATTGTCGAATATGCTGGGACCTAAGCTATCTTCCCCTACGTCATGTTCCTTTTCTGTGTATAACCTTGTTGGCATAAGTTCTTTACCATACAGTTCTTCTATATATTCCTTCCATCTCTCTTGGATCTTTTCTGTTTCAACTATTATTTTAACCAATTGATCTCTAACTGTTAACACATATCTTTCCATCTGACTACCCTATAGTATTTTAACCTTCTTGTACAGCACACCAATTTCTATCTTCCTCTGCAAACTTTCCATACCCTCATGCTGAGTCTTCTGTTACACTTATTTTGCTCTATTTCTTACCTGTCTCAATTTATTATTAAACTCTTAGTACTTCCTTCTGCCTAACTCTGTGGTTACATTCTTACATTCCCTTCTCTTTTCCATCTTTCTAATCATCTCATCCGTGATCCATGTTTTCCTTGTCCTTTTCCTATTAGCAGTTCTTATAGTTTTTGCAGCTTTCAATATTCCTTTTTGATATACCCTTATTTTTCCTTGATTGAAACCAGTTCTTTTCCCTCACTCATGGGTTAGGTGGTAGAAGAAACTCCAAGGTCTCAATCTTGCCCCTAAATAAGACGACTATCTATCACCCATGATTTCCTCTACTATCTTCTGATACTCCTTATCAATCCATTTAAGGCTTCTACATTCCATTTCCTAACCCACCTACCCTGCCTTATCTTTTTGAATCGGACATTACACTTTATGAATATTAAAATATGATCATAGTCTGCATCCATAACTGGGAAGCAATGCGAATTGATCCAACTGTCCCTGAATCTGTGCCTAACCATAATATAATCTAACTGATACCTTTCTGAGTCACCTGGCATTTTCCATGTATACCTATGCCTTTTGTGGTGTCTAAACCATGTGTTGGAGATGAATAACCACTGTCTACAGTAGAATTCAATTGCTTTCTCCTGGCGGCCATTCTTTGTACCTAAACCTTAAGACCCCACCTCATCACCATCTCTCCTTTGCCTACCACCACATTCCAATCCCCCATCCTTATCAAATGTTTCCCTGCAGGAACACATGCGATTATGTCCTCCAACTGATTGTACACACTATCGATTCCTCCGTATGATTGCTTGGTGGCATGTATACCTGAACAATGATCAAGTTCATCATTTCCACCTTCACCTTGACTAGTAATATTGTCTGTTTCTGGCTCTATGTTGACTATGCTTCTTTCTACCTTTTTATTCTATATTATGGCAACTCGTCACTGGCTCTCATCCCCTCTGCTGTATATTGCTCTATAACTATCACTCCAATAATCCCCACTATCCTTCTTTCTCACCTTGCAGAGACCTAAAATATCTATAGTTCCTCTTTCCATCTCTAGCTTTTTTCCCGGTTCTCAACACTGTCCTAACAAGTTTTTAACATGACAGCATCACTCAATGGCTGCCCCACTGGGGTCAGCCACCTCACTGAAGAACAAACACTGAGTGGACTATTTTACGTCTGGCTCCAAACATTCCATATATCTGGCATTTGTGACCCTACCAGGAGAAATTATCATTGGTCCTGCCAGCACAGTTCCAAAGGTAATAGGAATGCACATGGCCCCCCACCACCTCAAGGTTGTAGTCCATGGGAGGAGATTTGTGTTTAATCATACTATATTTAAGTGATCTCCTCCATCTTCCTAAAATGTGTATATATATCACAGGGCTATCTATGCATGGATCAGGTTTGAATATTTAACCATCTCCTCCAGCATAACTCTTTAATTATTTTTTATTAAAAGCCATCCCTTATATCATATCACCAAATCCACTTCCTTCACCACCAATAAATCTCCATTCTTACCCATTGGTATTATTCTATTTTTTAAGAAAACCGTTATTTTGTGAGACAGACCACAAACACTATATACTCCGCTGCAACTACCTGCCAGAAGCTACATTTTTTTAATTCATTCTCCTCCTTGGGTTGGATTGGACGTATTACAATGAGTTATATTAAGTTAGCCTGCTACCTTCGAGGCTAATTTACACCTTATGCATGTGAAATATTAAATGAATACATACAAATAAATATACATATTAAATGAATTATTCAAACAGCCAATTACGATGCATTGCCTCGTATTCCGATATTTCCTTGATTCCGGAAGAACCGAAAATTCATTGAGAAAATTGAGTATTGTACTTACAAGTGTTGGAATCTTCCGCTAATCCAAAATTAGAATTTGAAGAATCCATTGTAGACTTTCTCGCAGGTGTGTTTTCCTTATTCGATACATCCTTCCCCTTCTTCTTTTGCTCACTACTCGACACAGGGACCCACTTGTATATTTTCATGGTAGTCTCTCCGATGGTCACCCATTTTTTCTCCCTGAAAAGTGTGCTAATTATCAGTTCCACTTAAAGAAATTACTCTTAAGTGTAGTTCGGATTTTATTAAATCGAAATGTGTTTGACAAGTATTTTTTTAACTTTGACAATAACCAAGAAAAAAGAAATGACGTATAATGAAAATCATATAATTATTCATTATGTTAGACTCGGGCTAAGCGCCACATCCCTCCCGCATTTGCCAAACTGTAACAGAAAGAGGTTCGAAAAGAGGGAGGAGGAATCAAACTACATTAAGAACACTGTACATTCCATAATTATACTGCACCTGAAAGTATTCGAAAACCGGAGCCCATATGGGCCATGACACCTAGAGCTAATAATGGCTACGATGAAGTTGAGTCTTACCAGTGTCTCACTTTGTCAACCACCTGCATTACACGCTTGATGTCATCTTTGGCTCTACTCCTTGTTTCGGCACGAACTGATCTAGACATCATATCACTTAATTATAGGCACCACAGCTTCGAAAGCTGTGGTGCTCGATTCACGTATACAAAATGCCAAAACAACTATTGACGAAACCGATGAATGGCGATGAAAGCATCAAGTTACTTTTTTCCTGTAGGTGGCGTGCTCTTACGATCTTTCTGTTAATCATGAACTCAAAGCGAAAAATTTGACTTGGGGCAGCTCGACTGCGCTTATAAATATATAATTTGTTCATACTGAAGAGATACAGATGCATCAGATTGTGTAAAATATGGTAACCTTTCTTTTATTGTCTTTAAGGCTTTTACCGTGATTCACGTAGAGTTAAAACAAAGTTTGTAGACGTCCTTTTTACAAAGCATTAATTATGACTGCGTATACGTTATGTTCCAATTTCATCAAACTTTTTACACCGAATATCCATAGTATGCATTTCTGTCTAGCCTCTGTGTTGAGTTTATTTATTTCACTTTATCAAATATTATTTTTCTTAATGCGTATCCATTAAAATAGGCACACCAGGGTATATAAATATAAACAATTCAATCGACTCAAACTGTTAATTTAAATTTATAGTTCATCTTTTTATACTTGTCGACATAAGTATAAAATGGATTGTTGGTGGCACTTAAGTAAATATTGTCACACTTAGTGCGGTGTTTTGTTTGAACAATTCACAATAAAAGTTATCGTCTGCGGGTCACCATATGAGTAATTGATCAAATTCGGTATCGAGGATCTTCGCATTGAAAGATTATTTTTTTCAAGTAAAGTATCCCCTTGGCTTAGATAATTTAATAGACATTGAACTTCAAACGCTTCCATAGATATATATATTAAATGATATTTAAGTCATTGCAATGTATGAAAATTCGAAACGACGGAATTCGAAAATGTTACCATTATTCCAATTTAGCTGCAGCAAACTAAGGTGTTCGGCGAAAAAATATTTTCTTCGTCAACCTTTTTAAAACGAACTTATCATTTTCATTATAAATTGAAAATTAATGAATATAAAGAAATAAAAATGCCTTTGCTTATAGCCAATAGTTATGTGGAAGAAAACTTTCGCCTGTAAATAACTATGCGTTAAATACCAAGGAAGAACAATGACGAGCGAGACTATAACAAATTCCTCTGCTGAAGACTCCAGTGAAGAAATATCATCTCTTATTGAAAATAATGTGACTTCTGCCTTGCCATTGGTAGGACTAATTATTTTCAGTTTGACACCTTAAGCTCAAAGACTTGTGAAACTTATGTTTTCTCATCATAATTACAGTGTGTGAACCGTGCGATTGGACGAAGTAAAGGAACACGAATAGTTAACCTCACAACAAACTTCAGGAAAGCAATTGCATATTCCTGCTCTCATATAGTCACAATCTTTTACTATGAAACTCAAGAGCATAAATTTTTATATGGCCATGTAAGGGATAAAAATTACTTGTTGAGTTGGTCTTTAGTTAATACAGGATATAATTATTTTTAAGGATTGTCAATCTTTCAGAAAAATTTGATTACTTCCTTATCATCAGATGGAAATGAAGAATTTTTAGTATCATCCGATACTGGTTATGATAACTCAATAATTATATGGAAAACAGAAAATTTGTAAGAGAGTAGATTCTTTCATTTTCATTGCAGATAACTAATTAATAATGTTCCGATAATCAGATGTGTTTTTCAGATGCCCAGTTCACACAATTCAACCATCATCGAGGACATACTTAACAAAAATAAGCCCAGATGGAGAATATATCATTTCGCTCTCAACTAGGGACAATTATATAGTTTGTTCTCTCTGGATTTTATGCAATGAAGGAAAAGATCCTGATGGCAAGTTATAATGAGCAATTTGTATATCCTCCTTTAACACTCACCCTTTGCCACTAAAAATGTCAATATATCAATTTTATGTCACCACGATCAATGTTCACTGACTTAGTAGTTCCAATTTTTTATGTTAATTAAAAAATGTTGGGCACTAATGTGAATATATTTGGATCTTCCTATGACTAAAAGTAGGTAACTATGAACATTTTATGTCCAAGAAATACAAGCTACCATTGCTAATGCTAACCCTTGTTCCTAGGAAAAAACTCAGAAAAAAGGAAAGAACTGCATTTGAGCAGAATAATGTTTATTAGGGCTATTTCCCTTGTTTCCAGAATGAAAAATATATATTAATACATAGGTACTACACAAATATCATACATAAGTATAAATTAGCTGTTGCTTTTTTTCCCATGTACATGGTATGTGTATTTACAACACATTCATGCATAAGAACACATAAATGATTGTCAGGTGTCAAATCAAATTTAAATGTTAAAATGCTAACATTTTGTTCCCATACAGATTCGAACACCCTCTTCCTTCTTCTACCCTTCCACCCAAAGCAGTGGATCTTGTTTCTAGAAAGTTTTTTCAAAACTTGAATCTATATTTTTATATACCATACTTTTGATATGATGGCAAAGTGCTAGGCAAGAATTAATAGCATATGGCTAGACCCAAAAACTTTCATTCTTGCTGTTAAACACTCAGATTATTCCCATGTTCTGAATTGATGACTTCTTATGCAGTCACATAATTTATAATAATTTTTTAACTTTCTCCTGCCAGCTGCCTTTCTTTAGGGTTTTCATTTCATTAACAGAAAGCCAAACTTAGTCTGAAAATGAGAAGGTTTCATTTTTTGCTGATTTTATACCAAAGTAATAGAACTTAGAATGAAGGCTTCTCTGGAATGATGGTGATGAGGAGGATCTCTCAATTTTTCTTCCTTGTTGGTCCATCTGGAGTGATGGCATTTTTACAGTCATTCCGGCTGACTCCTTTAGGTCCATAGTACTTTCACTAAGTGATTCATCCTCAGGTGGAGGTTTTTCCTCTCATTGGGCTTTTCTTCTGCCCTGTTATTGTATTATGTATCTTGTATCCGTTGTATGTATATATTTATAGAGGGGTCACGGTAGTCCAGGGGCAGAGCGTTGGACTACTGGCCGGAGGGACTGGTATGTGTGTGTGTACATATATATATTATTAATGAGTTCACTTTCCTACCCTTGTGAGCTCTGTTTCAGCTTCCATCTTATATTTATAAAATCTGTTCAGTTGACAACTATTTGTGGCTGCCCACCTGGACCCCTCTAGAAGAATGAAGTGCAGCTCAAATTGTCTGGTCCTTTAATCCTTTGTTCAGGTTCTTGGGATTGTAGCTAATCATACCCAAAAAGGAGGCACATATATAAGGACTGGTCATATAATTGTTGTGTATATCCTGATTGTAGATAGTTACACATTGAGTTTATTCCCCCATTGTTCTTCCAATAGGACCTGGGTGTTGCTTTTATTCTATGAACCAAGTTCCTTGACGGGTATTTTTGAGCATTCTGAATGCCCTCCATTGGAGTGATTATCACTCTATAGATCTCTTCAGACAGATCTCATAGTGTTTTGGGTAAGATTTGGCAGCCTTAAATGTATGTGCTCCATCTCTCACAGTTGACTATCATATCATAAATCCACAGATGATCAAATAGCTAAATGGCATAGATTTTGAATTGGAGATTCAGCTAAATTTAGATCATCGTAATAAGTCCCATAGACAAAGATATAGATCAAGTTGAATTACTCATAATAAATCTTCAGTGACAAAAACAAAATAAAAGGTATTAGACATTTAAATGCCCGATCCCTTGGGAGGCATTCTAAAACCTGAGATATGCAGCACAATATAAAGATTATGACAATTGAGCGTAATGTTAATGATCTTTATTAAATGAAATCCTAACATTCTAAGAGAAACTAAAGTCATTAATGTGGGACAATCAACCACCAGGTATGCATCAATTATTAATGTAATTTTGCTAAATTATATTTATATATAACCTATTGATTAACCTTCCCTTATAACAGGAACTTACCTGTTTGATGTGAGCCTCAGCACAGTAAATAATATAGCTTTCAATGTGAATAACTCAAAGAACTTTATGCTAACCACTAGAAGAACAGTGCTGTTTTTTAAATGGGTAAGATAAAGATTTGGGAGTACTGGGGATATGATAATTTCAAATACTATAAATGATTAATAAGTAGTATTCATGTATGTACTATTAGGTAGTATTATGAAGAGTGTAACAGGTCATACAGAGTATATCTTCAAGTTATATTTTTGCCGTGGAGTATAGGACTTTTATTTTTAGTAAAACAATATAAAAAATTAGACTTCATTTTTTTCTTATAACATATCTGCACCACATTTGCATCATGCTCTGTCTCCTTAATGTATAAAAAATTGAATATTTGTTTAGATATTTGGAAATAAAAAGAGTACACTCTAATTTATTTTAAATATTGGGGAATTATATAAGCAAGAAAATATGGTAATGTCTTGAGTATTGACATGGCCATGGTAGATGATATTAATGGACATATGCTATGGGGTTTCTGTTGTTTTTAGGAGCCAAGAAATGTGACAAAGTTAGGGTCAGTCATATTACATGGAGGTACAATAAACTGTAAAGTTTAGCAGAAAACATTTAACACTTGCCATAGAATCATACAGTATAAATAGTTACCAATAATAATTATATTTTTACCCCTTCAGATTCGGTTATTATGAAAAGCATTAAGCTAATTTAAATCAAATAAGACCATGGAGATGAATAGCAATCCCACTGAACTATATAAGGATTATGAAAAATTGGAAGAGTTTGGAAGTAATAGTTCATTATTTTATACCTTCATAAATACCTAAGTAATTAGGTATTTATGAAGGAGTAATTTGGTCAGAAGATTTCATCAAATCAGTGTTAGTTCGCATCTTAAAAAATGGGAATGCAGAAGTGGGTGAGGACTATATATTGATAAGCTTGATTTCACATATATCTAAGGTGGTGTCTAGGATCAAATGATTACTTAGGGGATGATCATTTTGGGTTCAGGAAGGGGAGAGGTATCATACATGGGATGCCACAGCAGTAGTGACATCACTAACAGAAAGGATGCTCTACATGTCTCAAACTACTCCAGTAAATTGGTTAGAATTAATGAATATATTGGAGAATTTAAGAGTAGAGGGCAGTGTGCGGAAGAGAGGTTAGACATGGGTGTCCATAACACCTATGCCTTTCAATGTATATGTGGAGGAAATGGCATGGGAGGAACTTGAGACAGGGAAGTCAGTAGGGAATTCATTAAATCAAGTGTATGGATTATCAAGCTTAAGCTAGAAAGTCAGCCTAGGGGTTACAATCATTCTGAGCACAATAGAAAAGCAATGGATATATATGGGATGAGAATCGATTTGAATAATACAAATATTATAAGATTTTGAGAAAGAGGAAGGTTAAGTTAAGCATTAAAACAAGAGGTCGTACACTAGAGTGGGTGGAACAGTTTGGGAATATTTTTGAACAAGATGATCACAGTAGCATAGGGATAAGAAGAAGAATTGTGTTAAGGACCTTGAGAAGGATGTTTATAAAATATTGGTGAAACTTTGATGTGGATTATGGTTTTTTATGGCATAGAGAAATGGTCATTGGAGCAAGATGATGCTGGAATACATTGGAGACTTTTGACATGAGGGTGTGGAGAAGGATGGAAAAGGTAAAATAGGTTGAAATGAAAACAGATGAAGAAGTAGAAGGCATGTTAGAGGAGGAGAGAGGGATATTGAGAAAAATGTAAAGGAGGCAGGAAAGGTGGTTGTAGAGAATTTTTATTGATATTGAAAAGTTGAAAAATGTGGTATAAGGGAGAACATTAGACTAGCAAAATAAGAAAAGGACTGGAATTCTAATTGAATGAAGGGAAGTAGAATGTATGTGTAATAGAAGGGTTCACTGTAGTTTGGGCTGTCAACATACGTCTTTTTAGGTGGTGCTTCAAAATTTGTGTTCAGCAAGTGTCCCTCCTAAGCATACTTTTAACAGTAGACTACCAAATAAAAAGACTCAAATCTTTTCTCCCCCAGCTCTCTTGGCCTATTTTGTGATCACTTAGCTTATATTCTCTAATTTACATATCCTGTTCTCATAAACCAGTCCTCACCAGCTTATATATTCAGTAGTATCTTCAGAGAATCTGAAATGCAGACGTTCTGAACTTGCAAATATAAACTGGGATAATATTTTTGTTCCTCCCATGTTAGATATATGAAAAATTCAACTTTTACTTTGAATCTTTATTGTTCATTTCTAATGCGCCTCCTCTATGTGCAAAGGCAGATTATGGTTCGACTTTATCCTCACTGAACCAAGTATAATATTTGCTCTTTTAGTGAAGTCAAAAATCAGTTTTTTGAAAGAAAGTAATGCTATAATATTTCCAATAACTTATGTAAAAACTTGTAAAATCTCTCTCTCTCTGATTCTCAGCAGAGTCAAATACAGTACCAATTGGTTCAGGATAAAAGCAAATAGAATATCTCTGGGTTCTCAACTGTTATATATCCATTAAAGTTTTAAATCTACTTGGAGAATAAATAAGCCCATCAAATTTTAAAAGTAAAGTTTAACCCTTGATTATCAGAGGACTTTGTCAATAGCACATATTTATATTGCACAGTTTAGTCTCATAATTGGTCATTGCATTTTTTATGTAATCAGAAATCCAAATTATGTCTAAGTTCACGCAATGTAATTTAAAGATTGTCAAGATCAAAAGAGAAGAGTTTCGAGAACAAAAAAATCAGGGGTTTTTAAAATCATATCAATGTTGAGTCACCTTATTTTATGATCTGTACTGTTAAACTCAGCAAAATGGTCAGCACTTGTTCCAGTTGTGACAAAATTATGTATTCAAATAAACCATTAGGAACCCAATGTCCTGGAAATATGGTCAAATTAATTTCCTTCAGTGTGGTCACAAAATTAGTTCTGTTCACAAACTTAATTCTGTGCAGAATATATTTTTAAATATGCTGAGATAGGTTCCTCCAATAATGGAATGCCATAAATCATTTGGTCTGGACCTTTTCGCTTTATGAGAAAGTAATCCTGAATTAGTAAACTATGCAGGCTTCTTCATTCTGATTTCTGACTCTGGAAATCAGAATGAAGAAGCTGTCTACCTTGAACTAAACATAATTGTATGAATACATGAAAACTTCTACTGGCTACTGAGATTGATGGCAGATATGAATACATTCTCTCTTAAACCCTATGTGATGGAAGAAGACACTTTGCTTTTCCATGAAGGAGTATTTTTATTAAAACCTAGGTTTCATTACAGCATAATATCTCAGGTAAATTGGAAATTTTGGAACACATACATACAAATACTGGGGAAGAGGGGAGGGGAGAGAACAAACCAAAGGATAATTGGGGGAGAGGGGACAGTGTCCTTACATTAGCCAAATGGGAAGGAGGATTGACTCAAGGGTCAAAGAACACTAGGTATGCCACAGGAAGAACATTTCCTCATCCTCATTTACCAAACATCTGAGCAATTGCAGCTACAGAAGTGACTTCTCCATTGTCATACCATATGTAGAGAGGAAGGGATGCCATCTGGATGCACTGGAACAGCTGGAGATCCTACACCATGCCAATTCGGGAAAGGATGTTTAACTAACGAATGTTTATATCCCTCATGCTCCCCATTGTTGCATTTCCCAATGGCCAGCCCTTTAACCCCCACCCACCCACTGACCAACCAACCCATCCTATATCAGGCCATTAGTGTTCTCTTGTGGTCCTCAACCTAATCACCATGCCATTAACTGGTAGACCATCCTATGACATTTCCTGCAGCCTTTCTCCCTTCCTTCGCTCCTTAACCTTTTCCTTCCCTACCCCGATTCAGCCTTGTTCCCACTCCCTCTCCCCCATTATTCTTTGATTTGTTCTCTCCTCCTCCTCTTCCTTCTTTCACAGCATTTGTATATATATATGTTCATTCCAAAATTTCCAATTAACCTGTTGATGTCACTGTAGTGAAACCTAGGCCATAATAAAAATACTCTATGTTGAAAAGCAAAGTGGCTTCTTTCGTCCTGAAGGATTTCCACCATGTTACACCTGAAACTGTGTTATTTATTAAACTCTTTAGTTTTTGGCTTAAGGAACTCATAAATTCTTGTACATATTAGAAAGTATATTAGCACTGCTTTGATGTGTTATCTATGCTTCTTATGGGGAACAGAGACATGTCAACATTTTGAAAGTTTCAATCTTTTTCCATTACTCTAAACAGGACTATGGTTCTTCAAATCCTGTTGATCCAGAAGTGAGCATTCCACCTCCACTTCCCAGAAGACATTGTGGTCATCTGAGTGAATCATTATACTTGAAAGGATATTCACAGAGCATAACAGCTACTACTGATGGTGAGCTTGCTTAAGTTGGAAATTGTAAAATGTGTTCTTGTTCTATAATAGCAATAATGATTGATTTCCTTAGGTTATATTTTAGTCTGGAATGATAACACTGGTGCCTCATGGATTGGGGATCACTCAACATCAACCTGTAAAAAAATATTAGAGAAATGGCTCCACTTACAGAAAGATGGAATAACCTGTTTAAATCAACTGGATAAGTGAGTAGCATTTTTATGTGTTTATTTTCTCTCACTAATGAACTTAAATATCATACATCACCATTGCTGCAGGTTATCAGATTCATGATTGGTTTGTGGCATCCCTCTAAGCTATTCTTCTGTTTGCAAATCTTTATTTCTTCATTTTTCCTTGTGCTGACGACTTCCATTGTGTATACCTCTGTAACTCATCCTTGCACTTCAATTGTGGTTCTCCCTATTCATTATGTTTTTTGGTAAACTGCCATGTATTGGGTCTCAAACAACTTGTTTTCCTGTTCTTTGATACTGCCTTCCATAGACTTCTCTTTCTACAACTCAGTTGAAAACCTTTATTAGTAGTCATCCTCTCTGTTAATCTGTATTCACCATTCTCCTGGAGTATCACATTTCCATCTCCTGTCCTCTTATTTTCCATGCAACAGCTATTGTCATATTTCATGTTTCAAAGCAATAAAATAGTAAATAATAATAAATTCCAAAAGTGACAATTCAAATGGAAACATAAATTATGGGGATCGGGATGTTGCGGAGGCTAACATACACCATGAAGGCTCGGGTTCAAATCCTGGAGATAACAAATATTTTTCAGTGGTATCCCAATCCCTACTTGAGATGCTTTGTCGAGAGCACTTTGAGTGAATACGATTTCCGTCAGATGGGATGTTAAACTGTGGACTCCTTGCTGCTTTTCGGCAAGAGTAGGCTAATGCTGATGCTGGGTTTCTCTCCGCCCTTCTTTTCCTACCCATCCCTAATGGTGCAAATGACCTTAGTTGTCGGTCGTCTCCCCAACAAAAATAACTAACTAACATATATTACTAATAGGAGAACCAAAACTATTGATTTATCCAAAATCTCAAATATAATAGACAAATGTCTTCTCAAATATCATTATCAAGGAATGAAAAGTATTTATGAATTAACTATTGACTGCAATCATAAATGAGTGCCAAATAGATGGAGTTTTTCCCAGCTTCTTAAAGTGAAGTAGATTAATAGCAATTTTAAAATTGGAGATAGAGTTAGCTCAGCCAACTATCAGCCAATATTTGTTGTACCTAATCTTTCAAAGCTCTTTAAAGGACAGCTCTATGCATATTTTGATATCAACAATATATTTTCCCTTTCTCTATGTGGCTTTCAATCTGGTATATCAACAATCTTGACTAGGGTTATTAATAATAATATATATACAACTCCATCAATTCATGCAGCTATTGGAAGGGGTCAAAAAATAAAACAATTAACAAACCCATACATAAAATTGACAGTTCAAAGGTTCTGTAAAATGCATTCTTTAGAATGAAAGTCTTCAATTTTGTTTCAAATTGTTCAGAAATGAAATACTTTTCAGTTTTGAAGGGATATAGTTGAAAATACAGCCACAGAATGTGGGGCATTTTGATGAGACTATAATTAAATGTTATGAGGTATCTAACTAGTCATATCACTATCCCATAATCACTATCATCTCTAGTGTCATGAGAGAGGAAAGAGTTGTTAGGTGGGAAGATATTGCCTTTTTTCTTGACAAAGAAGGATCATTGCAGGATAGATGTAGAGTAAGGATAAAATTTTCAAAGATCTGAACAAAGGTTTGCTGTGTTCTATAATTGAAACTCCAGAAATTGTTTTCATGGCTTGTTTCTGTAGAGAAAAAGCTCTCTTTTATTGGAAAGAGTAGCCCTAGTTGTTAATGCCACATGTGAGAAAGGGATCAATTTTAGAAAAGTACAAAAACTTAAGGTATTTCAGTGAGACCACAGAGAAGTATATTCTTATCTTGAAAAGATCAATTACCACTTCATTAACATTATACATGTCCACTAGGGTTTGTTATGAATGAAATAATAACTTCTTTTGAAGATCAGAAGAGTATTTACTGGATATTTATTTGTTTGATGATATTCATTGCAATTAGGCAATTGTCCTGGTGGTAACAGTCACATAACATACAAACAATATTTTAACAGTTATTCTGTACAATAGTACAATTAGACAGTTACAATTATTAGACAGTTAAAATAGTATACAAATTACTGATTAATGGTTTATCACCCAGTGGCTGCTTTACACTTCTTCTTAAAGCTCCTAAAATTGGAAGGAAAGGGCTCAAACAAACCTCCAAGCAGCTGGTTCCAATCAACAGTTGTTCTGTTTAAAAAAGAGCATTTTTTTATTTGTTTTTTTGCATTCTTATTTTTAATTTAAAACTGTGGTCGTTTTTCCCCTAAAAGTATGGTTTTTCTATCTCTTTCCATAAATCTTCCCACGCTTCGTCATTTTTAAAAATTCTGTGCATCGCGCCTAATCTACTTCTTTTTCTTCTATTTTTTAAACTTTCCCATGTCAATACATCTAACATATCCGTGATACTCTCTGCTCTTTTGTACTTTCCGAGTGCATATCTTGCTGCCTTTCTTTGTACTTTTTCTATCTTTTTAATATGATATGAAGCTATCAATAGCATTTCACTTTATATCTCATGCAATATTATTTTTTTTATATCATAATATCTTGGGATGTTAAATTCTCAAATTGAAGTGATTAAGACTTACTTTTCAAATAGAAAGCAATTAATTGTGTTTGTGGTGCATAATCAAAAACTTGTGATGTGCCTAACAGTGTTCCTAAAGGTTCAGCCTTTGGGCCATTTCTTCTCATGGTCAGTGATCTGCCATGTGACATTCCCACTAAAACAATGTTGTTTGATGATCATACCACTTCAATTTATAGGTTTAATGATATAAACTAGACTAAGTATTTATTCAAAATTACTGTTGATCAATCCCACTAACAGTTCTCTACCAATTATAATATTTTCCCAAACAAGGACAAAACCCAAAATATGGTCTCTCCAGAAAGTATCCAGGCATGCAGTATTTTTAGAAAAATAGCCTACTTAGAACAATGAGGCCATAGTTCCCTTCAAAGTACTCTCCTTGGGACCTCACACACTTATCCCAGCATATCTTCCACTTTTCAAAACAATTGGCAAAGTCCTTTTTTAGAATGATCATCAGCTGTCTCATCACATTTTCCTTTATCTCATCAACCTACTGTTGGGAGCTCTGGGTTTTTGTTTCAGGGTCACAACCTTAGATCCAAGACTCATCTCCAGTTATGACCTTTTTTAGAAAACCTGGGTCATTATTTTCAAAATTCTTGATATTGGCAAGATAAAAGAGAATGTGGTAAGGCAGCTGATGACCATTCCATAAAAGGACTTTACAGATTATTTTGAAAAGTCAAGTCCCCTTGGAAGTACTCCCCTTTGAAGTACTTCGAAGTGGACTAAGGTTCT
Organism: Hetaerina titia; assembly: GCA_037158775.1. Classification (NCBI taxonomy): domain Eukaryota; kingdom Metazoa; phylum Arthropoda; class Insecta; order Odonata; family Calopterygidae; genus Hetaerina; species Hetaerina titia. Next base: position 60,032,479 of record CM073771.1, read on the forward strand.
CATTGTTTTAGGTAGGCTGTTTTTCTCAAAATATTGAATGGATGGATACTTTCTGGACAGACCTCATATACCCATAAAATAATATAAAAATATGCATACACATTCTCTATTCTGTTTGAAATGTTTTTGATGGTACCTATTATGGTATTAACCATACAATGATAAATGAAGAATATTATTGTGAGCATATTGCATCTTAATTGCCTCATCAGGTTTGTGGTTACTGGAGATTCTTCAGGCACAATTCGATTTTATGATCACATGTTACGCCTTATTTATTGGATACAGTATCCTGGGATGCCTAAAAATCTGAAGCAGATTGAATTTCACCTTCAGCTAATACCTCAAAACCAGATGGAAAAGAATAAAGCAAGTTTAATTGGTAACTAATGAATTTTCACTCCAAAAGTATAATGACCAATTTGAATTTGTACTGTACAAAGCAGTCTCTATCTGCTAAACTAATTACTGTGTTTACTCATATATAAACTGAACCTTTTTTAAACTGGATAAATAAACAATGGTTTTTGTACAGTATAAAATGGTAAGTTAAAAATAAGCTTTTTGATTGTAAGTTCTGTTTCCATTTTCACACTATTTGGTGATGACTCTTAAACCATCTCTTATTAATGTCTTGTATGGAGACATTGATCAATCCAATACCAATCTTAATGGTTGAATGTAGTAAAAAGAGATGTACCAAGGTGATGATATGAAAAACTTATATCCATGTTCATGCAATTGGTCCTGCCTTATGCATCCAAAGTTTTAAATTATATTTAACAAAATCTCTTCCACATCAATGTGTCATCCTTTGAATGTATTGTTGAGAAACAGTTCAGTTTACATAGAGATTGCACTTAAATGATTACTTTAAAAAATTCTTTTAAAAATGCCATAAAATTATAATTAGGGAAACTTACTTTCTCTCCAAATACCTACTATCACAGAAAGAAGACGGCAAACAAAAGAAATTGGTGAAACTGGAGATAAATATAGAAGAGCTTCTGTTCATTCATGGACAAACTTTTATGTTTCATTCAATGCAGAAAGTCATGAAATGAAAGACTTTATTCAACTGAAAGATTTTATTGTGGGTAAGTGAGGCTTATTGTTACTGCAAATTGTGCATGAAAAATCTGTGTATGACTGAGATCAAACTGCATGGAGGGTAGGAGGTTGAAATAAATTTTACCTTTGGGAGGATATGCTCAGCATAATGCTCACACTAAAGAATTATTGTCCCTCTCGTCTTTTCTAGAGAACATCATATTTAGTAGTTGTTCTTTTGCTTGCATTGTCTTCCCAAAAACTCCATTCCATTTGATGATATCCTCCTTAAGGCACTCACATTTATTGAGCCCTTTCCCTCATGCCTACATAGTGCCTTAAATAGCATGCATATATTATGCATACAAGCTAAATAGGGCGTAAATATGCCATATTTATATAAGACATAAGAGAGAACTTTTTATTGTACTCATTTTTTATCACATGCAGACATTGATAGTTGATGTCTCAAGTGTTAAAAATTGGCCTGCATCAAAATGTATCTATTAGTCTTACCAAATGTGAATAAGGGAGCATTTGGAGAAATGAGAAAGGAAAGAGTATAATGATATTCAAACTGGTGCCAGCACATTTGCTGTGTCTCCAAAATCTTTCCAATTCACCTGTATCTTTGTTTCTACATTTAATAACTAATCTGTCCCCACAGAACTGCTCTTGAAACTGAGAGCTTGGAGATCATTTTGGCATTAGTCTGAATAAAATCCTACCCAGGATATAGCTTTCTGTCCAGTGGCTATGATTGGGTTGGGGCAAATAAACTGATGTTATACAACCCATGGAATAAATGAACCTGTTAACAGAATGCTAGTGCCATACCCTGTTAAAAATTCCATTATGACAACTAAGAGTCCCATTAAACCAATGAATGTATAAAAATGCTCTTTTAAGAGGTGGATATTCCAAAAAATTGCAGCAGTTTTAAGGGAAAATTTCTTTAATAGAATCTCATTCTTTCACATTTCTCCATGAACTACTGCAAGATAAAAGATTTTTTGCTTAAAAAACATGTATAATAGTCCATTACTTATTAGATTTCATTTAATATTTATAAAAGATCAATTTTGTCACTGTATGGTGCTAATACCTCATTATATAAGATAGCAACTCATAGTATTTTTCTAAGTTGAAGATTTATAAGTTGCATGTAAATCTCTTGATGAAGTCACAAGTTTGGCATGAAAGTTAAATTGTCAGTTTGCATCACATTACTTATATATTAGCACTGGCAGGATGCTGATGAGAGGTATGTAAAAGATGAAGGGAGGTAAGAGCTTTGGAAGATGTACAAATAGAACGTGAAAGTAGGGTCTAATGTGTGGTAGGTATTGACAATATGGAAAGGAATTTGGGAGGGGTTGTTAGAATGAAAAACCAGAGATGAAAAGATTAGACCTTGTGCATAGAGTTCAACATTTCATTTGGACAGTTTGTAGTTCCAAAACTGCCTCACCTTAAGCCATTGTATTCTGCATTAAATTGCATGGTTATGGGTATCATAGCCATCCTTCACACACTGGCTAGACTTGCACCCTCTACCTCTCCCACAAAGTTGGTAGTTCTTGTAAAGTCAGTATATTTTGATAATACATGTGGGTTTTAGAACTCAAAAGGTTGGGGTTACAACTGACCCCCTTTGCCTATGTCACTGCTCCTGCCCCATTATTGAACCCAATACATCACTCAGATTTGATGGCTTTAATTCTTCTATGATCAAATAAAAATCAGAATCTGAATAATCAATTCACGAATGGAATGAATTCTACTTTTGAAGACAATTTCATCCTTTCCATATATTTCATTCACTTACTAAAGCCAGGATTTCACAGCAGTATGTAAGCAAGATTCCAAAATATCATAGGAATTTCAGGTTCAATGTACATTTAATCAAGATACTCTACCTATTTTAAAGGGAGGTTTTTGGGCAGTCCCTAATAACTATTTATTTCTAAATATCATATAGACTTCGTATTCCTTGCTTCATATCTTCATAATTTCTGACTATCTTCATGCCATCCAAAAAGCCCACTCTCTTCTTTCCTTTACCCTGCTTTTTCAACATTCTCCATTCTATTATGACCTTCAATATGCCACTACCTTTCAAATACATGAACAGCTCCTCCTGCTTTCCTTAATTGCCTCCTACTTAAATGTTTATTTTTAAATCTTATCTTTTTTTGTGGCTAATCCTCATCCCACTGCATTGTAATCCTCACATTACCCTTGTAAAGCACTCAGTAGTAACTGCAATCCCTTGGCTGTCTGATTCTATTTTTTGATCAATCGTAAACCTAAATGACTTCATCATCTTGCTGCCCACTTTTATTACCAGCTCCAACCCTTCCCATTCTGCCCTTGACCTTTCCTCGGCATATTCAAGGTATGCTGGAAGGTACCAAGGACAGCATACTTAAAATATATTTAAATAATTAAAAATGTTTATTTCAAGAGTATCAACAATATGAGAGTTTGCTGAGTAGAGATGGAGAGAATTCAGGAAACAATGTCAGCTTATGTTTTTCATTTCCAACATTTGTATATTTTCAGAAAATAAAAATATTAACAATTTTTTGTTGTAATTAGAATAAAAGTTTTTTGAGATTTTCATTCTTTTTAACTGGAACAGTAACAGATTATATAATTTTTTTTAAATCCCCAGTCCATATCAAATCCTCTCCAATGCAAATAACAGTTTAATAATTTAATTATAATAAGTCAACAAATAGGAGAGATTCTTAGGGAGGAGGTATAAATTACAATATCCTGGACATTTATGATTACTCACCATGTCATTATCCTGGGGAAATTTTATCCTTGTCCTTCCTATTTTATTGAAATATTGACTTTTTACTCTGGCGTTAAAAAAAGAATATCTTATTTCATTTATGAAAAGTTCTCTTACAGTTGATGGCCATGGGTGTGTGTACCTCATTGACTGCAAGAGAAATAGATCGTACATCCTTCTTGAATCTCAGTGTGACATAATTACTTCAATTGATGTTCACCCTGAAAGGTAATTATTCACCCAATCCAAAGAAAAGGGAAAACTTAATTCTCATGATTTCACATGATTATAGATTGTTAATTAAGCATACCTCAGCTCAACTAAATCACATATCTGCCCCAATAAGGCATGATGTATCCATCTACTTGTATTTCCCTTGGATTGCATTGATCGTGTCATCATTAATAATGTTGCTAATAGATGAAGACACACCAGCTTCTACCAGGATATACTGTAAGAATAATTTATGCAGTTAATTAGTTCATTATTTCCTCCGTTTCCAAATCACTGTCAATTTCTTTATCTGCCATTGCCAAAAAGTATTGGAAGTTTCCAACTAGGCAAATTATTGACGTTTTTCAAATAAACAAATTCTGAAGATTTTCCACCAAGTTACGCCAGGAACTGTTTTATTTATTAGGCAAATTATATCAAGCTAGCCCTAATGTGAAAAATTTTAATTCATTTCATTGAAATATAATATGTTTCCACATCAGTGACATGATTTCATTAGGAAATGAGAAAGGGCAGCTCAGCATGGTAAATCACAAAAACTGCCAATTCACATACATAAAATCAATATCTGATTTTGTGAAAACTGAAGAAAGGGTCATCACCTGCATCAAATACACAAGCATAGGTAAGTGTTATGGGTTATCAAGATGCATTAATGCTGTCTCATTTAGAATATTTTCCAACTCACCACAAAACCAATACATCTATTTATTTTACTTTTATTGAATTGCAATCAATTCATGGTTGAAGATGATAAAATATATGATTTTCACAGGAAACCACCTAGCTGTTGGCATGAAATCTGGAGAGCTTTTTTTCGTCGACTCCTGTCTCTATTTGCCTAAACAAGAGAAACCTTTCAACTTCTCTTCAACTTCAATAACAAATATATGCTTTTCTCCAGATGATTCATTCATGGCTCATATTGTGAGTGGAAAGTTTGTAATTTTAGTTTGACTTTTAGGAAATTATTTCATTCATTCCATGACAATGTAAATACACAATATGAAATCCAAGAGATAAAAATTTTTATTCAAATCAAGGCAAGTTTTTATGGTTTGATGACCATCTCTTTGAAAATTTTTATTTTAGAACTCAGAGAGCTTGAATCAGTTTAGTTTTTTGAGGCATGTGTCCAATAATGAAAAATATTTGCTGTATACTTTATTATTTAAGATTTCATTCATATATTTTGTTGTTGGCACAATATTTTCCCTGGCATTCTTGTTGGCTTCTTCAGATTAACAGTAATTCATTCTATCATTCCAACTTATCTAGGGCCAGCTCCAGCATGAGCTTATTGGTCATTTTGTATTATGTTCTCCAATTACTGACTACCATTGACATTTTTCATTTTGATGACTAGAGACATGTTTCCAATTGTTTGATAATGTGTACTCATCTTCCCTGTTGAAATTACTCTTTTTTTTTACTGACATATATAAGTGCTTGGCATCAAATTGTAATCATACACATCATGACAAATATAAAGTACCAAACAAAATAATATCTTGCAGAGAATAAATATCCATAACTGTCATTGTTTCACATAACTTCTTACTCTCATGTCCCAGATAACTGAGAACGTGTGGCATAGGGGAGAATTTCATGCTATTTCATAGCCAAATGTTATAGATACAATGAACGTACTTCTAAATTGAATAATATGTTCACAGTTGATTACTTAAACTTCTCCCATTAAATTCATTACCCAGTATTAAAATAACCTAAAAAAATTAAAACTTTTACTCTCAAAATTGCAATAACCTCATGGTGAAATTTTTCAGCTGCTTCGGCAGACCTTAATTAAATCTTTTTCAAGAATGCTCAAGCAACTGAGAAGATATTTTGAATTTAAAGAGCATAAGTTCACCAATTCACTTGTCTTTTTCATATATTTCATCATAAATGAGATAAAGGAGTTTACCTCCTATGATGGTAACCCACACTACTTTCAAAAAGTTAAATCACATTGCATGAATGGATTGAAATCGCTCACAATTAGAAAATGTTAAAAAACTGATAGTTTATTTATTTTTATGAAAACCTCAGTATTCACAATTCCTGTCAATTATCCATTTGGATTATATCAGTATATCTTCCATTAAAAATGTTTATAATTAACAGATAAAAATAAAATACTTTAGACACCGTCCAGCCTTCAATTATTTACACGTATCAAGAATTGAAAACTCATGTCATTAACCATGCTTACAATTTAGGATGAAGTGAATACTGTTACATTGTATGGCTCCACAATGGATACTGCCTCTGAGAATGCAGAACCAAAGTGGATTTTTTGTGGCCGTGTCTGCCCTCATTATGGGATGATAAACTGCTTGACATTTGATCCAAACCCTGAGGAAAGAAATAGGCTTCTGTCTGTTGGGAATGATTACTCTTTGGTAGAATATTCATTGGAGTTAAGGTAAGTGTTCCGAAATGGTGTTATGGAGTAAATAAAATACTTTTTCTGATAATTTTAAATCAAGTATTGTTTTCTTTTTGTCTCGTCTACTGCACTATTTTTATACTGAGTGGCACATGTAGGTGCATACGCAATACATTCAAGTCATGTGGTAAATTGCAGCAATATTTCACCAGTGTTCAACTTTAGGCCAGTAATGAGGGAAAATAAGTTTTAATAGTTAAGTAGGATGAACTGAAATTCAGCCAGGTAAATTTTTAAAAATTGGTGAAATCCATTTGTTATTCACTACATAATATAAATAGGCATACCTAAAGGGAACTAAATAGGATTCAAAAGAGAACAATATTCTCTTCAGCTTATTGAATATAATATAGTGTGAAAAGGGTTGTGAAAACTTTATTAAATCCAGTGATGAGTGGTAACAATTTTATAATGCACAATTTATCTGAAAGTGTTATCTATCTCATGTTGTCTATCGACGATGTTGCCCCGGCCCCAGTGGCAGCAGGGTAACGTTCTCGTCTGCCAACCCAGGGGTCTTGGGTTGGCAGACGTTGGTTGTCTTGGTTGGGTTCGATTCCCGCCTAGGTGGATTTTCCTCCCACTAGGGCTTGGGTGTATGTTTTTGTCAAATGCTTGTTTTTGTAAAGCCAAAGTGGTTTCTTTGGACTAATGCAAAATAAATAAATATTAGAAGTCACTGAGTCGCTACCATGGTACCTATATGTCTCAAATAGGAAAAAGCAAGGTCTTGGACTACTTACAAGAGATCGTATTGAGCAGAGTGCATATCCTCTGCACATAAACTGGACAGTTAATTCTCTTGGCAAGAGGTGCTTAGTCATAACGAACTCAAAGGTATGAAAATGATATGGCTGCTATTTCTTAATTAAATCAATATAAAATTAATTTCTTGATACAATTCATCAATTTAACTCAACTTTTCAGTTCAAATTTAAACTATACACTCTGGAGACCAAAGAGTATTGTCGAACGTTTAGAGGTATTGCCTATGACAGCCCCATATCATTCTATCATGTAAGTACCCATAGTCATATGGTTCAATAGTATAAAGAGCTATACTGATTAAAAATCACTAAAGATTGGTCATCCTTAATACAGCTCTAGAGCATGTGAATGTGGGAATAACATGGTTAAGTAAAATTGCATAATGTATTATTAATATCCCTTGAAATAAAAAAAATATATAGTTCAACTTTTCACTTAATAGAAGGAATATGATTGTTCACAGTTTCACAAAAATCATCCTCTTCCCCATATCTTATTTACTTACTCACATGTCAGAAATTCTTATTAATGATTTTATAGCCACTTCAGCAACCAAGGGGAGAAGAAGTGATGTTTTTTGCAACAGCCACTCTGTTTGGATTACAGAAGATTCCCTTAGATGGGAATCCCTATAAAGCTATGGGGGTCATGGCTCACCCTGTAAAATTGGTGGCAGTTGTCGTTTCTAATGATCACAAAACAGTATTTTCCCTGGGAAAAAATGAAACTTGTGTGATAAAATGGCTCACAAATATAAGGTAGGTATTCATTAAATCGTTTCAATAATCCAAAAAGGTGCTGTAGCTCTGATCAAAGCTCATTTTTGCCAAAAGTGAATTTGTAAATATTTTTACAAAGTGCTGCTAATACCATGACTCATCACTTCCACCAAGTGAAAATGTAGTTGCTACCCAATGATACAATTAAAAGTATTAGTAGACCTCCTCCACCCTGAAAATATGAAATTAAAATCCCTTGATTGAGTGGTATACTTTATACTTAACACAAAAATTCACTATAAATTGACACATTCATTCATAGAGTTTTTTTACAAAGGTAAGTTCTGTAATTACAGGGTTGGTATTCACAGATTAATTGTAAGCTTCAAGATTCTTTGAAACTTTTAGCTACCTTCAGGCTGATAACTGTGGTGTTTTGGCTCAATGAATTGATTTTTTGTTATAACATTTAAACAATAAATTGATTTTTAAAGAAAAGTTGATCTGAATTCATTCATCTTGGAGCATAATTTTCTGAACACCTGAGAACCTAAATGATTATTTTGGCACAACAATCTTGGTAAAATAGGCAAAAGTGTAAAACAAGCATAGGAATGAAACATTGCTCCTGGTAATACTGTTGAGCTAGAATTAAGGTAAATGGGTATGTTAATATGTGTGTACCCTTATGTATATTTTACTGTATTGACATAGGAAACTTAGAGGACAATCCATTTTAGTACAATGTAGGATATGGCATTCCTTACTGTATTACAAAATTTTCCACCTGCTACTTCTATTTACTATGCAGCTATATAAGATGTACATACAATGATGATCTTTTAAAACAATTGTTCCGAAAACATTCTTTAAAAATAAAAAATTATTTATTTTTTTGCACTTGATGATGAATGGAGGTTACCTGAACTGTAGGCATTTTTTAAATTACTGTCAGTTAAATTTCAGAGTAAAAATGTTTAATTTAGCTTTGATGGCAACTATTAGCACCTTAGGTAAAAATATAGTAATAATTTTTTACTCATCCATGCCATCAGAGGGGTACAATAATATTAATACATTACATAATAGAATGAGCATGTGAGCAAATGGCTATAGTATATATAAATTACATTAGTCCCAATGTTTCGCTCAAAATATTTATTGATAGAATACAAAGGATTAGTGTACAGCCATTTATCAATTACATTTTTAAATCTGAAGTTGGTTACTGAGCATGTACTGCTTAGGGGATTATTGTCGGACTGATAGCAGGTCTTACAACCTTTTTCTGCAGTATAAGTATTCAGACAGCTTCAAGAGCATAACCCTAAATTCTAATATCTAAAGTTAGAATGCTTTGAAGAAATGCAAAGGAGGCTACTCTCATATCATCATCACTCACACTTGTTATAAGTTTCCTAAAGTGCATGAAAAATCTTCCTGGAAAGTTTTATGCTGACATGGAATACATGTGAATTCTATGTTAATTTCCCATTAATATTAAAACGTAATAGATTTACATGGCTATTATTTTTATCAACATGTTACAAGGATATGGCAATATAGTCTCTATCATTAAGTATTGCTATTTCAAGTTCAAAAGTATAATTGCATCACACTAAATCTGGTTGAAAGGAAATGACTCCTAGTTAATAATTGATGCATACAATTTTGGAAGATATTTTCAAAGTTACTTTTTGGCAATTATTTTCTAGTTTATGGTAGTGAGTAAAAGTTTTAATACAATCAATAGAAAAGGATATTAACTTAATTTAATACTTATCTGCTCCAAGTATCATTAACTATAAAAATTCACCATGGGACATTTATGGGCATGTGAAATGGAGATTTCATGAAGGAGAATTAAATTCCAATACACTCAATGGGGTTTCTAGTTCTTCACTAGCTAAGCCAAATCCCTAGTCAGAAGACTACCTATGATGTAGATGATATACTTTTAGGCATCCTCAAACATTTACTCTAGTTAAGGGCCTTCTTATGGTTGAATAACAATGACTTTGCAAATCTCATAGCTAGATGGAGTGAATATTTACCAGCAAAGTTAACATGCTACTTATACAATGGAATAGGCAGAAACTTCATTCAAGTATTTAGCCTTTACAAATGAATTTAAATATTGTGTTCCATTGTAATTTTTTTCAACTCTGCAAATTATGTAAAACATATAAAACCATTTTTAATTATTTTTTTTGTTTCTTACATTCATCATGTCATTGTCATCACATCAATGTCATTGGTAAAAGTGCATTGGAGACACTCTACAATGAAGGTGGATCTGACTTGGACCCTTTCTACTGTTTGTTAGATGAAGGGAGAAATGGTTGGCTCTTCCAGGAAGCTATACAATATTTTTACTTGGCACAATTACTTCACGAAGGCCAACTCTGTAGGAATGAACGTGTCATCACAGGTGTTTTCAAAATATGTGAACTTCCTCACCTCATGCGAAGCCTAGGATATTTTGCAACAAATCATGAGGTTAGTCATCTTTCTTCTTTCGATTTAACTAAAATATTCAAGGCCATTAATGCTAGGGTAACCAGTAATTAAGATGCTTCTTGATTTCAGGTTTCCCAGGGAAAAATATTTTCAGTTTTTTCTTATCAGAGTATAGAATGGCATCTCTTCACTTCAGTTATATTTGCAAATGCGATCCAGACCAAAATCTACTATTTATAAAATATCTTGCATTATTTAATATGCTATTTTTCCTAATACATATATTCAAGCTTCTTCAGGGGTCTGTTGACGATCTCCACCTGGGATCACTGATGCTCCTTATTTTTACTCAAAATGTTGGCATAGACTTTAACGATGTAAACTTGCACAAGGCATAAAAATTTACTAGATTACTTTTAATCTCAGTGATAGAGGATCCCTTCAGTCAATTGTTGACAACTTGTACATTTATTTTTCTTCAAATGGCCTCCTTGTAACTGTTAAGAATTATGCCTTTATTACCTAATTTTAATTGTACCAAGCTACCTTTTGCTGCAACATGCATAATTGATAGTGAAATAGTGCTAATGACAAAAAATGTCAATAACTTGAGGTTCTGTTCACTAGTGGGGGTTCATTTGAATTTTCCCTCAGTTATTTGCTCCTCTACCTATAACACTCATATACTGAAACCTATTGAGTCAGCAAAGCTTTGTGAAAATTGCGCCTCATAAATTAGATTCCATTCCAAGAAAATAGTTGTTGCAATATCCTTAATATTTCAGGCATAACATCATTAGGACTACGTTGTGATTACAATGAAATATTGGCATCACACAATTTTTTTTAACTCCAGTATGTTTCAAATTCACTTAGCACTATTGATTTCTACTAACTTTCTCCATTACAAACAGTTTATTATTTGCTAATCATTGCAAGACTAATTACAGCTTCTACCTACCTAGGAATAGGTTAAAGAAATGTTATTTAATGCAATATTATGTGATATAACTAGGATATGGCTGATGATTACCTGCATCATCCCCTGAATTCTACAATTTTTTTGGTAACAAACCTTTATCTTCAAGAATTGTAGGCTTTTAAGTAAGGGATATATAAATTAGTTATCAATTAAAATTATTTTGCCATATTTTTTTTCTAAATTATAAAGTGGATGCTTAACTACACATGCTGATTAGAAAAAATAAATTGGCTATTCAAATCTCCAGTATTTTACTTATTACATAAGTAATTAGTTTTAATCAAAAATTTAAACTTCAAGATATCCCGAAAATTTTTTCCTTGGACAATGTTGAATTTCTGAGAGACTTTAGGTTTTCCTAATTCAAGTGCTGTAAATACAATCAAATTAATGTTGATACCAATTTCAGAGAAAAATTAAAAGGCATACAAAATATTCCAATCAGTTCCAAAATCTGACACTATACCTATTCTTTGTGCAAATTTAGATCCAGTTAATGTTGAATGAAGTATTTCATGAAGTTTCTGTCTCGTCAAAATTGGAAATGGATGAAATTGGATTCAAGGAGTTGATCCACTTATTTGTAAACCATAGGCCAGCAAAGAGAATAACCTCAGAGGATTTAGCAACTCATTTTAGAGTTCTGAGTGAAAGAAAAAGCTCCATTCCAAAAGACAAACTTCTTTATGCACTCACACACAATGGTGAGTAATCAATTAATTTGCTCAACAATAACTGCATTTCACTGTATGATGTTAACAGAGGACATAAGTGAGTAATTGTTACATTCACCAATCGTCGTCTTCATTGACCTGCACTTACCTTATCATTGCCCAGAAATATTCAGAGTCATATCAAAGTACAAATGCAGTATTATGGACATTCTACCAATAGGGGATTACTTCATAGTCTGGGTAATTTAATGCATTTCTTTCAAAATTTACATGGGGCATATGCCAAGATGCTACAGACTAGCAGTTATTAGTGGTCCTTGTTGTAATGTTGATAGTCTTCTTTGGAATTACCAGGCAATATAATTACACCATCACATTAGTGCTTCTTTTAGTATATATTAAAAATATAACACATACACATTATAATCATCACCGTCCAAAATTCCATTGAAGATTCTATCAAATAAAAAAGTATTTATTCAAAATTCTAACAGGTTATGCAATTTTCCAGAAAGAAAAAGGCTAAGCTTAACAGAAAAATAGGAGGGCAAAACTTAGAGCAGTCTCAGTCCCACTTATCTTTAACTGTTAGCACAGGTCTTGCCTTCTTACTTCCCGAAGGCAAGATGTGTTAACAGTTAAAGATAATTGGTGTAAAATAATAGTTGAACCAGAAAAAATCCAAGAGAGATGGAAGGAATATATAGAAACACTGTATGGTAAAGAATTTAGGCCGACAAGGTTAGACATAGAAAAGGAACATGACGTAGAAGAAGATAGCTTAGGTCCAGGCATACTCGACGATGAAATAGAAAGGGCATTAAAGGAGATGAAAGCAAATAAGGCCGTGGGGGTGGACAACATCCCTGTAGAACTGTTGAAATGTTTAGGAAAATGCAGGAAGAAGGCCCTAAATGGACTGATTCATAGTATCTATGAAGAAGGAATCTGGCCGGAAGATTTTGTGAGATCTGTGTTAGTTCCTATTCCAAAAAAGGTAAAGGCTAAATCATGTGAGGATTACAGAACAATAAGTTTGATATCCCACGCAGCTAAAGTTATTCCCAGGATCATCAACAAGAGGATAGAGAGTAAGGCAAATGATTACTTAGGGGATGATCAGTTTGGGTTTAGGAAGGGAAGAGGTACACGTGATGCCATTGCAGTAATGAGATCACTAATTAAGAGGAATATAGAATACAACCAGGACGTTTTTGCCTGTTTTGTAGATTTCGAAAAAGCGTTTGATAGAGTAAATTGGGAAAAATTAATGCGTGTATTGCAGAAAATAGGAATGGATTGGAGGGACAGGAGACTGATCCGCAACCTGTACATGTCTCAGACTGCTCGGGTGTGAATGGGGAACGGCGAGTCGGGATGGGCAGTGTTAGGAAGAGGTGCAAGGCAGGGTTGCCCATTGTCACCGGTGCTGTTCAACGTATATGTGGAGGAAATGATTAAAGAGGCATGGGGAGAACTGGAGGTAGGAATGAAAGTCGGAGGGGAATTCGTAAAATCGGTTAGGTTTGCTGATGATCAAGCATTAGTTGCTCAGTCAGCCAAGGGGTTGCAGCATTGCTGAGTGAATTGGAGGTTCAGTGCGATAAATATGGGATGAGAATCAATATTAATAAAACAAAGGTTATGCGATTTTCCAGAAAGAAATAGGCTAAGCTAAATATTAAAATAGGCGGGGAAAAAATAGAGCAGGTAGAACACTTTACATATCTCGGAAGTGTTTTGGACCAATACGGTCGAAGTGGTAGGGACGTAAGGAGAAGAATTGCGCTAGGCAAGGAGGCTTTCTCAAGGAGGAGGGAGTTGATGACGGGGACATTGAGTAGGGATGTTAAGACAAGACTCATAAAAACTCTGATATGGAGCGTAGCTATGTACGGCGTGGAAACGTGGTCACTGAAGCAGGAGGATAGACGTAGATTGGAGGCTTTTGAAATGTGGGTGTGGAGAAGAATGGAGAAGGTGAAATGGACCGAAAAGAAAACAAATGAGGAATTACTAGAGATGGTCGGTGAGGAGAGGGGTTTGTTGAGAGAAATCCTATGGAGGCAGGAAAAATGGATGAAAGGCATATTGAGTGGAATGTTGAAGAAGGTAATAGAGGGGAGAATGTTGGGCAAGCGAGGTAAGGGCAGGAACAGGATAGGGATGTTGGACGGGATGAAGGGAGGAAAGAAGTACACAGAGATGAAGAGGGACCTGATATAGATTAGTTTGCTAGGTGGGGAGTCACAAAATGTTTATTTGATAGTTGTGTCCATCCAAAAACCTACCTTAACCGGTAGATTACCTAATAATAGACATAGAGGTTTTCACAAGGAGAGAGTTGATGATGGGGATGTTGAGTAGGGAGGTTAAGAAAAGACTCATTAAAATCTTAATATCGAGCATGGTTATATACTGAAGGTGCTAGAACTGAGCATGGTCACTGAAGCAGAAGGATAGATGTAGATTGGAGGCTTTTGAAATGTGGGTGTGGAGAAGGTGAAATGGACCGAAAGGAAAACAAATGAGGAAGTACTGGAGATGGTGGGTGAGGAGAGGGGTTTGTTGAGAGAAATCCTATGGAGGCAGGAGAATTGGATGAAAGGCGTATTGAGCGGTAATGGATGTTGAAGAAGATAATAGAGGGGAGAATGTTGGGCAAATGAGGAAAGGGTAGGACCAGGATAGGGGATGAGGGGAGGAAAGAAGTACACGGAGATGAAGAGGGACCTGATGTAGAGTAGGTTGCTGGATTGGGTTTTGTTTGGAGTTACAAAATATTTATTTGATAGTTGTGTCCATCCAAAAATCTATCGTAACCGGTAGATTACCTAATACTAATGAAAAATAATACTGGATGAATGATGCAATAGTGAAGCCTATATGAAATTAATTTTGATGGGTTAGCAATATTTCCCCTCACTTTAATGCATAGTGACATTCTCAACTTGTGCTAACAATGTAGTACTATATTTTTCCAATGCCGCCAACCTATAAACTCTGCTATTATTATATTCTGTCAAAATTGAAGAATAGATATCCAAACATACAAGTATGCCAAATGAGATACACATATTTCTTGCTTTACTCAGCGAACAGAACACGACAGATATTATGACAAAGATATGCTTCATATGATTTCAGGGCTTATTTTAATATTTAACTTAGCTTCTCTCTCTGGATGGCCATATAACTTTTGTTTTTTTTTACATTTATACTCGATCCTTACCTATCACACTGCCTTTCCAGTGCACTCAGCAGAATTAGCAACCTATTGGGTGTCTAAACTAAAGCTTGATCCACAAGCCTAACTGATTTCATGAATTCCCCACCCAAGTTTCATTACTATCTCCATTTCTTTTAATACCTCTTTACGCATTTCCTTCACATATACATTGCACAATACAGGTGATATGTGGAGGAAATGATTATAGAGGCATGGGAAGAACTAAAGATAGGAATAAAATTTGGGTGGAGAATTTATAAATTCAGTTAGGTTTGTGGATCATCAAGCCTTAGTTTCTCAGTCAGCCAAGGGAATGCAAATTCTACTGAGTGCATTGGAAAGGCAGTGAGATAGGTAGTGGGTGGAGTATAAATGTAAAAAAAAAACAAAACTTATGTGGTTTTACAGAAAGAGAAACGCTAAGTTAAATATCAAAATAGGAGTTGCTAAACTTGAGCAGGTGGAACAGTTTACCTATCTAGGAAGTGTCCCTGGCCAAAATAACGGGGTTATAACATGAAGAATTGTGTTAGGCAAAGAAGCTTGCACAAGAAAGGAATTGATGACAGGGATGTTAAGAAAATGCTCATCAAAAGGAGCATGAGAAACATAGTCATTGAACCAGGATAATAGGTGTGCATTGAATACTTTTGAAATGTAGCTGTGGAGAAGGATGGAAAAGGTGAAGTGGAAAAAAAGGAACACAAATGAGGAAGTGCTAGATATATTTGGAGAGGGCATCCTAGGGAAAAGGCCACATAAGGCAGGAAAGATGGATGCAGAGCATATTGATTGACAATAGGATGTTAAAGACAGTTATAGTGGAGAAAGTTTTATTAATTTAAAGAAGGTGGGGCAGGGTTAGAATAGGACATTTTGGATGGAATTAAGGGACTAAGGAAGCATGCAGAATTGAAGAGGGACTTATCGCAGTGTTGGAAGTTGGCTGCGTTTGGCTAGGAGGCAAGTAAATCGTCGCTGTACCATTTAGTGGGTTATGTCCATCCAAAACCTGCTCTTCATGAGAACATTACCAATAATAATAATTTGGAAAAAATATCAAAGCTAATAACAAAAATGAAATTTTTATGACAATAAATCCATATTCAAGATGCAGGATGGTCAGAAAAATCCAATCACAGAATTGTGAGTTTTCCAGGTTTAATTGAAGAGCAGCAAAGCAGCACAATTTTACATTATGGTACCTACTGTGTGATGCCAACTCAAAAGTGAAATAGCCATGGAAAATTGCCAAATGAAAAAATGAGATATAGGATGGGAAATGTAGAGAACTGAAAATAATTATGGATTCTCTAGCTCCTTGATAGAAGCATTTGACTGAAACTATATTATCATAGTTATGTTTTAATATCTTAATGAGAAATAAAGTGACACAATTGATTCTCCCTTCAATTATGCGAAAAATAAAAATTCAGCCTTCAATGAAAAGTGTACCAACTCCAAAGTCCAAAGCAAATATTTCATAGTAAATGTAAACAATTTTTAGGGCTATGCTAAATATTTCCCTTGAAACAGAATGTCACAGTTGCAAAGATCATCATCAAAGAAACAAAACTATAATAATACAGCTGGCACTTTTCAGATGTTTCATTAACCACCTGCTGAGCAGTTATCATTAAGGCTTGACCAAGGTTTACAAGAAGCTTCCACCTTCATTTCCCATATCCTAGAGCAAGAACTGGTTCACTCTAAGTGAATACGTCTGCATTGAAACTATTTTTCCCTGAGGTATCCTCTCTACCTGTATATGAATGAAGAGCTCATGTGTTTGGTGAAGGCTCTTCCAACCATATCACTAATAAAGAATATTAAGGCAACATTATGTTTCAAATAATATATCATTGGGAATCTGCAATGCTTGAAGAAGATAGCATTACAAACAAGAATGTAGAGCATGAAAACATTCTGTATAACTAGGCAGTCAAACAGTCTGAGGTTGGATCACAAGATAAGTAGACAAAACCCTTGAAGAATTTTTCTGGAAATGAAGGCTGAAGAAAAAATGGACAGATAGTGCAAAATTATGGAGCATACAAAAGAATAAAATATGAAAGACATTATGCAGAAAAAAAACAAATTGGATTAGGCAATCCCACATTAAAGTATAATGGATTAGTGAGGAACATAATAAAAGGAAAAACAGAGTGAGTGTTTCAATGAGCAAAAATATGTAGTCCATGGGAAAATAAATGTTATTAGCACTTTTAAGTAAATGGCATTGCCTGTGAATATGACCACAGGTGTACTGCCAAAGGTAATAAGATTAACAGTGTGTCATTAATGGTGAAACAGAGATAAAAGAGGAATGATAAGAGGAAAAAAGTTGAGGTTCAAAAGGAATGGTGACTCATGAGGCATGCCTGCTCATCTAGGAATCCACTGACAATTAAGGAACATCATTATACAAAAAATAACATTACCATTTCCCTAGATTACAACATGGATTCATCAAGTGGCAAACATTAAAAACTAATTGATTCCATTACCACCCGAGGGTGTCTGATACGAATCAAAAAATTCCCTTAAGATTCCAGGAGTATTTCCAGTTTTCCTAGACACTCCACATGGCAAATTACAGTAATTTGTGAAAACTATTGGCCATTTAGCAGTGATTATTGACTGGAGATGTCAGTAATGACTGGGAGCTGTGGTTTCACTGTGATAAAGGGTATGTAATGCAACATCTTGCTGTGCACAGGAATTACATACACATGAATCAATGAAATAGATAGAGCATTGGAGTAGTTTAGAAAATGTGCCAAGTCATAGTGTTGGTACTAATGGTGCCTATTAAACTCATCTTTAGCTGGTAGCATCTCATACAAGTACACACAAGTTTTAGCCAGATTGGCTACTCTGTGCATTCATTTGATCAATGTGGAGTGATATAAAAAAAATTATGAAAGAATTTTGTGTTGATAAAACATACTTTTGTGAAAGGTGAATTGCTGCAAGAGAAACTTGATAAAAATCATGGTGAAATTGCACCTTTGATCAGAATGGTTTATAACTGGTCTAAAAATGTTCCGAGAGGCCACATGTACACAAGTGTCATTGAAAATTCTGGATGTCTTATTTGTGTCACTACTCCAGAAATCACTAACAAAAGTCCATGATAAGGTGATGGATGATAGAAGAGTGAAAGTCCATAAGATTCCTAAAGCTTTAGTCTTCTCAAGTGAGCAGGTACATAATACTTTGCATCAACATTAAGATATGAGAAAGCTACCCACAAACTGAGTGCCATGATTGCTCACAGTCGACCCAAACCAAAATCATGTGGCATGATCCAAATCCAGTTTGCAACAGTTTCAGAAAAACTGCAAAACTTATGGTGCTATTTTTTCAATGTGGCTGAAACACAAATTCATGACTAACTACTGAAAACAAGGAATACTCCAAGAAATAGGTTGCTGATAGGAACCCATTGCTTCTGCACAAAAGAAGGCAAAAGACCAATTCTTCGGCTGGGAAGTTTATGTCAACTGTTTTTTAGAATTCACACGGCAAGATGGAATAGCCTACATTAAGGCCTACATCAGGACTCCTTCTTCCCACGGACAATACGGGATAACAACTGTAGGGTCACACTCGGAGATAACAAAAATGCCACTTGCCACCCTCGGCCTCTAGGTAACAATTAGTTAAACTCAATTGCATGCATTTTCACTAACCTCCTGTGTGTTGTGTCAAAACCCTTCCCGCATGCCCACATTGGAATGCCATTAAGTAATGTATTGCTGTTTACAGTATTGTTTTCTCTGCTTTTGGTACCCTAAATTTCCCCTTCCTTCCCTTGTCCCTCTCCATGGGTGTGCCCTCCTCCCACCTGCAGCGTTGGGCCAGGTTCCTCACCTTGGGTGGGAGAGAGTTTTGTGTGGAACGTTCTTGTGGTGGTGGTGTTTCGCCTGGCTACTTGCTAGAAACTAGCTTGCACATTCGTGATAAATTTCTTGCTGCATCCTAGGGTAAAATTATTTGTTGTAATTAAGCGTATGCACTTGCATGCTTGTGGAGTGAAGGGAGGTAGATGTGTGTTTGCATGCGCGTCAAATGATGGGATGTTACGATGAATGTATGCACTGCTGTGGATTGGGGTTTGCATGTGTGTGTTGGTTTTGAATGCGGTATTTCTTTTTTCCTTTTTTGGGTGGTGACCTAACACCCCCTGCCACACGCCCTTGCGGCGGCTTGCGGGGTATTATGTAGATGTAGATGAAGGCGGCAAAAATCACAGAATCCTACCTTACACCTGAATACTCCAGCTGAAACGATGGCAAAACTGCTGTCTTTCAAGCAAACATAGGTTCAGTAAAACATATAACTTGAAACTTCATAAGTTAAGTTTTTAGATATAGAGCTACATTTATAAGAAAACAATATAAAAATAAGAAAGTTGCATTAAAAAAAATTATGCCCATTTTTGTCTGACATGTTTTAAGGAATATTTAGGAAAATCTAATGACAAACTCAAGGTGTGCAATGATGACAGAGAATAGAAATTAAATCTTGATATACTCAGCTGTCCAAAAATTGCACCTCAAGTGTTTTTGCAGTTTGACGTGGATATATCTTAGCAATTAAAGTACCCTTCAAACCTTCCTTTCACCAAAAGACCAGTGAAAAAATAGTGTGCACATCTTTCTGTCCCATTCCCTTTAACTCCTGAAAACTACATCAGCACAACAAGCATGATTGTCCATTAAATGAAGAGCACAATGCATATATCCACTGTTCTTTATTCTTGTACAACTAGTTTCAACGCTTAGGTGTCATCATCAGGTACCTGATGATGACACATAAGCGTTGAAACTAGCTGAGTGAGAATAAAGAACAGTGGATGTATACATTGTGTTCTTCATTTAATGAACATGAACTTCCACAAAGTTGAGCCTGAAACAATAGGAAAAAAAGCATGAATGTATTCATTTTTGCTCCGAAATAACTTATGCAACTCTTTCACCACTAAGAAAAATCACAGACAGCACAGATAAACTGGTTGAATGAATCATATAGTAAGTAGCCCTGAGTGGATGGATACATCCTTGTCACAAACCACCCTCATGATTAAATTACTAAACTTCTGAAAAATCATTTTTACATTTGCAAAATCTCATAAAAGTTCATTGATGGATGGAGAAAAATGATGTGATTATCCCACAATATATTTTTCTGCCAACAAATAATCGCTCAGCTCGTACAGTCAGAGCTTTCCAAATTTTGCATTATTTATGCAAAATAATTTGATTATTGGTCAATAAAATCCTGCATCACATTTTGAAACTTTACATATCCTAAGAGGGAGAATTATTTCTCTTTCTTTTAAATTATAAGGGGGGAAAACTCCACTGGCCGTAAAAAACAATGTTTTTTACGGCCAGTGGAGTTTTCCCCCCTTATAATTTAACCTAGAGGCCGTAGAGCTCTTGATAATTCTTACTATCTCTTTCTTTTAATCACACTTATTTTAATCTATCAGAGTATTAACCATAGCAAGGAAGGGATGATTGAAAAAGACATGCACTCCAGTTCAACTTGAGAACTTTTGGGGCAAATGCCAATTACTAAACTGAAGAAAATTACTTCTAAAAAAAGTACTATAGCCTAATCGTACACACACACTTGTTCTAAGATCCCTCCTAGAATAAAATTACCAATATGTATGGTTTCCAAAACCGCATTTCCCCCACCTAAACCTATTTATCAAGTCATATCAGGGATTCAAGAGGGGTTATGGGAACGTATTGTCCTGCACTTAATTGGTTGGTTGATTAAAAGCTCCAACCTTACAACTTTTCAACATTCTGCTGCAGCTGAAGACTTCCCATTCCAACTTCAGCAGCCCAACTTTAAGTTTGGAAAACCTAACCCCCTTGAATAAAGTAATAAACACTGCAAAAAAACAAGCATAGTCTCATCTCATAATTTCATTTCTTACAATCATATACAGTAGGGAGTCTACACTAATCATACTTCCATCTTGAATTTCCACCCTAACACCATCAGTTGACATGACCATGAGAAATTGACTAACAATGAGTGCTACAAAATCATGTCTCAAAAACTTAAAACATTCTTACATACGGATGAAATACATTAAATACTCCCTGTAATGATAGGTAAATGCTTCGGCAAAACAAAAAAAAAGCTTTAATGCTTCTTTTCTGAGCAAACCTAGTCAGCTGGGAAAAAAAGTAAACCACAAAAAAGAGACAATACTAACTTATATAAAAAAGAAACTAAAAGTGAAAGTATTTTGCTGATATATTGACGATTTTTTTACTATTAATTCTGATTTAACACACTCATTTGATAAACAAAATCACTGAAAAAGTATAAAAAGAAAGCTATTGACAGGATTTATTACATTCTTTGGCAATATGAATTAAGATAAAAACCTGTAACTTGCATTATTATTATTATAAACTTATTTTGATATGCAAAACAGATGTAAAAAACATTAAAATGATGTATATATTATTTACAACACTAATAATTATAAACACTAACGAATTTATGACACTAGCCAAGGAAAAGCTACTTTCATATCATAAATTTTGAATTTTTTTAGTTAGAATGACTTAAATGTTTGTCATCTGCTCTTAAAAAATGGTTGATGAAATAAAACTACTAAAAAACAATGAGTAAACCAAATACAGATACAAAGTTGATGATTTAAAATGATCTCAGTTTAAGTGCACATACACAAATATAAGACAATTATGAAAGAAGTCTTAAGAGGGAAGCCTAGAAAAAGAGATCAAATGAGAATATATTTTCTTTTCTCCACACCTTACGTGGGCAGTTCTTTAAGTACAGAGATAAAAAATATTTTGGCTCTTTAGCACTCTACTTTGTATTTAAGTAAAGAGCTTTGAAATTTGACATTAACTCACTCTAAAAAAGCCAATGCCCAAATAAATTATGAGAGAACTATTGAGGTATTCCACGTCACTTCCATGAACGATCAAGGGTGACCATGACCATATTCACTTTGATTGCTGATTTTCATGAACTATGTACTAAGACTATATCACAAAAATTACCTAGTGACATAGTTACCAGTTTCATTTGACTGCCTGCTTGAAATCTTGCATGACTGAGGTAAACACTGTCTTTTAATTTGTAAAATACAGGATTTGAAGCTCATACAAAAGATCAGCCTTTTCTTAAAATCAGGCACTTTTTAAAAACTGAAAATTTATACCACAATAAGGCTTATTTACCCACAGTAAACCACTGATAATTATATGACATGAAAGCTCATGGAACCCTGGCATCACAAAAGCTTTGGTGCAAAATCAGTGATACAGGAGGAAGTTAGCATTCCCCGGACCTTCTCATGCTCCAGAAAGAGCAATGCCATAAAAAACATTACATGAATTCAATAGTCCACGTTAGAAATGGAGTTGGTCAATAAATACTAAAAAAAAGTTACAAACAAATATTGCAGCATTTAGAGAAAGGCATTTTCTATGGTATCTATGATGAAAGACAGTTGAATGGATACAGAACCCATAAAGACCATCAACTGAGCTACAAATTCCACCAGTCATAGCATGAGTAACAGAAACTAGAGCTATGGCAATCGAGTGAAACATGAGGACAGAGACCAAATAGAGCGAGGAGTAAATATGAAACCAGTCACATCTGTAATATTAAGTTCCCTGTGTGCATTGATAGTTAAAGTAAAGTATTGGAGTAAATATGGTCAAACTCACCAAAGGTTATCAAAAATAGTTGAATTTTTGTAATGGAACAGACCTATAATGAATTAATTAAGCTCTTATGGCTAATAGTATTGAATAATTGAAAAAACTCCAGAAACAGTTTTTAAAAAAATAGCCGTGAACCAGTTTACCTTCCAAAACAGGGTACAATTGAAATTAGTTGGCAAATGCCACAAGCCAAAGGATATGGTAAAGGGTAAATAAAGAAAGGGAAAGAAAGGTGAATACGAATACTTCAGCCACAAAGTAGCCCTCTTCAGCATGCTGAAGGTAAATCGTCATGACAACACAAATTGAAGTGAATAACTTGTGTTGTCGTGACAATTTACCTTCAGTACGCTGAAGAGGGCTACTTTGTGGCCAAAATATGAGTATTCGTATTCACCTTTCTTTATTTACCCTTTGACTAGTGGCGTTTGCTAACTGATTTCAATTGTATCCTTTTTTGAAAGGTAAACTGTTTATGGCTATTGGAGTTTTTTCAATTATTCAAGAACAGACCTATATTTCCATTCATAGATCCAAATTAGAAGTTTTACTGATCATATCCAAATAAGCACTTGATTCAGTAAAGAAAAACCCTAATTATCAACGTCAATTCTTCAATTTCAAATTATTCCATTCCAACAGGTGAAAAGATGTCAAATGATGACTTAACACTCTGTATCAACATCTTGCTTCAAGATATGGTATTGGATGAAAATGATTTACCAGAAGATAGAAGTTCACAACTCCCCGAGGTTTGAACCTAAATCAAATGGTCTGACAAAACCAATAAACTCAGTTCAGCAATGGTCTTATAAGTGTTTTTATTTTACAGGAACTTACTCAAAATATTATTGAAGATGCTCTCTTAGGAATAAAGAACATTGAAAAGGAAGTTGAAAAATAACAATGCTGAAATGTATATTTACTGGCTGTACAGCTTTAAAATATGGTACATAAAACTTAAAATTACTTATATTCACCAGTAAGTCCTGAAGAGCCAACAATAACATTTATTCATTCTATAATGCTTCTCAGGTTTTATGGTCTCAAGGAGAAATAAAAAAATATTTAAGAATACAACTACTTTTAGTATCACATTATTTTTATATAAATCATTTCAGATCCTAATAACCAAATAATTACATTGTGTAAACCATTTGTGTTGGCCTGCCTTGACTATGCCAATTCGAAAACAAATCAAAAGAACAACACATCATTTACGAGAAATATCTGTCTACGAACGGCAAAATTTACAAAGACTCGGTGCACACTTGGCAAACATACTCAAAAATGAAGATGATGCTCATTCACACATTTTAAAACATTCATGCATCCAGTTCTAATCATCTGCCAACATTCATTTGCTCATTAGGGCTATTCTTAAATGATCATTAATTCTGTCATAGACATGTTCATTGTATCTATACAGTATTTACATCACAGCATTCATTATAGCAAGAGGTATAAGGCTTCAGCAGGCTCAAAACAGTAAGGAGTCCTATAGATCTGTATGTATGAAAACGGACCCTGTCCACATGGTTCATTTCACCTCATGTCCCTGACAAATGATCAGTTGTTCTTCCAGAGCTACCACAACGTTTTCTGCAATCAGGGCAGTACCACTTCCCTTTGGGAGGCACCATAATTCCAACACACTCAAAGTGAAACCACTCTATGGCACATTTCTTGCCATCACAGGCAATCATCTCGGACACCTCATCGTAGGGACACTGGCAGTAGCAATAAAGGCTGCCTGTATTTGCCCCGACACTCTCTCCTGGTATTTGGCCTGTAGTACGAAGGGAAGCTGATGGCAATGGGCATGACGGTCCTTCACTCTGCTCCTCATCACCACTCCAGTCTTCTGAATCACCCTCACTCCTGCCATTCTGACTTTCATTTTCTTCTCGTTCACTCGATGTGTCTGCAATAATTACAACACATGAATTAGCACATGCATTTAGCTCATTTAAGCAGTAAAATATCACTACAGCTCTGTAAGTTTAACGTTGCCTTAACTTGTAAAACATTTAGATAAACCTAGGTGTGTCTGAGGAAAAATAAATTGCATTTTCATTAACTATAAATTAAAATGACATATACGAAGAAAACTTTCGTTTAAATGTGTGAATAAGTATTCTTGATGTCACAGAGCAAGCAGCCCAATTGGCCAAGTTTGGTTATTTACAAAATTGGTTTCACTTCTGCAAAATACTATTGGCATTGTAACGTCTTAGGTGATAATAGTTACAGCACAATACTGTTAGATACAACTTGTATTTATTTTAACATACTTTATAATTAACCCAAAATGTACAAAACAATAGTAAAAAGATTATACAAGCTATAAGAGTCAAGCTGATTTTTGAAATTTGCTGTCCCCGGCGTAACTTAATGGACTTTGCATAACATTTTGAAATGAGATGAAGTCATTGACTTTGTAATTCCACACACTTTATTTTAAAACACGACCCAGGTTTTGACGTTGAACCTGATGATGACATTCAACATTGAAACCTGGGTTGTGTTTGTGTGTGAAATTACAAAGTCAATGATTTCATCTCATTTCAACTGATTTTTGAAGGTTGAGATGTATTGGTTTGATGGGGGATGAAGTAGAGACAAGCCATAGCTTTTGTGGAGATTTCAAGAGGATGAGAGATGGTTGATGACAGTAGGAAACATTTAATTAGGTAGTACATACTTAGATGACATTTTTATACATGCTAAAGATGGAGCTCCAACCTTGCCAATTGATTTAACCATAGGGTTGTGGATTGTTTGTTCATGCTATAGATTTAAATGATGATAATGAAACATTTCAACACAAAAGATGCAAATCTAGGGCAGGAACTTCCTATTGCGATTTCATTAGTAAGAAAAACAACTGCACATTACCTTGTATTAGCATTAATAGAATGAAATAATGTACATCAATCAATATAATTTAAGCATTTTAGGTAGTGCACTCTACAAGACTCAGTACACCTAATTCTATCAAATGCAGTTCTCTCCTATCCCATAGAACTCCCTCATGCATATCCCACAATATAATTTACCAACTAAACCGCTAACTATGTCCCTCCTACGTTGGCCAACGCACCACACTACTCAACATCTGCATCAACAATCACTGCCCTCCAGGCAAACCTTCTTTCACATTAGCGTATCAATCAGTGCCTAAACATGCCTCCTCCTCCTTCAGACAACCTCTAAAAACTCAACCTACTAAAACTCAAAACCCTAAGTTTGCCCAGGCATCAGTCTGAATCTTACCCACTAGGGAGTACACCATTCTTCTTCCTGTTGACACACAGAAACCTGCCTCTCCCCTTTACACATATGCATAATCTCTCATCCCAACCAATGCTCATTGATCAACACTCCCTTCCCCACATTTAACCACTCCCCTGATTTCTCATCACCTCCCTCAGAATTACTACAATTTTACTTCCTATGGTCACTGGTTCCCATGAAATAGCCAATTCCAATTGTGCTTCAATTTACTCTCAACAAGCACACTGTGCCTATACATACATCGCATGCATCTTATGAGGATGGTCCCAGAAGTACCCGGCCTGACCTAGAGATGGTGGTAGTTGTTTGAAAAATATTACTGTATTAGAAAGTATGCTATGCATAAAACATATGTTTCAAGTCATTGTTACTGCCATATTTGTTTGGCAGCCATCAACAGTGAATGTTTTCAGTAAATTTGTGACGATGGAGAAAAATGGTTACCATTATGTGATACAATACTTTTATTTGAAAGACCTCAGCCCAACCAATATAAAAGCTGAACAGGATTCTACTCTGTGTCAGTCTGCTCCTTCGTTTACAACAGTAAAATATTGGGTAGCAGAATTCATATGAGGCCATATGAGCTGTCAAGACAACCATCACATTAATGGACCAACTGAGGTGACGACTCCAGAAACGGTAAAGAAAATCTATTAAGTGGTACTGGATGATCATCGACTGAAGGTGTGCAAGCTAGCAGACATAGTAGGCATTTCAAAAAGTACAATACATTGCAAATTGAAAATTTGGACATGAGAAAGCTGTGTGAAAGATGGGTGCCACGTTTGCTCATACTCGAGCAAAACCAGTGTTGTGAAGATGTTTCAATTGAGTGTTTAGCAAATTTTCACAGCAACAAAAAAGAATTTTTGCACCGTTTCATAACCATGTTCACCAGTCCACTACTGTACACCCGAGACAAAAGAACAATCAAAACAATGGATTCAAAAGGGAAAACCGCCTCCAAAGATGGTGAAGACTGTTTCATCTGCAGGCAGGGTCATGGCGTACGTTTTTTGGGATGCGTGTGGGATCATTTTCACTGACTATCTTGAAAAAGGAAAAACTATCAACGGCGAGTATTATGCAAACTTATTGCAACATTTAAGCAAAGAAATCAAGCAAAAACGGCCGCATATGGCTAAGAAGAAAGTGCTGTTTCATCAAGACAATGCACCAGCTCACAAATACGTTACTGCAATGGTCAAAATTCATGAATTAAAGTTTGAATTGCTACCTCATGCATCCTATTCACCAGATTTAGCCCCCTTGAATTATTTTCTGTTCGCAAACTTGAAAGATGAAGATTTTCCAACTGTGAAGAAGTGATGTCAGCAGTTAATGGCTATTTTGAGGAGCAAGACAGTTCTTATTCTAAAAAGGGTATCGAACTTATTGAACATTGCTGGGAAAAGAGCATAGAGCTGAAAGGAGATTATGTTGAAAAATAAATACATTTTTTTTCCAAAATTTTTGTTTTCTCTTTGTTGGGTCGGGTACTTCTGGGACCACCCTCACACTATGAGAATTTGCAAAAAACAGTCAAAAGATAAGTTTAAAATAGCCTATTTTAATAAATCGAACCTCAGGAATCTACTTTCCCACACAAAAGACAATATTCTAAAAAGTGAAAAAAGTGGAGTGTATAAGTTAAGATGTGAGTGTGATGCAGTGTATGTTGGACAAGCCTGCGTGAAGAACAAAAAGTCAACATCACATTTTGCAAAACATTTATTGGAAAACAACCACAGTAGTGATTTTGAATATGAAATTTAACATGTGGAAAAGAAAGGACTTATACTAGACGCTTCACGTGTACGTTCAAGTGTACGTTCCAAAGAGAATATTATAAATGACCTTTTGTTACATGTGCTAATGAGGGAAAAAACCCCTCTACTTCTCCCACACTTTACCTTGACCTCAGAGATATGTAAAGGGCTTGATATTAATGTCTATGAACAGCTTAAAATCCACCCACTTTCCTCAGCCTTTAGGAAGAGCGCTCCCCATAGGGGGCCTCCTGCTTTCCACCCTTCCCTCCAACAATCGCTGCTCCCTTCCCTCCCCCCCCTGAGTGTAGCATATATAGATGGATGTCTGTAAGAGTTGCTACCTGAAGATGACGTTGAACGTCAAAACCCAGGTTGTATTGTAATAAATTTTCAGTGGAATCACGAAGTTACTATTTTTTCATTTCCAATATGAATCCATTCCATGAAGTTATGCCGGAAACCATCAATTATCCTTAAGTACTAGAAGTTTATGACTTGTAAAACTATAATTATTAAAAATATACTGCATTTCAGAAGAATTGATTTATTAAGTTAATGATGAAAAGTTTAATAGGATGTACGAAAAAGGAAATGGTTTAGAGAGGATAAGTAAACAAGAGACAGATGCTATAAACAATTAATTTATTATGCGAGAAAAATGAATACAAGTTCTAAAATAGCTAAGCTAAAGTGGTGCAGCCTCAGTGGTGAGGGGTCTGACCTTCAACACATGCCAAGCACCTGCAAGTACGAGGGTCATCCGGAAAGTAGTACCCGTTCGTGAAATAAAGACACAAAAGTAAATATTAACAAACATAAAAAATTTTATTTGAAAGAGGATACTTTAAACTACTTCTCAACATAATCTCCAAGCAAATTAAGGCATTTGTCATAACGTGTGACAAGTTTCTGTATTCCTGCTGCATAGTCCTTCGCCGCCAGCTCATTGAGATACAGGGTCACTCCTTCTTTAAGTTCTTCATCGCTGTCAAATCTTTTTCCTGCCAAAAAGTCTTTAAGCTTTGTAAAGAGATGAAAATCTGAAGGGGCCAAGTCCGGGCTATACGGTGGATGGTCGAAAGTTTCCCATTTGAATTGCTGCAAAAGTTTTTGTGTTATCCCAGCTGCATGAGGCCTGGCATTGTCATGAACGAGAATGAAACCAGTAGACAATAGACCTCGCCGCCGATTTTGTATTGCCCGCCGTAATTTCTTCAATGTTTCACAATACGCATTGGCATTAATAGTGTCTCCACGGGCCATAAAATCAATAAGCAATACACCTCGTCGATCCCAGAAAATGGTTGCCATGAGTTTTCTGGTGGACAGAACTGTCTTGAATTTTTTTGGTTTGTTTGGTGAATGAGCATGATGCCACTCCATTGACTGTCGTTTACTCTCAGGTGATGCATAACAAACCCATATTTCGTCACCAGTAATTATGCGAGTCAAGAAAGAGTCTCCTTCATCAGAATAACGTCCCAAAAACGTCAGTGCTGCAGCCATACGCTTGGTTTTGTGCTCATCTGTAAGCATGCGAGGGACCCATCTTGCACAAATTTTTGCATAATGCAGATGGTGTTTAACAATTTCATGAACAATTGTTCGAGAAACATTGGGAAAATGCTCACAGATGTCATCAATTGTGACGCGCCGATCGTTCCTCACGAATTCGTCAACTGAGCTCACCAGTTGGTCTGTAATGACAGACGGTCTCCCCGAACGCTCATCGTCGTGTGTGTTCCCCCTCCCCATGTTGAAGTTGCGACACCACCGCCGAACAGACGACTCGTCCATTACATTGTCTCCATACACCTCCTTTAATTGGCGATGAATATCACATGGGCGAACGTTTCTTGCATTGAGGAATTTAATCACTGCCCTCACTTCACAACTGGCGGCGTTCTCAATTTTTTTAAACATTGTAAACAATCACAGAAACAACACAGGCAATGCTAGCGTCACGCAACTTGGCTCAGAGAAGGCAGACAAGCCACTGAAGCTATCTGACCTCGTCCAGCGGCTACTCGCGTCGTCAGCACTTCATGCAGCACGAACGGGTACTACTTTCCGGATGACCCTCGTAATTCAGGCTAAATGGCAGTTTTAGTGTCGAGTGACTTGGTGCAAGTGCAAAAAGCAGTGAACGATGGAACAGCAGTACACTATCAAATTGGACTGGGGAAATTAAGTACTGAGACATTGGGCATGATTCATTAAGTGTTCAAGGATGAAATCAACTGTAGTTTTTAAGTGGCATAAGCTCTTCAAAGATGGCAGAGTGTGTGGAGGACAAGCCTCGTGCTGGGCAACCACTGATGTCAAGAGCCGATGACAATATGTAATTCGTGCGTGAAGTTCTCAATTCTGACCATCGGTTAAGTGTCTGAATGACCATAGATCATATTGGCATTGGTAACAGTGCACACCATTATCACTGAACATGTGGTGATGCGTAAGATCAGCGCTGAAATCGTCCCGAAGGTCTTGGTGGATGAATAGGAGTAGAGTTGAGTGTATGCTTGCAAAGACCTTCTGCAACCTGATGCCATGATTCCCCAACCCCCTTACAGCCCTGACTTGGAGCCACCAGACTATTAACTAAAGTGAAATCCTCCCTCAAAGGACACCGCCATCATGGGACCCTAAGTGAGGAAAAAGAAGCTTGCACACGGACCCTTAAGGATCTTCTGGAATCTGCCTACCTGAAAACCTTTCAGTTGCGGAAAAGCTATGGGCAAAAGTGTGTCAACATTCAAGGGTTAAACTTTGAAGAATTTTGAGGTATTGCAGCAATATCTGAAAATCTATTTTCCTAAACTTTTCCCGAAACTTTCTATACAATCCTTTTAAGTGAAGAGGGGAAGAGAATTAGGTTGTAACATTGACTGAATGAAATATTTATTGTGGAAAAGAAAAAGAAAAGTGGAAAGGTTTATCCGAAAATGACCAAGAGCCTGGAAGAATCCCCATTTCAACTGGTCATTTGTGTTTTGGACCTTACGTGTCTACTGAATGAGCCAAAGCTATGAATTTTTTCATTTGTTTTTTTTTCACTGACACATAATAAACAACTAGTGAGACTAATGAGTATGCTATGCATAAAATTAACCAGAAAGAGCTATCCCAGAGATCCACTCAGAATACTTGGAAGGAGATGAAAGTAGAGGAAAGACTTCTCTGGCTGTAATATTAAATATGGGTGTATTGAATCAATCAAACCCATGGATTTTGAGTCTCATGCACCAAGTTTTTGAGCTGTTTTCAAAAGGGAGAGGTTCTTGCAACTATTTTGGATGTTGCATTTGAAAAACGATCAAAAATCATGTAAAAATTATAGAACAAGAACCAAGAGGGTTAACTCCTCCTTGTCATATATGGAAATACTATGTCCTTGAAGGGATATTACTGTTGATGAGACTGTTGTTGGTTTCAAGGGAAAGATAGAATCCATCACATGGGAAAGAAATGACTTTTTAAATCGTACGTAGTATGTAACTACATAAGAGTTTATGGGGGGAGTTAATCTGGCAGATCACTACTCTCCGACACATACTTTTTATGAGAAAGACTCTCAAATAGATGGCATAATTTGTTTTTCTGGGGACTTGAGGTCAAAAATGTGGATTATTACTTGTTGTACAAAGAATGCGAAAAAAAAAGGAAAGCCAATTCCACACGTAAAATTTATTCAGAAACTTGTGTGACTCCTTGGGATATATTATCATCTAAAAAGTCAGATCAGTGCTTAAAGGTAATGTGCATGTAATCATGCCTCACCCAAACAAAAACCATGAAGATTGTGTTATTTGCTCAAATAGAAAAATCTAAGGTAGAAGAAGAAAGATAATTAATACATGCAAGATGTGAATGTAATCCAGGTCACGTGGATGAATGTTTCAGAAAATATCATACCATGAAAAATTATAAAAATTACAATATGTATGAATACAATAAATAATTTTCATTGTAAATCTCCAAATAAAAAAGTTTATGTGAAGAGGAATGTGGGTTTTCATTGTGTTGCCACCTCTAATGGAAATGGTGTATTTGAAAATTAAATACTAAATCGACTACGAGAATTGACAGAATTACATTAGGGTGCAAAGGGTTAACATCAAAAGCTTTAGTTTAGCTATTAGCTTGGTATTTACCCTATTGAAAGGGGGGCTTCCATCGAATGTGGAATTGAGTAAGCATAAAAAACCTCCAAAAACATGGTTGACCAAAATATAATAGCATAGAGTTTTTAAGTTTATTTAGACATTCAAACAATATATAGTAAGACACATTGGGGGTCACCTGTACAGGGAATATCGAAAAATATACCACAGAATAAAAAGCCATTACGTCTTCTCTTCCGGGACCCAAACAGATCATCCCCTAAATTCATTCATTTGCCAACCTCTCCATCCTCTTATTGATATCGTAAAACCATATAAGCTGTGGGCAAAATGAAAGCTAATGCTCCATAGGCCTTACATGTGGCTTTCAAACACATTTGGCCCTCAAATACCTTTTTTATATAGGTATAACTAACATATCTAATGTAATCTTCCAGCCAATCCCCTCCTTATAAATGCTGCAAATCAGCAAAGAAAACTCTTCTGCCTTCTTTTTCATAAACCTAGCCAACCCCGGCGGGGAAAGCCCTCGCCAGCCAATTCAGAGGTCGTGGGTTTGAGTCCCACCTAGGGCATGGATGTTTGTGATTGTCTGTATTGTAATGAATAAGGGTTAAGTGGAAGAAGGGACTGTGAAGTCTCAATCTTGCCTCATTGAAGTCATTAAATGAATAAATAAAAACCCTTAAGTAATTCTGCAGAGATATTCTCCATCCCAGTCGCCTCATTTAATTTTAATTCCCTCAATGCCTTTTCTATCTTGCAATTAAACTAAGTATGCCTGGACAAACTATCCTCATCTATGTCAAATAGGATTTGTCTTGATCAGTCAGTAGTCAGGGAAGCAACACAGCCTTTAGATGGCATGCTTTATGATTCTGAACGCATACAAGATGATATATAGCATGGAACCATTGCCCAAATCAACAATTTCATAATTTGAAATGTAACAGTGTGATGCAATGGAAAAATCTCCATGATATAGTGAAGTCTGGAGAACATAAAGGATAATTTCTCAAAATTAGAGAGAACTCCCAGATTTTCAACTATGTAGTAATTTCAAGGTGATTTCCCAGTTTTTAAGGTGGTTGTCCACCCTGTATTAAACACATGGAGGAGAGGCCATTAACATTGAATCTAAGACTGAGGATGGAGGAGCTATAAAAAACTACTTGGTATAGTTGTTTAAAAATTCTAAACATCTGAAAGTTTATGGCAATTATCCTGACAGGTTCTGGGTACCAGACCTTCTGGGAAATCACAGGAAGAACAGGAAAAGAACTGTAACCCTCCACCCTGAATGTGTAAATCTCACATGCCATAGAGCCAGGTATCAAATGAGTTGAAGATTGTGATTTGAAGCCTCATTCTCACATGCCAAAGAGCCAGGTATCAAATGAGTTGAAGATTGTGATTTTGCTTTTGAATTGATTGAAGAATTTGCTTCTGGTTGGATAGGTGTTAATGAAATTGGTGTATCAAATAATACTGATGGCAATATTGAGATACTAATGAACCTATTGGTTTCAAGCTTTCAATCCTTTCATTTGCAATGATAAATAGCTTTAAATGCAAAAATAAGCATGCTCATTTAATTACTTAATATATACTATCATTTTACGTTATGCATTTGTCCCGGTGGCGGCGGGGTAAGGTCTTCGCCTACCAACCGAAAGGTCATGGGTTTGATTCCTGCCTGGGTGGATTTTCCTCCATCCAGGGCTTGGCTGTATGTAATTGTCTTCAATGTAATGTAAAGGTTAGGTGGAAGAAGGGACACTAAGTCTCAACCACGCCCAATTAAGTCGAAAATAAATAAATAACTGAAATAAAACCCAGCGATGGAGTAGTTGTGGATACCAATATGTATTAACACATTAAAATATTACGTAAAAATTCTAATTTTTGGTGCATTGATGAGAAAGAAAACAAAATTAAAGGGACATTTGAAAAATTTTAACACTTTTTAAT
This sequence comes from Hetaerina titia, assembly GCA_037158775.1. Taxonomy (NCBI): domain Eukaryota; kingdom Metazoa; phylum Arthropoda; class Insecta; order Odonata; family Calopterygidae; genus Hetaerina; species Hetaerina titia. The sequence continues at coordinate 60,066,756 of CM073771.1, forward strand.
TTGCACACACAATTAATGTGGAGGATGTTTTAGTCTAGTGGTAGAGTGCTGGGCAACAGACCAGAGGGTTTGATTCTGAGCGATCTATCTGGGAACCCACAGCTTCACCCAGGATGTGTGAACTTTTGGGTACCAGACCATCAGGAAATTTAGGGGAAGAAACTGGCTCTCCTAATCTTGTATGGGAATTTCACATGCCATAGGGCTTAGCACCAGGCGAGCTCAACTCTCATGTATCAAACCAACGTTTGGGTTGATAAACGCAATTATACATATATCACACCATTTAATGTATTCTAAGAAGTATTGCTAATGCAGAAAAGTATCCACATATTACCTGCACTCAGTCACAAGGTTGTATGGCATAGGACATGTGATCCTGAACGTTTAATCCACCAAAATAAAGTGTCATGAATTAAAGCAAATGTATATCGACTCCTCCTTGATGTTGAACTTTTCCCAACACTCCATCCAACATTTTAAATCTCACAAGCTACAAATTATGAAATGGAAACATCTATCACCATATTTGAGAACCAAACAATGATCCCTCGATTTCAATCATTACTTCAGACAAGCTACTGGTAAATTCAGTGTGGTTAACCGATTCTTACCCTTCAGTTATTTCATTAGTAGTCTTAAGCTGCTTTATGCCATTCAGTCAAGCTACTTAAGAGAATTTAGAGTATGAGGACACACATCAGTGGACTGATTGGCTTAAGTGTTCAGGGATACATGTATCTATAAAACCAAGTTCAAATTGTTACCAATACAAATGGCTTATCCACTAAGAAATTTCTTACATTTTTAGGCACATCAGAAAATGACTGTGAAAAATAGTAATGTCGCATTTTCAGCAGCTTCTTAGAAAATAAAGTTTATATACATGATGATGGTTAAAAATTATATCTTCTTTTCTGCTTTTTTCCTTAGGTTTGTAGAAAACTACTGCCATTTCGTCCTTATATTCTAACAGACCGCTTCAAATTTCCTGTTCATAGACATAGGATATGAATGCATTTCTCCCTTTTGATCCTCTATAGAGTGCCAAAGGTAATTTGTTTCTGTTACTCATTCGCATGAGGATCAACTATCGTGTGTTCGGATACATTTTCATTTCTCTTACAACAGAACAGAAAATTTAAACTTCCTTCTACTGAATGATGTTTGTTTAAGTGAAAATGGCAGCATTCGTAAGTAATTTAATACAGCAAATGAAGTTTCATAATTCCTACATGGAAACTGTTAAGCATAGAAGATGTAATGAGAACCTATTTATCTATTAAACTATTTAATAGAGTAAGAGAAACTGAAAATTTACTAAATGACAATGATGGTGATTTTATTTATTTTTTGAATGAAGACCTTGCTTAAAATGATTGAAATATTGAAAATTCTTCAATATTTACATTATGCTTCATTTACAGTAGGGTAACAGTATAAGCAATATTATATTAAGCTAAGGACTTGAATTATATATGTGGTATGAATCCTGTATTGGATATCATGAAGAGATAATCATGAAGAGACTATCATGCGAAACATAACTTAGAACCATATGCATTCTTATATAGCATGCTAAAAATTTAGCAGGATGATTTAAATACAAAATCATTTCATCATATTATTGTGAAATTGTGATTATGGTAAGAATTTTCTACACATCGTTGAGTCATGGGGTTGCATAATTTCCACTCAAGTTTGAAAGAAAAGTACACCAAGAGTAAGTTACACTTAACATTTTATAATTATAAAATACTCAATTTTTTAACTGTCAATGTAAAGCATGCAAAATATATAATTGCGTCTATATGTGCACCCTTTAGCAAATATTAGCATTTGGACAAACGAGCTTACATTAAGAAATATCAAATATCTTCTGTTCCCTTCTATTCTGAACATTTCAGGCTTGCTTAAGACAAACATTCACTTTATTTGGCACAACAAAAGGGTCAAAGGGTAGGGATTAGACTGAAAAAAATATTCAATTCAACCAATCTTTCATCCAAAATTCACTTTTGGCCGAACAAGACAATTTTGCAGGAGAATCAAATGAATCTTCAATTTTATCAATTAAAATTATTTCTCTCTAAACACATGGGAAGAAAATTAGCCAAACTCTGAAAAGTACGTGAGATATGATTACTTGAAGCTCCCACATTATGAAGTTATCAAACACCTACAATTATTGCAATGGTTGGTGAACTTTTGTATATTTTTCTACATGATTCAGCCTGTATATGAAGAACTATGTTCACAAAAAGATGATAACAATTGATCATACAAGCAGATGGAACAAAAGTTAATTGATACAATAATTTTATAGGACCAACTTAACTAAGGAAAATAACATAAGGTTACATACCAGCATCTTGATCTTCTACTTCAGCATGAGCCTGGTAAACTGAATGATGTAGGGATGACATGCCATCAATGCTGGCCCGACTAGCTGGCTCTGGTGCATATGAAACTGAAATACCTTGGCCAATGCTGGACTTCTTTCTTTTAGGAAATTTTCCACTCTGGTTTAGCACAATAGTTAGTTTCCCACCACCACTGCTAGCAGGGATAGCTCCAGAAGTAGCAGGTCCACTTCCATTTTCATTTTCTTCATCACTGGAATCACCATAAAATCTTTTTGGCACTCTCTTGCGCTTTGATAGTCTTAAACCATCATCACCTTCCATGACTGAGGTTGGGGTGGTGGGATCACTGGCGATATGGATTACAGATGAATTGAGCAATGCACCAGCAGAATTATGAATCGTATGAACTTGTACTGGTGGTGTTAGTTTGTAAGGCTGGTGGACTGATTCTACCCTTGGCCTCCTCACAGCTTTGCCCATTTTAGGAGTGGGAGTACGAACTTGATCAGACAAACACTTGTCATTATCAGTCTGCTTTCTGGTTAATTTTGAGATTATGTGAGGCCGTTTTCTTTTGCGGCCTCTCTTTTTTGGTTGAATTAATGGTGTACATCCCTCCGAAATATTGTCTAATGGGTTCCTGACTTCAGGCTCTGGTGTGGGCATTGGCGGCGGAGCTGGTGGCACCACCACAGGAGGAGGGGGAGGAACTGGAGGTGGCAAGGGATTAGAGGTGGGCTGCCATTGGCGAGATGTGGTTGGTGATGCAGGGTGGGAAGCTGGAGATTGTACTGACATGGCAGGGGAAGGCAATGAAACATCCTCAATGGTTGCGGTGGATGGGGAGTTTCCTGCTACTACCCTTGAGAAAGCCAAGGAAGCAACTGTATTATTGTGAAATTTACGGGGCTGCTCATCATAAAAGTCCTCATCTGTTTCAGATTCATCGGTCTCCAAATCTGACTCTCGAATCATTACTTCACGTAGGGGCATGCTTTCTTCTTTAGCAATAATGGTGTCAACCCGAGTGCCCCCATCCTGATTACTACCAGGTGAATGAATCCCACCATCACCTCCACTTGCAGGTTTCTCCTCCTGTCGGTTGTTATTCCCAATGTGTCGCCTTCGCTTTCCTTCTTTCCGTCTGTCCCTCCTAGATGCCTTGTTGGCTCCCCTCCCAGAAGTGACAGAGCTGTCAGAATCACTTCCACTGGAGGAGGAACCAGAGCTACTACTTGAACTGGAGCAGCTGCAATTGGTGCCACAGCTACAACTACTGCTGTCACTATCACTTGAGTCACTTGCCTCAGAAGAAGAGCTGCCACTACCTGCCTTCTTCCTCTTCTTAGGACTCTTTGGCTGTTTCTTTGGAGATGCCTCTCGCATCTCTGTAGGATTCACATCAACCTCATCAGATTTTCGGCCCTCAGATGTGTTTGAGCAGTAATTGTGATCAAAGCCATCATCCTGCTCTTCGTTGTTCACCTCGTCAACACTTTCTGTCACCTTCACCTCTTCTTGCTCCTCCACCTGCTCCTTTACCTCTTCGGCATTGTCACGAGAGAAACAGTAATCATGCTCAGCTTTAATAATGCGAGCCATCAAACCTAAATCCTCTGATTTACAAGAGGCATTCGCTACATTGGAAGATGCTTCCCCAAAATTAGTTTTAGGTTCCTCCAAAGTAGCTGTATAAGTTTTAAAATTATCCCATATGCCATCAACAAATTCAACTGGTTTGGCCTCTTCCTCAGGTACCGGGCTGTTATTGCCAGGATCCTGCTTATCACTATCATCACACATTTCACTAGCTGGTTCATTACTATTATCAGCATTCCGTGCTGTAGAGGAAACTTCATCATCTGAGTCATCGCTTTCAGATGATAAATTCAGAGGTGGTAAATCCATTACATCCACCACCTTTTTAATGGTTTTTTGGTCTTTTTCCACATCAGGGCAGTTCATTTTATTACATTCATCAGACATGCTTTTTTCTTTACCCCCACACGCAACATCTGAAAGTTGGTTGTAACGGGAAGATTTGTATTTTAATTTAAAGCCATCTCTGTTGTCCTCATCAGCAGAAACATCTTCATCTACCTTATTTTCATTCAAATGTGGAGTAATTGATGTGTCTCTATTACTTTGATCACTGCTATCATTGTGGCCACTTGGATACTCTTCTTTAGGTGATGCTTTTGAGTCAATGGCAACATTTTCAGTATCACTAAGATTATCTTCTGCAGCTTTGGAATTGGGATCTCCATGCTTGAACTCCTGATGCCTTACAACAAGCCTTTTGGAAATGAAATGCTGACCACACTCAGGGCAAGCATGTGGTGCTTCCCCAAGGTGAAGTCTACGATGCACCCTGAGAGCAACAGCACGACTGAACGTGGAACTACATTCTTCACAAGTGAAAATAGCAGGAGGAACACAAAAATGATACACATGTGGCCATTTCTTCTGCAAACATCTCTTGCAAAGAACACTCTCAGTGCCATGTTTCCAAAACAAATGTTTTGTGATATCTGGTTTGTTGCGATATGCTATGTCACACCTGTAACACAAGTGATTCAATTTGTGCTTCCAAACATGCCCAGATAGTCGCTGCTGATCACCAGTAACCTCTAGACATACATCACAAGCATGATGTCTTTTCCGCAAATGAACCATGAAGCGAAATGCTGATGGTAAATTGTCTGCTGAGCAGAAACAGCACCTGAAATTTGGTCTTTCATTTGGAACATAAACCCCAGGGCAGAGATGGCATAAAAGCTCACTGTAGCTGTAAAAATTGCATTTGCACATAATGCAAAGTAAATTTGTCTTTTGATGCATTTTCCTATTGTGAATATATAATTCTTTATGAAGTCCTGTGGCAAAGCGGCATTGAAAGCACTCATACGTCTTTGAAAATACTTTTGAAGCTGAGGTATCTGTATTATCATATGAGTCGCAGTTAAAACAAGATTTTTCCAGAAGAGCCAATGAATTTTTGAGAATTTCCACAAACTTACTGACTGCCAGCCTATCAACCGGAGATTCTGAAACTACATCATTCTTTGCCAAATTATTTCCATCCGATAGCTCCTGACTATTTGATAATCTGGCATCATTGCTGTGATCCACTGGGGATGCACACAGTCTCTCATTTTCATATCCTTCCTTCTTTATAATTACGTCTGGTTGAAACCTATGTTCAGCTAATAAGTGAAATGCTAATTGCTTTCCATTAACAGCAATTTTTTTGGCATGAGTGCAGTAGACACATGAAAAACATGCAACTTTGACTGCTTCTTTAAGTAAATCCTGTATCCTATAACATTCAAAATTCTTTTCTAAAGGTAGTAGTGTAACTGACACCTCTTCACCAGCTAACTGGATTCCTCCACCATCATCAGATGTATCATTTAACATTGCTGGTCCTTGGGCTTCTTCTGGGCTCATTTCAATTCCATTTTGTTGAGTCACTTCAGGTTCATTTTCTTTCTCTTCCATTTCTATAGGCCTATCAGTCTCTAAATCTTTGTCCTCATCATCATCATCAGCCTGTGAATTTGTACCCTCACTCTTTTCCTCTTTTGTAACAGAGGCTTCTTCATTGGACTCATTTGTCAATGACTTCGGTGACTCAGAAGAATAATCATTTCCATTAACATTACTATTGTCTAAAACAAACTGAAAATCATCAGTCAGCTTTTCCTCATCATCAGTTAACATGGCCTTCAACGATTCTTTGAATGAATGTTGACTAACTTCCTGTTTTTCTTCACATTCTGCTAACAGTGGAGACCTTTCTTTTATTCCAATCTGGGAGTCTTCCGTTGCATCTGAAAGTGAGTGATCCATGTTTATATCTCGTTCTTCCTCGTCACTTGGCATCGAAACATCCTCAACAGGATCTGAAACATTTGAAGTTTCTTTGTCCACAATTTCTGAAGATATTATCTTATCTTCTAACTCAGTCTTATCTAATTCAACAGCACTGCTCTTAGTTGACTCACTTTTTGGTTTACTTTCATGAACAGGAGCCTGTATATTACTTTCTACAGTGCAGTCATCTAATTCATTACTCTCCAAAACTGAAGGATTTTCAGTTAACTGTTCACCCTCATCCTTATCAACACAATCTAGCTCATCCAAATGGTTGTCAGAACTCAATTCTTTTGATACCAATTCCTCAGATGAATTATTTATTACAGGGGGTATCGCTTCATCCACATCCACTCCACTATCCTCGGGAGTAGTTTCCCATGAGTCTTTATTTTCGACTCGCATCATTATCTGATCACTGTTTGGATCACCTTTTTCAAAAATCACAACCAGGACATTGTCTTTCCGCTTGAGTGCTTTCTTTGCAGCAACTCGGATATGCAACTGGCACAGATTTGCTGCATTGTTGATAGTACAGTCGCCATCAACATCTGTTGCTCCCTGATTGGAATTTGAATTTCTTGAGCAGTCTAATGTTGATGTCCCTGATGAGCATTCATTGCTTTGAATTGAGTTATCACTACACTTCCCCCCTCCTGGAAACTCACTCTGTCCTTCACCATTCCCTCCACCAGACATACTCCCATTACTCTCCCCTGTGGCTGCAGCAAAACCACCACTTCGACAGCTATGATCAAAGAATTCATCACCATCTGAGAATATTCGCTCGCAAGTACAGCATACAAGAAGACAGGGACTTTGACGGGAAGAACGAAAAGCATCAGCAGATGGATGGGAAGCTTCGATAGCTCCATGAGATGATCCAAGGTGAAGAGCCAACCTTTCAGCACGAGAAAACATTGCTAAGCAAAAGAGACAAATATGTCTACGATGAACAGACTGCATGTGCAAGAATAAATCCCAGCTTTCATAATATCTGTCACAGGCTGAACATAAAATCAGCTTTTGAGTAATACGAAGGTTGGAACCAGATGCTGCCAATGTTGCACAGGCAGCTGCCTCTTCTGAAGTAACCCCACCAACCACACCAGGACATGCCACCTGATGCTCCCTCAACATTCCCACTGACGCAAAATTTGTTTCACCACACTTATGACATTTAAACTTTACTGCGGGTTGAAGGCCTAAGCACTGTGCATATTCAGTGCAAGTAAGAGGAGCTGCAACGGCTAATGGTCGGGGCGCAGTCTCTCCACGGCTGCTCCCAACCATTCGAAGGGGGCAACCAGGCTTCCTGTCCCTTTTCCTTTGTGCTTTTTTTCTAGGCTTCACTCCCGCAAAACCTGCCACTTTCGAACCTTCTACCTGGGCAGTCATTTTTTTACTAGGTTCATTGTTTGCATCAACAATAGGATGGGGCTTCTTTGCCTTTTTTGTAGCACTTTCCTTTAATTGTCTTGGTTGTTTAACAACAGCACTTATTTTATTATCCGTAGATCTGCGATTTCGAATACTTCTTCTGACAATATCACAGCCACTGTATTCCCCATCGTTGGTTCGAAGGGCGGACTGCAACTCACCTTCATTTTGCAATTCCTCGCTTGTGGTGTTCTCGGGCACTTCTAATTCACAATTGAACTCTGATGGTTTCACAGACAAAGACCCACTTTCTTCATTCCCCACCATTGCTTCCTGACCTTCAGGCTTTTCGGGACAGATTTCATCTTTCACTGATACCTTTAACTGTTCCACGGATTCACTGCCCATCATATTCTCTGAACCGTCTGATTTGAGAACTTCATCCTCATTATTGGAATTTGAATTATGATCGCATGTGGGGCTATTAACGCTAGTATTTGACAACTCGGCAGGTTCTCCTGGATCTCCATTGTTAGTGGCTATGGTCGAGCCAGCGGCATTACCATATTCCATTTCCAATATTTTACTGCCAAGTTAACACAAGGTTCACCTGCAACATGAAAAAAATGCATTAACTTAACTAATTCTCCACATTTCTAAGTCAAACATGGCCACTTAACATGAAAATATTGCATCAATAGATTAATATACCAGCACAACTGAAATATTAGCACTACACATTAGGTTGTAGTTGAACAGAAAAGAAATAATCAGATGCAAAGTGAAATTCAAAACCTGTTTCTAAAATCCAGCATTTTCAGGAGAGAATTCAGCTTTTAAAGAAATAAACAATGATGACAATGCAATTATGAACTCAACAGAAGTTAATCAACATGGGACAACGATTAACAATTGACTTTCTCCAAAAACGTATAACAAAACAATTTAAATTATCTGAAGGTAAGCATTTTCTTATCAGGTAACAGATTGCAAATGACAGCGGTAATGAAGGGAAAAATTGGGTATTTTACAATGAAATAACACCATTAAGAATTAATACAAACAATTCAGTGGTTACCGCTAACTCATTGGAAACTAACGAATGAGTAGTCATGAAATGAGGCTAATGCGTCTCTTAAGAATGAACACAGGCTTATTTCGCTGGGAAAGGTGTACAATAAAGAGGATATATGCCTGTTTCGATGGATTAGGGTTGATAAAAATCTTCGCTGTCCTTTCATAATACACAATATACCCAATCACCATCATATGCTTAAAATATCGATACTACACACCAAAACATGGATGTATCATGACCGTATTGTTAGGGGTTTCATTAAAATTACCGAAATGAATGTTACATTTTCAATCAGACAGCAAAAAACCCTAATTAAAATCTACAATTATTTGCTTCCTCTGTGGCCAAAATGGTTTCTCAGAGAAAAGATGGAGGATGATATAAGAATAATAAACAGCTACTTACTTGAGAGTATAAAACACCGATACTGATTCGAACATTAGCGAATCACTCCAGAAATTAGACCCATTGATTGTTGACGAGTGTGAAAAACATTATTCGCTGACTTCCCCGCCTTTATATTTTGGAAAATGGCGTCACCGCTTCTGCAGCACTTCGTTGCAAATGTCTTACGATTGGTTGGAAGCCATTTTCGACTGTAGTGACACCTTGTTCCCCGAAGAGGCAATTCTATCTTGAATTTTAAACATTAGCAAAGACATTTAGTTTTGTTTGTACTTTGTCTTTTGCCTGTGTACTATAGTGCATTTGATTCATAAGCCACGCTTATTTCTTAAATGGCCGATATATGTAAATTAACACAATTTATAATAAACGACTGTTCGGCAGTAGACATTGCGGCCCCATCATGCACTTGGGCAGGAAAACAATTGCTATGCGACTGCGACATCACCGTTGCCATCTGAGAATATTTAATAAGGGCTTATAATGGCCGAGGATTAGAGTGTGTAAACGTCGACGATTAGTTCCTTGACATTAGTATGTTTGTGTTGTACTCGTGTTGCAAGTTATTCCATTTGACATTTTACATTGCTGGGTAATGATGAGACTGCTTATGAAAATTAGTACATTGTGGGATGAACGCTGCCTTTAATAGTCTTGATAAACATTTAACTTCTTTTTCTAAACAGTTTATAGGCATTGTTTCTGGAATGGCTGGAAGGAACAACTCTAATAGAAAACCCGGCAACAACAGCGTTGAGGTAAATGATTGTTGGGATAAGTGACAACTCTTAGGCATGGTATTTAATAGTTTGATATTTAGGTAAAGTTAGGTGCAATTCAGCTGCTTTGGTTTGAAATGAATATTTTTATGTGGACGAATAGGACGACTTGTATTTTACCTAAAATTAAGCAACTGCAAAATGAGTTTAATAGCTTACGTATTTTGACGTTGGTACTCGATCTATGAAATACTATCATACAAATTATTTTACCTCCGCAAAATGGGTGACAGTTTTAAATATCATTACGTCCATAACATCGGATTTTATCGTTTGAACATTAATTCTATTTCATAATATCCGTAATATACACGTTCTCGGAGTTTCAGAAGCCATTTATGAATGTTTAATCGAAATCCTTTCACGTATTTGACGATGGTGATGTATTTAATTTTCCAGTGTATGTATCATACCGTAGTAATATGCCTGGGAAAGGTTTCAATTTCACGGTATCATTTTTAAAATATTTTTTTTCCGAAGTAAGAATGCTGTCCTCTTTTCTGCATCTATTGATTCAATTCTTTCAGCACGTGTTCATAAAACCACTTCAATTTTTTGTCATTTACCTGCATAGTCATAATGATCGGTTTTTTGTTTAAATTATTGCATTTTAACTTTGTCGCGAAGTATATCTACGTCTAAATATCAGTAGTCGTCTTTGACAGAACATAGAGGAATGAATAATTTCAAATACTCATGATGGATTCATTCAAGTTTTGCTTGTACTAGTGTATGATTTCATAAAATCACGTAGATACACCTTATAGCTCTGAATGATTCCATAAATTTCGTGGACTTGTCAGTTGTAATTGACAGTTCATTGAATGAATTGAATGTTATTCATGGCATTTAGTAAAGTTGCTCTATAAGTGCTCACCTTCTACTTTTTCTATGATTTAAAAGCAGCGTAGTGGAAGCACTTTCATTTATTCATTATGTGATAGAAATTTACTACATACCCTTAACTCCTTTCCCATTAGAATCGTCATCATATCATTCGTGTCAATATTCACGTCAATAGTGAGTCAATTATATCTAGAATTTGGAGAGCCTCTTATCCATTTTTATTTACCTTATTGGAATTCTGAGTGCTTTCTACTAGCCTAAACTATTGATTGTCAAGGGTTATTTACTTGTTCTGCTCATTTGCTTTCTAATACCCTACTTTCCTCTACATCTACACTCTTGTCATTTGACTGTAAATGATCTTCACTTCACCTTCCCACTTACTGCCTTCTTAATTTTTTTAGTCTATAAATACCTTTGATGCCTTTTCATTGTTAATGGCATTTTGTTAACCTACCATTTGCCACTCCTCAGCTTTCCTAACTTTTCACTAATCCTTCAACAGTCCCACCACCCAAACTGGGGAATGGATAAAGAGAGACTAGGTTCATGAGTTGTTCACCAACATTATTTTCTTTTGCTTTTTGTGCAAGTCTACTCAATGTAGATCCACTCTATCACTGTCCGATAGGAGATAATGCATATTCCTCTGACCCCAGAAGTTGTCATAAATCTTTTCCATATGAAAATGTAGTTGAAATTTTTACATACTATTTTTCGGTCTTTCCATTCAATTGGCTTCCTCAAAAAAAATACTTAAAAATTCTTGAATTTTCTGTGTCATATCGTTTATCCAATTATAATAAATGCGATTAGAAAAATTGGTCTTTCGTACTCTTGATTGTGATGATTTTACTGTTTTTTTTTCAAGCCTAGTTGCCTCTCCATAAAGATATTTTAATGCTGTTTTGTATTTTGTTTCTCTAAGTTAGTCACCATTTAATAAAACTCAATATAAGATTTGTAATTTCCCAAAGTTTCAAGGAACTGCAAAAATATAACGTTTTGCTAAAACAAACTAACATAAAGACAATAAATTGCAATATGCATACTTAAAGGCTTCTGAAATGAATTTGTGACATTAAATTTCTCCTTGTGAGAAAATATAAGATTTCAGAGCAGATCGCCATATTGGTGTCTCCCAGGTGACACCGGAACCCACTGTGTGACTTAAAATTCCTTAATACTCCAGTTTGAGGAAATCTTAAAATGATTTAAACTCTGATTATTCAGTTTGACAAGAATTCAGAAGAAACTTCATTGGATGCTAACTCATAAGGCTACAGACTTAATCCAATTGTGTAAAATTTAGCATTTGCTATTTGGTTTCATGGAATCTGGTACTAAAAATTCTATGAAATGGAAGATGTAAGTATCCTTCCTAAAATTAGTTGATCCACTGCCCAAATAGATGTGCATATCCTGCAGACAGTGCAGTTTTTTTTCAGATATACATCTCAACTAAAGGCCATTGCTGTTAATAATAAATTTTGATTTTTTCGATATTGAGTTACTTCAGCAACTTTCAAATCTTCATAAATATCTGAGACCTTTTCTTAGACCATTTATTTAGAAAAATATTGGCTTGTCACTGAAAACATTTTTGGAGTTGTGTTTATTGGAAGCATCTAATGCTACAATAAAATATTTAGCAATTTTTAAGCGAGAAATAAAAATATCATGGTCTGCTGAGCTAACATATTTTCAACAATACAGCCTCCTTTTGTTTTAAACAGGATTTTTTTGTTATAAAGGAATCACAGTAAATCATTTGGTACAATTTATTTCCATATTCCATCTACACATTGTAGTGTGATTTTATGTAACATGTGGCACTTTTTGCCGAATGTTTGAACAAAATTTTGTCAAATTTATCCAATAAACATTTAAAATTTTAAATAAGGCACCTTATGTTTTTTAGTTCAGTCTAGATTTATTTTTTGTTGCTTTCTAAGTTGTTCCACATTGCTTTTTCAGTTTTTAAATAGGGTCACGTTATTCCACTGATGATCAAAATTCAAAAATCTCTAGAGTCTATAAGTCACAGTTAACCCAAAGAATGTAAGAGGCTTACGATCCAATTTATGGCTTAGGTTACTTTTCTCTTTCAACATTCACTATGGAAAAATACCCCTTGAGACATTTTTAGCCATGGTGAGTCTTTCGAGTACAGGTTTGATTCAGTTCTTCTAACGATCCAGTCTCCTAAGTTATTCCACCCATATCCAAATACCAGCCTATATGTACTGATACATTTGGCCTTGGAAGTGGCTTGCCTCCCATAGCATCTCATTTAATTTCAATCCATAGTCTCTTAATGCAAAGATGTTGCTGCAGATCCCTTATTGTGTTCTTAACAAAACTTTTGTCTCAAGTTATGTTCATCTATTAACTCTTTCAATGAGGTTCACCTTCTGAAATCCTATCTCACTGATGTGGCAAAAATGGAAGATATTGTCTTCGTAACCTTTGTTACTCCCAAGATAATAAAATCTAAACAATAAAAAGTATGGAAATAATAAAAAGAATCTAGATTCATAGTTTATTTTGTGAAAAATTTTTATTAATTTATTTGACAACCATAATTTTTATAAAATTTCAAAGTATGATAGCACACCACAGAGAGGGTGAAGAGTATGTTTACAGTAGCCTGCCATGCAAAGGTCCTAGGTACATTCACAGCAGCAAAAGAGTTAAATTCCATTGTAAACAAAAAATACCGGGACCATAAACTTGAATGGCACCAAATAATAATAAAAAATAATAATAATAAATAAAAATAAATAAATGGAATAATAATAATGAAATTTATAATTTTAAAAATAATAAAAAAATTAAATTTAAAAACACCACACCCACACACAAATTTGAAACAAATAATTAAAGAAATAAAATAATAAAATAAATAATAAAACAAACTTACAACCACTCGATCACTAGGGTGAGGAACGAAATAACTTTCACTCTCGTGAATAACACTTTCAATGAGGTTCACCTTCTGAAATCCTATCTCACTGATGTGGCAAAAATGGAGGATATTGTCTTCATAACCTTTATTACTCCCAAGATAATAAAATCTAAACAATGAAATAATATTATTATTATTCCATTTATTTATTTTTATTTATTATTTTTTATTATTATTTGGTGCCATTCAAGTTTACGGTCCCGGTATTTTTTGTTTACATTGATTCACGACCATAGCTACGTTCCTTGTATATTTAAATTAAATTCCATTCATATGTCATATGAATGGTTTCTTCGGTATGAATTTTGAGCATGCATGCACATTTATTCGCAAAAAAATATCTTAACATCTCACAGGTTTTCATTATAAATACCATGAGAATCTCCCAGAAATGTGTGGAAAACCTTTTTGTGCTTTACTTTGTTTCATTGATTTCTTTTCATTTATTTAGACTTTAACTGAGGTCTTCCGATGCTTCATATGTATGGAAAAACTGCAAGATGCTCATCTGTGCCCCCATTGCTCCAAACTTTGCTGTTATGCATGCATTCGCCGTTGGTTGACGGAACAAAGATCTCAGTGCCCCCATTGTCGGGCCACTCTACTTCTTTTCGAATTAGTCAATTGCCGGTGGGTAGAGGAAGTCACACAAAACTTGGAAAGTCTGAGAGCAGCTGGATCAGAGGGTAGTAGCACAGGTGCAGCGGACAATGGTGCAGAGTCCACATCTGAGAGGTAATAGGCTTTTGAATGTCAAGGTTTATCTCATGTTGTATCCTCTCTGAGATGTTTTTAACATATCAAAAACTTAAATTGACTAATTAAAAAATTTTAATTTATTTGATGCACTTCATAACATTTTTGAGCCATGAGCACATGCAAACTTCATTCCCACCTTCTTAATCAACCCTGTGGTGGACCAATTTCTTATGCCACCAAGTTTCCCACAATATTAAAAATTTAAAGAGTGCATATCCTTTCACACCATTGCCTTTTGGGGTAGAATAATTTAAAACAACCAATTTCAGATTATTTTAAGAAACCAATTTTCATTACCAATATCTCCTCTTCTGCCCCCTTATCGTAATTATCACATAGTTAAATTGCTTCAGGCATACTCTGCCACTAAGACACTGTCTCTCAGCATGTCCAAACCAGTGTATCAACTTGTCCTGCTTCTCAAATGCCGCAGTAGTGATTTCAAAAATGATCCTTGCATCATTCCATTCCCCCTCACAAAAAAACTGAAAACCACAGTCATCAACCGGAAGATTGGTTTGATAGGTCAGAGTAGAGCTCATTTAGTACTAAGCTTAATGGCATGTGAAATTCACACAGGGTAGAGGAGCCAGTTCCTTTCCCTGGGACACTGATGGTTGTAAAATACAATATATTATTAATATAAGCATTTTAGAGTGATAACAAAATATTGTGTTAAATTGTTGTTCATTTTCTTTTTATTATATAATAAATAAGAAAGTAACGTAAGCAATAATTTAGTAATACACTTCTTAACTTATAGCATATTTTAGCAAAAAATTTAAAAAATCGATGTCAAATCAATAGTTCTTCTCTGAAAATACAGAGATGATACAAGGCGTGGCAACATAACCTTCAGTTTTCAAATGCAAAATGCTTTCAAAAAAGGAAGTTATATTAATGCTCCCTGTATAAGACATATATTTGACATGTAATGTTTTTGTGGTAAATAGGTAACTGAACAATAGTGATCTCTTTGCAAAAAATCACCTTTGTTTTAAATAGCTTATTTAATTTGAGTGCATAAATTTTGAGGAAGTTTTTTGTGTGTTGAGTTACCAACTCATAAACCCATTATGCTCCATTTGTTCTAACAGATTTATAAGGAGGGTTGTGCATGCTTTTTGTTTTGCATCAATGAAGATTAGAGTTAACAACAAAGGAGTTTTTATTTTGTTTTACAAAAATCAAAATAAATGTTTAATTTATAAACAACAATGGGAGGATATGTAACTTAGAAAGTGAGATTTGAAGGAAAATCATTCGCATTTTTTTATATTTCAAAAGGCACTTTTTATATAATATTTGGGGTTGATGAATTTGTGGAATGATGATTTTCGTCACACTGGTGTTATGTCAATTGCATTCTATGGTTAGTTTTATTGAGGCTCAAAAATGAAATTCATTGCTATTTTCAACTTGAATTAGGACTAGGCATCCTTTGAAGGATGCAGGGTTTGGTCAAAATCTTTTTAGAATATACAGAGTAAACTCAAGGCACCATTAGTGGCATTTAATGTCAGAATAAATTATTTCAATGGTTAATAAGTAATGAGATTGTTTTTTTTTCTATTTTGAGGTTTCATCATCATAATTTGTACTTGTTCAGTTTGTCATCAGATAACCATTGTTTGGTATCAGTTGTGTAGATACATAGATAAAATAGTACAATATATTATTTATTTTCAGAAATTTGTTTTAATGGTGTGCATATATATATATATATATATATATATATATATATATATAAATTATATAATCATTTTATATCACATCTGTTTTAATGTAAATCGGTATACATGCTGCATCACGACAAAGACAGCAGTCAATAAAATAGTTGAATATAATATGGAAGATCTGCATATGCAATGAAAATGTGCCTTTTCTTGATGATAAAATTGAATTCTTTAATAGTATTTTCATCGAATTGTTTGTTAGTCGATTGAGTGAAATTTTACAATTTATTGTCTCATAACTGTAAGCCTGTTACATAGTAAAAATGCATTGTCTTGACATTGCCTATAATTGTAACCTTTAATATCTTTATTCTGTGGCTATCCTTTGTGAAGGTGTCCTGAACATCCTGGTGAGCATCTGACTGTGTTTTGTGAGTCATGCTGCAAATGTATTTGCCACCGCTGTGCATTGTGGGGAGGGACTGCCCATGCTGGCCACTCGTTCAAGCCAATTGCTGAGGTGTATGAGCAACATGCACAGAAAATCAAATCTGAGATATCAGAACTGCAGCAGCGGCAGTTGAAATTGGCGAACGTTATGTTGAAAGTTGTACGTAAAGACATCCACTACTAAATGAGAATTTAGAGGGGTTCATGATAAAAGAGCATGTCTTGGAATCACAGTATTTCAGAAATGCCATGTGAAACTTCCTATTGGCCTATCTTGCCTGAATAAAGGTGCTTTTAACTAAAATTATCAGAGCTGTTTAACTTGTAGATTTAATAGTGGTTTTTGGGTTTCCAGCTCTGATATAGTTAAACTGTGGTTCGACTAAATTCACCCAAATGGTTATCTTAGCAAATATGCCCTTTTTGATTGAACACTTCTTTTACTTGCAACCTACCTAAACCTTGCAACACTTACTTTACTTCACATGTTTTAAATGATATTAATGCATGCAAAAATGATTTTTCATTTTTAGTATTGCTTAACTTTTGTAATTAAGCCGCACTATGTAATTTGAATTAAGGTTATATCGTTCAATAATTTCATTACGAGTGTTATGGCTGGTTGTGATTTAGTTAAGAATATTTCATTTTTGTTTAGTGCTTCATTTTCACTTTTCCAGGAGCATAGCGTTGAAGTTGTCCGGAAAGCCAGGGATGAAAAAGCAAATGAACTATACCTTGCAGTTGAGTCAATGATTTCACATCTGGATGCTCAATTGCGGTCGAATATACTGACTCTGACAAGCAGGAAGGGATTGTTGGGGCAAGAGTCAGAGAAACTTGAAGCAATCATCAATGATGTGGAACATAAAATGTCTACATTCCCTCATGCTGAGCTCATTTGTCAGTCAAAAGAAATTTTGGATTCTATCAAGTCTATTCAGCAAAGACCATTATCACATTTACTAGCTGCTCCAGTACTTGGAGATTTTAAAAGGTGCTTTAACATTCATTCCCCCCTGAAAATTTCTTTCTATTTATTGTAACTAATTAGGCTACAAAGCCATCCACTGACTTTTTGAGGGCTTCAAAGAAACAAGATGTATTTTTGTATGTACAAGAGAGTTACACCTAGCATCCCAAGTCTCTAATGTAATGGTGGCAGTCCAGTATCTTCTTTTCAGCTGCTCTCCACTTATGTGTTCAAGAATTTTGTGTGATAATTTTCACAGGGACCTTGCCTCCCTTGCTACTGGGCACAGCAATAAGTCCTGTAGTTTCTAGGATCCATTATTCTCATGTTTGTCCACTGTTTCATGGTATAAATGAGATAGTTTCCCATTGCCTTCCTCATTAGTGGTTTTAAGGTGACATCATCACTTTAATGATCACTCCACTGGGGTCATTTGCCTTTGCCTGCTACCTTGCTGAGGAATAGACATTCCTTGGACTACTTTTCATATGGCTCCTACACTTTGACCTATCTTGATTCATGGATGATAGACCAGAACAATTGGAGTATAAACTGTAAAAAATATAGCAAGAAATCAAGAGCTCTACGGCCTCTAGGTTAAAATTAATAAGGGGGAAAACTCCAATGGCCATAAAAAACAGTCGCAACTCTTGTCAGACCAAATTGTTGTGTTGGTATTCGCGGGAACCACGTAAGGGACCAACCACAACCTCTCGACCAAGAATACCCTCTGTGGTGGTTTACGGGAGATTAATCCACGCCAGAGACTACACACAGCCACACACACACTATCCTTTCTGAAATTACTTATTTCCACCTGGAATCTTTAACGAGGTCTCACAGCTTCGTGAAGGATTCCAGACAGGATAGTGTGTGTGTGGCTGTGTGTGGTCCCTGGCGTGGATTAATCTCCCGTAAACCACCACAGAGGGTATTCTTGGTCGAGAGGTTGTGGTTGGTCCCTTACGTGGTTCCCGCGAATACCAACACAACAATTTGGTCTGACGAGAGTTGCGACTGTTTTTTACGGCCATTGGAGTTTTCCCCTTATTAATTGTAAAAAATATATAAACTGGAATTCCAATATCAATTTTTCAAAATATGCCGTACAGATTTCAAGTAACAGAAGTTCATCTTAATGTCAGTAGGTTGATGAGCTTAGAAGCTTTAATTAGTAATTTAAGTGCATAAGTTAAATTTCAACTTTGTATGGGTATCTAATTCCTAGTTATTGTTTCTTAAGTTTTTGATGCGTTTTGCGGTAATTATCAGTCGGCTGATTGTCTTGTTGTTTTGCAGTGAAATGGTTCCTCCGTTTGACTCTGGGGCATTTGTGATGCAAAATTTTCGAAGGCTCCAAGCTGCAGGGGATGCCGTGTATTCACCTCCTCTGCATGTCCATGGTCTCTGCTGGAGGCTTAAAGTTTATCCAAATGGGAATGGTTATGTTCGTGGTCTGTACTTGTCTGTGTTTTTGGAGCTAACTGCAGGACTGCCAGAAACTTCCAAGTAAGTACTGTATCTTTTTGAATTTTGCTGGAGCAATTCAGTTTACCTGCAGTGGATTGTTCACATTTAATGTGACATTGTGGATGATTTTAAGTCATGTTGATGTAGGACTCCAAATGAAATTTGAGAGTAACTCAAAAAGATCTTGATGTAAGGTATTAAATGTTACATGCTCTGATATACGTGGCCCTTTATGAAGGTAATGTGCATGATTCTATTGTGATGCGACTATCCATGGCAGCATGGTAAAACCATTCGGGAAATGTGGTGGAGAGTCTGCCCTTCCAATGCAGCCAGTCACCAATTTGTTCCAAGCAGTGAAAAGATGTGCCTCCACATGAAGTGTGTTTTTTTGATGCTTCAAGCAGCCTTCGAGGACAACTGCATTTCAAGGTCATAGTCCGGGAGGTGGCACAAGGCATTTAAGGAGGGCTGGGTGGAGGTTGCCAACGAACCCTGTTCAGGACACCCAACAATGTCCAGAATCAACAAAAACATGAATTGTATGTGCCAAGTTTTGAGTTCTGACCATCAATTGAGCATCTAGCAAATCGGTGACACCCTATACATGTCTATATTTGCGTGTGCGTGAGAGACATCAAGGACACGGTCAAGCTCCACCATGACAGTGCCCCCAGCCACACATCCTTCTTTGTTACCAACTTCCTGGCCCAGAGCACCACGCTGGTGATCCTCCAGCCCCCTTACAGTCCCGACTTGGCTCAGTGCGACTTTTTTTTTGTTTCCCCAAATGAAGAGAGAGCTGAAAGGCAAGCATTGGGAGACCGTAGAAAATATCCGAAAATATGTTACAATGTTCCTGAGAGACATTCCCATCAACGAGTTTCAGGGTGCCTTCCAGGCATGGGGCAGACGTGTCTCCGCAAGTGTAGTGATGCAGGGGGAAATTATTTTGAAGAATTTTAAGCATTTGTACAAATATGGTCAATAAATCTATTTTTCCCAGAGAAATAAATAAAATCTTGCGCATTATTTTCTTAATGGACCATGTACATCAGTTTTAGTCTTTCAACTTGTAATTCATTACATGCTCCCTTTTTCTTCAGTTCTATAAGCTTGTTTGGTCTACCTGGCAAGATAAGGCATATAGTAATTCCTCATCTAAAATTTTCTTAAGACCATATAGTGGGGTAGTATATTTAATAATGTTGAATTTTGTCACCAATATTCAGAAAATGGGGAAGATTCTTATCAGGCTGGGAAAATGGGATTACATATTGAACTGAAGTTTTTTCTTGATGTGTTCTTTTATTTTCTTTGTTTAATGGTCTTTATTTTCTGCCATTTTACGGACGTTCTTTGGTTGTTTATTTTCACATCATTTCTTTTTTCGATGTACGCTACTGGTTCAAACCTTTTTCTACTGGCGTATATTATGTTGTTGAAGTAGTTTTTTTTTTTCATTCATAAAATCCTTAATTTAGAGTCCTTAAATATTTTGTTGCCCACTAGAACATCTGCAATCGTATTGAACTTTAGTTTCATTCAATAAATTGCTTCATTGCAGGTATAAATATCGTATTGAGATGATTCATCAAGCAACACAAGACCATCAAAGAAGTATAATGAGAGAATTTACTTCAGATTTTGAAGTTGGAGAGTGTTGGGGTTACAACCGATTCTTTCGTTTGGATGTATTAACAAGAGAGGGCTATATGGACAGTACAAATGACACCCTCGAGTTAAGGTATGCATTGTGTGATTTTTATGAAAAATAACAGAAAATGCATGTGTGAACATTAAGGTGTGAGAGTTGATGATGCCTTGGGCCTGGATATTGTGTAGTTTTCCTTTTATTTCAAATCAAAAAGATTTGATTGGTCACGCAAATTGTGTGACTAAATTAGGAATTTCTTCTTCAAATATCTCGCCACAAATTTTTTCTACCCAAAATTATGGTGAAAAATTATGTCATGAAATATTTTCTGATCTTTGAAAACTTTGAGGTATCTTGATATATTTCATTTTAGTTTTGCAATAAAACTGAAATTCAACACAGGCCTTATTTGTGCTAATGTATTTTGAGGAATGTACAGGCTGAGGATAAGTCTTCTATCCCTCAAATATACTCCTCTTCTCTGTAATTTATTCATTAACATTATCAAATTCACTCTATGGCCAATACATATGGATTGTATTAATTGTTCCTCATTATTGGTGACCTCATGACTGCTATGGCAACACATCTGCCTCTCCCCATTCTGATCCGAAATTGATCATCCCCTAAGGAATCATTTTCCCTGCTCTCAATCTTCTTGTTGATGATCCTGAGAACCACGTCAGTTGTGTGTAAATTCAGACTTAATGTTCTGGTCCTTATTTATGGCTCCCTTTCCTTTTTTTTGGGATTCAAATTGAGATTAAACATGAAATCCTTCTGTCTGGCTCCCTCATTAATGCTGGAGGTGCTGGTAAAGTAGGTGGAGAGGAAATAGAAGTGAAGAGAATTTGTTCTGTTCTCCTCATCTAACAACTTAGTGAAAAACATAGTCTGTTGGTACCATTACATAGACAATATATTTTGTGTATGGGCAGGTTCACAAAGATAACTCAACAGCTTCATGTGTCTAAATTCCTTGGACAAAAGCATTAGGTTCTCAATGGAGGAAGAACTTTAAGAGTCCATCAATTTTTTTAGACATTGCAATTTCAAAAAATAATCAGCAACTGGGCTTCTCCATTTTCAGGAAAAATACTTCTACATCTACATAATACCCCGCAAGCCGCCACAAGGGCGTGTGGCGGGGGGTGTTAGGTCACCACCCAAAAAAGGAACAAAGAAATACCGCATTCAAAACCAACACACACATGCAAATACTTGCACGTATCACATCATTCACTTCACATCAAGACATCATTTCCCCCAAAAATTAGTGGCATTCAACTCAATGGTCCATCGTTTGATTAGTATTCCCTTGTCCCCACAAAATACATAAAAAGAACTTCAAATAATAAAAATGATAGCTGCAAAAAACAGTTTCTGCTCCCACTGACGTTTTTATAAATCAAACCACTTTGCTTTTCCACATAAACTTTTTGTATTAACAACCCAGGTTTCGTTACAGCATAACATCATCAGGTCTATACTATAACGAAACCTGGGTTGTGAAAATAAAAAGTTTATGTTGAAAAGCAAAGTGGATTGATTTATAGAAACCTCAGTGTGAAGATTTTCCACCAAGTTACGCCAGAAACTGTTTTATTTATGTTTCTGCTCCCAATTAGTATGAAAAATTGTATCAGAAAAAAATAGCAGTCACACCCATTTTCATATCCTTCCCCAAGAGAGACACATCGAAATTGGAAAGAATTCTCTTTTTGGTAATTTATCTCGTAAAGTGACCAGAACCTTTCCAGAGGACAGAATAAAGCCAGCCTTCTTTTATAAAGGTAACTTAGAGAACCTTTTATCAAACAGCAAGGACAAAATTCCCATCATGGAAAAGTGGAGTGTATAAAATGCATTGTGAGTGCTCTGCTGTTTACGTTGGACAAAGTGGGAAGAAATTTTGTAAAAAATCCTTCTTCCCATTTTGCCAAGCACCTACTGGACAATAACCACACAAGTGACTTTGTTGCTGAGATTTTACATTTGAAGAAGAAAGGTTTAAGATTAGATGCCTTGGAACGTTTGGAAATTTCCAAGAACCCTCGTTTTTGGGTATATTGGTCAATGACCTGATGTATTCCTCCTGCCCTCTCTCCTGGCCCTCCCTCTGTTCTACTGCTCCTCTGCCCCTCTTCCCCCCCCTGACACCATACCCAACCACCCTCTTCTCCTTCCCCCCATACAAATATGCCAGTTTCCCTTCTCTTTTCCCTCCTTCCCCTTTACCAGCACCTCCCCCCTCCTCTTCTCTGTCTAGTATAGAATGTTGTGTGTCCTCTGTACTTCACATGATGATGACGTAACTCAAAACCTAGGTCGTTCATGTTCAAAATGTATGTGGAAGAACAAAGTATGGTCTTTTCCGATATGAATCGCTTCGAAAGTGATGCCTGAAATCATTCTATTCTTCTTCCAGGGTTTTCGTAGCCCCTTAAGTAGTTCCTCGGGAATGTTACATACCCCCACTGCCTCATTTGATTTAAATTCCTTAATGCTTTGAATCTTCCGTGGTTTAATTAATAATTTTCCTGACCTTTGATTTTTTGCACAGATTTTCTCTTCTTACTTCCTGACAGTACTTTCACCTTTTATAGTGCACAGATTGTCCTCATTATACAATGGGTTCAAATCAAGTTGAATTCATACAATTATATACACCACAATTACACATGACCTGGAAGATATAACTTTAAGTGACCCGAGTGCTCCCATTGTTGATTTTCCTGAATTAAACAATTAGTGTGTATGTAATATAATGACTTATAATCTCTGATTAAAATATTCCATTATTGTCATGTTGCACTTTTGGTCTTATGATGTTGATCCATTTCAAAATCTTCATTAATCAGGTAAAACTGCATAATGAGTATATTGCAGGAATAGCTGTATTTGCAGTGTCAAAGAGTTGTAGCTAAATTTGACAATGGTTTCTCATACATATTACAAGATATTGCTCAACCAAGGACTATCGTTGCAAGAATTACTGTATTTTCTCACTTTTCAGTAGAACAGCATGTTGGATGGTTGTTCAGCCTTGCTGAAAATAGCTAGGAAAATGTGTGATATAAAATTCAGTTTGCTTGGGTATAATGCATAATATTGTCAACATGTATCCTATAAATATTTGATTCATTTCATCAAAGTTTGACAGTTTGATTGATACTTTTAATTGGATTAATATTTTAATAGCCACTGTGCCAGTAAAATATTTTAAAATTGAAACTAAAGTGATGGAATAACGTCAGTGCATATTTTAAAACCTGGAATGCGCATGTCTCATATTCTCTTTATACAGAAATTGTTTTACATTCTATGTGCTGATAGCATATGATTTTAACTTTTGAGCAAGATTTGTACCGTTGTTAGTAAGAAAATGGGTCCTTCTTTCCTTATCTTTTTTTCCTTTTAGATTCCATGTTCGACCTCCAACCTATTTTCAAAAGTGTCGAGACCAGGAATGGTATATTAGCCAACTTCAAGCTGTAGAAGCCCAGTACTCTGCCCAAATTAATGAGCTAAAAGAGGTATGTTGTGTATGTTACCTCTTAAATTTTGCAGTGGTATTAACAGGTCAGATACACGAAAGTCAGGAGAGCAAAGAAAAATCAGAGGTTTACAAATGATTACAGAAAATAGAAAAATTAGGGAATGTAAAATTCCAAATTCTGTGGCAACTCTGATTTGGCTTTGAAGAAATAAAATTTGAAATTTACATCTGTTGAATTTTCTTCTTAAAATAGTTTCCAACTATGATGAGTTCAAGATCAGATTTGTCGAAAAAGTAAATTTTGGATCCATTTAAAATTTTATTATGCTAAATTTACTGATGAGATAAATCCATTCATTTTGCTTTGTTTTAATGTTTAGTGCTTTATCACGGTACAAAATTATTATCATGAAACCTTGCTCAACGAGCAACTGCTCAGCGAGCACACATCGAGCTATTTGCATAACGAATAAAAATTATTCTTTAAAAACTCACTAAACAAGTGATAAGGATGTTTTCTACAAATTAAATTCGCATTCCAGGTTAGTTCATTCTGCATTGGAAGAAAAGATGATGATGATTCACAATCCTAAACGATTTATAAGTAATTTTCTTTTAATAAACATTGTACACGTTATTTATTTTTCAGCATAGAATGCATTATCGTATATTATGTTAATTTAGATGGGAAAAATTGTTCTCTTGAATAATTTTCTAGAATTTTTGTGCTTTGAGTAAGATTCTGGAATGAATTGTTAAAGATGGTTCAAAAAATTTTACAGTAGGTATTGTAAATGAGTGTTGCAAAATTTAATCTTTCTATTTGTCTTACTAGTTTCCCAATGGCAGGTCTCAATGAAATTCTGGATTCTCCATCCATCTTTAATGCATTGTGAAATGAAATTTAAAATAGGGAATTCTAAAACGCCAAAAAATTCTTATTATCAAATATGGTATCACATGTCATTTGTCAAATACAGGTTTGGAAATAGTTTTATCTTATTCCCATATGAAGACAATATTTTTTGGTTATTTAGCCATAATGAAAACAATTGAATCTAAGAGTTAAATCAATTTCCATATTTATCATTACACTTTCAAGTGACTTGATATTTGCCGGAAAATTATGGAAATTTCCATGCTTACATGTATATCAAATACCTTGAAATGTCTGTTTTTCATGTGTATCTTAAATTCTTTTTTTGCAAGTACAGTAAACTTTCAATTACCATGCTAATGAATGCATGATGATGCATGCATAATCAAAAGACAAGGATAATCGAACTATTTGGAAAATATTGCCATAAAATAAATGGTTATTTTTGGAAACTCACCTTTTTAGATTCCATGTTATTAGTTCCAGTTTCTTAGCAAAGTACATTTTTTCCATTTTCAGCTATTTTAAAAAGGTGGAATTATAGTATTATGAGAACACAAAGAAATATCCATAAGTGAATAGCAGAACGTATAATACCTAAACCTGATATACCAGATAGCTAAATCAATCGTGTAGGAAGTAAATACTTCAGTCGATTGAAGTATTTACTTTAGATAGTTGATAACTTATTTCTAGCATAGTAAAAATATGTATTTACTCTCCTTGAAGGAGAACATGGAATTCTCAGGGCAAGTGAATGTGAGGGAAACAAAAATGGGAAAGTGCGAGTAGTTCAAAAGTGTTTAAATTGAAATGTAAAATAACGTTGACCCCTTTTATATGAAATAAAAAGTTTTTAAGAAAGCCAAGGTTTCAAACATCTATTTTTCATACAGTATGTAAAATTTTCAAAGCATTTAATTATCTCTATGATTTTAGGGAAGATAGTAGCGTGAGTAATCCAAAAAATGGATAATTGAGAGTTAACTGCATGTATTATTTTTCCTCACATTGTGTTATGGAGGTACAACTCAAACCCATCCCCATGCTTGTAGTACTTAAATTATTTTGTTAGAATATATTAATGTGTGCAAATATAACTTCTTAGTGGATTTTCTAGGTACACTTTTATTCTTACAGAAGAGAGGAAAAGAGGATAGCATCAATAGCAACACCAATGAAATTGCTGATACAGCCAATGACCGATCCAGCCAAATTGTGCGCAGGCAGTTAAGATTTAATTTACAATCTATAAGAGGAAGTCAAATTTGTAGTGAGGAACCAATAAGGGAAGCCAATGTAAATTGTGATGCAGAAACCGGACACTTGTCAGCCAAGTCTAACTCTGACTCGTTCAAGTCAGGAACTTCTCAGGTTCCTGAAATATTTGACTCTCTGGATGATGACAGTGATGTAAGTAACTACTTATTCTTATTTGTTTCTGTTTTTGATAAATCTACCTGAACCAAAGCATATGTCTTTTTGGATGAAATAAGCCTATGAATTAACAGAAAGCAACAATAAATGATTAGGTATTTTAAATTGGGAGCAGCTTCAAATTTGCTGGACTTGACTAGGTTATACAAATGGATATAATTAAATAAACTTTAAATGTTTTGATTTGAGCACTAAGGAAATTTTTAATTCTTTGGTTAAAGATTTTCTCACAGATTGGTATGTTACATTTTTTTGGGGTTTTCTGCTCTGTATTTTTAAGAGTTTTTTTGTTCTTCCTACTGAGAATATCATTAACAATTGACTGAAGAGTTCATTTAATTTGTCTCTTGTGTGCTTCTCTAATGTAACCATTTATTTTCATTGACAATGTTTGAGTTTTTTTAAAATACCATGCAGTCTAATTTCTCATTGGTAGTTAGGTGTCTCTTATTAACACACCGCTTACTCACTAAACGTCTTCCTTTTTAAATTAGATGGTTGATCAGTGGCAGTATATTTGGTGTCAAAGTGTTTATTTATAGACAGCTTATTGTATTACTGATTAGGATGTTAATTTAATCTCATGACATTCTTATGTCCATTAACACATTAAGTGCAGAAGAAGTGTGAATCATAGATACATGGTTATCAGGGGAAAATGGCACACGTTTGCGACTATGTATTCCTTTCAGGCTGACTTGCAATCCAGAAACATCATCGCTGTCCTCAACTTCATCACCAGTATGAAATGAGCATTCACACTTTTTCATTATCCACTTAAAGATTGACAATTAATAAGCTAATCAATTACAATAGACAGGCTCTTTCAACAAAAACAAGCATTCAATAACCTGGAATAGTTTTCTAAAAATATATCCACAGTGAAATTGTCTTCTCATTACTTCAAGATTTGTCCATTTTTACCTCATTCAGCATGGCTGCTATTAATAGACTCACTGCGGAGAAAATTTTTTTTTGTGCTGGATAATATAATTAGTTTAAATACCCATCTGTGGGGTAATTATGTATGAATAAAACCAATAGGGATGTTGAACTATTAGCCATTTCCTAGTTTCCATTATGATAGGCTAATACTGATATCAGGTTTTTTTCTACCCTCTCATCTTAATGCTTTAAACCTACTTAGGCACCTATCCATCAAAGTTCTTCATATGACCAATTATAAACACTGCTCATGTATGAAGTTAGTCATAATGGCTGAATAGCATCTGGTTTTATTATATTGTTCTAATTTTGCCTGAACATAAAATCAGTTCCATATTTAACCGCAAACAAGTTCTGATGTTTGTCCAGCTTTTCCCACTGAATTCATATATAAAGGTAGGGTTACCTATTTCGTTATATGCGGACATTTAATGAATTAAACAGCTGATAAGTATGTTTAAAAATTAACCCCTATATCTGGAACAAATTTTAATCACCTATCATCCGAATGGAGCATAATAAATTGAAGAGAAATTATGTGTTATAATAAAAAATTACAAACACTAAAGAAGTCACATTCCTCACCAACAGCCACAAGGTATTAACTGCTCCATCATAGTGATCAGGCAAAGGAAACCAGATTTCAAGAAATTTTATTTCACTGTGTATTCAGCACATTTTCAAATAAAAAAATAATATTGAGTAAGAAATCCCAAAAAATTATATAGCAAAAGCACTAAGCTCTCATGGTAAACATTATTAATAGTCATAGTGTAATCTGCTATGGGGATGTAATTGGAAATGGTGACCTGATATAATGTGTATCCCTTCTTACTTACCCTTGTATTCTGATCTCTTTACCCTTAACTCTGTGTGTTGGCGTCAACTTCAGTGTCTCCTTTAAACTGGAAATAAGTTTCTTCTGGAAAAACCTATAATAGCATTAATCATGAATATATTTTTTAGAACATGTTAATTACAATATATTTAAATGCAAATTGAAAAAGATTAATTAAGATTGCCGGCCCTGGTGGCGGTGGGGTAACGTCCTCGTCTGGCAATCCAAGAGTCACAGGTTCGATTCCCACCAGGGTCAGATGTGTTCCACTTAGGGCTGGGATGTTTGTATTATGACTGTTGTGTTGTCATTGTTGTCCGATGTAAGGGCCAAAACGTGCTGTTTTCAGACCAAGATGAATAAATAAATAAATTATTTTCAGGTTGTCTCTCATGATCCAAGTGAGGAAGGCAGCAGTGATGAGGTTTTGTTTCTAACCTCATCTCCCATTCATTTAAGACTAAGCCAGGATACTCCAGCCTCTCCTCAAAACACAAGTAAGGTTTTCAAATGCATGTAGCCAAATAGTTTTTACATCATGAAATAAGGAATACAATGTATTTTTCCACTAAATTTTATGTAGGCACAACTAGTTTCAATGCTTTAGTATTATCATTAAGTATAAGTATAGGCAGGAAACATTATTCGTTACTCCATGAACATTAACTTCCACATATTTGAGCCGGAACCCCCTGAATTCATAGTTTTTACTACAGTTACTAATTAGGGTGGCTATTCACCTTCAGGTGAGAACATTAGGAAAAGGTAATTTTTCATTATACTTCACCATTAAGTGTATTTTTTTTTAAATTGACTAATCAACATTTACATTTCTCTCATAAAATTAAATGTAATGGTACTTTCCTAAATCAAGATTTTTAATTTCTCAAAGCAAATTCCCGATTGTCAAAAGACACTTCAACTTATCACATTTTGGCTGTATTTGATTAGTCTAGTAGGTCTGTTCATAGGCATAGATCATCATAACTAGGGTTTTTGGTAAATTGGGGACCACTTGCATTTCATTCAAGAGTTTAGTTTTCCTTTAAATATAGTCCTGAAGTTCTCTACCCCTAGGGACCTAAATGATAGAAAAAACTCGATTAATTGTGTGGATGAAGTGAGAAACAATCTTTCCAACTTAAACCATTTTTCAGGTGTTTTGACATGAAAAAACCCACAGTAAATCCTTGTCAATATTTGTTTTATAATTACATTTTGTTCATTTTTAGTTAATTGTTTAGGATATATAGCAGTTGCCTCTCTTGGTTGTACTTGTTAAATCTACATTCTTTTGAGAGTGCCCTTTTATATGGAGCAGCTAGATTTAAACCAAGTTTGATTGCTTTCTAACCAATATTATAGCTGATATGTCTGTTTCTTACTTAAAATTGTGCTTGAAATTTGTCAATAAAAATATGCAATGTTGATTCTATTTCAGATAACAGTTTAAATTGGTCAAGGTTCTCATCTCGGGTTTGTTCCACACCCAGGAGGACATCCCTTCAAAGGTTTGCAAAGATAATTTACACTGTTTTTTATTCATCCCATTACTACCTGGAAATTGTGGAATGCTGAAATTAATTCTTTTGAGTTCTTAGGCATTGTAGCACACAGACTAATATCTCGGAAAAGTCACAAAACAATGATTTCACATTATCCTTGAACTTGGTGCTATAAAATGTCTTTATATGTGGGAAAAGATTAATAAAAAATAGTGCCATTATTATCACTAATGCTATTTAAATATCATCAGTGGTATTGCAATTAAACCACATTTTAAATTTTCTTGTAACATCAAATAAGTTTCCTTTGCACTCTCAATCCATTTTAGATGAGTTAACTAAGGTAAAAATTTTTATATGTTATCCCTATACTATATGCTGTTATGTAATTTCTTTATAGTAACTTTCACATAACCATGGAACATGAATCTACCAAGCAAAAGTGTAAAAGGCCCAATGATTTTATTTTGTACAAGTTTTATTTATACATATGATTAGTTTTACTTGTGTGAGGGATTTTAAATTGCATTGTTTCCAAAAATATAGCTATGGATGAGGTTTTACCTGGATTTTTACCAGAAGCACTGTTAAATCTCATTTTTTCTAATGGCTATAGTGCATGAAGTAATTGTGGAATATTTGACTTTTCTAAGTGAAAGCAAAATATTTTATAGTATGTGGTTTCTTCTGAAAAGATCGTATAAGATACTTTATAGCCCATTGAACTTAATAAGTTTCCACTAATTCCCATGATCTTGTAATTTTACTAAATATGAGGGGCAGTGAGTCTTTTAAAGCCAGGAATTTTAATTTGGATAGTTATTGAAATTTCACACTCATCATTCATCATGAATGAATTTTAGCCATTGCCCTTCCTTCCAGGAGACTACTTTTCCTTCATGTTAGTGTGAGGGCTTGCATGCTCCAATAACACCTAGATCTGTAAGTACATGCACTGGGATGGGACAATGATTATTCCTTTTGATATATTCACCCACATCAGATATTCTGAAGTGTAGGAGCTAGACAAAGCAAAGTTTATGTGGAAAAGTAAAGTGGTTTGATTATTAAAAGTCAGTATGAAGATTTTCCACCAAGTTACGCCAGAAACTGTTTTATTTATGGTGCTTTGTTAAAGCACTGTAGAGGTAGGCAACAGTAATCACCATTATTATTTTCTAATGACAAACATGAGCAGTGGTAAATGCATAATTCATCCTGGAAAGTACTGGAATTGGCTTAGTGGGCCAAATAGCTTAGTGCTCAATAGGAAACTGGGGAGAATTTTAAAGACTATAGAGAATATGAGTGATAGAATTTTATTAGTAAAAATAATGCATATCAATTCAATCTAAGAGTACATATTAGGAGAAAGTAGACCATGTGTGTGATCAATTAGACAAAATAAATGGACAAGCTATGTAATACCTAATAGTGAGGGGAGGAAAGAATGCAATGGCTGGACAAGGGAGTGGTGGGAGACATCTACATATCTGAACCAACAAAATACATTATTAATGAGAGTATTGAGTGCCTAGGAGAGCAAAACCTTTTCAAAATGGTCCATATAAATATGGGCCAGAAGCGGGAACAAGGGTGAGCCCATGGCTAAATCATGGGTTGTTGGAAATATGTTCTCTGATGATGACGTTCAACATCAAAACCTGGGTCGTGTTTTTAAATAAAGTGTGTGGCATTACAAAGCCAATAATTTTATTTCAATATTATATTTAAATTCCTTAATTTACACCGGAGACAACAAATTTGGAAATATTTAGTTTATTATTTAATTTTATTGTAACCTATTGGTTAAGGTAGGTTTTGGATGGACACAAGCTTTATTATTTATGATACATTCCTCATTCTTTTGTACTAGAAAGCTATCTGGAGACAATTGTTTTTGGTGATGCTTCAAAATTTTGTGCGAATGTGATTCAGCATTATGATTGAATAAATTTTTTAGCATGCCTAACCATTGACTCATTGGGGTGGTGCTTCGCACTGTATGATGAATCAATTTCCCGTGCACTTTCATGACCCCCTCATCAGCCTCCTCTTCTTGACTTTACACTCTTTGTAGGCTCATGGAGTTGACGAGTGGTATACAAGCAGGGGTGTAATTTTCAAATTGCTCCTTGCTTTGTCACAAAATAGCTGCATGGGATGGCCTTTCATTGGCTTGTGGTTGGGCTCTTCTGCTGTTATGTGTACATGTCTACGTTCGTTTCTGCATCCTCTACCAGAAGAATCTATCTCGTCACAATTAAAAACCTGTTGCTACAAGTAATTCTTGGAATTTGCAAGCCTCTTGAAGTCACTGAGATGTTCTCTGCTGCTTCTTGTCGCTTCACTGTGCCTCTCAACACGGGTCTTGGTTTTGCTCTTAAACTTCTAGAACCACGCATGGCTTCCAATAAATACTTCTTTGATCTTTAATGATCTTGGCATCTCCTTAAAGAGGTCGGTGGAAGTCACTTTTGTCTTCTCACAAATGATGGTCTCATTAATATTGTTACATTGTAATTGCTTTTTGTTTATTCATATATGAAGCAACCCTTCAACATCAGTGAGAATACATAACCACTGTGTAGACATTCTTATCACTCCCTTTGAAGAATACATTTCCAAAATTTGTTTTCTTTTTTCTTTAGGATAGTGCAAATCGCTGATGTAGACCAATAGTATGTGCATGCTAGATCAGACACTCACTTGTCAATAATAATACTTACATTTCTACTGTTATGTTTATTCTCTTATGGTTGTCATTGTGCAGTTTTTTCTTTGGGGATATTTTTAAACTTTGCCACAAGTTTGGAAAACTGGGTGATCAGTAGTGACCCTAAGATGCAAGCAGAATGCATGCTAAACAAAAACTGAAGTAGCAGGCATTCCAGGAATTCTCTCTTTTTCACTAGTTATTTGAAATGCCACTCATTTAGCAAGACATTTTTGGTCAAAATGTTTTTGCTTGTTATGCGAATTACTAACTACGTGAGGTGCTTTTTAAGCAAGGCCCCACAGGATTGTCTTTACCTGCAGAATTACCAACTTCAGTGTCAGAGAATTCCATCAAATCATAGATAGATAGATAAGGACTTTATTTGGGCGAAATTGAGACCTAATGGTCCCTTCTTCCAGTTAACCCACCATAAATCATAGTTAATTTTTATTTACGCATATTTACCAAGATTTCTTTTATCCCTGTGGGAATACACAACATTCCACACAGTGCATGGAAAATGTGGGGTGGGAATTTTTAGGTGAGTATTTTAAAATATTTTTTCAATTGGTATTTTGTATTTTATAATTGGAAGGCCTCAACATAAATGTTACATCGTTATACTGCTGATGGATTTGTGAAAGGCAGGACATAAAGGGGTAGCTTTATTATTGCTTTGTCGTGTATGAGTTGGTAGGATTTTAAAGTAAGAAAAATGAAAGATCTATGTTCTCTTGAGATAGTAATGATCTATTTCTATCTTGATGCTTACGTATTTATTTGCGATTTATATCCATGTATTTATTTTTGTTCTGTGAATGGCAGTTGAATAAGAAAGAAAACAAAATTTATTTACTAAAGAAGCCAAGAAATTATGGTGACCTATTCCTGATTATTGTGAAGTGGTTTCATATTTAGTGTACAGCCATTCTATGAGGGAGTACCCAGAAATAACTGGAATTTTTTTAAATCTATGTATTTAATATTTTTACAAAACAACCTTATCACCCTCAAGTCCTCTCCATTGCACTTAATACATTGGTCCAATTTGGGATATCATTCCTGACATCAGTTTAAAAACTTTTCTGTTGTAATGTCCAACAGCTTCTGCCTTTTTTTTCTTAACCACTTGCATTTAATCAAAAAGTTGTACTTATATGTCCGTCTTCATTTGCGGAAACATAAAGAAATCACATGAGCCGAAAAAAAACCTTGAAAAAATATTGGCTTCGGTTTGTAGATTGTCTTTCAATGCACGGCAAGTTTCAATACAATTCTCTTTTTCCTGTTCAGTTAGTACCCGAGGCATGAATTTTGCAGTGACCCTTCTCATCTGCTAATCTTCAGACCAAATTCACTGAACTGAGTTCCATGTTATTCCAGGTAACATACTAATCTGTTCAATAGTCTGTCATCGGTCTTCAAGCATGATTGCATGAACTTTTTCGACATTTTTGTGAGTTCTAGTAGTTGATGAGCATCTTGACTGATCTTTCTCAACAAGTGATATTTCACCTTATTTGAAATCAGAAAACCATTGATACACTTGAGTTTCTCGGAAACCACAATCCTTGTTAGCTGTTTTTAACATCCCAACAGTTTCTGTTGAGTTTTTCCCAAGCAGGAAGCAAAATTTCACAGTGGTGTGCTGTTCACTTAAATCCGCCATGACGAAAAACCAGGAGCAAGGGAAACTGCTTTTACAAAACATTGTTGTGACTGAACATAACCTTCCCAGATGACAAAAATGCCTGCACAGAACTTGGAATGAGCTGCACTATGTTCACCTAACAGAAGAAATGCGTCCTACTAAAGTCTGCCAATCACAGCACTATTCAGTTTCTTTTTGGGTACCCCCTTGTATATGTATTGTACACACTATGCATTATACTAATATATAAATAAGATATTATTGTGTGGAGTTAACTTACTCCTAAAGCAAAATGCTTGTCCCAATGTTGGATGCATACCCCACTAATAGCAGTTTGTGGTAATATGTTGAGTTAGAACTTGTTGCTAGGATTATGATAATCTTTAATATACTGACAGATTACTCAAAATTCAGTATTTTTTTATATTAACATATATTAACGGCCATTCAATTAATGACTGTCTGTGGCCTCTAGCTGTTTGTTTTCACATCTTACTTTTACAGTAAAAGTTCTTAGTGTGCATGAAGAGTGTTTTTCTATTTCAGATATACCTTTGCCTGTAATCGTTCTCATCCCAGTCATTTCCATAGCTTGTCTAATGTTCATGTTGAAGCTGGTGATCCATCCCCTCTGCCAACATCTGATTATGGATATGACTTAAGTGATATCCTGGATTCCGCATCTAATATTGCTGATGAAGGTTGTTTACACTAATGCAAGCATTAATGCTTTTCAAACTTTTCATTCACAATAATTTTATTAAATCCTTTTTTAAGTGTATCCATCATTGAAAAATAACTTTGTATGTTCCAAACTTATATTTGTGTGTTGCACAACACTTTTCACTACAGTGTACAAAATATCCATGTGCAATATAATATACCGTTTAAATAGCCTTTAGGTGAGATAGGGGAAAAAGAGAAATGAGGGTAAGAATGAAAAGTGGGAAAGA
The DNA here is from genome assembly GCA_037158775.1 of Hetaerina titia. Lineage (NCBI taxonomy): Eukaryota > Metazoa > Arthropoda > Insecta > Odonata > Calopterygidae > Hetaerina > Hetaerina titia. The sequence continues at coordinate 60,101,863 of CM073771.1, forward strand.
TAGTGGAGGGTGAGGCAGAGATGAGTTGGGTTCACTTTTAACAAAGTGGCTAGAAATGGCAGGTGTTGGTAGAGCTGGAGGGTAGACATAGAGAGTGTTCTTAGCAGTGGTCTAACGAGGAGGTAAAATGTAAGTGGGGGCAGGGGAGTTACGAATTTAGTTGTGGAGGATGCTTGGGGACAATGATGAATGTACTTTAGTGTAATGAAACTGATAATGCGGCATAAAAATGAAAGCATGGACAATATGAAGATATTTTTCAATGATGGATATCCATTATTTCCAGAAAGATATGTCTGATTATGTAAAGTTAACTTAGTTTATGTTCACCAGTTAGTACAAAATTGATTTAAAGAAGTGTATTTAATGCAAAAATTCATTGTAAAACAATAAAAATATCACATTTGGAATTTACAAGAAAAATATTTAGTCATTCGCTTAGAACTATTGCTTAATGCACTCTAGTCTAACTAGGTAACATTTTAAAGGCCATTTATTTTTTTTAATAAATGGTGTAATTTTTCAAAAGAAAAAGTTTAAAGTGAAATTGATTGTGAAACTTGTGTGAAATCTCTGAGTAAGTTTATTTATCAGGAAATTGTCCTCCATAATACAAAATGTATGATATCTCACATGTGAGAAGTATCTGTTTTAATTTTTATTAAGAAATTCATCAGGAAGCAAACAACTTTTTTTACTGTTCACATATACCTCATCTTTTTTTGTATCTAAGGTTTCAATACCACACCAGAATGATCACTTAATTAAAATATGGCATGTTATAATTTATTGATCCAGCAATGGACTGAATAAATTAAGGCCCCATTGAAGTGACACCTGAAATAGTAGTTCTTTATTTACATACATAATGTCTTCTTTGCTGTAGAAGTTTTGCTCTTATATTATTCTAATAGGTATTAGTCAAAGTATTCCAATTACTGCTCCCTTATCCTTTTAAAAGGGAAATTGAAGAACAAATTTGGTATAGTGGTGATGTATTGTATAAAAATGAAAAATGGATCTAATACTTTCAGACACATACTTTTTCACAATTGCAGTTTGCACTTCAATTATTAAATTTTAGAAACTGATAACAATTCATTTTTCAATTTTAACCTGAAATATTTATTTTTAAATGAAAATTCCATATCTCTTTTTGGTAATCTTCATAGGGAGAAAGTTTTAACAGTGACCCTTATTAATTGAGCATTTTCTTCGCTAGATCTGCATTTGTAATTTGTGAATTTGGCTGCCAAGGTGTTCTTAATTCAATATTAAATTGTAATCTTGAAATATTTTTCCCCTTTATATAGCCAATTTGCCAGCATTGTGCAATTCAGAAGATTCTAGAGTTCCATTAGAGCAAGATGAAGCAGTTCTGGATGAAACTCTAATGAGAGGAAGAAGAAGACTTCCTGGTGGACATAATCATGAGGTGCGTTTGATTTATTCTCATTTTTATATGGAATAAGAAGTGTCTTTCAGAGTGCCATTCAATACATAAATTGAATCTAGTCATTTTTATTTGCATCCCCTACATCTCCATTCGTTATTCTTTTCTAATTACTTGATTCCTCAGAATCAATATGACAGTCATTGTCATTATGATAAAGGAGGGAAAAGAGAAAAGGGGGAAAGATTCTGAAGAATGAATGAAAAATGACTTTTGATTTTGTCTTGGGAACTTTTATGATGATGATTAAGATTAAATCCTGTGGAATATTCAGTAATGGAAGAAATACGTAAAGACCCATGAACATAAAGTTTTCTGTGTTCTGTAAAGATTTTATCGGACACATTTGTTAAATTTGAAAGGGAACAAGCATGAAAGGTTGTTGGGATTCATGTTTAAATGTTCATCTTTGGCCAACTTTTGGCTCTATGAAGTCCTTGTCAGGAACCCTAGGGTGTGTATTGTTTAGGATTTGGTGTTTGAATTTAGTGGAGAAAAAGTTGTACATACTATGTGTATGTCCCCAAGAATTGAATCTGTGCCCTCAAGTCAGTGATCCAGAACTCAACCCAATGGATTACCACCACATCTGTAACAATTTAGATGTCATTAAATAATTTCAATGCTACCCGATTATTTGTCATGTGCAAACTTTTGCCATAAACAAATTTTCACTTGACTCTTGGCTTAGTTATTTTCTTCCTCTGACCCATGTAATATTCAATATTTCTATCCATAGAAAATCTCGAGACTTGACTCAAGTGATATTTGTAGAGCATTTGCAATCTTTCAAAATGCCTTTCTCCAAAAGTTGCAAATTACAACTCAGTTCATGAAAATCATCTGGTGATGTTTGTATATATGATTGATTTTCAAATTGTTGATTAAACATTTGCAGTGTGATTCAATTTGATGCTCTTCTGTACTTGGGGATGAATTCAGTAAAAATGTAAAATAGTAAGATGAGGTTGAAGTTGAAAAATCATGGCTATGATATCAGTGGCACTATTACTGAAGTAGGTTTTGTTTCTTTAATTAATGGTGCAATGAGACATTCTACTGTAATTATGTGTCCTTTTCTTGGTGTGACTGAACGGAAATCCCTCTATATCATAATTTAGTTGAAACTTGCATGACAATAATCCTTATTTTGTGACTCATGTAATTGCACTTAAAGCAGTCCAATCGTGACTTCTCCATTTGAGTGTGAGTAGAATAAATATGATTGTATCAGTCTAGGTTTGTACAGTATTCAGGTTGTCCATAAGAGATCTTAATATTGTTCAGACAGCATAATACCACTGTTAGATGTTAGGATACCACTGATCTCAAATGCCATAATACATGAGAGGTAATGATTACCTGTGTCAATATCTTACCTTATGTATTGAGCTGTGTTGAAACATCTACATGCCATTTGTATTAAATAGGAATTAAATGGAGTATCCTCATTTCTTTCTTTTAAATAAGTTTAAGACACAAATGTTATGTTGATATGGGATTATAGAATGTATAAATGCTGAAGTATGTGTAGAGCACAAGTAGCTTACAACTTTCAATAGTTCTTGAAATTGTTGAAGTTTGTGTATCAATCATGAAATAGCCACTTCAAGCCAATTTATGTTAATTTCAGTGGTATGGTTTTAGGATAATAATTTCTCCTTCCATTTTTAAAAGTATTTATTGAATAAGTTATATGTCTGCCTTCAAGAAATCCACACAGGCATTACAACTGTCTGTAAAAATAGGCCAGCTCATTTGAAATTCTTGTATTGAAATATTGATGTATGTACTTTTGTAATCAAAGGGATCATGAATATTCATGTATGTACCATCCCAGCTTCACTGTTAAGCGTGTTTTCTTTCTGCACGTTACAACCAGAAGTAATTGCACAGTTATAAGTGTTTTTTTGCTTAAAACACTCGTAGGAAGTAAACACTTTGATGCAAATAAATGTATTTACATAATAAGGCACTTTTGTTAAATGTAAGTGAATTCTCCCTTTTTGTTTATTGCAAACAAAGCAACTCTGAGCTTATTAAACTATTCTAGCAACTATTCAAAGCTAATTCTGAGGTATATAGTAAACAGATTTTTGGTGTCAATAAATGTGCAAAAAATTATTTTAAAAATCTAGTTTCAGCATATGTTTAGATGAATGTTTTCAGCAGTGCTTATTATTTTAGTATTTGCTGATTGTTAAGAGCACATGAAGATATTCTGTTCTAGTGTGGTAACATCCAATATCAATGTCAGTTGATGCTTAATAAGTTTACTCTCATTGATGGCTACAATTATTATTTGAATGAATTCTTTTTTTTTTACAGACTACCGGGATACATTTAAAAATTCTTGGCCTCCCTGAGGAATTGATACTGTCAAGTTTTTCAACTCCACAAGCAGGATCAGGTGTTCTTGAAGGATTAGGGTGAGTGACCCAATTAGGTAATCAGTTCACTCTTTGCTGCATCCTCAAAGCTACAGGTCTAATTGAAATTCATTTTATGTTCCACATTCAGTATTTAATGGCCATAAATCTGTAAGTAAAAATTCTAAAAGCTTTTGAAGATTTTATTTAAGTTTGATATGGTTTTGAGGGCATTTAAATTAACTTCAGAATGTATCAGTGTGCACAAGCTTCTTAGTTTTCTATAGTTCAACATTGTTTGACATTGTTTTAGCAATGTGCTTGCAGAGACAGCCTTTAGTACATTTCTTTTCTTGTTTTGACCCCTAAAAATGTCTAATTTTATGCACGGTAACTTAATTCTCAAACTGGCATTTATTAAGTGAATTTATAATTGCAGTGGAACTTCACTTAACGAGTACCTTGCAAATTGAGTAGTTCACATAAATACCAAAAATAATGGTCCTGAAAACTCTCACTATTGTTTTACGAATGGCTTTTCGCTGAAGTGGCTAGGAGAGGGAATCCCCAGATTTATTTGTTCAAGCAAATTGTTAGCAATTTTTTTGTTCAAAGTTTAATAATATTTTGTACATAGTTTTAAAATTGATCCCAAAGAAAAATCTGTAAGAAAACCATAAGAGAATAAAAATAAAAAATAACAGTAGAAATGAAAAGTAAAATCATGGCTTGGCTGATCTTTTATGTACATCAGCAATCAGTCAATATCAGCAATTGACCTTTTTTTCAGGAACATGGACAAGACTTATGAGATATATGCTTCAAATGGAGTGACAAGAGTATCCAAGCAATGTTTACATAGGTATTTTCAACGATGTTGAAAGGTTACTTCTCATATGCATAAACGAAAAGCAATTGCAATGTGACACCGTAACCAAAAAGATAATTTGTGAGAATGGAAAAGTGATTTTTGCGAACCTCATTAATGAGATGTAGGGATATCAACAGCTGAACAAGTATTTTAGGAGAGCTGTGCATAGTTCGGAAAGTTATCATCATCCTTGGCGTTGTGAGGCTTGGTGAAGTAGCTCTTGAGTTTAAGGCAGCAGACAATTTAATCAGTGGCTTCTAAAGGCTCTTAGATTCTGAGGGTTACTTGCAACAATATGTTTTTAATTGTGGCGAGACAGTTCTCATCATGAAGGAGATACCGAAGTGAATCTATATTTGTGCAAATAACGGTAGAAAAGCACAAGAACATTGTCTGATTACAAGGCAGTCCCACTAAGTTATTTTCCCGAAATATGAGCTGCAATTTTAAAATAAAACCTCTCTTTGTTTATCATTCAGAAACTCCACAAACCTTCATGAAGTGTTAAGACCAAAACAGCTGGCTAAATGAGATCTGGGGGTCATAGGAAACTTTTTCTTTTTTTAATTTTCCTTGAAGAAACCTTTTACATAATCTATTTTTTCAGCATGGCATGCATTATCATATTTTACATTAATTTATATCTAAAAAGTTGCTTCACTAAACGAGTGTTTCGCTTTACAAGAAATATCACGGAACAGATTATGATCATATTGTGAGGTTCCACTGTATATAAGAGCTCTGTAAATATATTGATTGCTATTGCTTTGGCCACAAATCATGGAGAAGTACATGTATATTGAAGTTGCTATGAAGTCACTTGACCCCAGCAGAGCAGTCATTTAGTTGGTCATGTCATGTCAGTAACGCTTGAGGAAGACGATACAAAATCATCTCCACCTTGATGTCAATGGGCGCAGTGAAAGAGTAATCTGGCTACTGTTTGTTTTATTTTATAATTTATTTCCAATTAAATCAAGAGTGATAGCTTCCTGGCAAATGTGAGTAGCTACTCTTGGTAGCTATTACAAACTGCTCACAGCTGGTGACCTTTCAAAAAGAGTCAAACCACCCGGAGCGATTATAAAAATGTCTGATAGGTGGTATTATCCCACTGGAAGTGACTCTCCATATCCAAAGCTATTACAAACGAGTTTTGGACAGATAGGTACCACGCTAATAAGGTGGAGTGACACCCTGGTCAGGTACCCTGACTTTGTGTCGCTCCACCTGAGTATATTTTCAATATGGCAGCAGTTTGTGTACATTGGTGATCTTCACCTGGCATATTAAAATCATTGAATTTGGGCTTAGGAGTGTGTTAAACACTTATTTGGCATTGGAAATAACGAGAGTGGTTGAGTAAAAACAGGTGAAGTGAAATTAGCAATATTGGTTAGTCAAAAAAAATCTCATAAGAACTACACTGGACTTATCTATTTTATCAGTGCAATTTAATTATTAATTTTGTTTAGTGATACCTGTGTCATGTGCAGCATATGTTTAGTTTATTTCAACACTGGGCTCTTAAACTCTAATCAAGTGACCGACTGGCCTGTTTGTTTTCGGTTGCTTCTGTCAATGGGTACTTTCATTTCACTCTGTCCAGAAATTCTTCAATACTGGTTTGTCCAGGTTATTTTCAATAGGCACCAGTGCATTGAAAAAATCAAATTTTCTCTTTGGCTTTTTGTAGAATGACCTAGCTTTCTACCCTGTACGTAGCCACAATCTATGAATAGGTTTACATAAACTGTTTCATGCCTGTCTTGATTCCTTCACATTTTGACTGTCTGCTTTTGACTGCTGACTGTTTGATATGAAGTACTTGTTTTGCCCTGTCTACTGTTGCCTGTTTTAGATCTTGCCCTGGTGCTTTACTGTACTTGTACTCCAAAGGTTTGATCAAATTCTATTGTGTTTATGATTTTGCATAATTTCTTCATCTATAACCGTTTTCTCTTCTCCCAAGGTATCATTTCCCAATTGCCTTGTTTACAATTCCAGAATACAATTGTCCTCTATATATTTCTTCCTTATACAATTCTTCCATCTCAATGCTAATTACTCCTCACCATTTATTACCTCTTTATTCATTCTTAAAGGTTTGTGAGGTTATGGATGGTAAGTAGTCAGGTTATTGAGTTAGCTTTTTCAGTTTCTCTTGGACATAAGTTCCTCAATATCTCTACATTTGTCCTTGGTCCATTTTCCTCTTCAGTTCTTATTTTCATTAAATTTACAGCCTGTATATCATTATATGTCTGTTTCCTTTTTACTTTTCTGCATTATTTGAAGAGATCTATCTTGAATACTTCATAAGATCTGTGTGTGGCCCCTGTGTTCTTAATGCTGTCTTTTTTCTGTATTTGGGCATACATATATATAAATGATACATCAGAATTTAAGTACACAGAGATGAAGATGAGAAGGGCCTGATGTGGATTAGGTTGCTCGATTGTGTTTTGTTTGGAGTCGCAAGTTAATTATGTGATAGTTGTGTCCATCCAAAAACCTACCTTCACCGGTAAATTACCTTATAATAATATAAAATGTTTTTGGGTCCCTATTTGTGTTCATTTTACTGACTGTTTCATTTTTTTAACATTTATTGATATACCTTTTGTAAAATGTTTGTGCCTTTTTGCCAATAAAATAAACTTTGAAAATTAATAAACTATAGTAAAGATCAATAATTGACACCATTGTGTAAGACCAAACCTATTCCTCAAATTGGAATTCTGCAATAAATATTTCCTTTCTTACACTCACCAAACCTGTTTATTCAACATCTATTAAAAGACATGTTTGAAATCCTGTCTCTCCCTTAGATAAAACATAAAATCAGTTGTGTATGCTTTCAGTATTGATGAAAAGTTTACTTTTATTTTTCCCCACAGTAGTAAAGTAAACACAGTCACGGCGGTGAGACTCCAGCCCACTCACTTGTAACAAATAACAGCAGGCGGAGTTATCAGTATACTCTGCCTGACAGAGTGACTCCACTCTAGTTCATAATAACCCTCTCGGTATGGGTTTTGTGCTCAGTCATAAGGTAGACATTGCATCTGCCATAATCCTCGTAACAAAATTCTTTCTTGGCTCGGTCATCAGCAGTGTAAGCAATTTACAAAGTTACAAATTGGTAGATTTTTTCTGTTTCAACATAACCTCCTTTTAGCTTAATAGACTTCCCAACATTTCTCTTTTGCTTTGAAGCCAGAAAGTAGAATTTTGGAAGGTCCTTAAAAAAAGGCATTAATGTTGGCAAAGTCGACATGCCTTGTTTTCCACCAAGCCACTGCACCCAACTCATTTTTAAAGGGAACAGAAGTTTGTTGCTTCAAACAGCTGTGAAGATGAAGTGATGGATATAACTGAAATATTAACAGCAGTCTAGTGAGAGATGAGGCTTACTATTAGCAAATCTTTTCTGATACTACACGTGTCATCTCTTGGATTTTCTAAGGAGTTATTGAATGATCCACATATTCATGTAAGTTACTTAAGAGTAACTGAGTGAATTTCTAGGACATTCTGCAATATATTTTATTCTGAGAGGAATTTGTCAACCTAGCATACAGTGTTTGTACACTTGATGCTTCCTGTTCACTATTAGGTCATTTTAAGGCATCTGTGATAAACCGAGCTCAAGATGAGGCATGAAAAAGTTTATGGGAGTTAAATGTGTCAAATACCAGGTGAATCCACTTTGTTTAATCGATCGAATCCACTTTGATTACCTCTGTCCCTATGTAGCCCAGATTAACAAGGATTTTAAATGGTTATTTGAAGAATTATATACTCCCAAGGAATATTTTCCAAGAACAATCTCGCATCAAAACAGGGTAATAATTCAAACCCATGATTTTTGGGTTCAGAATGCACCCTTAGTAATTAATTATCTGACAATATATACTGTTGTTTGCCATTTTCTGTAGATCTACAGTTGATGTAATGTTGGAAGAATCATCTCCCCGAGCCCCCCCAGTTCCTCATCAGCCAAGTCATGATCTGAGGCACCTTCCACTCAGGAATTCATGCCAGAGTTGTACTACTAACCAACAGTCAGCATTCCGGACATCTGTGAATGAGGGTGAGTCTACGTTTGGTTCTAGTTTCCACAAAGGGAATGGTCATGAATTTCATCACCAATTTGGAGTGAGTATTCTGGATCATGATGATTCTTGGCATGGGTAAGGTGTGATGATGTTTTGTCCATCCACTTGCAGAGCAAGGTCTCTCTTTTTGGCCACTAATAGCATTTTCTATGTCTTTACCAAAGATCCATTTGGTGCTTTCATTGGCTCCAACCAAACAAAAATGATGAGAATAAGCAGGTATTGTTTTACAAGCAGCTTTAATGAAGGTGATTTAATATTCTATAATCTTTGATGCTCTTTTAAATGACCTGGTATATAAGCAAGAAACTTCTTTTGCTGAAGAAGTGCTACTGAGTGGCAGGAGATATTTCAGAAGATATGATCAGTGACATGGGACTTAGGAAGGCAAAAATTCAAAACATTGCTTGTTGATGCTCTAAAAATATTAGACTGAGAGGGGGGTATTTGAAAATAAAAAACTGTAGAACCTCCTAAGCTTGGCAATATCAAGACTGCTCCAAGCTGAATTTTTGTAAATCCAAATTTTAAGGTTTATAACATCGCCATAAGATTTACAGCATTTTTTAATAAAAATATGTAAAAACTTATCTTATACACTCGTTTATAATGTTTTAAAAATTATAAATTGTATCTTTTCCTTTTACTAGCCTTGGTTAGGCAACTAAAAACATCATTTTACTGTGTTAACATTTGAAACCCATATGAAATGGGTTTAATACATATCACACCTGTACTTAGGTAACACAGTAGAAGCATAATCAAATTAAGGTACATCGACAACCAAGGTCTTTCCTCCCTAGTAATATTGGTAATCTACCATATCAGGGTGTTTTGAATGGGTTCAGACTACTCTACACTACAATAATAATTCTCTAGCCTCTTCTAATGAAACACAACCTGACATCCAACACTAAAATAAGCTCCCTCATTTCTACATACTTCCTTCATTCCTTCCAACATGCATATCCTATTCCTATCCCTTCCTTGCTTGCTTTCTCCCTTCTGTCACAACCTTAAAAAACATCCCATTTCCAATCGAAACGCTCTGCATTAATCTATCATGTCTCCTTCGGATTTCTCCCAATGATCCTCAACAAACAAACAAATTCATCCATAGTACAAACGTTAAATAAGAAAGTATGCTTTCATACTACACTTAAAATTATTTGAAGGAGTTTATTTAAAATCTGGAGGAAGCATGTTAAAAAGTTTTGCTCTTTGGTGGTATGGTCCCTCACCACTCAAATTAGGTCTTGCCTCAACGTGTAGGTCAAGTTTTATGTGTATCGTGGTGATGGATATTTTGGTTTTGTTCAAATAAATACATGTTATTCTTAACAAATAAGATTAGATTGTGTACATAAAGAGTAGCCTGTGGCATAATTTTTTCTTCATGAAAGTGATGCCTGCAAGAGTGTCTGAAAGATAAGTTTAAAATAGCTCTTATGGCCTTTTTCTGCTCCTTAAAAATCTTTTGGCTATGGCTTGAGCCACCCCAGAATATAATGCCATATGATAGTGAAGATTTAAAATTTGAATGATAAAGATATTTTAGAAGATAGTACTAAAAACAAATATCTCAACTGAAAAAGTTGCTACCTGATGATGATGCACAGCGTCGAAACCATGGTCATGCAAAGTATTAAATCTTTATGTAGAAGTGCCAAGTTTCTTTTTCTACCCTCATGTTTAAAAAGTTTTATTGAAGAGAGGATTTGTACCTATTCTTAGTTAAAACAGAAGACAGGAAAGGTCACGCAAAATAAAGAATATTGCAAAATTCAAGAAACAGAAAGTTGACACAATTTCAGGGTAAAAATCATTCGCCTCGACTGGGATTCGTACCCAGATCCCTTGATGTCCGGCTGAGTGCTTTGGCCAGTTAAGCTATCGAGGTATCCTCTTAAACTCTGACATTTTTGGGGATTTAATGGAACAAGATTTTGTGATGAAATACTGTACATACAATGTCACAGGCATTCGTAATCATGCACCATATGCCATGAGGTTAAAGCCAACTTTAAATACTTGGGCTGTTTTTACTTTCAACAAATGCCAAGAAACTGTGGGAGATGACGCAACAGTAACTTTTAACGGAGTCATCAGCTAATATGTATTTCAATATAACAATTTCAGAGTGTAAAGATCATTTGCCTTGACCGGGATTCGAACCCAGATCCCTTGATTTCTGGCCGAGTGCTTTAGCCAGTTAAACTATCGAGGCGTCCTCTTATACTCTGAAATTTCCAGTGCTTCAAAGAACTGATAAAAAAATTGAAAATGCATGAGAGCTTTTCAGTTTTTTACCAAGGTCCCACATACCATAGTGTTTTCTCCTCTGTGCTTCTGCCAGCCTAAATCTTCTCAGTCCCATACTCTCTCCACATTATTCATTACTAAATTTCCCATAATACCACAGCCACATTTTTCCAAAATCAAAATATTACCTTTTCTCATGATGTTCCAACTCTCCCCTAGCCATTCGAAGAAGAGAATAGAATGGCATGATGACACTCGGATCATTTAACACAGGAATGTCATAGCCAGTAAGAGGTTTTGACTAGTAAAACCCCATATTTGCTCTTTTTTAGGGAGCACAGAAAAAAATTTGTAAAATGATAAGTAAGAAAAGGAGAATTTACACCATTGAAAATGTTCTTTTTCCACTTCTTCCTTGAAGTAGCTCGGTCAAGTATTTTTTAAATAATAACAATATTTATTTTTTATTCAATGTAGTTTTGATGTGATAAAGCAATGTTCAATACTTTAATTATTATTCAGGAGCCTATTACTGTTGCATGGAGGCATTAAAAATTATTCTAGTTTTTGCATTTTTATGCTTCCAACATGTTTGGATCAGTCATTTTCATTCCTCATCATTTCAACTTATGGGAGACATGAATAGTCTTCCTCGGGTGTTTTTACAATGTAGAAATTATGTAATACTCCTAGTTGTATAGTGTATTTATTCATTTCATAGCATGTATTTATCCTGGAAGCCTGAGATTGAGGTTGTTGTTCACATTCCCAGTACTAGTGGCTATCTGTACTGCCCACCATATTCAAATTCTTTACTGACATCCTTCAAATTGCGGCTCTCTCATTGTATTTAGATGTACATGGTACAAAACAGTCAAAAAAAGTTTCTTTATAAAGGCTGATATGCATGAGTAACTGTTTGAGAATGTGAAATTTTTTTATCCCACACAGTGATGGAAATACCAGGAAAACTAAATATGAAATTATGTAAATACCGCATTCCACATGCATTGGAAAAATTGGAATATGTATGGGACATGCTAAAAATCTTTGTGGGATAACCAGTCTTACTTGCACACATTTTACAATCTTCCCTTTAATGGCTGGTGGCCTGAAGTTATCTACCAATAGAATGTAAATGGCGATGGCTGACTAATAGCATTGCTAATCGGAAATCTTATTAATCTAAATATTCTTTCCCCTTTGAGAGAGTGCTGCATACACAAAGTTACAAATTATTTGTATATATGAATGTATGTTACATATGTGAACACTTCACCAATCCAAAATTCTCTTTTAAATCAATGATTGTCTGAATAGTCAACTTCAACCTGTCTTTGATAGATTTTTGAAGTGGAAAGATTTCCAGAAATTATTACTTCTGCTAGTAACATGAACCACACCATTCTTATCAACATGCTGTTCGCCATGTTTTAATTATTTCCTGTTTTCTTTTCAGCTGGAGCTCAAGCTGAAAATGAAACTAGTGAGAATGCAAATGCATCAGACGAAGTATGTAATTGAGATCTGGTGAATGTTTTGGTGTCATTTGCTTTTCCTTGTTCATTATTTCCTGTGCACCTCAAGGTTAGGTAGGTACTCATTACCTGAGGAACAATATGTATTACTCTGCTTTTGACTCTCTAAATTATTTAAAGACATTTTTAATGTAAATTTATTTTGGGTGTACTCATATTGCATAATTGCAAAAATATATGGCTGTGTTCATGAATACATTTAACTTTTAAAATCTTTTGAATGTCATTCAAAGTGTGAAATGCTAATCACTAATTAAGTTACATGTGAGTGATCTCTCTAGTTGCCGCAGGTATTAGCAATTTCTGAAATTTTTACTATTTTTTATTATTTATGTCAGTGTTGCTCATGGATATTTCTTAAATAACTTTATGTAAAATTAACAAATTAAAGATTAAATAACATGTTTGTCGACTAAAACCTCTCTTCCCCATTCATTACTTTGTTTCCTGGTATGAACTACTAGCTTATACCAATCCATCAAACATGACAAAATCTATTAGCATACATCCAGAGGCATTAATGGATGTATTTGAAGAACATTATGTAATGTCTGAGCTATGGATTTTAATTAGGGCCATCCTTGATGCACGCAGAATGAATAGCTTAACAGAGAACCCGAGGTATTTCAAATGAAGAATGTATTTCATATAACCACATGAGAAAAAAGGTCCTATCAATAGGCTTCAGTTGGAATGCTAGATTTTTTTTGTTAGAGTGGCATAGGATTGCAATGTGACATGATAACAGCCTCCAGCCCCAAGACTTCGAAGAGAGATCGAAGCCTTGTAAAATATTTCATTGGTTCAGAATTCTTTGATAAAAAATAGATATGCAAAATGTGATGTTAATCATGCTTTTCAATGACAGTAGTGTGGGAACTGCATTAATTTTACTACCTGGACTTCACACCTTCGACCTCAAGGTTGACAATTACATCCATTTAACAAAGCAGCCCCAAACTTCACAAAGGCTTTTACATTGGCTGGCATAATACATAAGCTAATGCCATGAGATTGTTTCATTTTAAGCCCTTGTTTATTTATTATTAAACAATTCAATCTAAAAGGAAATGGGAAGTAAATTAGTCCCTCACATAATTTTCATTCAATAGCTCTCGTTTATTTCCAGGCCGAATGAATTGAAATTAGACCCTTAACAAAATAAGCCCAAGCAGAAAAAACATACAAAGCTATCCACATGAAGGTATATCTATCTACATAAATGCCCTGCGAGCCACCAAAAAGGTGTGTGGCAGGGGTATGGGGCAAGGTACAACCTGGACTGGTCCTATACTCTTAACCTTCAAATTGATTCTCACAATAGACCTTCTCCACAAAACATTCTGTTATCTCACCTAATAGGGTTTGCGCTAACTACTCTCAAGGGCTCTGTTAAATAGGAATTCTTTGACATCCACATAGGAAGTCCTTGTTTATTGCCAACCTTCAGGTTTCCGCTTTGCTTCTATTAATCCCTCATTTAGATTTACACATTCCTGGATGCCATATCAGGTGTCTTACTTACCCATTTCCATCACTTCTGTCAGCTGGTACTTTTCCACTGCCCTACTAAAATTCATTGGTTTCTTTATTTGCCCGGGAAATTTTTAACATGGACAATTTCCAAATCTCATGGTCCATCTTTTGACCAGTAAGATGTCACACACTCGATTTTAGTAAAAGGTTTATATCCATTTGCATGTTAACATCCTGCATGTCACAAAATATTTCTTTGGATTAAGCTATTCCGCCAACACACGAGATTGGATGCAACTATGCTTAAAAGATAAAAGAATGACAGCCTGAGGCAACTTATCTCCTAGCTTTGGTCTGTTTGCAGTGCATTTTAAATCATTTCATTATTCCAGATGAGAAAACCACACCTAGTTACTTTTTCTTTGTGCATGGAAATAATTTGTATACATAAATTGAATTTGGATAACTTTTTAGACTTCGCAAGTGTTCGCAGTCTTATGGACTATCTCTGGAATCCTAAATTCGATGGGTATCAAAAATACCTTCCATTCTAAATAATCTCATTTACAGGATGGTCAATTTAATTCCAACTATAAAATCTTCACAAGATGCATTACTATTATTTGTACTGGCTTCACCTTTAATAATTCAAAAATATTTTATTTGTATGATTGAATTTTAAGGGTTTTGAGTATCTCTTTTGAAATGTTGCCTGACAAATACACCTACCGTAAAGGTTTACAACAAATAAAAAACCCACAGGAGGAAGAAACAAGCCCATTTCCACTAGTTGCTACTATTATTAACTAGCTCAAAACATGAAAGAGCATGGACATATTCCCTCAAAAATCTAGTTTTTATTTGCAATGGAATTTTTTCATATCTATTCTCAATTAGTTAATGGACATTACACTTCCTGAACTTTTCCTTACTAGTGGCCCAGCATGCGAAGAATGAGACAAAGTAACTCATCAAGAAATGGCTTCAAGAACATCTGATCAAATTTGATTTGTCAATTCATTCCATAGTTGGAATTCCACACATGAAAATGAACCGTATGTACATCTTGAAATCAGAAGATTCAATTAAATTAAAAAGAGATGCTGATATTTCTCCAAATTTTTATTGTAATTGCAGCATACAAAGTTAACTTTTATATAATACCAATCTTGTTGGCCACATCCAAAGCATCATAGTCCCTGGCTAACCTAACGTATGCCTTCTTCTTTCCATCAGGCCTGTAAAAAAGAAGGATAAAATAATTTCCTAAACTTATCACCAAATAAATTTATATATACCTGAATTAATGGTATCTCCCTAAAAATATTTATGTTCAAATGTGGTTTGTAGTAATTCTTGCAGCCAATTATGATTTAAAAAAACCATTGGCTTGTTACTACAACATAGTTACAAATATTTCATTTTTAGCAAAATTCATTAGCTGGGAGACATCAGTAAGGAGTTTGAAGAGATTGTGCATATGTGCAACACTTCAACAGAAACCAAACGAGAAAGTGAATTTGAAATCAATAAGATCCTTCAAAACGATAGGAAAGGTTAAGCATTGCTCCAGTTATGTCCATTGTTCCGTAGAAATTACGGGTAAGTTTTTGTAACACTTACAAAAAGGAGAGTAATCTGCAGAAAGCATTTTTGACTATACATGGAATACACTTGGTGAATTAATGAGACTTGAATGAGATCATGCCCTTCTCACTTGTGATACCAACAAGATCAGGAATACGGTTTTAAGCACAATGACATCAAATGGTAAGAGGTGTATTTTGTAAATCTTCCTACTAAATAGCTGAACTCCAAGATTTATCCTACAAGTGTGGGACGTACAGACATCACTTGAAAGATATATCTTAAGTTGGCAAGAAGGACTTTAGTAGGTGTTTCCTCCGTGTAACTTGAGTCAAATTGTGAAACAGCTTTGAAGTTGACATTTAAAAACTTGACTTTTCCACTTAAATTTTTTATTTTCAAGACCTATGTTTCATTATGGTATAACATCATGTTGACATAACATCACCAGGTTGGTATAACATCACCTGTCAATGTTATACCATAACGAAACCTAAGTCACGAGGATAAAAAATTTGAAGTGGAAAAGCCAAGTTGTTTAATTTTCAAATGTCAATATGAATATTTTCAAAGTTTCAGAAATTACAAATAAGAGGGGATAATTGCAGATAACATAAAAGAAACTGATATTAATTTTTTCTCATGCGGGATTGTGACAATGGATGGGATATCCATCACAAGAAATGGTGCCCCTTTAAAGGTCGAGAGATACTGGACTATCACCTTGCACCCAGGTAATATCAGTAAGCAGAAAGGACGGAAAAGTTATCAAATATTCCAAAACATCACCATCAATTAGCTAGATGATGATATCCCACAGAGCATTTGCCTCATTTCAACGGATCATATACTACATCATATTAGCCATAAAACCAAGGAAATTGTAAAACCGCATCTATTATATTTATTGTTAGGGTAAATTGATCACATCCACAAATCATCCAATGTTCATAAAACGCTAGTATTATGTTGACACATTGGCTTTACAAGTTTCATAACAAAAGAATGAAATTGGCATCCTTCACTGGAGTGCACGCTTTGAAATTTTCGCCTGCATAATATTTCCCTAAGAGGATAAACCAACCTTATTCTGGCTAAGACAACTATTGGTAAAACTACATTAGTAACTCGAAATAGTATTAAGCAAAATCAAGTAAAGACTAGCTTATCATAAAACTGTGGACATACCTAATTAGCGTGTTAACTTTTGCAACATCAATGTCGTATAACTTTTTCACTGCTGCTTTAATATGATGCTTATTGGCTTTAGTGTGCACAATAAACACTAAGGTATTGTTGTCCTCAATTTTCTTCATGGCTGCTTCAGTTGTCAAAGGAAACTTAATGATGTTGAAAGCATCCATACTGCAAAAGATAATTTCTAATTAGACATAAGAAATAACCAATACCTTTCCACACTTGTACATTACATTATCAGTTATTAATGCTTTTCATAGTAGAATCAAAGAGATTCCCATAGTATCATCATGAAATAAATTTTACAAACACGAACAACAGCGGTAAAAATGTTGACTAGGTAAACTTTACAACCGCATAGCTGAAGCATAAAACCATACGTACCGATTTCTCCTGGGAACTGATTTCCTGGGGTACTTCGGTTCCCTGCGTGGCCTAAAAGTTTTAGGCCGCCTAAACTGAACCGAGGTCCTAATTTTCCTCACGCGGGTGCCATGGGTTCCCTTAATAACCTATACAAAATGATACATAGGTAACGCATCTAAAACATAGTTAAATGCTAAGGATAGGAAATAGTTTAGAAACTGACAGAAAAAATGGAAAATGAACATAACACAGCATTTCAGATTCACTGACCTTCTTTTGGATTTTTTTTGCGCGCTGAACTGCAACCTTCGGTGCCTTTGAAGTTTTAGCGGTCTTCGGGACATCTTTCTTCGGTTTAGTTGCGTCCGGCTTTTTTGTTTGTGCCGGCTTTGACGCAGGCTTGGTGCCTTTGGGTGCAGATTTCGCTGCAACTTTAGCAACTGATTTGGCGACTGGTTTCGCTGCGGCAGTTTTCTTTTTCTGCACGCCTGCAGCTGGTGCTTTCGCCGGAGTTTTCGAGGAACCAGTTGCAGGCTTTTTCTTTTCTTCCTTTGCAGCTAATCGAGATAAAAATCTAATTAGGGAATAACGCGTTGATCGCCGGGTAAACTAATAAATATTGGCATGATAGCGACCACGTTTTCATGGACCTCGTGCAACCCGGTTAGACCACAATTAACTACGACATTGAATATATATTACTAGAAATATTAATTCAATATTACTAAGTAAACTGCTTTTAGCAATTTATTCGAAGTTTTTAAAGTAATGAAATGTAAATTACTGCTAACCTGGCTTCGCAGTTGGTTTCGCCTTGGGAGCCATTTTGATGAGAGCTGAAACCTTTACTCCAACACGTTGCTAGCTTTTATTCATTTGTTTTCATAGGGATTACAGAGGATTATAGGTGGCTCCAAAGTAACCAAGATATCCAAAGTTAAAAATTTATAATTGTGTATTTATATGCCTAGTTATTTCACATTGAGGGTAATTTACAACACATTTGATGATTTTTTATGTTAATTATGTCTTCAATTAGTAAATCAAAGTAGCTATTTATGACCTCTATCCTGATAAATCTTCGTCGGCTTTGTAGCACTCTTATTAAGCAATATTAAAAAATAATAATGTTGGCAATTGTGAAAAGAAAGTTGTTTGACCATACGAATCGCCCGAAAAATTCTGTGATATCGGAGTAATTTAATATTCCGGTTTTCCTTGATTGCTCCATGCTGAAATGATATATTTTTATGAAATTTATATAATTTTACCTTGCTAGATTGCATTTATTTTTTATGTCAACCCCTGAGAAGTGGACCTGATCATTTGTTTATATCGGTAAGAGCTTATGTAATCACAATAATGTCCTTTAAATTCCACTTACCCGTATGTTTTGTAAGTCTATACGGCGTTTTTAATCTGAATTCCCATTTGACATTCGTTAGGTGTTAGAAGGCAAAAAGCTATTTGAAAATGTGTTTTTCAAGGGCGCCCGTAGTTCTTTCAGTTTTTTAATATTTCAGTTTCCTAAGTTTCAATCTCAGCTGTGTAACAGGATTACATTAATCATTATGTTAATCTTAAGAAGTTTTGTCAAAATTCATTGCCCTCGGGCGTTTTTGAAACCCCTGAGGAGCGTTGTTTTCAATTGTTTGAATCAGGTACTCATAATTATTTTCATTTCGATATGTTGAACTTTTCAAATAATTTGATACACCGGGAAAATTAGAGAAAAGATTTTCAAATTTAGGCCTTAATCATCAACGTTTTCTTAAAAGTATCCTTTCCTTAAAGGCGTATTGGAATAATCGAATAATTGCATTTCAGTTAATTTTGGCAACAGCCTATCCACTTTCAAGGTACACATAATCTGACCAACGAAGTGTCACCAGTGCTTGAATACAATGTTAACGTCAATCTCTTAAATGGTGTGACGCGTGCGAATTGTTTAAATTTAGATTTTTATATTCTTTAAATAAAATTTTTACATGACAGCATTTGGTGAATTGATTTATTTATCTATGGAATAAACAAGGCTTTTCTTATTGTGTAATACTTAATTTCAATATAAGGTAAATAATGTATGATTTGTCTTTAATTAAAGTAAAACTTTGCAATATATGACATTGTTATTAGTAGGTTACCAATGAAAATAAGTTTTACTTGACTCAAAAAGTTATTACCCAATAATTTGGCGCGCCTAGGTACTGGAACACTTTAACTACTGTTTAGCATAACAAATCACTTACTTTTAACGAAATCGTGAAATCTTATACTTTGTACAAGGGCTGTTGGTAATGTTGTTCATTTAATGGGAGATAATTTTCATAAAAAATCCGTTCTAATAATATTTTTTTTAATTTTCTTCTTATCATTTGTGTAAGATAACATAAATGATTAATTTTGCCTTTTAACGAATTACACCACTTAAAATAGCATAGAATAAATTAATTATGATATTAACTGAGTGGAATTCCTCAAAAATCAAAATATATATTCTTGACTAATACAGTAGTTGTATACAATTATCCTAGAAGATAATGGCCGGTGTAAAATCAATCGGAACTACTTGTTATAAACTACAGATGACTGATAAACCTAACTAAAATCACTTTATTGCTGTACTGCTGTAGGTTTACATTAACATCTTTTTATTGAAGGTTTATGGGTTTCCCTGGTTTTCATTTCATGATGAATATTTTTATCAAATTGTGCTTCCTCACATAAGGTTGAAGATGCCAGCACAGTGAAATCCCAAAAAACCTTTCTACATTACGGAATGCCATGTAAAACTTTTTCAGAAAACCTTAATTTCATCTTTCTACAGGAATGACGCCTGACTGTCCTTAAGTGTCACCTTCCAACCGATGAAAATGCTGAAAGATAAAGCTGAGAAAGAAAGGCAAATAAATTCATTCCCTCCTCCATATCGATTGGATGCCACTCCTTACCTAAATACAGACTTTGATTCCAATGTTAAAGATGCCTGCACTGCTGCTAATAAATCTCCAAGTGCTGGTGTCAAGATATCAAAAGCGATATTTTTAGGGGATGTTGCTGTTGGGAAGACATGCTTAGTAAATAGGCAAGTCCTTATTTTTTTAAAAATTGAAATGTCTACCATCTTGAGTGCTTAACATTAATAATCCAACTGTAAGAGGGTGAGAGTGGATTTAAAATAGTCCAAATTATTTTCTACAAGGTTAAAATATTCATCCTTGCTAAATAAGCTCCCAATAGTACAATGCATGTGCTATGATGTTGATGAATTTTGAGCTTACAATATTTTGAATTTAATTTTTGTATAACAAGTTAGAATACTTATTTATAGTAATTCATGTACGTTCATTTTTAATTTACATAGCAGTTCATTTAAATTGTTTTTAAATCCAGTCAATGCAACTACTTAATAACTTTAGCTTTGCAATGTTGCCTCAGATGTGATGAAGACTCTTCTTCACTCTTTCCCATTGTCTTGGAGAATAATAATAAAAAATTTTATTGGTTACTGAACTTTTGGTTTACATGAATAAATCAGAGAATTGAGGCTCTATTGGTTTCCCACTGCTATAGCTGATGGCATTTAATGTGATAATCGAAGATGCATCCGTCTTCTTTCTCTAACATGCATTTGATTCTTGGTTTCACTTATATCTAATATCATCTTACACAGACAGAATATTTTTGTGTGCCCTCCACAGAGAGATCACATTACATTGGGATTTGGGATAAACTCTCAAAATCTTTGACTCTAGTAACTAACAAAAAGTGCCAGAGAAGAGTGCCATTGTATTTTTCACAACATTTGAATTAGCTTTCAGGAGACTCGCATCTTCCCTGTCCCTAATTTAGATCATTCAGTTGGTAAAACTGGAATAATTTTAAAGTAATGCATACATTTATATAGTGAGTGCATGTGTGATAAATGTTTGACATGGTTTTGTAATTCCCTTAAAACCAACTGTATGGTGCAAAAATTTGGTTTTCAGCAAATAACTTTGTTTTGAATGAAATTAAGAATCAAAACTTACTAGCTTCAAAGATGCAGATACAAAAATGTAAACCCTGTCAAATTGGTGGGTTTCCATATTGATTCCAAACTGATCTTGGATATGTTTTCATGAGTTTTCAGTTTTATGATTTGTTGTGTTAAATGGAGAATATAAACATATGCTTTGATAATGTATTCATGGAAATTTGTGTTACATTAACTTTTAATGATGATCTTTATTGCAGAAAGAATTCAAAATAAATATTTTTTGAGCTACAGGACTCAGGTCATGGCTTTAATTTCATTTTACATTAATGTTGATTTATTAATACATACTAAAAAGCATGCAAATTCCTATGATTAAAACTAGGGACTATTATACCTAGCTTCAAATTTGATAGCATTTTGAATTGAGTGGGTTAAAATATTGAGGTTTTACTGTATTAGTAAGGATGAGTCCATCATATTTGAAAGACATAAATGTTTTCTTAAGTCTTGAATCTATATTTGGTATCATTTCAGGTTTTGTCACCATGTTTTTGATAGCAACTATAAGGCAACAATTGGTGTGGACTTTGAGGTGGAATGTTTTGATATTTTAGATGTTCCTTTTAATCTGCAGATGTAAGTATTTTTGTTAAAAAAGTTAGTATTTGTACTTTTTCTAGTAATTGTGTCTTTTTCCAAAATGTGGGCCAAATTAGGCACCTAAACAATGGGTTTTAAGCTTGCTGTTTAACTTTTGGATATATATATATATATATATATATATACACTTTTTTGGAAAACCCACAAACGTGTAATGTAAATTCACTGATAGTCATAACAAACACAGAAACCAAAACACAAAAGAGGAAAAACTCACTGGTTCTCGAATTTTCGGTGGTCCAACCACCTTTCTCAAGAGGAATTAGGAACAGAACTGTTGTTCTGTTGTTCTTCTGTTCCTAATTCCTCTTGAGAAAGGTGGTTGGACCACCGAAAATTCGAGAACCAGTGAGTTTTTCCTCTTTTGTGTTTTGGTTTCTGTGTTTGTTATGACTATCAGTGAATTTATATATATATATATATATATATAAAATGCACACAGATTTGACTTCACATGTTTGTTAATATATTTTTGTAATAAAAATTATATAAAACCAAACTTAAGAGAAAAATATCATTGCATGCCCTTTCGAATCATAATGTAAATTGTCAGATGCCAAGAAAGTTGTCTAGAGAGTCTTGTATTCCACTGAACAGGCTAACAAAAGGAGTCAGGAAGTATTATGCTTATGTAATGTTACGTGCAATATATTGAAGTTTTATCTTTAGACTCATGTTTACAAATGGGATTAATAACTTTCATTATCCAGCCCATGGAACAACCTGTGACTAACTTCATGCAAAGATGGAAAAAATTATTGGATAACCCTTTAAGTGTTCTATTTTTGAGTTAGCACAAGAAATATGGTGATAGATGTAAATTAGGCAGACTTGTGGGTTTACTACCTGCTGGGATAATGTTAATTGCAAGGGTACCCCTACCTTGTTACATCTTAAGGTCTGGCTGAAGGGAGTGGAGATTGCCTCTAAAATGGCAATGTTTGCACATAGTTACAAAGGTTCAGTGCAGCTGTTACTCTCTGATTGGTTGACGTGATTTTCAGCTGTCGTCTGTGGTATAGAAGCGGAATATCATGTCTGGAGATGGAATACACATTTCCACATATTCTAAAGGGTTTAGACATCCTCCCTGTCCAAATTGTTGGGTATTATTATTTCGACTGCTTTTCTGATGATTCTCAAAAGATACATATTTTCTTTGGCCAGGGTTTTATGATTCATGAAGTTGTTGGTTTGATTTGGCTCCACAATGGTTGAATTCTCTTCTTGCCCTTATGTGTTCTTTCATCCTGCACTATATAGCTCTCTTGATTTTTCACTTTCCACAGCTGCAATTGATCTCGTATGCAAGCACAGTTGGGAGGGAGTCTTTCACTCTGATAAGAAGATAGGCAGCTTTGTTTTCACATCCAAATCTAATTTGAATGTGATGTTTCACGAGAACGTGATATATTCTCTCTGTAATTCCACCAATGGCAGTGATATAGACTCAAGCAACTGCGTATGGATCCTCAGATATTTTGTTCTAATTGTCTATTTGAAAGGCCCTCTTTGGACCATTCGGATCGGTGTATCCATTATTCTCTTGGGAAGCTTCTATTCTAATTGTTTCTTCTCCTCAGGAAGTAATTCCTTGTGATAGATGACTCAAACCATCTCTGACAAAGTGTGAGGGAATTCTTACATGGTTTGTATAAAAAGTATCAGGAAAAGATGTGGAAAAATAGATTCATTTCAGAGATTGCTACAGTGCCACAAAATTCTGCCAAGTTCATCTCTTGAGTGTCGACACAATTTTTGCAAGTGGCTTTCCTCAACTCAAAGGGTTCCTGGTAGTTGAATTCTGGAAGGTCCTTAAGGAAGTGGAAGGTTCTTTCATGGCACTTACCATGATGGATCCCATGTTGGTGTTCTTTGAGGGAGGATTTCATTTTAGGTAATAGTCTGCTGGTGGCAAGTCAGGGCTGTAATGGGGTTGGGGAATTGTCGCGAAGCCATTGCAGGTCTTCTTGGCTGTCTGTCAAGACCTTTGCCACAAGTTTAGTTGAGATTCTTAGCATTGTCAAATATTCAGTGATAATGGTGTGCACTGTCATCTTATCAATGCCAATACGATTTGTGATCATGTGCACACTTAACCGATGGTCTGAATTCAGCACCAAGCACACATCAAGAAAAAATTGTCACCAATACATTTTCCAAAAGTCCATGTGATTCAATTTCTGATAAACTGAGTGGTTTAGAGCACCATATACCCTGTTGGTCATTGGAACTTTCAGTAAAGGGACTTAGCCATTGATTTTTTTCTGCATGATGAATTTTATGGAGCCATGCTGAGAAAAGAGGTGTTTTTGAAAAACAAAGTCTTCCTCATGTGACTTCACTGTGACCACTTTGAAGAGCCATCTCTTAGGCTTCTCGTTGGAAGTTGCTATGCCCATCTTCCACAATTCCTCCATTGTAAGCTTGATAATCATTGGTGAAAGTGGAGAAACCATGCACCTCTATTAGTCTTTTTATAGAACTTGTAATTCTATTAAAAATAAGTTTGTATCAAGGAAATTTCCACCAGATCAAGGCAGTATTTAGGGAGACCTTCCTTTGTCAACCTGGTGATGTTGGCTGTTTCCGTGCTTAGAACATTGACAAAGAGAGATACCACATCCAGACTCAAGGATGTCATCTTTTGCCAGTTTCAAATCCTTTCCATTAAATGCTCTTTGCGAAAGATGATGCCCTGTCTGAAAATGGGCATTCAATTTGTCCGAGATGTCTTGCCAGTAAATTTGTAGGTGCATCTATGGTTCTAACAATGGGTCGGAGAGACCTGCATTCCTAGTGCAACTTGGTGCTCCCTCTGTTTTCATGTTTACAGGTGTTAATGTGGCAACTAGGTCTTTTTAATTACTGGAAAACTTTTGGTATTGAAATGATTTTTTTATTGAAAACCTGGTAAGAAGTTAAACAGTAATTAAGGTTCTTGTTTGCAACCCTTAAATTCTGATATAAATTCATCACAAATATGCCTTAATATTTGTGTCTACATCTTTTCAGATGGGATACTGCTGGTCAAGAGAGGTTTAAATGCATCGCATCATCTTATTACCGAGGAGCTCATGGTAATTATGTAATTTCAACATGATTGAATTGTTAAATGCATGCTATTTCTACGTATATCATTACATGAAAAGTTATGTGTAAAACTACTGAATTTATATTTCAAGCATTCATCTATTGATAATGATTTAAATAAAGCCATAGCAATCAATCTGAAGGTTATTTTGATACGTTAAAATAAGCTCATCTACTGCTAAGCCAAATGGCAAGTAAAAGTTCCAAATCAGGGTAGGGGGTCAGTTCCTTTCCCTGTTCCACCTGTGGTTTCCTAGGATGATTTTGTTCCCAAAAAATAACACAATTTGGGTGCTCAGAGGCATCATCAAGAGTAAAACTTAGGCCATTCATTCAATACTCTACCTACTAGACTACCAAATACTTCATATAATTCGTTGTCTCGGGCGTGACTTCATGGAATCGACTTAACACAACGAAAAGAGAAACTTTATAATTCCACATAGATTTATTAGACGGACGACCGAGGTTTCAACGTGGCACGTCATCATCAGGTACATTTTGCAAAGAAGACAGAGAATATATAGTCACACAAAATTTGGGGGGGGGAAGGGGGAGAGAAGGGGGAGGGGGGAAAGGCGAGAAGAGAGAGACAACTCCCCGGTCTGAGGAGAGGGTTAGGGGGTGGAAGAGGGGAAACCCCAGGGGGGGGGGGGTTTGGCCCGGAGGTGGTTAAGGGGGCTGAGAGCATAGGGACTAGAAGAAAGGAAAGGATGAGGAACTCCGTAATCTAAGGAAGGGGGAGGTAGTGTAGGGGACGCGTGGGTCAGGAGGGAGAGGGGAAATCCCGAGTATACATAAAAACGCTGTATTAAGAGCCGGTAGGGGAGGTAAGGTAGGTGAAGAATCATTAGGTGTGGAAGGACTAGGTCTAGAAGGGGGGAGTGGGAAGGGTACAAGATTTCTTTAACAATATTAACCTTATTTTTAACACATTCCAAAATTTCATATTGCTCTAGTGTGTCAAGCCTTTTTCCTTTCTTCTCAATATGTAGGAACTCTGGCACAAAATCACTCAGATGATTCTCGTCCAGTAGATGTTTGGCAAAAAGAGATGTCGAGTCCTTATTTTTGATGCACGATTGGTGTTCCTTGAATACCAAATACCTCATTTGAATGATGGACTGTAACATGCCCATTATTATAATATCTCATTTGCTATGATTTTCTTCTTTAGAAAATAAAATATAGTTCTGGAAAAATTATCCGGGAAATTCATCAATTCGGTATACTAATCTGAAACATTTGTCGAAAGCCCTTGTCATTTTTTTTGGTATTTGACTGTGAAATAATTAGACGTCATCATGGTTATCAGGAAAGATCTCTGTCCCAGCTAATAAATTGAAGAGGCTTACATTTTATTGCTTATACAAATTCAAACTCAACTGAATTAACTCAATTAAAAAAACCATAAACACAATATTCAACCCAAAGGTTGGTTTGGTAGGTGATGAGTTCACCCAGTACTAAGCCCAATGACGGCATGTGAAATTCACACGTTAGGGTAGGGGGGCCAGTTCCTTTCCCAGTGCCAGTTATGTTTTCTCTCGGTGTCTCAGGATGATCTGGTACCTAAAAAATCACATAGCTTGGGTGGAGCTGCAGGTGCCCAGAGTGCCTTGACCCAGGAATCGAACCCGGGACCCTCTGGTCAGTAGTCCAACACTCTACCCCCTGGACTACTGCGACCCACTCAACTCAATTATTTTGACCTAAATTATCTAATAATATAATATTCTTTACACAAGGCACAGGGAAAGGAACTGACCCCCCTACCCTGACGTGTGAATTTCACATGCCATCGGGCTTAGTACTGGGTGAACGCTACCATCACCTACCAAACCAACCTTTAGGTAGATTACTGTGTTTATGGTTTTTTTATTATATTCTGTTTGTTCAAAAAAATTTTATATTTGAGAAAATTATTGAACTTATGGATTACAAATAATTGTGATACTCATAACATTGTGTAAGAAGTTCCAATCGTTCTAATAATTTATTATATTGCAATTTAAATATAGCATAATTATTTATAAAAACCAAGTTTTTCCTTGCCCTACTGCTGGGTTAGGATTGAATTTCTTTTAACACATCCTAGACACATTTTAATGTTTTAATGTAATTTTAATGATGTATAGAAATATATTGAGGATAGTTTGGACATAGAACTCCCATGAACTATGGAAAGCATTTTTTTTGTTTGAAAGGTGTGCAACCAGACAGGCAGATAAGTCAAAATGAAAACTTTCTGCTTCGGAATATTTTAATAATAATGATGATGATAATAATATGTTACTGATCTCAGGGCTTGGTACATCAAGTGTAGGATGTATCATAAGATTATTATCTTTTGCCCAAGTAGCATGAAATCAAACCTCAATCAAGAATTCTTTACCAAAGTAAAAGCTTACTCTGATATTAAAATTCCTTCTGGTCTCATTTAAAGTTTTAATGTAGACTTTCTTATAATCAGAATAAATAACATACTGTAGCTGGAGAAGAGTTTTCCATTTTCATTTCTTTGTGAAGTTGTTTAAGGCAAGATATTATGATCATTTAAGTCTTAATCTCATTGTATATATTAATTGATGTGGTTAAAAGAGAGCTCAGTAAATATGTTTTAACTTTAAAATCAATCTATTTTATGATTATTCAAAATGAAATGGACTTATTATGTCTATTAATGTGACTACTCAGGAAAAAATTCACCTTTGGTCGACAGTGATTAAGTCAAAGATTTTCAAGTTTGATATAAATAAAATATTTTAATTTTTATGAATAGTCTAAAAAACTTTAATTTGAAATTATAAACCATTCTTTTTTTTCAGTTGTGGTTGTCGTCTTTGACTTGACATCATTGATGACATTAATGCATTGTCATAAATGGCTGGAGGAGGCACTCTGCGCTAATTCTGGTACCCCTAGAATGTTTTTAGTGGGTACAAAGAAAGACTTGTTGGTAAGTTGATATGAATGATAAAATAAGGTGAATGCATTTTTTAGTTGTGTGGAATACTTCTCATTATTTATTTACATATTTTATTCTCCTGTGTCATAAAAAAAATATTTTTGAAATTTCAATATATGTATGGTACTACACAATAAATAATGTTAAAATTCAATAAAGAAAAAGGATCCATGTATGTGCATGTAGAAAGGTACTGCAGAAAATGAAATAGAAATGTTATTTACTGAATGCATAATAAAGATACCAGAAGCAATAATGCTTACAAAATACATATACAGGGTGCGGCAACATAACTTCCTTTTTTCAAATGCAGAACGCTTTCAAAAAAGGAAGTTATGTTGCCACACCTTGTATTTCTATTATCATTTAAAATGTAGAATTAATTTTTAATATTATGTGGGATACAAAAAGACAGAATTATTACATAGTGCTTGCAGCAACTGAGGTGGAGATAACTTAAGATTTAGAAAGGAGAGAAATATACACAATGCCATTGAAGTAAACATCTACATCTACATAAATACCCTGCGAGCCACCAAAAAGGTGTGTGGCAGGGAGTGTAGCACCATAAGGGAAGGGTAAGGGTTGAGGGGGTTAGGGGTTAGGTGAGGAAAGGTGGGGGAACCTGTAAGAAAAAAATATTTCTATATATACATATGTACACATATATACATATGCATACATATACATGCATATACATACATACATACACACATGTATACATATCCTCGTGCAGTCCCTAACCTGTACGTTAATACTTATTGTAATGAACTAAGTCCTGGGGAATTTCAGCTACAAGCATTCTGGTCCCTTATCGTTCTTGGAAAAAATGACATTTTAAACCTGTTAGTCTTGCAGTCTATATCTCTAGTCTTATATTCGTGATCCCTTCGACAGTAATACGTTGGGGTTCGTATTATATCCTTGATGTCATCGGAAAAGGCCCCATCTTTAAATGTTTTTAATAAGTTTAATCTATATTGGAAACGCCGCTGTGTAAGAGAATCCCAACCTAAATTGTCTAGCTAAGTGGATACACTGCTGAGTTGGTCATAACAATGTTTGGCAAATCTAGCCCCCCTCCGCTGAACTCGATCTAATTCCAAAACCAAATTTATATTATGAGGATCCCATATACAGGCAGCATGCTCATGCGCATGCAAGGCAAGGAAACATCGTTCTTTCACCTTTTCGTCGCATTTACCTAGCCCTCTTTTCACAAATCCCAATTTTTTATTAGCACGACCGCATATTTCTCGTTTATGTTTTCCCCAGGACAGATCGTGAGTAATTGTTACACCCAAGTATTTAAAGGAATCTAACCTCGCGATATTGGTTTGTTTCACTTTGTAACTATACGGGAGGGAATTACTCTTTTCCCAAAAATGTATTACTATGCATTTTTTAAAATTTAATTCCAATTGCCATGTATCGTACCAATGTTGAATTAAGTTTGCACCAATTTGAAAAGTAAAGAAAGCATTAGTATCATAGAATATAATGAAGAATGTTTTCTGGATTTTGAGAAGGCATTTGATGAATGGGTGGACAAATTTGGTGGAAATATTACAAAATATAGGAGGGTACTAGAAGGATAAGTATTTTTTTAAATCATGTGTATGAACCAGATGGCAGGGGAAGAATGGGATAGGGTATTGATAGAAAGAGTTGTCATTTATCATGAATTTTTAGGAAACCTACCTTTTAATCAGTAGAATACCATGAAAAATAAGATACTACAAGAGAGCTACAAAACCTTAAGCTCTTATATTTCTCAATGGCAGAGGAAGGTAAGAATGATAGAATCAGCTTAAAGTTGTGCAACAACCAAATGCATAATGCAATTCATGCTAACTTTCAATAAATATGTTATTTACATAATGAATATGCACTTTTTAACTTATAATGCAACCATTTCAGAGAGTAAAAATCATTCGCCTTGACCGGGATTCGAACCCGGATCCCTCGATATCCGGCCGAGTGCTTTAGCCAATTAAGCTACTGAGACGTCATCTTACACTCTGAAATTTTGGGGGCTTTAAAGGAACAAGATGTTATGACGAAATACCGTACATACAATGTCACAGGCATTTGTAGTCATGTGCGACGCGCCACAGTCCACGATTTTAATAAAGCCAATTTCAAACACTTAGGCTGTTCATACCTTAGACAAATTTCAAGAAACTTTTTAACTTGTTTATGAAATTTATTTTAGACCTCAATACCACTGCAATAATCAACCGGAAGGGTTGGTTTTGATACATACATTTGGTTAGGGCTCATATTAAGTCCATTGTGTGTGAAATTAACACATTCAGGGTAGGGATGGGAGCAGTTTCTTTGTCCAAATGCATCTCTTAGGATTTGAGCCTGTGACCTCAGTACTCTAGCCAAATGTTCTGTCTACAAGCTAATTACACCCTCCATTTTTTGAAATAGTATATATTTCTCCCAATGAAATATGTGTCCCTATATCATTTCACTGTATGATAAAAGGATGTGCAGCATGTATCGTATACCATGCCTCTGGTATTGGCTCAATGAAACCAAAGTTCTGTTTGCCCTTCTCTTTTTATGTGTTCATCCTCAATCAGTCTGAGGCAGCATATGCAGAGGTTGAATCTCAGGCTGTGCGAGTGGCCCGTACCCTTGGCGTGGAATACTGGGCTGTTTCTTCACGCACAGGGGATGGAGTAGGCCCTTTCTTCCTTCGCTTGGCTGCCCTTGCATTTGGGACATCAGTTGATGTTGAAGCAAATAACAGTACTGCAAGTGAAACTGAAAAAATTGGGTCATCTGAACTAGTCTGTGAGTAAAGTGTTTCATTTTCATTACCTTCACATGACACTGAGAAGGAGTGAATTTTGTTGAATATTTTTTTCTCCATTAAAGTAATTATTAATTTGCTGAATACATTTATTGCCATGATGAATAGAGTGAGTAACCTTCGAACTGGATGGTATTTTTGTTAGTGCATATTTCTACATTGCATATTTCTAATTATACATTTGGTAAGGTAGTTAATAATTATATTAGGTAATGATTCTCCCCTGGCTCCATTATAATTTTCCTCACTTATATTTGGTTGTTCGCATGGATTTTCCTTACTTCGTGGCAGTGATTTCACTTTCCTGTACACTGCACCAATTTCACCCTTTCATTGTAAACTTTCCATTTCCTCACACTGCATCTCCACCATACTTTTTCACACTATTTGGTTCCCACCTCAGTTTATTATTCAACTCTTTATATTTTCTTCAACCCTATTTTGTGGTCACATTCTTCCTCATCCATCTCTTTTGTATCTTTTTAATCATTTCATTTGTAATCCATTTTTTCCTTGTCCTTTCCTATAATTTTGATTGCACTTTTCAATATCCCTTTATTGATTTTTTTATTAGGTAATCTACCGGTTAAGGTAGGTTTTTGGATGGACACAACTATCAAATAAACGTTTTGTAACTCCAAGCAAAACCCAATCTAGCAACCTAATCTACATCAGGTCCCTCTTCACCTCTGTGTACTTCTTTCCTCCCTTCATCCCGTCTAACATCCCTATTCTGTTCCTGCCCTTTCCTTGCTTGCCCAACATTCTCCCCTCTATTACCTTCTTCAACATTCCCCTCACACATGATTTTGTCTACAGCCTACTGATACTCTTTATTTATCATTCTGTTAAATACTTGTAAATTCCATTTCCTCATCCATCTTTCTGTCTTGTCTTGTTGAATTTTATGCTATACTTTATAGTGCTAAATTATAATTTGCATCTGCTTCTGGGAAAGAGTGTGAATTAGTCATTTGGCTATTCACATGTGAGTTATTAATTTTAGTTCAAGTTCATTTCATAAAAAAAAATTAGTTTGATTTAGTAATTGCTGTAATTTTTTAATCACTTGTCTCAAAATTACTTCACAATATTCAAAAATCAATGATTGATGAATCCAAATTGCTTGTTTCATTGCGCCATGCGACCCCTGCCTTATAAAACAGAATGCCCATCTCAGTTGTGTATAATAAATGTAGAAATCAAGAATTATATCATTTTAATGATTTATTAAAAAAATAGATAACTAATTTAATGCTAAAAAATCAGTAAGTAATTTAGAATCTCATGTTTTCAATCCACATTAAAAGTATAAACTGCCATTAAATATTTATTGAGTCCTGTTAAGTAGTTTTTCTGCTCCATCAATGATGCTTAATTGGTGAGTTTATTATATAAAGTGATTTCAGCGTAAGTGGGTTCAATTTTTTTTACACTGTTGTTCATGAAATAATAACCCTTCTGGTATATTTTTACTTTTATTTCTTAGGTTTATCCAACAAACAGTCAGCTGTGGTATCCAGAAGAAAATGTAGTGGCTGTGAAGGATAAGTTCATCATATTAGAGACTAAGG
Source organism: Hetaerina titia (assembly GCA_037158775.1). Classification (NCBI taxonomy): domain Eukaryota; kingdom Metazoa; phylum Arthropoda; class Insecta; order Odonata; family Calopterygidae; genus Hetaerina; species Hetaerina titia. Next base: position 60,134,204 of record CM073771.1, read on the forward strand.
TTAAAAATTTTATTCCAACATTTTGTGCCTTTCACAAAGAATCTATTATCTCTAACTTCAGTGCCTAATGAACCTAGATAGTATTGCAGTTTTATAAAATATTTGTAACCTGTCAATTGTGCACAACATTTACCATTACATAGGGTCAGCATGCAAGTGTTTGATAAAAAGCATTTATATCTGTTGCTATCTGATCACAATGTTTGGTAGTGGTTTCAAGTACACCCAATACTTGCAACAAGTAATAATGTGGAAATCCATAATTATTATGGATAGCAATCTATTCATTATTGCTACATGACATATATAATCCATCTATATTGATTTACTCATAGGGCTGTTCTAGGTGAATGCTTGAATGAAGCAATTTTGTGATGATGGCAATTATGCATTATAGAACTATCTGTAGAGTTATCATCAATTAGTATCTGCAACCCTTTGTTCTTTTTTCAAAGCATTTCCCATTCCATGCTTCTGTGCTTCAAAGAAGTTCAGTGGCACTAAAATTCATGACATTGTAAATCTGCTTTATGAAACTATTCATAACTAAATAGCAAAATTATGTGTCACTAACTAGCATATGTCAATTATTATATCAATGTTATGCTATTTTGCTAGGCGTATAGTTTCAATGTTTTTAAAAAATGATACGTTAATGTGATGGTTTTTAAAAGGTTAAGCTTTTATTTTAAAATATGCCTTTTAAAATAGAATTTTTTAATATATGATGTATTTTTAAAAACCTTTTTACAGTAGAAAGCTTCTACTCCATTTTCCATGTAAATGATATACACATATTTTATTCCATTTTTATGATGGAATTGTGTCTTCACTTGATGTCATGAATTCCTTAGTAGGTTAAACCATTTTTCCATTTATCTCACCCAAGAATCAAAGAATTTGGTTGATCTGCAGTTGTAGGAATAAGAACATATTTTTAGTATATATTTGGCATCATTTTAAATGATGTGGCTATTTTTATAACAACTGTTTTGATAACATTATGTGTATTTTATCACTAATTACACCATAATAATTATCTGTGGTAGGAAATAATACTACATATTTTATATCTTATACTTAATAATTAATCCTGCTAAAAAGCATTTTTATCTAAAAATGGGGTACTTTGGTATTGTTTCTACCATTCATTAATTTAATAAACTCTTATGAATGCATTCATGAGATGACAGTCCCCACATTGGAAACCTCACAACAGTGTTAACACTTTACCATTGAAGAGTTACATTTAAAAATCCTCCAAAATTGGCTTCTTTTATATGGGAAAAACTCTTGGTAGTGAAGCATCAGTGAAATTCATGGAAGCTCTACTTTTCACGATAAGTTATTAGAAGTATATGCTCTGTGTTTCTCAAAATGTTCTTCACTTTTCATTGTACTGAACATTTTTATGATTGTCTATGGGCTTACCAATGTAGATTAAATAATAGTTAACTATTTGTTCTTTGGATAAAATGTCTGCAATGAAAGGATTTGGAAAATTTACTCTATGTTCACTGTTCTTAGTACATAATCAACCAAAGACAGTTTTTATTGATGAGGGAAAGATATTGACTTGTAATATGGGAGTGATATGAGATAGGATGACATCAAAGGATTTTATAATTATCTGGTTATTAAGGTCTATGAATTGCCGTGAGTAGGTAATAAATTATTACATTTTGTGTTTTGTGAAGTTAATCACAATTTCATTAACTGATATAATACTTTTTGGAATCCAATTTTGTAAGTTTATTTCATCCATGTTGATTTTGTGCATTCTAGGCTAATATGTATATTGAATTGAAAACACATTATCATTAGGATTCTAGCTAATTTAGTTAGTTATTACACTTATTATTAGTGTAATTATTATAAGAATATTTTTCTCTAGACTGCATTTATGATTACCTCTTTTAGTTGCCTCTACTTCTATTTGTTTCTCTATATTGAACTCTGTATGTAATACTTTTACAGCTTAATTGAAACATAGGAAATCATTTAAAGCTTGACATGCTATCTCAGAATCTGGTTGGACTCTTCAGACTGAAACTCAAGCAAGTGGAAATAAATTTTATCTGCCCAAAAAATTGCAACTTACATATGGAATCAGAATCTGTCACACAGACATAGTTTGAGCTGGATTAATGGTCGAATAATGTCATTAAGCGTCATATCTTTAGGTCTAATAGGACTAATAATAGCTGCTTATATTTTGTGCCAAATAACTGCCATAATAACATCGAAATATTCAATATATGTGATTATGATTCAGATACTTCATAAATTTCTCACTCAAATGTATTAAACTTGATAGTGTTTAAATTCATTCATGTATCATTCAACTTCTAAAAGAAAATTTCAACTTAATTTTTTTTTTAATTTTCTTGAAATACAATTTCGTAACAGTGTGTGAATTGCCCAAAACTTAAAATGTTTGGGTTGCTACGGTATATAACCAACATTTATTAAACAAAAAAGTAATTTGTGGAGAATTATATTTTTTAAGACATCAATGGCTCAATGAATACTCACTATGCATGGATATTAAAATTCACTGAGATTAGTATAATAAGCTCTGCATGGCAATTTACTTATCTTGCTGCGAAAATGTCAAGAAACTTCCATGAAAATGTTAGAAATTTTTTTATGCATTTCAATCATTTTAAAATTCCTCACTAGTGCTATTATTAGGAAAAAATGAAAATTTGTTGTTTTTTGAGCCTGAAAATCTATTTATAAAGTGATGTTTTTTGTTTTATTTTCTGATAATAACCTGTATATTTGTGATTTTTGTTATGTAGAGAAAATGCTTCATTTTTTTCCTTGCTCATTTCGTTGTCCAAGAAGTCATTTTCTTGTGCTTTGTGTCTTTTTCAGACTTCCTATTGCTCAATGAGAGTGACAAATTTTAGAGTCAATTGAATAGATACAACCCTCGCCACTGTTTGCATTCTTGTTTGGACGAAAACATTTGCTATTTTGTCAGAATTCATTTCATTTTCCAGTAAATTTATGTCCCTATGAGGAAGGGTTCACTGTCTCTAACCCATGATCGCGAGAGATGATCTGATATCCATATGAGAGAGAATCTGATATCCATATGAGAGGGAATCTGATATCCATATGAGAGAGAATCTGATATCCTTATGAAACTGCCAATCTTTCGTTTTATTTCTGACACCTGCAGTCAACATTGTTTAACACTTGACCAATAAATTCCAAAAAAATATTTATATTTGTGTAGGATGGAGGCATGCTCTGTAAAACTGTAAATATTCCCTGAAAAGCATAGAGAATCTCGTGAAGACCTCTTGTATATAATAGCAGTTAATTTTTCTTGAAGAATATGGACTTTTTTGAATAATTATCACAGTCCCAGCATCAATTGTATCTCTAATATTTAAAAGGCTTTTCCGTTCAAGCTATGTGTAAAATTATAGAAATTTGCATCATAAATAAATTTAATATTTATATCAGGGCACTAAACATTTAGTAAATGTTACATTGGTTGCATGAAATCTCATAAAATTCAGTTTTCAAACTTCCAGTCTCTTTTAAATAACCGCAAGATATTTTAGTATGTAGTTTGCCATTTAGAATTTTTACATGCATAATGTCACAAAGACAAAAGTTTGAGCCATAGAATTTTATTCCAAATGAATCTCTTCAAATTTTAAAATACAATTTTTGCCACTGATATCACAGATTATGTGACAATGGTAGATAATATGTATGTCATTTTTTAATGATACTACTTGAAAGTATCCTTTTGAATTGAAATTTATTTTTTTTAATTGAAAACCCAATGAAAAATCTTTAGATTGATTTTTTTAAAATGCTCTGGTGTGCCACAGTAATGATTTGTGTACCATAAACACAGTAATCAACCCGAACGTAGTTTTGATATGTATGGGTACAGCTCACCTAATACTAAGCCCAATAGTGTGTGAAATTCACACATCAAGGTAGGGAGGCTAGATCCTTTCCCTGTGCTGTATATGGATACCCTAATAGGTGTGAATGGGAATCGATCCTGGGCCCTCCAGTCAGTAGGTATCTCATTTTCATTGCTTCGCGACCATAGGTACATTCATTTCATATTTACCTCCAGTCCATAGTTCAACGTTCTACCTCTGAACTACGATAATAACCCCAAGTAATACAAAAAGTACTTGGTAAACAATTATCGACTAGACTGAAGTGAATTTTTAAAGGACACATATTTAGAGTAATAATGGAAATATTTATACATATCACTAGGTAAAGATCTGATTCCCATAAATAACAGTGATGATGTATTGTTGCTTTGTTTATAATATAGTAACCAGAAGTAACATTATCATTTTGATGAAATCATCTTTCGGCCAGCTGCCCGAGGTGACAAAAAAGGTGTTGTTTGTTCAAACATCATTCTAATCAATCGGACACATGTTACCAGTTAGCCAAAGTTTTCACCCAAGATTCCTCACATCAATAAGATTGTATAAATTAAATCTTGTATCATTTTTTGCATATTGTCATCAATTTTTACATGATATACCCCCATTTTTTAGTGTGTCATTTGGAATCACAATTGTGTAATATAATCAGAGCAGTGATGTTAATTAGATATCAAGATAGTTGTAAATGGCAGCATCTGATGTATGCGCTTTCTGTTTTCAAGAATAATTATAAAATTGACAAGAAATGTATGTTACATAAGGCTGTAAACAAGGGTTATTAGTAGGGGGATATAATTGCCTTTGAGCCCACTCACTGAAAAATTGTATCATGACTTATAATGAACATAAAATTTATCATGTAAGGTTAGGATTGAACAAAGGTTATCACAGTTGAATCACTCAAAGAGTTTACAGACTTAGTGCTTACAAATTTCCAGTATTTTGTAATTGAATGTTTGCTTGCATCATTTAAATGTTTATTTATTTTTCTTTTTAAGTGCTTATTATCCTCCAGGTTAGTTTCTTGAGGCTCCTTGCTTCTAACAGCTTTCTTAGTTCTGTTGAGAATCAGGTGATCAAATGCATCTAGGATTATGCAATAAAACTGAAATTCAGAATGTTATACAATCACCTTTGAACTCAAATTTAATATAATTTGTTGTCTCAGGTGTAACTTTATGGAATTTTCATGACATATTAAGATGAAATACTTTACTTTGTAATTCCACACAATTTATTTAAAAAAACACGACCCAGGTTACGATGTTGAACGTCATCACCAGTTGGTCCTCCTAGAAGCACACTTGATTTATATACCTTCTGATCAAGGGAGGGGGGTGTTGGTCAGAGAGGGAGGGTGGAGGGGTAAAAGGTTACAATGAAGCTGGGAAGAAAAGAGAATCATATCTTTCGGTGACAATCGTTGACTTGGAAGAGTGGTAGGTCTAGGAGTGCGAGGGATACAAAATTTCATTGGCAAGTTCATCTTTGCAACGGATGCATTTCAAAATTTCTAACTGCTCCAAAGCATCGTAAATTTAAAGAAAGAATTTAAGAACACCAAACATGTGTAAAAAATAAGAACATAACATCCCTCTTTGCAAAGTACCTAACCGAAAATGACCACAAAACAGACTTTTTGACTAAATTTATTCATTTTGAAAATAAAGGTCAAAGGCTGGATGCTTTGGAGCAGTTAGAAATTTTGAAATGCATCCGTTGCAAAGATGAACTTGCCAATGAAATTTTGTATCCCTCGCACTCCTAGACCTACCACTCTTCCAAGTCAACGATTGTCACCGAAAGATATGATTCTCTTTTCTTCCCAGCTTCATTGTAACCTTTTACCCCCCCTCCCTTGATCAGAAGGTATATAAACCAAGTGTGCTTCTAGGAGGACCACCTGATGATGACGTTCAACATCGTAACCTGGGTCGTGTTTTTTAAATAAATTGTGTGGAATTACAAAGTATTTCATTTCAATATCTCAAATTTAATAATTTACGTAACCATTCAAACACATTTAAATCAATCATGGTTCCCATACTCTGATATTTGGCTTCATATTGCGAATAATCATCAAAGGAAAATCTCTTAGAGGGATCATTTTCATATGTGAATGACAATTATTTTTTCAACTTTTACCTACAAATAAATTTGGAAAAAAATCACTATAATTTAGAGATCACAACATATCCTGCAGTGAATAATCTTATACTTAGCAGGTATTCAAAATTAATGTTGGGTATATATGTACATAATATTCATTTTGAATTAAAGCCAAAAATATTTCCTCCAGGATAGGATCATGACCTTCTTCCTTGGATCTACCCCTCTACTCCAGTTAAGTGGGGTACAGGTGCTTCAGTAGACAATATTGCCAGAATTGAATGTTGTACCATATTGAAATTGTTCATTCCAAACAGAAAAATTAGTATGGGTTCATTCATTAATAATCATTGGTTATCAATCCAAGGATTGGTTTTGTAGTATCTGCTTGTTACCTGCCAATATTTTAGATTCTTCAATTTTAAGTCCATTTGTTAGAGTGTAAAAAATGAATGGAAAAGACATTATTTTTTTGGTGTTATATATTAGGAATGAAATATTTTACACACATTGCTAGTCCTGAAATAACGAACCATTCTTTGAATGAAGGATATAACTTAGGAAGAGGGAGATTAAAGAGAAGAAGCAGAAGATAAACAAGGAAGGTGAGGGCATTGTAAATGGGGGGTAGTGAAAGGAATAATATGCAAGTCTAATGGGTTGAAAGTGAATGTCATGTCAGAGAGTGCCTGATACTCTTCAGTCAAAAAAATTGGAAAGGGAGTGGTACAAGAAAAGTTTTAAGGATCAGAAGAGGCTCCAGAGTTACATGTCTGGTCAGTCTATGTTGATTTAGCTAGTCATTGTGCACTGTAACAAGGTAATTATCTTTTAAAATGAAACTTGATCCATAGCAGTTTGATCCTTTTGAAGCTGTTTTCAAATTAGCCTAAAAAATAAATTTCAATTAATCATATCAATTCCCTAAATATGATGTAAGTAGTTATCTTTTGAGCATTATTCTATTTTCAATCTTGTATTGCAATCATGAACTGATAATTCTGATTTATCATGGAGACTTTGTTGTGCAATTGTAAAACAGTTATTTTACCTTGCATTGCATGGATTAAATTATACTTAAGTCTTGATGATCTAATTGTTATATATTTTATCATGCTTATGTCATTTTAAAAATATTACTAACAGTATAAATATTTAAAGACAGAAATGACATCAAAGATTGAAAGTTCTGAGCATTTTAACCAATTCTTAATCTTTTCTTTGATATTTAAATTTTGTAGAATCGTAATGGTTGATTTAAATTAGTCTTGTCAGTCAATCTTCACTGCCATAGCAAGCAGCCTGTATGAGGGGAGAAATAGAATATTTTCAATGATCGAGGTAAATAATATTTAGAAAATGACTTTGAGTATTAGGTTAACTTGTAAAACAAAAATTGGTCATGCGGTATTATTTGACATCAAAGAAGAAGTGTACCTTGGCATATTTTCAGCAGATTTTTACTAAGATACCAGTGAAAATAAAGAAAAGTGACACAAATCCTACAGTGTTTGCAAATTAAATTGTGAGATACGGTAAATGATTATATTTAATTAGGCTTGACAAACATTATTTTGCTTCTTAATTTGTGCTGTAGAGATGTTGATACAGAGTAATAAAACTAGTCAAATTTTGTTAACCTATCTTTAAGGCTGGATTGCTTTTAAAGCTTTTTCCTTGTTATACATAATTTATTCTCCGTATATTTTGTCTGAAACATTGTTTGCTTTGTGAAAGCCTGGAAAAATAAGATAATTTTGAAACCCAAGCAATAAGAACTTTTTTTATTTAGATAAAAGGTAAAATTTCACAAGGTAAAATCTAAAACACATAAAATCTGACACTTTCACTGTAATTTACGTTGTAGATCACATTGTTATTCCTTGGTATGTGCTTATTCACTCTATAAAGATGAAAACATTCTTTCAAAAGACTTTTGCTTTAAAACTTGGCTATTTTTTGCAATAGTCTGAATTTTATCAATATTATGTTTTGATGGTCTGATGCATTTTTATAAACAAGCACATTGCATAGGAATTTGATTTTTTTCAGAACCCTAAAAGAAATTAAGTCTCCTATGTGAAAGTTATCTTTTGAGATGTATAAAAATTTTACTTAAGATATCACATACGTTTTTTTCTTTTAGAGATTTGATGTGTTATGTGTAACTTTCCATTGAGATGATTTTATTTCAATCTTTTATCTTCACTCTTCCCTTCAATTTTATGGTAAGATTTTGTCGACTGATTTCTGGAAGAACTGCCATTTTGTGTGCGTTTCCTACATTTTTTCAGTCTATTCCATTTACATGAGGAAGAAATTTTTTCTGACATGAAGTGAATTTATGATTGTAAGCTGTTACAAGGAATCCTGGTGTTATAATTTGATCATTTTTTGTGCTAGCAAATTGTATTGTACTTATTGTAACCATACTTATAGTGCCTTATTTAAACTGTGTTAACTTTAATAAGAATTTTGTCAATATCAATTAAATTTCTGACATAATCCATTCAACATTTCACGAAAAGTGTGGAGACGTAGCAGGGTTGTCCAGCAAAAATGCTATGGATCACTTTCATATGAATTCAATGTTTATAACAAAAAGTAACTAATTCAAAACAATAACTAATTATTTTGTACTTATTCAATATATATTTCCATGTACACATCTGATTTTTGTTCATCACAAAAAACTTTGAACGATGGTTTTTGTTAAAAAAAATGTGGAAATAATTGTAGAAATTTTATTTTTCACCACTGTCGTCGAAAATGTTAATTATCCTTGTTTTATGATGTGATAATGTTTGTTTTGGGACCAGAAAACTTCCCCAAACAGGAAATAATATGTATAAAAACTTATGGTATCATCATCTGGCAACTGTAATGTTGGTTAATTAAGTATCTTTCATTACCTACATGAAAAAGTAACCTAACTAACAAAGCAGTTGTTCTTTATATCAATAGGTACTCCAGCAGAGTTGCTTTCAGTAACATTTCAAACCAAATAGTGTTTGTTACCGTGGTTTTTCTGGTCATGATTAATAGGAAAAGTTTGGAAAATAATGAAAAATATTCATGAAACTCCATATTTTTGTGGTCACAATTATTGCATGTGATTTGGAGATTTGTCCCAATTGCAAGATGATGGCCCTCAACTCAAGTGGAATATTTCACATTTGGGTATAACATCCATGAATATATATAAATATCATGTATGAAAAAAAGCACTTTTTCGCATCCATAATTAATGTATTTTATGGTGTAATAAAGTTTGAAGAGTATGTATTTCTCAGTTTTAGTATTTCATTTAAATATTCTTATCCACAAATTCACAAGAATCAGAATAACTGCAAGATTTGGAGAAGTTGCCTCTTTACACTCTCAATTTGGTATTTTTTATATTGCTGAAAAATATCAGCCAATATGTAATACTTAATTCAATTTGCTAGGCATATCAAATTACTGAAGTAATATCCTTTGTAGGTATTAAGGATAAATACCAGTAGGATAATTTTCAAAGTTAATATTAACTTAAGAACTGTTTTTGGCAAGGTTATTTATCTCCTATATAACATAATTCAAAGACATTTAAACTAATCAGGCACATGAAATCCTAGAATGGCTTGGGTAAAAATGCTTTAATTCTTAATAATACAATGGATTTGGGAAGGATACAGTTATTACAGCATGTATTAAAAATGTGTTTATTCAGTATGTTTCAGAATTTTAAAAAAATCCAAAATAATAACAAATATATAAATTTAAATTATTTCAAACTACCAAAGACACCATGATTCCAACTGTCAAAAAAAAACAACCAAGAAAGAAACAACCAATATTTTTGGGTGTAATTAAACAGGTTAAAGACACACTGTATCAAAAGAGTAAAAAATCCTTTGGAGGTGATGGAATGTAAATATCAGATTACCATGACTAATGACAGGCATAGATTTCACAAAACTATCATTTGAGAGGGAGGAGGTATTTGAGAAACAATAAATCTAAAATATTGTAAAAGAGATGTCTGACCATTCTTTCCTAGAGTTGTATGAGAACACCACAGGACACCCAAGAATTTCATTAAAAAAATATTTTGATCTTCAAGTCTTCATCTGAAACACCTTTCTCCCTAATCTATTTCATTGTCTCTTAGTTCTGTACCTAATAAACATTATTTATACCCTTCCTGAAAAACCACTAGGAAAGTTTGTTAATTACATCGGATATGTCATGTACACTCATCAGTTAACAATATCAAGTATCTCTACTCAAAATTAATTACATTTTATGACATTAATTATGGACATCAACGATTACCTGCAGATCAGCACATACAGAAATAGATGTACAATTGCAGATTTTTATTAGCACCTTCAATGTCTTTTCTTTTTTCTTTAATTGACACTGGTAAGGTCAAAAACATGCTATCTATTCCTGAATTCTTCAGTTGCAGAAGTGGGGGAAGACACATGGAGCGTGGAAAATTATTTCCCATCAGAGCACAACTGATGGAGACTGGTGATCTCTTTTCCTAACTTCCAAAAAAATCATTAGATTACTCATTGCAATTAATGAATTCTGATTATTATATTGGTGATCCAATCAAAGAAACAGAACCTCCTCAGAATCGGGTAACTACCAGAATGTAAACATTCATGGAAGTGGGGAAACCCATTATTTACCAATTTAATGATTTACAATAAATACTCCCAATTTCCATAGAATTTTAGTGGATCTGAGCATAGGTAGAGTATCATCTCCAATTGGGCAGAACAAAAACAACAACTGGGTCAATACATTAAGTACTACTTTTCCACATCAGCTGTATCTCTTCCCCCACTCATTTGAAAACCACGTCACTAACATTTCTTCAAGCTGATAATTACATCCACAACGTATACACCATCCAATTAGTACAGAGCATATCTAAATAATAGGATTAACTTTCTTAGTACATAGATGATTTTGCGATGATTTAAATCGTTACTTCCATCAAAATAATAGCAATTGTTTAACATGCATATATGATAATAAACTGAAGAGCAATAAAAAGATAACATTTCCAACATCCAATTGCTTATAACAGTCAATTGATACAAATTTTAATATATTTTGATTTAATAATGAAAACAATTTTTCAGTCAACTTTAATTGGATGCAAACACTAATTTCATAACCTTGAAGGAAATTATTTTCATATTATCACCTTTTACTTTAACTTTTAGAAAAGCTTTCAAACGAAATTTCAGAAGTTTATAAAAACATAAATAAACTAACTAATTAATTACATATAACTTTTCATTGAAAACAAACAGTTACCAGTCACATGTGACTGCTGAGCACCAGGCAGAATTTCAAAGCACCAATTCATTAACAAAATAAGAATTAATTTCCAAGTATAACATTGATTCCATTTATAATGAGATTCTTCAATCATATATAATTTCTTTAACTTTCTTCACTATGCACTTAATTGTATTTGAGCTTCAGGTACCAAGTGAGTAGTGTTGTGCATTCTAAAGGTAATAATATCTTCCGACGATTTCTTCAAACAGTTTCAAGCCATAGTGTCCAGCTCTATGTCATTATCTTTATAGAGTTTGTAAACAGCTTGTGTATTGCACCTTAGGTCAACAACAAATGAAGATATATGACGAATCACAGTGCTTTCTATGCCATCCTGGCCAAGAGACATAGCTAACATCAAATCCTTGCGGCATGGGAGCATCTGACACACCAACTAATGAAGAAACAGATTCACAGAAAGAAATTAAACTTCAATAGATCTAATTGTTTAAAGTACTGTTGGCCTGTTTGAAAAGCACCAATACCGCTAACTTCATATCAACTGAATAGATGTCAGAAGGGGTATATCACAAAACTCAATACCAAGTATTCAGATCTGAGATGACAAATTTACACAATTAAAAAAAACTAATTTAATCATAACATACCAATTGGAAAATCTTTAGCAGTGGATGACCTAGTTAACTCACAAAAATGGAGACAAGCATATGCTGTGCACTTAGTATTATAGTTTCAGTTACACCGAGAATCAGCTAGAAATATATTCGGTATATATTTTATTTAACATTACGTCAAATTTGTATGGACAAGGAAATAAAGAGCAGAATACAGTTTAGCTGAGAAGGAATTCCCATAATAATTCCCGTTCAATTTGATTGTATACTTTAATGACACTTGATTTATTTCTGCCATGGAAAATTGGCACAAAAGATAGAAGAAAGGAGAAAGCTGCTAAGTTTCACATATGCTCGCCTACCAAACATCCTTGGGCCAAAAAAGTAAATGTTCTATTTGATAAAAATTGTGTGCTATGCATTCTAATATGAGCTGGCTGAAGATAATTTATCAACTGTAGAACGACAGAAAAATGCTGGGTAAACTGCTACTTACAATAAAAATGACCACCCCAAGTAAAGCCCAGAGTGACTTTTCCGCCTCTATCTTGCTCCAGAATATTGTACATTGATGATTGGATAGAGAGAATAAGCAATGAAGACTTATGCCTTACTCAACCCAAAAGGTGCGCAAGATTAATCTAGAACTTATTTTTTCTGGTGTCCACTTGTAAGAGATAGCACATGGTTCCTCTAATACGAAAATTATTGAATAATATCTCACACGTCTCGCTATTATTTATGAAACGTTCACACTACCAAAACTGGAGATGCATGGACACTAAATCGTTTCAGGTTAACAACAAAATAATCAAGCTAAAGCCAAAGACTTAATGACGAATGCAGAGGGATTAGCACAAAAACATTTTGACTTTCCGAGTTCCGTGAATACTGTCTGTATTGCAAATCATTTGTTTAGACAGACCATTTTATAACACAATAAAAAATATAGCCATTTCATACCCCCAAAAGTTTGAATTGACGATTAGAAGTCACTTCTACATGCAGCTTTTTCTGGGACCACAGAAAAGCTGGAGGGAGAAGGGGAGCATGGAAGTTTATTTTTTTACTTATCTATTTTTGCATTACATATCAGAATTAAAAAAGCGCTGACATCCACCTCTCGTAATATTTATGTTTTTATCACTGAATAAACATCAATTTTCAGATCAACAGCAATTACCAACCTTGAAGAGCTGCTTTGTCACCCAGCCATGGTATGCTGCCAAAGTCTCCTGATAGGCTTTACGTAAGAGTGGCCTCACATCGTCTGTCATTGTCCCAGCTTGAGTTTCCTCAATCAAATATGTATAGAACAAACAAAAAAGTTCCAATCCCCTAAAACAAACTGCATCGTTAGCTTCCCACAAGAATTTCCAATTATAATTTCACTACTGTGCGGCTATTACCTTCGCAGCCATAGCAGGGATCCCGATGCATTTCCTCCTCCTTGAGCCTTTTCTGATAAGATCATATCGTCCAAATAGAAAAATTTGTTTTGGTCTTCATCATATATCTTCCTCAACTTCTGAAATAAAAAACTGCTTTGTGTGCCTACGATTTTCCTGTAATGTGACAACACAAAAGAGAAAGGTCTTCATTGTTACCTGAATATTTCCCATCATGTCATCCCTTACGCAAAAGAAAACTGGGCCACAAAACTCTGAAAATATTCACAATATAAATCAAAGAATTACATAATGAGTCAATCGTAACAAACACAATCAATTTGAAATGAATTAATTTGTCCATAAATTTCATACCCACAAGAGCAACTACACCCTCCGCCGCATCTAAAAATGGTTTTGTTTCTATTTTTCCATCAGCGGTTAATTTTGGGAATGGTTTCTGTGTAGTTGTAAAAAAAGTATCACATTCCGTCTCACTTACGTCTCCACTTAACTCCGACATTGCCAAACTCTCAGGTATGTTTCCAGCATGTTCACCCACTGCCCTGTTAAGACCTTTAACTCTTATTTTAGCATACTCGCTCAAAGAGGGAGTTGTTTTACAATGAAAATATGAAATAGTTACAATCTTGGTCGATAGATGGTACTAGTGTCATATGTATACGCAGCGTAAAGAATTTGTAATATTTGAAAAGCAGACCTATTACATTAAAAAAATTAAACTATGTCGTCAAGGTCATGAATAAATATGTTACCTTTTGATAAAATTTTATATAATGAGCCTTTTCTAAATATGATTAAATTTCACATCGGTAAACATTAAAAAATTATGTACTTTTGTATTACATACTGATCATAGGGTAATGTCAAACCCTCCGAAGAGCCATCGTCACCCTCTGCTTCCCTCAAGCTTTATTTCATTTTGGTATCAGATATTACTGGGAAACCACGGATGGAACAAGCCTGAAGCCCCTAACCAGAAGGATGAATTATTCACAGGGTTGGACTTATTATAATGGGAGCTGAACCCTTTTCTTTAAATTCAACTTTCACGTTGATCAATGCGGTGATTACTATTGAAAGAAATTGTTTCAGCCAAAATCTGTTAATCTAGTTTTAGCAGTCACTAAAATGCCTACTTTAATGAGATCATTTGCCTAAATTTTCAGATGATTAAAAAACATGTTTGAGGCTTTCCTTCTAGAAAAATGTTACATTTTTTTCTCTTTTTTAAAAATATTTCAGGAACTGTATGCAGTCATAGATATTATTACTATGACTGCATACTATACTAATATATAGATATTATTACTATTAACCACTATTAGTGGAATTGTCCAAACAATGATGTAGAATGACAATTGTTTAACTGAGTCCAAGGCCAAAACCCCAAAAAAAATCAATTCTGAAACTAACATTTTTCTTTCCCAAAGTGATAATTGACTTGTAGATGAGCAGTTTAAAATGAATATGTTGAAGTCCTTGTAGTACATTTTAGTGAAATCAAAATTTCTACTTAAAACTCTTAAATTAACTTTTGATATTTTTCACACTTTCAATTTCTCTAAAAAGATTTTTTCCAGTTTCCTTTTGGACATTCATTTTCTCAACTAAAATTATTATTAACAAATGTATCAAGGTAGGGTTTGAATGGACACAATTACCAAATAAATATTTTGCGACTCCTAATAAAACACAATCCAGCAACTTACTCTACATCAAGTTCCTCTTCATTTCTGTGTCCTTCCTTCCTCCTTAAGATTTCTCCCAACAAACCCCTCTCCTCACCCACCATACCTAGTACTCACTCATTTGTTTTCTTTTTGGTCCATTTCACCTTCTTCATCCTTCTCCACACCCACATTTCAAAATTCTCCAATCTACTTCTATCATCCTGCTTCAGTGACCACGTTTCTGCACGGTGCATAACTATGCTTCACATCAAAGTTTTAACAGGTCTTTTCTTAGCATCCTCACTCAACGTCCCTGTCATCAATTCCCTCCTCCTTGTGAAGGCCTCATTGCCTAGCGCAGTTCTTCCCTTTATGTCCGTACTACTTTGACCATGTTAGTCCTAAAAACTCCCAAGAAACGCAAACTGTTTTACCTGCTTTATTTTTTCCCCTCTTATTTTAATATTTAGTTTCGCCTTTTTCTTTCTGGAAAATAGCATAACCTTTGTTTTATTTATATTATTCTCATCCCATAACCATAGCACTGAATTTTCAATTCACCCAACTTGCAACCCCTTGGCTGACTGGCAAACCAGAGCTTGGTCATCAGCAAACCTAACTGATTTCACAAATTTCCTTCCGACTTTTATTCCTACCTTCAGTTCTTCCCATGTCTCTTTAACCATTTCCTCAACATGCACGTTGAGCAGCACCGGTTATAATGGATAACCCTGCCCAAAACTTCTTCTTAACACTGCCCATCCGGACTCTCCGTTTCCCACTTGCACCTGAGCAGTCTGAGACATGTACAGGTTGTGGATTAGCCTCCTGTCCCTCCAATCTATTCCTACTTTCAGCAATATACTCATTAGTTTTTCCTAATTCACTCTATAAAATGCCTTGTCAAAATCTATGAAACAAGCAAATATGTCCCAATCATATTCTTTATTCCTCTCGATTAGTGCTCTCATTATTGCAATGGAATTGTGCGTACCTCTTCCCTTCCTAAACCCAAACTGATCATCCCCTAAGTAATAATTTGCCCTACTCTCTATCCTTTTGTCAATGATCCTGAGAACAACTTAAGTTGCCTGGGATATCAAACTTATTGTTCTGTAGTCCTCACATGATGCAGCCTTTACCTTTTTAAGAATAGAAATTAACACTGATCTAAAAAAGTCTTCCAGCCAGATTCCTCCCTCATAGATCCTACGAATCAGTCCATATAGACTCTTCTTCCCATATTTTCTTAAAACTTTTAGTAGTTCCGCAGAAATGTTGTCCACCCCCTGGCATTATTTGATTTCATCTCCCTAATGCCCTTTCTATCTTTTACCTTACAGTTCTTCGACATATTCCTTCCATCTCTCTTTTGCATCTTTCCTGTGTCAACTATTATCTTACCCGACCTACCTCCAACTATTAGCCCAGACCTTCCTTTCTTACTTCCCAACAGTGATTTAACCATTCGGTATAGAGCACCATTTCATCCTTCCTCTGCAAACTTGCTATGTCCTTACACTGCATCTTTCACAATGCTTCTTTTGCTTTATTTGTTGCATGCCGCCCCTGCCTTATCTTTTTGATACGGACCCTTCACTTCATAACAAGTGAATTGTGGTCAGTGTCCCCCTACACTCTCGGGAAGCTGTGTGATTTGATCACACTGTTTCTGAATCTGTGCCTAACAATAATATAATCTGATACCTTTCTGAGTCACCTGGCATTTCCCATGTATACCTACACCTTTTGTTGTGCCTAAACCAAGTGTTGATGATGACTAACCCATCTCCTACAGAACTCAATTGCTTTCTCCCCACGGTCATTCCTCATAACTTAACTGTAGTGCCCCACCTCATCACCACCTCTTCTTCGCCTATCTCATTCTAATCTCCCATCACTATCAAATGTTTCCCTGCAGGAACACACATGATTATATTCTCTAAGTGATCGTATATCCTATCAACTTCTTCCTCCTTCCTCCAACTAGAATAACTTCTTCCTTCCTCCAACTAGTAAACATTATTTAAAAACTTTCGATAAGTCACTTGGCATGGTGGTGGCTACATGATTTGAGATGGAGTCTGTGGAGTTTAAACCCGAAAGAATCAGGCTTCACTTGGTAATGTTTTTTTTATATCCATCAAATGAAACAAGAGAACGTATTTTTCCACAGAATTCTAGAAAACTAAATTCTGTTGAAATCTACATTCCCTCTTTATTTGATGGATCCGTGGAGTTTGTTTTAAATGTGCAGTTGACTTGTCAAGATCACTAGATCATTTTATTTATTATTATTAGGTAATCTATCAGTTTAGGTAGGTTTTTGGATGGACACAACTATCAAATAATCATATTATAAACCAATAAATCATACTGTATATCATGATCACAGAATATAGTGATACCTCCATGGAATGGAATGTACTCAAACTCCCTGCCAGCAGTCTTAAATGGTATTTACAAGACATGCTATCTTGAAGAGTAGTTACTGCATAGGTGTAGATGGTGAATTTTACAGCATTACTGTATTTACACAGTTCATTTTCTCATTATAGCTCTCATGCTGGCATACCATATTTGCACTTCGTCACATTACAACTACTTCCCTGAATTTCATTGCTATGAATGACCAAGAAACCAGGCAAGGAATTGGAGTAGAAAAACCTTTTTGAGGTGTTGGGATAAAACTTGATCATGGATGTCCTGTCAAGTTTATGCCCAGATTTTTAATCACTGGAAAATTTTATATTTTGTATTTGGGAGTCATTTAATCTCTTCAGCAATTACTCATTCACTGCCTTCCCTTCAATGTTATAGCTACTTTACATCTATTCTACTAAGATCTAGGCATATCTATGACACTAATTAGGGAACTTCAAAAAAATATTCTTGACCACTCCATTTGAAATGAGGTCTTCAGTAGGCAATTAATTAAAAAATTACAATATTAAAAGAGATAATTTATTGCATCATAAAACTTAATACACAGTGCATACATAAAAAAGTAAAATTGTACCAAAAGTGTTTGTCATTAAATGTTGTCATTCCAAATCGGATGAATATCATAAAAATCCTCATCAGGAAAATCTATTTTCACATCCAATGGAATTCTTCCTAAAACAACGAATTGAAATTAAAAACTGACATTCATCTACCAAAAAAACAAGCTTGTTGAAATACACTTACCTTGAGGCAATAAAAATGGACTATCAGGCTCAATTTCCAAGGGTTTGTTAATTTTTCCAATGATGTCAGACAAATCCTCCAATTCAAAATTAGAAAACTTTAAACCAGGCAGAAAGCAATCTTCAAAGTCATCTATATCATAAAAAATGACCAAATACAATGGCAAATTTATCAATATCCATACTTTAAACAAACTATGTAAATGTGTTCAATAATGCATAAAGTTAGGGCCACATTGAAAAGAAATACTGAGGTAAGCCAATTAAGTCAATCAAGTTGACATGTTAATAGAATAAAACAGTTTCTGGCGTAACTTGGTGGAAAATCTTCATATTGACATTTTTTCAATTAAAAAAACTTTGCTTTTCCACATAAAAAAGTGTTAATAATGTTAATAGAACATTAGGGCAAATTTTAAAATATTATAACGTGTAAGATATGTACTTCATTTTACATTAAATCTTATTCCTATGTGAAGGGACTTATGAGTGCAAGTAATTTAGGCTACCAGAGATATTTTAATTACTTGTCACTCACACAAGGATATTTTAGTGCAAAGCTAACTTCTTTTATGAAATTTCCATTTACATGCTAGATTACTGGATGAAGACTTAGTCAATATTGCTGTAATTCTTTTGGTTGCCCCCTTGGTCATCGGAACTACAATCTTCACCAGGGTTGGGAAAGGGGTGAAGTGTCTAGTAGCCTTCAAAACATGTCTAGCTTTTGATGGGGAGTAATATAACTGTACCTGTACATCCTCTGTAAACAAAGTTTCAATTAGCACAATAGCTCCATAGTAAGCAAAGGCATCTGCCAGATTAATCATGCTAACTTTAGATTTCAGGCCATTCACATTTTGTTAATACACAGTGAAGCTATTTACTTGAGATTTTTTTTGCAACTGACTTTTTTCTTTTTAATTTTAGGAACCCTGGTAATATATTCTATCACTAGGTTAACAGTTGCATTTTCATGTGGCACATAATATTCATCCTTCAACGTTAAATAGTGCTTTATTTCCCTTTTGGTACAATATCTGTTTATATGTTTTTAAGTCAGATGACAAATTACCATTACTGTTTTGAATTTAAATATGCAAAAAAGAGCTGTGATGCATCTTTCTCATTACTTCATTAAAACTTAAATTCATGGATTTTTCCTGGACTGACTGCATTTTCCACTTCAAGAGGCATGAATTACATCTAAGGGGGATACACACAGAAAAATGAATAAACACAAAATGAAATACACAATTGGTCTCCAGATGCTCTCCAAGCAATCATTCTATCTGTCAATCTTTAAATTCCTTCTTTGTTTCTTGAAACTGCCGGTTCCATCATTTGGTTTTCATAATCAATTCTTGGGCTTCCTCTGCAATTCTATTCAGCGTTTTTTTTTTACATTTGCAGCCTTCAAAAACTTTTGTGCCTCTAAAATGGATGCCCTCCTTTTAAATCTGCTATCGACTTCTTTCTATACCCTACCTTCAAAGCACCTAATTTGCTCCTTCATTTTACTTTTATCTGTTTTAATAAACAGCAGGAAGACCGGTAGAAGGTAGAAAGAAATGAAGGGAATGAAGAAGGGAAAACAAGAGAGGATCATGCAACACATAGAAGAGCACCACACAAAACCAACTTTTAATAGGTGGAATACATTGAGTTTATAATCTCTACTTTTTCACCAATCACATTTTCAATTTGATGGCTATTTCTTGTCTATATCCTTTTTTCATAGAATTGTATTTAATTAATATTTGAATACTCATTCAGAGTTATGGGTGGTGCAAGAGGTAGTACAAACAAGTGAACACTTTACCATACTTCCTCAAAAGCATTATTTAATGAAACCAATGTGACCTTTTTCTGTCACTGTCATGTTCACTCTTCACAAAATAATACTTAAATGCTTACAATATCCTTTATACAGGTACATGCCTAATTATTCTCGGTTTTCAATTGGGAATATTTAATAAAAGGTGACTAGTTTGCTCATCTCCTAAATACATTAAAACTGTGCCCAAAGGATAATCCAACTTGCATTATGGCTTTTATAAAAACAGTTAACACTCAATCAATGCTTCTTTAAATCTATTTCTCAGGTCAACCTATGAAACTTAGGACAACTAAATACCCAATAACTTTATTTGCCCCAACATTACAAACAAGAAAATCAAACCTCAATAACAAAGGACAACTATTGATGGCTTCAGGCAAACGATACATATTTACCCGATAACACGATAGTTTTATCCACTGCGAATACAAAACTATATATAGTTCAGTCACGTGAAAATTGTATGGGCTCGCCATCAAGTAAAAAATACTGTAGTGCATGCTTTCTTAATTAACCCCAGAAGACAATATCTTCGAA
Source organism: Hetaerina titia (assembly GCA_037158775.1). NCBI lineage: Eukaryota > Metazoa > Arthropoda > Insecta > Odonata > Calopterygidae > Hetaerina > Hetaerina titia. The sequence goes on from CM073771.1 coordinate 60,154,825, forward strand.
GCAATGGAATAACGGAAAAATTGTAATCATATCCTTCGACTATGCACAAAGTAATACAAATAGCTCTAAATAGCCATTCATAAACAAAGTTTTTCTACAGAAGTTATTCAACAAGTTAACTATAGCGTGAATATCATTATAATATCAACATACCTTCCACAATTAAATGTAGTGGTAAATTTTCTGGTTCAGGCCGATCTTCATTTCTCAGTTTTCCGTCAGGGCTGAGTAGAGTGCAAATGGGCTTGGAATCTTTGGGGATTCCGCATTCTTCACTTTCTGCTTTAAAATTTTGGATAGTATTCTTCAGATCCCCAAAAACTTGCTTCTTAGGAATGGCACTACGGTTTGATATTTTGACAGGGCCACTGGCTCGTACTACAGACAGAAATAAACCTAAAGTAAACCGTTGCTATTGTTGCAGCCATCATGAACACAAAAACTTCATTTACCTTTAGATGACCGCATAAATGCAAATGCATGGTTTTCCTTGTCTGGTAATGGTTTCCACGCTGACGACATCGTGGTTTATAATGAATTCTCAAAATTGCTATTATTAATAAAACTAAGTAGCGCTGAGTTACGGGTAACAATCTATTAGTCGGCACTTAGATCGATGGGTCAAATTGTTATACACTATTCCCGGTACTGTATCATTAGTTAAAATGTACCGAGCGATTCCCAATGGCTTTAGCTCGTTCTCGCCCAAGCCAACTGTAGCTTGGTTTTACAGTGTTGAATAGTAACCGGGAGTATATCACATTCAATCATATATATATTGCTTAGATAGCATGCATTGTTCACATAATCAGATGAAGGACAAATTTAAGCTGAGTTGATAGTTATGTTAACCCTTCTCTGATCCACAGGTTCCACAAAATGCAAAGAAGCGAATTGTTACTACATACATTTAAGTTTTAAATAGAAAACTTCGGTTTTTAATCTTGGATTTGGGAGCGAGGTAAACTGGGTAATGTAAAACCAACGTGAAGTGGTAAAATTATTATTTATACAATTTAAAAATATATATATCATTTCCCGCAGTTTTTAAAATGCAAGGTACCACAGTTATATATTTTCTTTGATACTATGGCTACCTCACAATCATGTGTCTGTTATTGACTTCATTCTTGTTACGTTGGCAATAGTTCACCTATGTTAAAGAGCAGTTCATTGATTCGTTCACTAACTTTCATTGAAGAACCGTATCATTTGGAATAACTTGTGGTTGATATACTGATGATTCAAGTAACGTACACACGGATTTATTTTCCGCATTGAGCAAGGAATTGGTGTTGTGTCGCCTGATTGCGCGATAACATTTTGTGCAATGGTATGTCTTAGTCGAATAATATTCTCATCTGAAGTCATTACCTCAAAAGGATTGTACAAGTACCTAATGCGAGAGTGTGCTAAACTTCCACAAGGAGCAAAGGAGTATTATAAACATCATATTCGACAGGTAAGTCAAAACAAACACGCTAGCTCAAATTGGTGAATAACTGTATTTCCAATTATTCAACATTAAAATTAATGTGAATTTAGTTATTTGAAGTTTCTCATTCATTGAGCGTGCGATTAAGAATTATGATATTAAATGTCTGTGGAATAGCTCAGCTCTTTAGGTATATCCTGTAACAAATTTCAGAGCTTCAAACAGCACATTTCCGAGTCTGATCCTACTCGTATTAAAGAAATTATTGAAAGAGCCCTAGAAGATGGCAAATGGGTCGTTAATAAGGTAAGCTCGCTATATAGAGTTAAGCTAAACCTAAAGAGCATTTGAAACCTGTTTTTATCCATTTGTCATTTTTCCAGTATACGAAGAGCCCCCCAGTTTGATTAGTGACAGATTCTAGAAGTTGAAGTTAGGATGGGTTTTACTAGTACTTCAAATTAGGTAATTCAATATGCCCTGGGTCAGTGTTGATAAGATTCCTGTTAGCATCAACAGTGAAGACTTTTGGAAAGGTGTGGCTGTGTGGAATAAAGTTCCCCATGTAGTAAATAGACGTCTTGCCTGTTCTGAAGCTTTATTTAATGAACGAATGCAAAATGATATTTATGGGTTGAATCTGAAGGCGGCGATTCAGGAGGCTAAGAACTCCTGTCCTTTCTTAGAAGGAAAATGGGAAGATGTACTTCTGTTACTTAAAAACATGGAATATTCCTTTCCACCTCCTGAAGAAGGTCGTCAACCGTCCGATGTGAACATTTTTCTGAAGAAACTTGTTCCAAAGAATCCTGAGCATCATGCACCAAACTTGGAATTGGAAATACACGGTAATTCTAGATTATTGATTTAATTTTCTTGGTGAATGTACTTATAATTAACATGAGGATGCCCATTTCTGTTTAGTCAGCTCCATCTTTTAGTATTTTCATTTTAGTTAGCTTTGCATTCGTTTGAGGAGCATTGCTGCTTGCTTACAATGTTTGTAACTTATTCCGAGTATGTAATTCCTATATGGCAGAAATTCTGCAAATTACCTCATGTATCATTGTTGTCATTTGAATAATCCTCGACCTTCAGTCAAACGACAATAATCATAGAACATATGAAGGCATTAGAAGTTATATGGTTTACTGTGGAGTGAAATGTTGTCTTTGTTCTACAAGTGCAAGATTAAATAACCTCTCGTTAACAGCCTTCTTCATCTTGTATTAGATACTGCATTCTTAATATGGATAGGAATATTTCACTTGAGTCACTTCGAATCCACTATCTAATCATTTTATTATATCTTATTATTATTGGTGTCCTGCTGTTTTAGATGTGTTTTCGGTGAACACAACCTGACATCCCACACCACAATAAGCCCTTCTTCAATTACACATACTTCTTTCATCCTTTAATTGCATTTGATGTGGCTACCTTTATTCCTAATATTTTCTTGTTTGCCTATCTCTCCTGTCTTTCACAGTCTTGTACATTCCATTGCCAATCAGAATGATCTGCATTCATATTTCCTGCCTCCTTTTTATTTTTCCCAGCAATCCCCCCTCCTCCCTCATGCCTTGGCCTTCTGTATTTGTTTTCCTTCTTTCCATTTCTCTTCTCCCATCCTTCAAATTCAACCAATTTTCAAAAGCCACCGATCTATGCTTATCATCTTGCCTTAATGGCCAAATTTCCACACCATATAAAATCAAGCCTCTCATAAAAGTTAACATCCTGACTGAATGTTTCTGTCATCAATTCCCTACTACTTCAGCCATTAGTTCAAATTATTTTCTAAATGAGTAAAATGTTCCATTGGCTCTAGTTTATGACCTCTATTTTAATACTTAATGTAGCTTTCATGTTTATCAAATCAGCACAACCTTTGTTTTGTTATGTGTTATACTTCATTTATTTATTTGTTTAGAAGTTTTCCACAAATTGACAGGGAAACGCTTTTAATATCGGAAAACATTTGATATTTAGAAACAAGTGCTAGAAAAGGATTTTAGAATTTTAATTAAAATAAAGATAAATTTGAATCAGTATACAACATATATTTGGTAGACACAAGTGAGAGTCAAGAAAAGTGGTGAATATCAGGAAAATAAGCAAAAATGAATTCATAAGGTTAAAAATGTATGAACAATAAAGCTTATTAATATTATGAATTAGCACACTTTTTTATAAAAATGTGAACCTTGTGCCAATATTGTTATTTTCTGAACAAATCCGAGGTAGTGTAGAATTGGAACAATAATTTGAAGTTATACCTGGAGCAGATAAAATAATACTTCGTAATTCCACAGATTTATTTCACAAACACACGACCCGGGTTTCGACGTACAACGTCATCTTCAGGTACCTGAAGATACCTGAAGATGACGTTGTACGTCGAAACCCAGGTCATGTGTTTGTGAAATAAATCTGTGGAATTACAAAGTATTATTTTATCCGCTTAAGAATGAACCGATTCCATAAAATAACTCCTGAAACCATCGATTATGTTATACCTGGAATAAAGAATAATTTACTGCATAGTTATATGTCAACTTGATAGATGGCTACAGGACTTGTAACAGTGTAAATTAAATTTATTTCCATTTATGTTTTCGCATGGTGAATTCTGAGCTCTTGACTCTGCAAAATGTGAAAATCTATGTTGAAAATGTCGTTATATTATAATTATTTATTTGGTTCTGTGATCAAGATAAATGTTAGAGGAAAATCTGTCTGAAAATATAAGTAAAAGTTTACAAATTCTTGTGTTTATTAAATTCCTCAATATTATAGTATGGTTTTTTGAAGAGAACATCCTTCAGTATATTTAAACTGTAAGTAGGAGGATTAGAAGGAGGAGTAGAAGGATCCAGGTTCAAAATGCCTGTAAAGGCAAACTTTGAAATTGCTGCGTTTAATGCTCATTAATGGATGACATTTACGTAATGTCTTGACACATCACCCAGTTTTTTTTTTAATTTTTGGCCTCTTATTTGAGTAAATACCCTTCCTGTTTCTTGAAAGTCTCATGCCTTCGTTTTGTTATGATTTGTCATGTCTTATCACTATACCACCAGGGCAAGTCTAATTTGTTCAGCAGTGGGCATTCTTACTTGGCTGACATATTGACCAATGCCTGATCATTTTCAATTTAACCTACTGTATTAGTTATGCTTAATTTATCCATATATCTAGTCTCTAAAATTAATCTTAAGGCTTCCGCGATGTCTCTGATAAAGGATACATGCTGTTTCCAGAAATTACCTTCGCGTAGGTTGATTGTTAGACAACTGTTTTGCCCCCAGTCCTGGAGGTGTCTTCAGGTTGGAGTGATCTGGATTGCAATTTGACTGCAATACTCGTATATAGGATATGCTGGCTGGCTCAGAGTGCTCTGAAGAAAGAGCCAATCAGAGAACTCAGACTCAGCCAGCATCTCCTCTATATGAGGTCTGTCCAATAAATGCACATAAAAACTTTATTTTACAAAATTTAGTCCACATCGATTTTGTTCCCTTCAAAGTAATCTCCATTCATTGCTATGCACTTATTCCATCTTCTTTCCCGCTGTTTAAAGCACCCTTGGAAGTTTTCGGTAGTTAGGTTTTTAGTTTTCTCATCGTTTCTTGCTTTGTGTCCACATCTTCCTCGTGATGTCCCCTCATCACATTTTTGCATTTTGGGAATAGGGAAAAGTTGCAGGGGGGGCAAGATGTAGCAAATAAGGAGGATGAGTAAGGATGGTGATTGAATTTTTTGCCAGAAACTGGCGAACATTCTGCTCTGGCATAACCGCCTTGGGCACGATTTTTGCACACATTTTTTTAAAACCCAAATGTTCTGTTAAAATAGTGTGCACTGTTGATTTTCCTAAATTCAGTTCATCAGCTATCATTTGGACAGTTTTTCGACGATTGGTAAGGACAAGGGACTGCACACGATCAATGTTGTTCACAACACAGGTGGTTAAAGGTCGTCCCTGTTTTCTTCAGAGCATTATCACCGTAAATAGCCATCAACATTTCAGTAATATCTTGATAACTGGAAGGCACTTCACCAAAAACTTGGTGTTGATTTGTTGCTCCGTGATTTGGTTAATTTCAATTTTCGATAAACAGTAAAAACAAGAACAACAGAAACTAACATAACTGGCAGCACCATATGCACAGCTCGATGATTAGGCAAGAGCAGATGGCTCATTGGGTCTCAGGCAACTAGCACTGCTAGTGGGCAGGGCTATAGTCCGCGTCATGGCTTCCAGATTGCACCAGTTCTGATATTTATTGTACAGACTACGCATAGCAGCCAAATTGTGATGCAGATAACTTAACCTTAAGATGCCTCCAGGACTGGGGGCAAAACAATTGTCTAACAAACAACCTACGCGATGGAAGCAGCATGGATTTTCTAGCCTCAAGTTTGAACTCTTTTCTATCTAAAACAGTTTCTGGCGTAACTTGGTGGAAAATCTTCATACTGACTTTTAATAATCAAACCACTTTACTTTTCCACATAAACAAAGTTTATGTGGAAAAGTAAAGTGGTTTGATTATTAAAAGTCTTTTCTATCTATTAAGGAGCTTTTATTTAATTAATTAACTACCTCATCAAGTCACTGGGCTCCAATTATATGGAATTGGAGTTTATTCTCTTTATGTGCTTATATCTATTTCAAAGGGATATGCTGTATTAAAGTAAAGTGTATGGAAGGTGCTTTCGTATAACCATGATTCCACCCTTCTTTTCTTTTTCCAGAGTGTGGAGTTGACACAGCAACATATGCCATACTTTTTCAATCGATGACCAATGCATATATTTCTCCTCCCAGTCCTTATAAATTAGCCTTAGTAAGCAATGGTAGATCTTCATTTTTGGAGCTCAGTGTTTTCAAAAAGGTGGAGATAGAAGTCCAGAATGACACCTTGGGCCTGAGCAATGCTGACAAAAGTGTGGAATGGCTAAAGGTTACCCTTCTGCCCAAATTTTGCAAGTGGGCTGCCACACCTCTTAATGCATCAAGTGGATCATTAAAGCTTGTACCAGTGGCCAGCTATGGAGCTCTATACCAGTCTTTAAAAAATAAGTATGCAGCAAAGTTGATGGATGTAAGTGTAGAAAAACTCTCTTAATGTATCACAAAAGAATGATCTATTTAGACAATATATGATTTATTCCCTCATCTTGAACCGGAGTCCATGCAGGATTCTGCACTCCCAACACCCACCTTCACAAAACCTGTCATTGTTCTTAGAATTATTCCGACTGGAAAACTGATGATTTATCATTTTGTAGCAAAATTTGAGTTGTCTGCTGACAGATGAACAGAAAATTCGATTCCTTTTGATACTCAGTGTGGCTTCTGTATTAGGGTATCCCATAACTTTAAGGTAGTTACAAAATATGTTATTAGTGAAAAAGGACATTCATTTATTGTGGTTGAAAATGGCTTATTTAGATTGAATATAAGCTCTCAAAGTTTCATAGCATTTTTTTTGACTAGTGAGACAAATCTTTTGCCTGTACTTGTTGGAATTTTTACATCAAGAGGAAAAGTAGACAAGATATATTGCTATATTATTTGTCTGTTTGCCATGCTTTTATTGACTAATGTAGTTTTAAGCAGGTGTAATAATAATAATTTATTTCCCAAGTGACAAATACATAGTATGGTACAGAATATCATACAATTATGTAATCGTATAGGTTAAGTCAAGAAGTATAGTAGCTGGATTACTAGCCAGAAAAAAAAATTACACAAACATAATTAAGAATTTACACAATATAAAATAAAATTCAGAATTACCCAGAATTTCTGTAGTCATTCACACTGTAAAAACATTTTTCATTTAAGTACATAGATCACCAGTATCACATATCATGCATTGAAATTTTTTATCTTAATTTGAATGAGGTATGACAAAAAATATGATAACATGTAAGATTTAGTGTTTTCCCGGCGTACGATTCTGGTGAAGTCTTCGTGGGTTTTCCACCGGGTCAGGGTGTCAGCGGCCGACGTTTCAATGGCTAACTCTGTCATCGTCCTCAGGGCATTTATACCGGGTCATCAAATTTTCCATCTTATATACTCTTTCTCAGGTCCCTTCTGTTTGGCTGTTGCTCCCCTTCTCTCTCCTTCTTCTTCCCGCCTTTATTTTTTTAAGTATGGGTTTCCATGATTGACTGAGAGCGTATCCTGTGTCTCGGTTGAAGGCTTTATTTTCGAGGCGGATTTCTATTGCCTCCTTTGTCAGACGGTCCCAGTAACCGTTTGTTCTGCTAATTAGTTTAGCGTCGTCAAATAGAATGCGGTGGCCTTGGGTGATACTGTGCTCTGCAACAGCCGACTTCTCTGGGTGGTTGAGTTTAATGCATCTCTTATGCTCTTTGACCTGTGTTTCTATGGTGTGGCCTGTTTCTCCAACGTAAGCCTCTCCGCACCCTGACCCGGTGGAAAACCCGTGAAGACTTCACCAGAATCGTATGCCGGGAAAACACTAAATCTTACATATACCACCTCTACGGGGAGGATATACATCGCACCATACGCTGCTTTGAAGGCCTGCGGAAGGAGAGAGCGAAGCTTCTCAGCTCGCTTGCCTTTCTCCTGAGGTGCCAGGATCAAGACGTAATACCGAAATTTGCCAAAATCCGTACTGCTGTGAACTCAAGTGCGGCACGACACATCATGGACAGGGCCAGCACGGCTCTGGTTAGGGAGCGAATTCACCACAAAAGAAGAGCTTTGGACAAGAATGCGAGAAGCCTGAAGTTCCTACACCTCACCCTCGCAGCCTCCCTCTCTCCTTTCGACTGGGACTACATAGATAAAGCCACCGCCGCCCAAGGAGAATTATTACATCGCAACAACTCCGAGAAGCAGAAAAAGAAGTTTGAGAAAATCTCCAAACAAAAGAAGACAGCTCCGGAGTTAGATAAAAGTCGAATTGTGATCAACCTGACCGAAGAACACCTTGACGAGCCAACAATATCGGTCCTCTCGAAAGGCCTCAACTTCGCTCCTGCACCGAGGTCAATCCCTTACGCAGATATCGTTGGCGGTATCGAACAAGCCATCCGGAAACTCCCGGGGGACACAGCGGAGGAGATAAGGAACGAAGTCACTTTGGTTCTTAAAAAGGCCGTCGTGCCCAAGCTGAACATCTCCAGGGAAGAACAGCGCGCTCGGCGCGGCCTACGAAAAAACACTACTCTCGCCATTTTACCAGCAGACAAAGGGAATGCCACTGTAGTGATGAATAAGGAAGATTACCACAAAAAAATCCACGACATACTCCAGGACCTGGCTTATAGACCCCTGCCCCGGGACCCGACGGATAGCAGAGTGAGGAAGACGATTGCTTTGATTAAGAGAGCAGGAATTCCTGACGAAGAGAGGAGGAACTTCATACCACAGGCCCCTGTGCCTCCCCGACTGTACGGATTGCCGAAGGTACACAAGGAGGAAGTCCCCTTGAGACCCATTGTGAGTGCCATTGGCTCTCCCACTTATCATCTGGCAAGGTACCTTACCAGAATTCTCGCACCTTTCATGGGGGGATGTGAACACCACATAAAGAACTCTGCCGAGTTCGTCAGAATCCTTCGTGACATCCGACTGGACCCGACGGACATCTTAGTGAGCCTTGACGTCGTTTCCCTGTTCACACGGGTCCCTCTGAAGGAAACTCTTCAGCTTCTGGAGGCCCGCTTCGACAGGAAAATCATCAGCCTTTTCCACCATGTGCTTACGTCAACATATTTCCTTCACAACGGGAATTTCTTCGAACAAACAGACGCAATGGGTTCACCCCTCTCGCCAGCGATTGCCAACTTCTTCATGGAAGATTTTGAGGAGAAGGCCCTCTCATCTGCAAGGCAGAAACCGAAGCATTTCTACCGCTATGTGGATGACACCTTTATTGTTTGGCCACACGGAACCGAGACGCTCAACGAATTCCTAACCCATATGAACCACCAACACCCAAATATCAAATTCACCATGGAGATGGAGTAAAACCACAGCCTACCCTTCCTTGATATCTGGATCCACCGCAAGGAAGACGGAACTCTGGGACACCAGGTGTATCAGAAGCTGACACACACAGATTTATACCTAAACGGGCAGAGTCACCACCATCCTTCCCAGCGGAGAGCAGTCCTATCCACCCTTGTCCACCGAGCCCGATCCATCGCAGACTCGGAGAGCTTGCCTTCGGAACTCGAACACCTGAAGAAGATGTTCCACCAGAATGGATATAGCGAAAGGGATATCAGACGGGCCCTAAAAAGATTCTCAAATGAAGCCCACCCAAAGGAGGCCCATGAAGAAAACCACCTTGCCCCAGAAAGGACCCCCGAAGAGAAGGAAAAACCCTTTGCCCGAGCCTGCATTCCGTACATCTCCACCATCGCGGAAAAACTCTCAAGAATATTGAGAAAATACCAAATACAGACAATCCACAAGCCACCGGACGAACTAAGTCGTCATCTCGTCTGAGTAAAAGATCAGATGGGACCCAAGATCCCGGGATCCGGGGAGTATCGTATCCCTTGCGAGTGCGGAGAGGCTTACGTCGGAGAAACAGGCCGCACCATAGAAACACGGGTCAAAGAGCATAAGAGATGCATTAAACTCAACCACCCAGAGAAGTCGGCTGTTGCAGAGCACAGTATCACCCAAGGCCACCGTATTCTATTTGATGACGCTAAACTAATTAGCAGAACAAACGGTTACTGGGATCGTCTGACAAAGGAGGCGATAGAAATCCGCCTCGAAAATAAAACCTTCAACCGAGACACAGGATACACTCTCAGTCAATCATGGAAACCCATACTTAAAAAAATAAAGGTGGGAAGAAGAAGGAGAGAGAATGGGAGCAACAGCCAAACAGAAGGGACCTGAGAAAGAGTATATAAGATGGAAAATTTGATGACCCAGTATCAATGCCCTGAGGACGATGGCGGAGTTAGCCATTGAAACGTTGGCCGCTGACACCCTGACCTGATGGGAAACCCGCGAAGACTTCACCAGAATATGATAACATGTATATGCAGTAAAAAACTTTATTTATACTTTTCTAGGGACCCAAGAATAAGTGTTTAAAATGCGAGAAAAGGAAAATTTTCACTTTTAGATGCTTAATTACTGAAGTCATTATTTTATGAGATACAAAAGTGTGCTAATTCTAATCCTGTGGAACTACTAAAAGGTTTAGGAAAATATGTGAGGAAGTCTTTATAAACTAATTTTTGCATTTATGAGAAATGAATCTGGCCAGAAGACTTTGTGAGATCAGTGTTAGTTTCTATTCTTAAAAAGGTGAAGGCTACATTATGTACGGACCACAGAATAGTAAGTTTGATTTCCCATGCAGCTAAAGTGGTTAAAATGGAATACAATCAGGACGTATTTGCCTGTTTCATAAATTAAAAAAAAAACGTTTGATAGAGTGAATTGGGAAAAAGTTTATTGCGGAAAATAGGAAGTGATTGGAGGAGAAAGAAGGCTAATCCACAACCTGTACATGTCTCAGACTGCTCAGGTGCAAGTGGGGAATGGAAAGTCTGGATGGGCAGTATTAGGAAAAGGTTTAAGGCAGAGTTGCCCATTATAATCGGTGCTCTTTTACGTATATGTTGAGGAAATGATTAAAGATGCATGGCAAGAACTGGAGGTAGGATAAAAGTCGAAGTGGAATTTGTAAAATCAGTTGGGTTTGCTGATGGCCAAGCTCTGGTTTGTCGATCAGTCAGGGAGTCGCAAGCTGGGTGAATTGGAAATTCAGTGTGATAGTTATAGGATGAGAATAATGTAAATAAAACAAAGTTTATGTGATTTTCCAGAATGAGAAAGGCTAAGCTTAACATAAAAATAGGAGGCCAAAAACTAAAGCAGGTAGAACAGTTTGGGTATCTTGGAAGTGTTTTGGACCAAAATGGTCAGAGTAGTTGGGACTTAAGGAAAATAATTGGGTTGGGCAAAGAGGCTTTCACAAGGAGGAGGGAATTGATGACATGGACGTTGAGTAAGGATGTTAATACGACTACGAATGCCTGTGACATTGTATGTACGGTATTTCGTCATAACATCTTGTTCCTTTAAAGCCCTCAAAATTTCAGAGTGTAAGAGGACGTCTCGGTAGCTTAATTGGTTAAAGCACTTGGCCGGATATCGAGGGATCCGGGTTCGAATCCCGGTCAAGGCGAATTTTTACTCTCTGAAATGGTTGCATTAGAATAATGATGTTTGACAGGATGAAGGAAGTACACAGAAATGAAAAGGGCTTTTTGTAGTGTTAGATGTTGGGTTGTGCTTAGTTAGAAGAAACAAAATATTTATTTGGTTATCATGCCCATCCAAAACCTACATTAACTGGTAGATCACCTAATAGTAATAATATATGCTTCAGTGGGTGTAGGTTTGCATAAATATGTTGATTTGGGATATGGTTTTATTCTCTTTTATGGATAGTGACCTAACACCCCCCACCAAATGCCCCGGCAGCGATGAGCAGGGTATTATGTAGATGTAGATGAAACTGAAAATGCAATAGCATAAATACAGGGTTCCACATACTTAGTAAAAAATAGGAAATTGATTGGGACATGATAAACTTTTTGTGAATTCTGATAATGCAAATCGGGATTTGATCGCATTTCAATAACATTTTTGAGGGTTTATCAACTGTTGCTACTAAATCTTCAACCAATAAAGGAAGTATCATGGTAAACTTAAAAATAATCTTAAACCGGAGTGATCTAATAAGAGAAGTAGAAAGGTTCAGAATTTTGCCAATTTAGGTTTTCGTAGAATTGAATATGATAGATGAAAAATGTGCGACTTCAAACATCATTAATGCCATTTTTTCAGGAAGTTCAATTTAAATTTCAGGACAGTTATATAAGTTTTACAAATATGATTTATTATTACAAATAAACTGAGAAATGTAACTCTACTAGTACTCTACCACTTTAGTACTAGAACCATGCTAGTGACTCTAACAAAGTCACTCTCTGGTGTGTACACAAATACTGTACAATAAATTCAGGACGCAAAAATTATTTTGCTTTTCCTGGATTGGAATCCACCCCATGATTTCTACCTGTTACTTCAGCCAATTAGACTAAAATTCACATTATAAGAAGTAAAATGAAGGGGATTGTGACTTCGCACATTTGCAGTTTAATAGGATAGCCAATAGTAACTGGGAATGGAGGGGTTCAAGTTTAAATCCCAGTTGAGGAGAATGAGTTTTGCTCCATGATATCATTACATTTATGACCTATTTCTATTGTAACATAGGTAGATTTAACTTCTCCATTATGAAACACTATTCTGAGCAACAAATGCATTTATGTCAATATAGCACACATTATACAGATACTGTGATTTCTTCTAAATCCTTAGTTATCTCTACATTTAGGGGTCTATATCTCTACATCAGAGTTTTTACGAGTCTAAAACTTTGATATGGAATGTGATTTTGTATGGTGTGTTAGCTTGATTGTTGAAGCAAGATGATAAGCATAGATTGGAGGCTTTTGAGAATTGGATGTGGAAAAGAATGGTAAAGGTAAAATATACGTAAAGGAAAAAAGTGTAACCAATGGTGGAAGAGGAGAGAGGGTTGCTGGGAGAAATCCAATGGAGGCGAGAAAAGGGGATGCACAGTATTTTGTATGAATAAGAGCATAAGGCAGGAAAACAATAGTCATGTTGGATGCAATGAAGGCAGGTAGAAAGCATCTGGAATTGAGTTATCATAATGTAGTGTGTCAGGTTGTATCTCATTGGACAAGGCTTAGAAAAGTAGCACTTTCCAATTGGTGTCCATCCAAAACCTACCATGAACAGTATACTACCAAAAAATGACAATTGTCATGTTAATTATTGTTAGACCGTCTCAATCAATATCTTAGTAATAATCTTAGTTAATATTGTTAGACCAATTATTGCTTAGACCATCATATCTATTACAATTAGACTTTTCTAGTGATGCAAAACTTAAAATAAATCTTAATGCATTATAATTTTTCTTAATGATGATACAAAGGCCAGAAAACATTTTATCCTTTGTTTACTGTATTTTAGATGCTATACTTAAGCTATGATAGAATATTGCTGATTGTTGTATTTTAATTTTCTACACCTGGAATGTGCTTCAATGTGATATTCTAAAATGTATTAAACGTGCTTTGTGACTTAAGAGGAATTTTATGTGGTGAGCATGTATATCCATGTAGTAATGAATGAATTTCTACATATATCTCAGATAGTGTAATGTTTCCCTTTTCAGCTGTGGCCAGAAAGTACAGACCCACAGAAATTCATCCATGAGGATCTGGGAATTGCTGCTTATCTTTTACTGCTTTGGGAGCAAGAAAGACATGAGAAGGGATTGGAGAAAAAACAATCATTTGTTGATATTGGCTGTGGAAATGGACTCTTAGTTTACATTCTCTCTGAAGAAGGTCATCCTGGTCTTGGAGTCGATATCCGCAGGCGTCGAATATGGGATATTTACCCTTCTACCACCACACTCAAGGCATGTTGAGAACAAATTAATGAATTTACTGTGCATGCTCATACTAGTATAATGTTTTGCAAAGCTTCAGTTTACTGGTATTCCTCTAAAAGTTATTAATGAAATGTGTAGTGATAGCTCAAATGTAGTTTTTCTTAATGCAGATGCTGGAACTGCTAATTACTGATGTAACTACCCTACAAAAGCTATCATGCATTACTTTTTATTTTTTAAGATTTTTTTAAGTATATACATAACAAACAGATTGGTTTGGTGCAGCATGACGTAGAACTTTTGTTTTACTCTGTTTGGATGCATCAGTAAAGAAAACCCACGATGCTCCTGAGTGTTTCAACTTAAAATTGTACTATAAATGTCACAGGCAAAATATGACATCCTTCAGTTCTTGGACTGGAGAAATAACATTGAAATGTTTGTTATATTTTTAAAGTCTCCACAAATTTTTTTGCCATTATTAAACAAAAAATTAACTATTTATATGCTTTTAGCAAATAAAAATAAGCTTAATTAAAAATCCTATGATTTTTTTAAATCCGTGGCAAAAAAAAGGAATATCAAACAAATGATAGACACATGGAATGTAACACATGATAATAAAGTTACAGTATAAATAACCTTTTGTGAAATTTAACGTGTATATGTGTTACTTTTCGCATGTACACTATGTGTTACCACATGTATAATTTCTATATTCTGTTGTATTTTCCTTTCTTTATGCCCAGGTTGAAAAATGAAAGAACTTTTTATAAAGTTTAATTACTTTTGTTTATCATTTAGTTTTACTGTAAGATTGGTCAATAAAATGACTACAAATTTCTTTATAAAAATTCAACCAAGGAGCTGGAATAGTCAATGAAGTAGGTACTATTAACAATGACCATGCTGGTATTGTAAAAAGATGCATGGGAATCCTGTATAAATGGATCTGTTGGAAAATGGAGACCTAGTGGGAAAGATCAATTGGAAGAAGAAAACCCCGTTTACACTATAATGGTTGAGAATTTGAGCTAGTGCTAAAGAGACAAAAAGTATTCGATGGTTTTTGGCTCAAATTTGTGGAAGTTCATTTTCATGGAATGAAGAATACAATGTATTTTCCCGCTGTCTTTATTTTGGTACTACTAGTTTCAACTGTACCTGATGATGACACCCAAGTGTTGAAACTAGTAGTACCAAAATAAAGAACAGTGGAAAAATACATTGCGTTCTTCATTCCAAGACAAATAGTACTGAGCCCATTTATATTTGAAATTCACACATCAGGTTAGGGAGGCCAGTTCTTTTCTCTCTGGTTTCCCAGGAAGTTCTGGTTCTGCCTGAAAAATCACAAAGCTTGAGTAAACCTTAGGGTGCCAAGAGGCCAGTTCCTGGAACTGGCCTGAGGCCCTCCAGTCAGTAGTCCTCTCCTCTGACTGGACCAACACATCCCTTAATACGATATAATAATCAGTGAAACTAAAAATAAATGTATACCTATATCCTATATTACCAGAAAATAAAAATTAAAGAGATCATCATCTGCAGCTCTACAGCCTGGTGTGGGCCTTGGCTTCCTCTATGATAGGTCTCAATTCAGTTCTTGCTTTTTCCTTCCATCTTGTAACTCCCATTGCCTTCAAGTCATCCTCCACATCCTGTAGCCATCTCTTCCTTGGTCTACCTCTTCTTCTGACTCCTTCCATCTTGATATTAAGTATCAGTTTGGGCATTTGTCATTTTCCATCCGTTCTACACGCCCCAACCATGCCAGCCGCAGTGACCTGGCAAATCTAACTATGTCCTTCCCTTCTAGTGATTCATGTATCTCCAAATTAAAGAGATAATAATGAATAAACATTGGAGGAGGATAATATATATTCTACCTCTATTCTACTATCTATCTATTTGACTAACCTCAGAAGCAGAATCTTCAAAGAATGGAGAAGGAAGAAAGAAATAATCTTAATGCTTCCACAACATCTATCTGATGAATGTTCCATGCTGCTTTTGGGAATGCAGCTGCTGTTGGACCCTGGCACCCACCTGTTGCCTCAATCTTTTATGCCGAAAAACCAACTCCCGATCCGTTTACCTCCCAGGTATATATACCACACGGCACAATATAGCCACCTGGCATATATTAAACGGGAGGCACGGCCTGAGAGGGTCTGTCGGCCAGATTGGCAGTGGTAGGTACCAAGGTCCAGGTCACTGAATGTGACTGAGGTTCTTTTATTAGTAAACAGGAGGACAAGATTATTACTACATATTCTTCATCGCAAGAGCTTCATTAAGACAATTTTGGAAGGAGTGATAGAGGAAAAGAGATGTCAAGGAAGACCATACCTTAGGTATATAAATCAAATGGAAGAGGTTTAATGTGCCTTCTATACATAATTCCAAGAAACTGCAGAAGATTCCTCAACAGTAACTTTTAATTGAGTCATTTGATAATATGCATTTCAATGCAACAACTTCAGAGTGTAAAAGTCATTCGCCTTGGTCAAGGCAAATGATTTTTACACTCAGAAATTGTTGCATTTTATCCAGAAATCGAAAGAAGATCAGAAAATCATGGGAGACCAATATAAGTACTTTAATTTTTAGGTGCCTCGATGACCAAGGTCATTTCCAACCAATCAGAGGATGGAGTGCCTATGAAAAAGAAATTTCATGATACTGAAGCATAGTCGGGAACAATGGTACATCTGACAACCCCCACAATGATGTACCATTAGTCCTGAACATGCTACGGTCTAGTGACATCATCTAAAAAAAATTTCGTGTTTTCTAATGCAAAACCTGTAAATTTTGTTACTTTCCTATCATCACAAATGGAAATCCACATAGTCTCAAGCTCCTGTATCTCTCAAAAATATACTTAATATGATATCATATTTTACCATCACCATATCATGGATTTTATTAATAATTTCTGGAGCAGTGACCTCAACAGAGCATCCAGAAACTTCAGCATAATTTGTGCAAATATGGCCTCTATAAAAGCATCGAAACCACTTCATTCTAATAGAAGACACAGATTCACCATAAAGTTTATCAAATTTAATCATAAATTGTAAAATATTTCGAACACTTTTAAATTTATTTTCAGCTTTGAGAAACCAACCTAAAGGATGTCTTAATGTCAGGTTTATTTCTTTTAGGTACCAGTACCCTATTTCTTTTTATGTATATTTCCTTATTGAATTTACATTGCTTTCAAGTTTCACTGTTTTAAGAGCATCTAGCTTATCACTTGGATAGGGTTGTGATCTTTTCTCCAAAAAAACTCATAAATTAGGCAGCTAACTAAAAACATTAGCAAATACAGCAACATAACTTCCTTTTTTCAAATGCAAAATGCTTTCAAAGAAGAAAGTTATGATGCCGCACCCTGTATGATCTCAGTTCTCTAACATTATGCATATAAAATTTTTCTTTTTCTACTGATTAAGCTGTGTAAATTACTCCTTGGTCGTGTTGCATAATAAAGTTGGTTGAAATATTGAGATAAATTTAAATCAATAATTTTTCAACTTTATCCCCTCATATCCTATCATAGTGCTTAGAGTATCTGATGATTTTTTTATACCTTGAATATGAAGCTATTGAAATTTTGATCTGTCTTACAATCATTCTTCAATTCCACAAAAGGGAGGATCAATTGGTGCATAAGCATGATTGCAATTTTTGAAAGGATAACCTGCTATCTAGTTGTGAGGTTTATTAACATAAAGTAATTTTTGGGCAGAGGACTGCATGCCGACATTTGATTTATGTATTTTTGCATTCATGGTCTGTAATATTTTAGAATCATTTAGATGTTCCAGAATTTGACTACATTCTCATGAAACTGTAACTCTGTTAAAAATTATTATTTGTTTCACCATAATTTGTTTAATGATTTTTTATTTTAACCGAGGTACACTGAATCTTTTTCCAGGTCTGTTCCATAAACCCATCAGAAAAGTCTCCATTCCCAGCTATGGATTGGCTTATTGGCAACCACTCAGATGAACTAACTCCATGGATCCCTGTGATGGCTGCAATGACTCCAGGCTCCAGATATTTCGTGCTGCCATGTTGCCCCTATGATTTCTTTGGCCGATACGGGAGGAAAAATCCTGGGAAGAGCATCTACCAGGAATATTTGGAATTCATTCAAAAGGATGTGAGTGAGGATTTATGTAAATTTGCTACAATTACAGATAGACTGCGCATTCCCTCCACCAAGAGAGTTTGCATTGTTGGAAGTCGGAGAGTTGAAGAAGGTGAACGTGAAGCTTACAGAGACACTACTCCTCATGACTTCTTAATTCAGAGTCTTGGATATAAATTGTTGCCTACAGTATCACCTGTTCAAGGAGATGCAAACTCAAGGGGGCAAGCTTTGTTTGTCCCCCGTCCAGCCCAGGAAAGGGTCCGCAACTGCACAAAGGTGGATCCTAATGTAATTGCACAGGTGGTATCTTTAGTGGCTGCTGAGCTTCTTGCTGGTCAAAAGGAAACCCACACATATGAGGAGGGGTGGGATTGTGGTCGAACAGTCTCACTTGGAGCATTGGCCAAGGTGATACCATCTCATTTTTTGGCAAAGTTGAAGAGCGAGTGTGGAGGACTCCAGACCCTCTTGAAGAATAACCACTTCATATTCAAAGTAGCTAGTGGTTTGGTTGGATTTAGGAAGCCTACTTTAAAGGAGCATCTGAAAAAGGATCCTCTGGGGAAAAGGAAACGTTCTAATGGAAAAGAGATTAAATCTCATTGGAAATCTAGGTTGTGCTGGTTTAACGTCTATCATCCAAATGGGTGCCCACTTTTAGATGCACAATGTAGTTATATACATGAGAAATGAGCAATGTTAATTTTGTATTAATTTGTTAGTTATTGTGTTGGGAGTTTATATGACCATTTAAATTTTTGCATGTATTTCTACCACATTTCCATTTTTCTTTGAACTGTTCAATTTGAATCCCCAGTTTTGTTTAAAGTGACAATTCTATTCAAACCTTTCCCCGTTGTTCCTTTTTGGATGTTAGGTTATCAGTAATTTTTGAAATGAACACTTTGACGAATTGCCATACATTTTGATTCATCAATTGCAATTGTGTTGGTTTTTATGTTGATATCCTCCTCTAGTTGAACTTGTGTTTGCAACAAGTAACGCAAGGCTGCATGAGACTGAAAAGGATGAAGTTGTGATGAAAGTATTTAATTGATGTATTTGTTGAGAATGTAAATGGTTAATAAAAGAACTTAACTTACCTCTGCCAGTTTTTCTTGCAAATTTTTAACAAGTGTTTTTAAATCACACAGCTCTTTTGCTAGTGCAGCTTCCACAGTATCCCTAAAAAAATTGCAATATTAATACAGTTCCTTGATACAGTACTGACAAAGCAGCTAAGTTCAGTGCAATAGATTTGTCAGAATTTATCATGGAGGTCATTTCTCAAACCTATAAGTCACTTTACTTTTTAATAAAGTTGTAAATTTTGTAGAAAACTTTCTTTTATTCCACAAGACTTAAATTATATGTACAGGGTTCGTCCGGAAAATAAGTTTATGATGCTCATTGTCTTTTTTGACAAAAGGGGAGTCGTCCACTACGAATTTGTACCCGAATGACAAACTGTAAATGCTGTATTTTATGTCCAAGTGCTCGACAGGCTTCAAAAACGAGTCGCCCGCGTCCGGCCAGCGATCAACCGTATGACTGACAACCTGAGCGACAATGTGCCATCTCACACCGCACTTGTCGTGTCGGACTTCTTGGCTAAGCACAGCGTGGCAACGCTGCCGCACCCGCCCTACAGCCCGGACTTGGCACCACCGGACTTCTTTCTGTTCCCGAAGATAAAGAGGAGTTTGAAAGGAATGCGATACGGGACTTTGGACGCCGTCAAAGAGGCCGTGACGACGTGTCTTCGAGAGGTTCCCGATGATGCCTTCGCGGGAGCATTCCAGGAATGGGAACGCCGCTGGAACAAGTGTATCAACTCACAAGGGTCCTATTTTGAGGAATATTAGCTTAAGATATGTAAAAGTGTAATAAATTTTTTTTTCCTGAGCTCAGTGCACTTATTTTCCGGAGGAACCCTGTACTCCTTAAGTTTTATTTATAAGGTTTGAGATTCTGACTGATGCTCCTGTGACCCTCAACTCCCAAGATTTTTTGGGCACTCTGGAAAAACCACAGGGAAAAGAACTAACACCCCTATCCTGATGTGTGGATTTCACATACTGTATAGGAGTGTACCTATTTGGTGAGCTTTACCCTCACCTATAAAAACTACCTTCAGTTGAGTCCTGCATTTTTAAACCACATGGAACTGTTAATAAATGTATAGGTTAGAATGGCACCCTTAAAGAGTGATTGGTAAAAATTGACTACTTTAAGAAAACTCTTTGCAATGATCCACAACGTACTTTGGACAAGTACATGTGTTAGTTAAGTTTTATTTTAAATTTAGTTAGTTAAATTTTTAACAGATTTTGCATTTGTGACGTTTAGTATAAGATCAATTACAGTGCATAATTGTGTTCTTAATCAAGAGCTTTTCTCTGCAAAGTACTGCCATAGGCTTTTAAATTCAAGCATAATGTCAGGGTAGTTAAACGCTATTGAAGTGACTCAAAAGTCACCACAGTGTTTTAATTCTGCTCTTCATTCATTCTAATGATGCTAATGCTCTCTAGGCAATTATTTATAATATTGACCATCACTTTTTATGCCAATCAAATTAAATTGCAAAATGGTCTGGTGGAACTAATAAATTCTCCAGTCCTCACTCATTATTTTTTTCCTTACTGAGCGAGATCTATGAAGTTTGTTGTTAGATCTTTACGTAAGTAGATTGACTTATTTTGGTTTTCTTTGAAATGTTAAATGAGTATCCAGCTCACATGTACAGCTACATTGACAGATCATCTTCTGAATAATAAACTTCAATTAAAACTGGTTGTATTATAAGATAAAGTAAACAATTTCACCTGCAGTGTTCCACATTGGGCCGCTGTGATCTCAAACCCAAACGTGTATGTGCCAGTGCAACATATTTCTCCTTATCTGCAATCTGCTTTTCTAGATGTAGAATGTTATTGGTCATTATGTTGGCCTCACTCACAACCTGTTGTTAGAATTTATACTATGAATTATATCATCACTACTCTAGCATACCTTAAACATAGCTGCTTAAGTTCAAGAATACCTTTTTATGTTCATCTTCTAATTTCTTTTTTGCTTCATTTATTTCTTCTATGCGAATTTTAAATGCCATATTCGTTTTGGCAATTTTTTTGTTTAAATCTTCACAAGTTTGCTTCATAAGGAAATTTAAGTGGGGTTTTAAAATCTTGGAATTATTTATTTCCTTGGCCGATCTATTCAAATTATTAAGTGTATACATATTCCAGGCCTCTTCAGTTGACACCCTTTTTGAAGATGAATATATATAAAGTTGTTATGTGCAATGGTAGATTGGTTTTGTTACATCTATGAGGTATGAACCCACTAATGTTTAAACTTGACATCATTGCAGTTTCACTAAAATGCAGCTGATCCAATTCCAAAATGGATGTAATGATTAAAGATGTCTAAAAATGTTCTATAGAAAATGGCATAGTCCCTAAGCATAGAAGAAAACACTAAAATGTAAAGTAGAATGAATTGGCAATGGCTGATATTAAATGGTTGTTGGCCTTCAAAGTTAAATTTTATCAATTAATAAACTATGGATTTGTAATTTGCAACCTTTTTTGATAAAATTTGGTCTCTGCTTTTTGGATTGTGTGAAACATGATTTAACTTTGAAATATAAACACAAAAATTATGTAGTTAGGTTGCTAGAATATCAATTTGACATATTAATGTGATGTTGTAGAATACAACCCCACCCAGTACTTAAGTACTGTGTAATTTCATTAATAATTTAAAACTAGAGGAATTTATAGAGCAAAGTATCCTGAGCCAATAGATTAGCTCTGACAAACATCTAATGCAGAGCTACTTAAATAATAGGAATTCTGACCCTTCCCTAGCCTATAAAATTGCTCTGGTTGTATTACTAATTATGATAATTATAAACCTTAATAAAGCCTTCTATAGTATTGTAAATAAAACATCATATTCATGCAACCTGTTGGATAGTTCTGCATATTGCCTATGTTGCATGTATCATACTTTGGAGACTGCTCCCATTAGTAATCACAATTATTAATATTAAATTTTAATGTAGACCCTAAAGAATCTAAGTGCCAATTTATTTGTATACATATCTTCATGTCCTATCATACTAGTGTTAGATTTTTTTAAGCAACCAAGCATTTGTTCATAAAGCTGGCAACTTGTCCTTTCTGCCCTAAGAGATAAAAAATTTTTCTAAACACCAAAGTGAAGTTGCGGTTTCCCATGCATATTACCTATTGAGACTTGTTATTTAACTTAATTTATTTGATTAAAAAAGGGAAAAAAATGAATGAGGTAACAATAATAGACCTGGCTTGGAATGGGTCCATGCAAAGGAATCTGATATCTGGGGTAATGTTTTTAGAGAACATTAAAAGGACTAGCATCAATGTGAAAATGGGTGCAGAGTACTTTAAAAACTCAATTTTAGGAGTCAATTGAAGATAGACCACCACATCTTTGAGAAATTAAAATGACACATTTCATAGATGACCCAGAAGTAGTCACAATTAATTGGTATGACAACAAAGCACAGAAAAACTAAATGGCACTTAAAAACCACATAAATGTTATGATGTACGCAGATGGAAGTCCTGCCTCAATGATTAATTGAAGCACCTATATCTTATATGGACTGAAGGTGATATTACACATACAATTGTACAGAAGTGAGTGGCTGGATAGAAATTTTTATAGACTGCATGGACCTAGTTTCTTTGATGGTATGAAAAGAATATCACTTGTGGATAATTTGTCCAGCAGCTTAACTCTGAATGTAATACAGCAGTTTCAGAGGAATAATGTAATTTTTTTGTTCCTTATCCTCCCATCATACAACAAACCTATGTCAGCCTCTAAATGTTGTGTACTTCAAAACTTTGGAAAGTAATATTGGACAATTAAAAGAATGCCAGGACGTTTCCCAAAACCTGAATGTCCAACATTTCTCAATCAAGTCTGTCAGAAAAGAATCAGACCAAAGAATGCACCCAGAAGATGTTGTGTCTGCCCACTCCCTAAATCGACTGAAAGATGACTATGACCCAGATGATATATTTTCTGCAAAAAATCCTGACAGCATACAAGATGATTATGTCCAGCATGTCAAGTACCCAGGTACTGTTAATTTTCTGATCTGAAGTTTTTGGTATGATATTCAAGTGTTTTTGGTTCAAATAATAAACATTTCCAATAGTTAATTAAAAATAAATAAAAACTAAGTATTGAGTTGAAAGTAAATATAAGTTTTGGTGAATTTTGCAAAATAAGTACAGTTACAAGATCTAATAAAGCAAACCTTTGTAAACATTCATGTAATTTGTATGATATTCAAATTTAACTTTAACTGTTTGTATTTTGGGAAATTCACTGGTATCTGAATAAAAAATTATGATTAACTGCTGAAAAAATAACACAATTACATTATTTTTCAGTCCTGCTACATTCCACAACCCCTGTAATTTTGGAAGTCACCCTAATATGTGAAAAATATTTCCAGATGATTTTTAGCTGCCACAAGTGAATATTGAATATTTTAAATGTATCAGCTGGAAGGATTTTTTCATACAGGTTGGCCAGTAGTTATTGTTATAAAAATTATATTACAGAATAGGGTATAAACCTGGTTACATGATAACCAACTTTACTCAGTAGATGAATTCTATTGTGACATTCTTCATCTCATTTAAGAATTTATTAAAATAATAAGTAATCTTTGTATTGGTGGCGTTTAATATGGTTGTACCATTTATCAAAATTAATACAGTATCATTATTTTTAGAGTTGAACTGGGCACTGATATATAACTGACACATTCAAACTGCAAGACAGAAAGACTAGCTTAGTAGGTGCGTAACTACTACCATCATTTTTATCAAAAGGAATGACCAACGCTGTGATTAAGTAATTACTTTCTTGTCTGCTACTGATAATGTGACAGAGATATATCCCTATATTAGACTAAGATCTTAATTAACATAAATCCTTTTGAAAAAAATTCCCTTTGAAAACAATGGAGAGAATATAAAGATACATTTTTAAGTTTTAGAGAATATAATAGGTAACAACATTATATATATATAATCAAGAGCATATTTTTAAATTTACATTATTTAATCACATACCTACCCTAGATCTAAAGGCATGCTTCCGGTGTAAATGGAAAGGCCAAGACTTGTTTCAGTTAGGTTTGCACATCTTTGATCAATTCCCAGAGCTATATCTTTATCAAGCAAGTCTCGTTCTAAAAAATAAGCAGCTGAACGAAGTAGTCTTGATTGCTCTTTGCATTGTTCCAAGGCACGCCTCAAAGATGCTTGATAGCTCACAATGACTTCTACTTCCTTTTCCAATTCTAACTCTACATCATCTCTGACCATATCAATACCTAACCTTCCTTCACTGAAACATTAATGATCATACTTCAATATTGAAGTACAGGTAACATTTTATTGATTCATAAGGTAGGTAGATAAACAATTAAAATGAATTATAAATTTTACACTTACCGGAGTATCAAGCACTTATTTGCCAATTCTAATGGTAATTCTGTTGCTGATAATGCATTAAGTAACCGCTTCTGGAAAGTCAGTTGGTCGGCTTCTTCGTTGTCTACTCCTCTTTTGGCTTTTTCCAATTCCTTAATCAAGTGCTTGATATCATCGATTCTCACGGTTATTTCTTTATTAACTTCATCCTTATTGGCTTTAGCTCTATCTTTAGCATCCAATGTTATCCGACAAGATTCGCCTTTGACTCTATCCGATATTCTTTGTTCATGGCCTGCATTTTGTATTCGTTTGTAATAATTTAAGTACCATTCTTGAAGGTTAAATCGTGGTGGCGGCGGAGGGACTCCTTCGGTCATATTAAAATTTCAACAGTGCCAACGGATGGAAAGAACTTCAATTTAAAAAATTAATTCTCAAGAAATGCGTCAATTTAACCAGCACTAGCACATATTTTAAAGTTATAAGGGAAATGTGACAAGAGAAAGGTTCATAATCCCTACGGGCATCAAAATTTTGAGATGAGATACCATGGTAACATGTTAAACAAATTTGAAAATAATGCCAACCATAAAAATTTTAATGAGCTGAGTAATTAATATCTGCGTTATCAGCATAGGTGGCTGCACTGCAGAGTACAACGTACTCGATCTATCGAAAGTAATGAATCGCAATCGACAAGAATATGTAACAATGGAGATACGTAGACGTTTGATTTATTGGGTTTTTGTAGATTAAATAAGCAATGCTTCATCTGTGGGGAGGTTTAACATGCTTATTTCATCAAATATAGATTCTCCAATAAATCAATGATACCAAATATTTTCATTGGATTTGTATTATGTGTGAAAGTTTGACCGTTAAAATATTTTACCGCCATTATAATTTGTTTTGACATATGAATTCAATAGGGGAGTTAGAGGAAATTTTACTCTAATATTAGTTAAAGTGGAAGCTCATAATCGCACGTCCGGTTTGTATATACGTACAGGTACGTTTTACAATATCCAGTATCCTTCGGTGAATGTATTTATGTGATCAATCCAGGTTGATATAGCGGCAAGCGTTGCATCTCTTCATGTTTAAGCTAGTATGTATTCAATGTTTTCTAGCAAAGTAATTATCAAAGTCAAGATGTCTAAGAGGCCAGCCGACAATGAATCCAGCTCCAGTGGTCAGCCACCCTTTAAAAAGGTGCAATTCGAGCCTATGCGTATTGGACCAATCTCAACTTTGGAGGAGATGGACATGAAAGTTTTACATTTCCAAAATAAAAAGTTAGCACAGGTTAGTTTATGATGAAAGTGTTTCAATTTGAGTCATCATATTAATGGTAAGGTGGAATAAAGATATTAATTATATAAGTTTCCGCCATACATGGATTTCAATTACGCTGTTTTATGTTTTTAGCGTCTGGAGCAGAGGCACAGGTTGGAAAAGGAGTTAAGGGAACGTATCGAACAATTGGAGAAGAGACAAACTCAAGATGATGCTGTTTTGAACGTTGTAAATCGCTATTGGAACCAACTGAATGAGGATATTAGGGTACTGTTGCAAAGGTTTGATGCGGAAACAGCTGATGAATCAGAGAATAGGAGTAAGTAATATGAATGTGTAATACTAGCAGAACAAATGTGATTTCTCTAGACTAGCAATGTGATTTCTCGAAGTTAATTGTTGAAATAACTGAATAATTCACATTTAACTTACATTGACAGATGAGAATGAGGCAACAACATCATTTCTGATGCAGTTATCTACTTGGGATAAGGAAGAGTTGGATGAAAAGCTGGCAAATAGGGTTCAAGTCTCAAAGCGAGCAGTAGCTAAAGTTATTCAAGCCTTTGATCGTTTAATGCAAAGGAATGAAAAAATAACTCTAGCACTCAAAGGAGAATTAGAAGGAGGTCAGTATGGCTTAGTAATAATCAATCAGTTCATCATGTTAACTTTCTCAGATTTTTATTGACGTCTTACTTTATACATTTAGTTGACGAAGTTCCAAACATGGACGAGACTATACGGCAAGCAAATATTGAAATACAAGCGGAAAATCGAAATTTGCAGGCATTAAATACGGCTCTTCATGAGAAATACCATACCATTTCACTCAAGGTAAAAAATTCAAATCATTTATTTGCATGTGGCATGTTATGGGAGAGTTAACTCATTAACTGGTCCATTTTAATTGAGTTTAACCATTATCATTTGCTGTAGATGGCTGAGTTGCAGGATGCAGTGATTGAAAAAGATACTGAAGCTGCTGAATTGAGGAATCAAATTGATGATCTTCGTTATGAGTTTTCCAAGACTCGTTTGAGAAGTGATAAGTTGGAGCATCACCTGGCTGAGGCATTGGAAAAACTGAAAGCATATCAGCAAATACATGGTGATGACAAGCTTCCTACTCCCAAACCAATCACAAGTGTATCACAGAAAAAGGTAGGCATTTTAGTTAATATGTATTCTTTATTTAATATTATTAATAGTATTCTATGGGATAAGGTAGGTGTTTGAAAGATGTGGGTAGTAACTACTACTACACTTGTAGCACCTTCTAACACAACGCCAGATCCAGTAATGTCATAATAATAATTAGGTAATCTACCGGTTAAGGTAGGTTTTTGGATGGACACAACTATCTAATAAATATTTTGTAACTCCAAACGAAACCTAATCCTGCAACCTACTCTACATCTATGTGTACTTCTTTCCTCCCATCCAACATCCCTATCCTGTTCCTGCCCTTTCCTTGTTTGCCTAACATTCTCCCCTCTATTACCTTCTTCAACATACCCCTCACACATGATTTTGTCTCTATTACCTTCTTCAATTGACCACTACAGCTCAAAATGCCTTTCATCCATTTTTCCTACCTACATATGATTTCTCTCAGCAAACCCTTCTCCTCTTTTTTATCTTTTTTTTAATCAAGAGTCAGTTTGAGGGCAGGCGGTGAGTGGACAAGGATCTCCAGTCTGCAACTCCTGAGCATAAACTGGCACACTCCTTTTCTAGCCCTGGATAACCTCCACTTGTCCACACTCTTATGTATAGGATATGAGTGTATCAAGTTCCATTAAAGCAGATTGATTTATAAGGGTGTCTTTTTTTACGCAAAGGATACTTAATTTACATCACCATTTCACCTATTGAGCACATTTTGTCTGCTAGCACTGACTTCTTTCACTGGCAGGAAGTAATCTCATGCAGTTTCTAAGGTGCACATTACAGAATACTCGCCTTTTTTAGCCCTAGCTATTGATTGAGGAACAAGGTCTAATGAAGGACAAAGATTTTCGATTTAATCAAAAAGTTTGGAATTAACTTTATATCTATGTTTGAAAATATCTTTATTATATATGTTTAAGAAAGGAAGACTGCAGATTAAACTGTAATTGGCAGACACTGGTTTCCATGGTCATTTCTGTTAATCATTTTTAAGTGCAATGAAAAAATTGGATCTTTGTACATACTCCAATAGTGTCACTTCTTTTGTGAGAGATGTTAGCACAATTTCGTCCTAGATACAATAGGTCAAGGAGTAGCATTGCAGAGAAATGGGAACATGATAAAAAGGTTAAAGTAAATACACTAGTGTTTAAACAGTGGCTTTAAACATATATAATGTGGGGCAACACACATGATTACGAATACCTGTGACATTGTGTGTATGGTATTTCATCATGATATCTTGTTCCTTTAATGTCCATAAAATTTCAGTGTTAGAGGATGCCTCAGTAGCTTAACTGGCTAAAGCAGTCAACTGGCCCTTGAGGTATATGGGTTGGAATCCCATAAAAAGGTGAATGATTTTTACCTTTTGAAATTGTTGAATTGTCTGTTACTTTGTAACTAACCATAAAATGGTTAAATCATTCATTTGTATTGCTTAATATATATATTCCATATATATCATGTTAGAAATCAGTTAGATATTAATATATGGCATTCCTTAAATTTAGGAAAATGCCAGAATTTCTTTTTACTGTATGACTGGTTTTGCACCAAAATGGTCGAAGTAGTAGGGATATGAGGAGAAGAATTGTGTTAGGTAAAGAAGCTTTCATAGGAATGAGGGAATTATTGAGAGGAACATTAAGAAAAGGCTTGTCAAAACATTAATATGAATCGTCGTTTTGTATGGTGCGGAAACATGGTTTGATTGAAGCAGAATGATAGGTGTAGATTGGTGGCTTTTGAAATGTGTGTGTGGAGAAGGTGAAGTGGACAGAGGAAAACAAATGAGGTGCTCGGTATGGTGGGGAAGAAGAGAGGAGGCCTGCAGATGATGTAGTAACATTGAAACTGGTTGCATTAAATTTTTTTTTTTGGAAAATTGCCAATTTTAATTAATCATGGTATTCCATCATATCACGCCTGAAACATTTCTTTTTATAAGAAGAGAAGATTGTTAGGAGAAATCATAGGGAGACAGGAAAGATGGATGAAAAACATGTTAATCAGTAGTGGGATGTTGAAGACTGATAGAGGGGAGAATGCTAGGCAAGCAAGGAAGGGGCAAGACTAGGATAGGGATGTTGGATGGAATGTAGAGAGGAAGTTACGGAGATGAAGAGGGGCTTGTTGTAGAGTAGGATATTGGGTCGTGTTTTGTTAGGAGAGACAAGAGAATTATTTGGTAGTTGTGTCCTTCAAAAGCCTATCTTAACCAGTATATTACCTAATAATAATATTAATGAGTGGAACCCTGTTCAATAACCAACATCGTATTGCATTGTAAAACCATCCACAACATATGTATGCCAAAATGACACAGAATACATGTCATCAGTGAACAAGGATATTTCACCTTTGACCATAGGCTACTTAAGATGACTCCAAGAAATGTAAATAAATGCATCAACTTATAGAATACTAGTATAAACCCTTTTAAAGAAAAAGAAGATTTACATAGCATGTGTCTTGTCATAAGGGAATGTAACGTAAAATGTATGCGTATTTCAGGGTCCTGAACAAACTTGTTGTAACTGGTATCCAATTCATGGACTATTTGTTCTTTTGTTTTGTGTAAGAAATAATGGAATAACCTTCAGGTATCAATGGGTCCTTTAGATATTTATTTAATCTTCATGGCCTGGTTATAAATATATACATGTCCTCTTTATTTTTAGATGGAAGAATTGCAGAAGGAACTTGAGGAACAAAGGGAACTAGCACACAACCGGCTATTAGAATTGGATCGAATTCACCAACAGCATCGAGATTGCTTAAAAGAGGTGGAGAAACTCAAAATGGATGTAAGTACCTTGCATATGTGTATGTGATGATCATTTCCACTGACTTAATCTCTTTATACAACCTTTGAGAGAAGTGATGAGGACAACATCTTGCCTCTCAAAATTAAAATAGATGCTTTGTTTTATGTGGGTGGTCTAATCTGCTGAAATAATATGAGGTCTTGATAATATCAGGGACTTTTATAGCGGGTCGTGGTGGTCTAGTGGGTAGAGCGGTGGACTACTGACCGGAGGGTCCTGGGTTCGATTCCCGGGAAAGGCACTTTGGGCACCTGCAGCTCCATCCAAGCTAGTTGATTTTTCGGGTACCAGATTTTCCTGGGAAACCATAACCGGCACAGGGAAAGGAACTGGCCCCCCTACCCTGATGTGTGAATATTCACACGCCGTCGGGCTTGGTACACCGGTGAGCTCTACCATCACCTACTAAACCGACCTTCGGGTTGATTACTGTGTTTTTTTGTTAAATATTAAGAAAAAAGAAAATGACATATATATGGTTGAAAAATCTATACATAAAGTTAAAAATTGGGAAATATCCATGTTCAAAGTAAGACAGCATTATTATAGAATAGATTGGAATACATAATACCATATACATACATATTATTAATAATCAGAGAAAGTATGATACTTCTCAAAACACTCTCGCAAATGTAAGGGTACCTGGCAGAGTTTATACTGCTAGGTTGTGTCACTTCTGACATTATTCTTGAAGCATATATGACATCTTTTAGTTGGATGATGTTTCTTTGCTGTTTATGGGATGTGTTCAGGAAAATGAGCCCAATTTTTAGCTTGCAGTCGGCCAGGTATGTCACCATGTAAAGGTCATCCACGCACATTGTAATTTGGCAGAGTGACCTTTGCCAATAACGCCTCTGCAACATCTAAACGAAAACTAGTTAGACTTTTCTTTTTTTTGTTTACTTTCGAGTATAATATACACCTGGAACATCTGGTCTAATCACATGAATGACTGCATTCAAACTAAGCCTATCATGAAGGAACTGCATAGCCACTACAAGAAAAGCTGAGCTGACTCATCGTGTAATAGGAACACCCTTTTCGAGAAGGCAAAATCAGAATACAACACTCGTAGACATAAAAGAGAGTGGATAGGAAACTTGATACTTTTGGGTGGACACCCAATACGAAAACGAAAGAAAATAATATTACAAAAGAATGGCTGAACTAATAGTTTGTCAAAGATTCCAAATTGTAACAGCGTTTTACAAATACTGTTACCAATAGTATGCTGATAAAAAATTATTTGTAAATTTTTCTGTGTAAAAATAACATAGTCTTTGAATTTGTAATATATATGGAAGAGAACTCAATTTATTTCATGGCGATCGGGGATGCAGTTCCTGAGCAATTGTGATTTCAAATCTACTGCCCAAAGTAGGATTTTAAAAAGTTGACGAACGAATTATCTTCCCATAAGAACGCTGAGAATACAGCTATCTCTACTCATATAATATCATTTTATTACTTCCAATGCATCATATTTCATGAAATATGAGTTCTTTATGTACATTATGGATGTTTTAACATTGTTCAACTTTCAAAATATTTATATTGCTCCCCTAAATAATGCTAAAATTATGAAAATCTGATGACGAACTACACTCGTCGTTGTGCGATTTGGCATCGGAAGTTCATGATGAGCTAGACTTGTCATTTCAGGGCAAGGGGTTAAAATTAAAGATAAAGGTTAATAAAAATTGGTAATTTTCCACAAATTTTCCAAAAACATATATTTTGTGGAAAATTGCCAATTTTTATTAATCATGATATTCCACCATGTCACGCCTGAAACGTCTCTTTTTATTTTTTTAAAGATAAAGGAGTTTGGGATGTTGAATAGTGTGTTTTGTACATGCCCCGTAGGAATAGTTAGGAAATGACAGCTAGAAGAGGAAGTGGTGTACATATTAAACGAATATCAGAATATAGTTTTGCATGAAATATATGTATAGTTCGGAGAAGTACAATTCATCTTTATGCTTGAACAAGTACTTGTTTGAATAAGTTTGAGCAAATACTACAGTCAGCTGGAGAACTAATTGATATTTGAGACTTGACTTGAGATACTACAACGGAAATAATTTGATGAAGAAATAATTGAATAATTGACCTAATAAATTAAAATTTATAGATTTTTCATAAACTATGCATTTCATATTTTGTTGAAAAATAAGTTCTTAGTGATGAACTGTGACATTGGTGTGCAGTTATTTTTATCCCAAATATTGAAAAAACATTAGATGGTAAATTTTTTTATATAGGCATTGATAATATTATGAAAAATTGTGTACGATTTCTGTGTGGTATAGAGATTTTAAATCAAACATAATCTAATGCCTTCTTCCCTAATGCATCATAGATTCGTCAATTACCAGAATCTGTCATTGTGGAGACGACAGAGTACAAATGTTTGCAATCTCAGTTCTCTGTACTGTACAATGAAT
Organism: Hetaerina titia; assembly: GCA_037158775.1. Classification (NCBI taxonomy): domain Eukaryota; kingdom Metazoa; phylum Arthropoda; class Insecta; order Odonata; family Calopterygidae; genus Hetaerina; species Hetaerina titia. Next base: position 60,187,220 of record CM073771.1, read on the forward strand.
CAATGCAACTGAAAACACAGCTTGATGAGACCCGTCAACAGCTCCAGACTAGCAAAAACACCCACCTCCGGCACATTGAGCAAATGGAGGTGAGTTTTTCAGACAGGGCCCCTAGTAATTTTTCGTACTCTTCTGTTGATTTTCATTAACCTTCATCAGTCATTTTTTCACAACATGACTTACCTCTCTTATTTCAATTGTTTTGTAAGTTTTGAGCAGTGTGAATGAATGAATGATCACCCATACAGGAGAGTTCCTGTATTGGGTAGTGTGCACTTAATTGTTGGTTATTAGGAAAAATCAGAATATGATATGGGGGTGACTTTGTTAAGCCTATGAAGGGAAGCTCCTGAAACTGGCTATTAGCTGGTAAATAAAATTTTAAATTGCATTTTGTGGGTATTTGCTGGCTCCAGTGGACGCGAGGTAACATCCTCGTCTGCCAACCCAGAGATTGCGGGTTTGATTCCCGCCTAGGTGGTTTGTTCTCCACCTAGGGCTTGGGTGTATGTAATTCAATTTGCTATATCAATGTTCAAAGTTTATTGTAAAGGTTGAAGTGGTTTTTGGACAAATGCAAATAAATAAATTTAAGCAGATGTGTACCAGCTTACCTGCTTAGGTGAAGATGATGAAACTGAGCTCACCTACTCTAACCTTCCTTTTTAATATTTTCCTTGTGGATTACTGTTTGCACCGATGTCCTTGGAGCAAATGTTATTTTCCTTATTGTTTGAACTACTGTAAAACCACATGCACAGTTGGCTGATCATCAACCTGGTTATCCCAAACTGGCTGTACTCATGCCACTGAGTTACAGTTATAGTGTTTGAGTTAAAAATATATCTTGTATTATTAAAACTTGCACTGCACAGTCTTGGTATAGTTTGAAGTATTGACATATTTTTTCATCGATCTGATATCATCTAAGTTAATGTCGTGACCTGCATCCAAGCAGATGTACAACATAATCATAGTTAGGTGAAGATATTTTTTTTTACTGTAGAGGTCTTTAATACTGCATAAGTTGTATCGACCATGGCATTTTGATCAAAGTCTTCTTTCCCTCTCTATCATACCCCTTTGTTGATACCCTTAGTGTTGTTTTGGTTTTTTTGAAATTCTACATCTAATGTAATCATTTCAGAGTGATGAACTTATGGCTCAAAAAAAATTGAGATCAGAGGTGATCCGATTGGAAGATGTTCTGGCTCAGGTGAGAAAAGAGTATGAAATGCTGCGGATTGAATTTGAGCAAAACTTGGCTGCAAATGAGCAGACTGGGCCAATCAACAGGGAGATGCGTCACCTCATAACTTCCCTCCAGAACCATAACCAACAGTTGAAGGGAGAGGTGCACCGTTACAAGCGAAAGTACAAGGAGGCTAATTCAGAGATACCTCGGGTGAGTTCTGCTATTTTTTCCTTTGTTTCACTTTAAGGTAATTGCTTGGCTATAAGATAGTTATGTTAGCACTTACTGGTAAGGTATAGTTTTTCGAGGATTGAAATAAAAGGGTGGACAGAAACCAGATGCCATTATTAGCATACCATGGACAAAAGGCTCCCATGAGTTATGAAATGCTGCATTTCATCAACATGGACAGTTCTCTGTTCTGACATTTGGTGACCAATTCTGACTACCTGTTTGGTCAGTAACAAGCTATATGGCATTGGCAAGTTTAATTGTCAACCAAACTTCGTAAATGGTCACTTTGGGCAGGTCTATACCCATCACATGTTCATCAAAGTATTCTCCTGGAATTTCATCTCCCCTTTTCAGCAGTTTGTTGGATTCAAGGCAGTTAGTAAGTGCACATTTAAATGTGAATCGGGTGATTGTGGTTTTTTGGTTTGGTTCAGGGTTTGGTACCTGGAATACGAAAACTAGGTCATGATTCATATATATAAGGTTTTTATACCAGGTACTGATATGTATATATTCATTTTTATCAGAACTTAGTTTTCATACCCTGCATACCAAACCTGGGCCCCAACCAACATACTTTAACAACCCAATGCTAATTTAAATTATACACTAATTTTGTATTATATTTATTATTGTTATGTAACAGTAATTGAGTTAAATAGTATTTGTTTTATAATTTCAGCTAAAGAAAGAATATGAAGAGCTAGCGGCAAGGCAAATAGCAATGACTGCTGAAGGCAAAGAGGGCTCATCATCTGAGTCTTTGTGTAGGGAAGAGGATAGTGCGAGTGGTGGAGTGGGAAGCAGCAGCTCAAATGCCACAATAATGCAGTGTCAAACAAAAGAAGAACCAGGTGTTGTCATCAAGAAAGAAGGAGATGAGGATATGGAGGTGATGTTTGTTCTTATCTTCTATTAATATGTTTCAGTGATGGACTTGCAATAATAGGTCTTTCAGGGTTTTTCCACCATTATGAGAGTAATGACAAATATCAAGATAAGCATCATGCAAGACATAATTTAGGAATCAGGCTAATTCTGAATTTACTTGAATGATTGGTGTCACTTGCTTCATGTATTCTGTTATCCAGACAGTGATTGTTTACATTCAGAGCACCTTGTAATATGTTATTTTTAGTTGTAGTTTCAGGGAGGGCAACCAACAGCTAAGGTCATTTGCAACGTTAGGCATGGGTGGGATAGGACGGTGGAGAGAAACGCAGGATCTGCATTAGCCTTCTCTTAACGAAGGGCACCAAGGGGTCCAAAGTATAAAAACCCATCCAGCAGATGTTTTCTCTTAAGTTATTTTGATAAAATTTACTAAAATTCTTAAGCATTGTGGCAGATTTTATATTCTTTTTCATATTAGGACATGTTAAATTGAAAATGCTGTCACTTTTGTAGAGGTTAGATATGAAAAAAAATCTAGACAAGATTTTAAGAAATAATGAAATTAACTACACTTGGGATACAGATAATTTAAGACTTTCTGTGACTGCATATGAGTCAATCACCACTCCTATGAATAATAGCCATGATATAACATAGGAAGGTTCTACTGATGATACTGAGATTACAAAGGTAATTGCCACTAAAAGCATCTCATCAACATCAATGCTGTTAATTGATTTCATCAAAGAAATTGTTACCAAATCAGCTCAGAGAGGGGAGGGAGAGTTTGAATCTAGGTACTTCTGAAGGGGGTCTATTTTGGCCTTAAATCAATCTCAATTAAATTTCTAACACTAAGAAAAATAAAAGAAAAGGATTGTCCAGGAAATCTGTAGAGTTCATAGACAATAGAGAAATCTCTATTAAATAAATACAATGTAGTAAATGAAGTTCTTAGGAAAGAATCAACCAAGCTTGAGACGAATGCACTAGAAGCGCTAGGTTTGGTAAATTGTATGAAAATACAGTTCATCAATTTAATCTTGTTTCAATGTGTAATATAGCAGAAGTTTCTCTGAGACTACTGTAATTAAGATTGTATATGATATTACAATTGTGATCTCCTTAAAAATGTATGTAAATAGTGTTTCTAGCAGTATTAGAGATAAATTTTTTGCAAGATTACAAAAAGACAGCATCTAAAATAACCAAACCAAATTGTGTTTTGAAATTTACAATTTCTCATAAAAATTCTTTTATATTTGGTTAAACTTATATTTTAAATGACTTTTGATTGTTAATATTTATGGCTTTTGGTGTAACCACAATATTTTGTTGTCAGGAAAGTAGAAGAATGTTGGACTTTCAACCATTTGATAATTTCATGACACGTATGTGAGAGTTTAAATTCTCATTATTGATTTATTTCAACTCATTGTTTACTATTTAGAGTGAAGAGCTGGTGGAGCGTGATGGGAATGACAGCAAGGGATCACCAATTAAGAAGGAGCCTAAGAGAGAGGCAGTAGTAAAGAAGGAACCCAGAGGGAGTGAAGGTGGTCACAGGGAACCAGGTCACAAGTGTCCAAGTATTAAGGAGGCCAAGGGAGGTGAATCAGAGCTAGTGCGTGATCTCAGGGCTCAGCTGAAGTGAGTTGACTTTCACACCATTAAGCATATCCCTTCTCTTTTTTAATTTCTAGGGGGAGGATATGATGAATTTCCATAGGCATTATACATAACCTTAATTATTAGCCCAGTGCTTATTAATTGCACTATATCAAAATTACCTCTGGAAATAGTTCCATTTTATGTCAGAATGGCACTAGAATTGATTTTCATTTCAGGCATTTTGCATCAGTACATGAAGCCATTTATTCAGGGTATCCATCATAGATTTCTTGCTAATGTGTGCAATGAAAAAGTAAAAATCATGTGGCTTATGAAATTATTTATCCCAGAAAATGAATAGATCACTTTGGCATACACATTAATAATAATATAACGGTGGCTCTAAATCAACAACAACTTCAAAATTAAATAATTGGAACTTCTTTGAAAAAAATAAAAGCTTTTCAATGTTATTCTAATGCCAAAAACTATTTATTACATTCTTTAAGAGACATACTGTCTAATATTTTAATCATCTGTGTCTCTTGTTGGGTCTGACTTGGAATTGGATCAAACACCTCATTTCCATGGAAATCAGTAGCTTTTGTGTGTATTCTTCATCACCATGACAGCTTTTGGATGATGCAAGTGAAAGATACAAAGAGAACAATATCAGCTGTCTTTCATCTGCTCTATTTGTTTATATTGTATTACATGATTTTCTCTCTATCTGCAGGACAACAAAATGAATAAAATTTAAGATTAAAGCCATGCCAAATAACAAAACTCTCTGTAAAAGAGTAGCATGGAGTATGTTTATTGTTGTGTGTGTTAAGAGTATGTATACCCTCTAAGTGAAAACCAATTACTTCCCAATACCAAGCCCAAAACACTCACACTAGCCAAATTGTGATAAATTTAAACTAAACATGGCATGACTGATATTTTATATCTTTCCATTGTACTCAAATTGTTTCTCCCTATCAAAATGTCATAGTAACTCATTACTTCCCTCTACTTCTTTTTACTTTTAAGCCATGGTTAATGTACGTAATTTTCAACTTTGTCTTATGGACCCATATTTTTCAATATTCAGGAAAGCCTTAAATGACCAGAAGGAGATGAAGCTTTTGTTGGACATGTACAAGGGTGTTAGTAAGGAACAAAGAGATAAAGTGCAGTTGATGGCTGCTGAGAAGAAGATAAGAGCCGAGCTTGAGGAGTTAAGACTTCAGCTGAGGAAGATGCAGGTTTGTAACATTTCAACTGCATATGCACCTACCCTCTTGATTTTCACGTGAGTACGCTCCCATGTGAGTATTAGTAATTCAGCATTAAGAATTTATTTTAATTTCATGGCAAACTTCAAGTAGCATCAAACGGTTTGACAAGAATACATTCCTGTAAGTTAAGAGTAAAACTTGCCTTAATTACAATTGTCTGGTCTTAATCCTGTGATTTGGATGTGCTCAGACCTTTAATGGTGTTGCTGGCTGATGCGAAGGATTTATGAGAGACAACTGACTTTTTGAATTTCCTTAAGAAGTAAAGAGATTAAACTGATTTTAGACAGTCTTTGACCACCTGACCCTAATGGAAGGATCAAGTTCCAGTTGTGTTGCTTTTTATTCCTCCTGCTTCAAATAATTTTCTAAATTTTTACTGTTAACTTTGGTTTTTCATACTCTGCATTGCCCACTTTGCTTTTGCTTTCACTCAAAGATTGTGCCTCCAAATCTTATTTAGTATTGGCTGCACCATGGAAAATTATGCCACTTCCCTTTCTTCCTTGTCTTAAAAGTCTTAACCGGTTTTTCTAGCAATATTAAGTGTATTTCCTCAGTATTTGTGAAAACAACCTCAGAAGTCTTGAAAAGTATCAGACTAAAATGTTTTTCAGCGATAGTTCACCATTTCACCTTTCACTTCATCCCAGGATTCCGTTATTATTTCATTAGACTTGGAAATATAAATTTTTTTCCAGCAGTCACTTACTCCTAAGGGTGGACTTGCCTCCATCATGGAAAAAGGTTAGCAAAACCTCTACAGTTGAAATATGATTTAATGGCTGTAATAACATCTGGTCCAAAGGCTGCTGAAGTGAAGTTGTATTAGATGGTAAGAACTCCAATTTCAATATAAGCTTCAGCAAGGGAAATTAATTACCTGGTGCCTTATCCACTGCAAGGACCACCGTAAATACAAGATTTTTTCCTCTGGGTGTATGATATATGGTGTTTTTCATAAGGTAAATAATGCAGTATTCAGACCATTCTTCAAAATGTGTTGTAAATCCTTAAGCTTTGCTATTACTTATCCTTAATCCAGGGAGCAAACATCTGGTTTTGCCCTTTCGTGAGCTTCGATTGTACCCTCCTCGACGAGGTTAGTTTGAAAATTCAATGGAGAGGCAGTGAGGTGTCATCACTGTCAAATATCTACTCTATTTGCTGTTAGTAGCATTTAATGAGGGAGCACTTGATATGTTCTGGCCAGATTGGTCTATTTTTCTTTGGTTAGAGTTAGTTTGAATTAAGCAAGTCAGGTTATTTCCAAAATATTCTTGAATTGAATCTCAGGTGTTAATTGAACATAATTTCACGAATGGCAAATCACCTCAGTAGACTAAAGTTTAACTTTGATGAATATTAAGGAAAATCTCTGCCTTCAATTAGGATGGTGCAGAAGTGGTTTCTAATTTTCAGAATGGCTATATGAGCACAAGTATCGCTAAATGTTCTAGATGCCCTGTTGAGGTCACTGCTCAGAAATCATCAATGAAATCCATGATAGAATGATAAAGTTGCAATTCAAGGGTAATCCCAAAAATATAAATTATTTTTTATAAATAAAGAAATTCATTTATTTCTATAATATTTACATCATTTTAAAGTTCAAACTTGTCAAATTTTCAGAATACAGTAGAACGTCATAATATACAAGCATTATCCATTCCGCAAATCTTTTTCATGAAGCAAAACACTAGTGAAACAATCTTTTGCATGTAAATGAATGTAAAATACGATAGTGCATTCCATGCTAAAAACAATAACTTATGTACAAATTTTATTCAAAGAAAGTTATGTATAAATTGTTTAGGATCATGGATCACACTCAAATTATGTTCTTTCACTGGATGAAACAACCGGGAATGTAAACTTGATTGGTAAAAGTAAAAAAGAATCTAAATAAATTGTTAATTATTTATAATCTACAACTGCATAATACCCTGCAAGCCGCCGCAAGGGCGTGTGGCGGGGGGTGTTAGGTCACCACCCAAAAAAAGGAAAACTGCAATAGGTACCCGATTCCTTTTTACTAGAAATCTGTTTGGACACATTTGTTTTCACCGATGTTTAAAAATTTGGTAAAAATGCAACTCAGAATGATCATTTAATAAATTTCTGGTATGCATAACCTCAGCATTGTTAGGGCGATGTCTGAAACTCATGGTATGATGCAAAATTTTCTCGTGACCTCCGCATCTCATTTAGCCTGCTGTTTTGGATGCATTTGTGCAAAGTAGTAGCATGAAATGGTCTTTTATTGCCTTGTGGTCAAGCAATATATTCTCTTTAACTGTTGTGTGTAGAAATAAACATTCACTTTGGCATCTTCTTCCCAAAGAGAACCATCTCATCACAATTAAGAACATTTTATGATTGGTAATCCATAAAATCTAGGAGCTTTTTTAAGTCATCGATGCAGTTCTGCTGCCTTTGACTTGGAGCTTGCCGCTTTACCATGCCTCACAATGCCATGGATGGTGGATCTTTGAGATAACTTCTAGAACAACGCACTGCTCCCCTTAAATAGTTGCTTGACTGTTGATGATCCTGACATCTTATTACCGAGGTCGGCGAAAATCACTTCCCTCTTCTCACCAATTATTTTCATTAATGGTGACCCATTGAAATTGCTTTTAGTTTATGCAAATGAAGAGCGACCTTTCAGCATCATTGACAATACTCAAAGAACTGTTGCATAGATACTCTTGTCACTCTATTTGAGGCTCCATTCTCCTTATTCTAGACCGTGGCCTTGAAGAAAAGGCCAATCGTTGATATCTACTGATTTTTGATGTGCATTAATTATCAGCCATGCTCACATCTTGTTCCCGATTTTCAGTGATTTTATTCTTCATTTCTAGTGTTATTTTTTATTTGTATTCTCTGGAGGCTTTCTTATGGATTTTTTTTTGGGATCAATTTTGAAACTATACACACAATATTATTAGACTTTCTCAGTAATTGAAAAAGTGAGATAAGTAATGATGCTAAGATGCTAGCGGAACGAGTGCTAGAGACAAACTGCAGTAGCAGGCATTCAATGTATCTGGGAATTCCCTTTTCCTTGTCACTGATTATGTGAAAAGTTACTTGTTAAGTGAGTCATTTTTGGGACCAATATTTGTGCTCATAATGGGAATTACTTGCTTTGCAAGGTGCTTGTTTAGTGAGGTTCCCCTCTGTTACAATTCAACCACTCATTTTGGTTGATGCATTTTTGTAAATAAGTGACAGTTTTTGTATGCCAATGTCCAGTGGAGTTGGAGTTACCAACTTGCCACCATGTCCTTGAGAAAGCATTGAATCTCATCTTTAACCTTGTCTTTGGGGCTAAATTACTTATCGGCCAAATGTTCTTTCAACTTATGGAACGGGATAGACACTGTGTGCCAAGTACAGACTCTTGGGCGGGTGAGTGATGATGTTCCATTCAAGCTGTTGAAGGAGAGTGATGGTTTTACGTGCGACCTGTGGGTGGAGAATGCCTATGCCCTAGCTCTACATTCCTCCTCAATTTATTTGAATTTCTCTTTTGAGTTTTTCCAGTGTTTCAAAGTCACTGTTTACCATCCATCCTACAAGGCATAGAGTTGACCAAAAATATCCCCTTTCTATCTCAGAACACAGTAGCCTTTGCTTAACTGGCACACTGCGTTTGTTTGCATTTTAATGGCTTGAGCAAATAGGAATACAACCACTCACATGATTGTAGTAAACTGACCGGCTTTAACTCTAATGAACATTTCTGACATCTATGCAGGACTCTCCATACACTTCTAGTAATTGCTGATAAATTTCAATCGGTTCAATGCCTTTTGCATTAAAAAACTGAATAACTGCATGAACTATGCAAGTGGTGGTAGCGTGCAACAGTAGATCCATTCTTAATGGCTGCCAAGCCAAGATTGAGCATCCCAGTGAGGCACATACATGCTTGTTTGAGAGAGAAGGAAACAGCAATCACAACAATGTGGCCTTAAACCTCATGAAGTTTCTCTCTGTCCCTAATGCTTAGGAGACCTAACTTTTGAGATTACCCTTTTAGCTACTTCTGTAGGCATCTTAAGCGAATAGGTCCTTCGCATTCAATACTTCCTTGGGGCAGTAATTTTTCAGCCATTTGAGTTCATTGAATACATGTGGAAATTACTGTTTCTCCTCACTCTAAAGTTGAAACCATAAAATATCATACCATCATCTGTGCTGGTTTTAAAATCTGAGCCTTTTTGTTTTTTATCTCTCTCTATTGAATTTAAATTCTCGTAAATGATAATTCTTTAGTTTTAATAATAGCGGCAAAGTACGTAGCTGCAGATATTCCTTCTTGGAGTTTATTCGATAAATTCAACTTGAATAACCAGCATCTTCCTGTTTTTCTTGAAAGATCTTCTGTATCACTTCTATTGAGTGTTTATGTTCGCTGTTTGATTATTATAATGGAAAAGAAATAATAATTTGAAGTACTTAATATCACAGAAGAGACATTGCACTTGCTTATTCTGTACTATTAGTTACAGCCAAGGCAAATCATTCTTCACAACATTCTCCTTCCCATCATAGTGAAGAAGCAAGGAGAAAAGTGAGAGTACTTTTGGGAATAATGGGTTTATCTTTCTTTTCTTGAATTTCTGTAGAAGTAGGTTAACACACAAGGTATCATGTTGACTGCTGATAATTGAGAATTCTTCTTGTCAGTTACTTCATAGTTCAGCCTTGGCAATGCCAAAGTGAGTTTTATTTGTGTTGAATCTTCATAAAAGACATGTCCATTGGTAATAACTATGGATCTAAGAGTTTTGCAATTAGAATTTGGCTTCTTTTTAAAGATTTTAGTTATGTTAATTCTCCCACAAAGAAAGAAGCCAGATCGAGCTAAAAAAAATAGTAAAGTCTGCTGAATGATTTTTCAATGGATGTCAACAGATATTGCAAAATACTGTGTGTTATCTTAGTGCAAACTTCTATGTACCAATTACATCTGGAGAAATTAAGAAATGACAAATTGAAGCTGGGTGAAAGTGATGCATATTGTGTGGTGAAGCTTGTGAAAGGTATGGTTATTATGAAAATATGAGTTGCAAAAAGCTAAGCTATACATGGCAACGTTTTATATGTACATTATTTTGTTATATCATCATAAAGAAAATGTAGTTGTCTGATAGTTAATTCAGAGGATATGCCAGGGAAATAAATTTTTAATAAAATTACTAAAGGGTAAGTTCTACTTCTGATTTTATTCAAGTATTGGTGCTGGTACTAATACTAGTGGTAGTAGTAGTGGTTAAGTCAATCATGGAAGTCATTCTGTGATGAAGTTTCTCAATTGGTTCCAAATCAAACCATTATGTGGTGTTAGTTCTTGTCTAGTAGGTCACTCAATTTAGCAGAGGCTTCTTAAGAAAGTTAATACTTAAGAGTTTCAGGTGTAACACTGGCAAAACATAGGATTAACAAAATTATTACATTTATTAATAAAAATGCCATATTTATCATGCAGATAGGTAGTGTAATTCAACTGGTTTCAATTCATTGTCCAAACATTGGTCATGAAATTTGTTCAAATGAAGCTTATATCCTCACAGAGAAAAGTGCCTAAATTGGAGGAATCAATTCTTTTATGCATCTATAGGCTTCTGGTGAGTTACAACAGTGATTGAATACTATCATTTTTTTAATAATGCTCTATAATTAGGTGTTAAAATTTTCACTTTTTTCTTTGAATCATCTTTCATTAAAGATATTTATGTTAGCCCACCTTTTCCTCTTTAAAACTACATGCCGTCAATTGCTGTTAGTAAAAAAGTCAGTTCAGCAAGTTAATTTGTGCCTCACAGCTGAAAAAAATGAATGGTTCAGTATTAGATGCTGAAATTACTTGGTCGTTTATATAACTAACTGCACAAAAGAAAGAGTGTAAACCTTTTATTTTTACTAGCCTTCTCACTACTCAAACAATGAAGTCTTTATATACTATAAATTTTAAGTGGTAAAAATCATTTTATGTTCTAGATGCAAATATATGTTTTTGTAAGCTTGGCTTGGTATTGAAAACTCAACTGGTCATTGTAGTGGTTTTAGAAACCTTTCTGTCGAAATTGTCTAGACAAATATTTAAATTTATCACAAAAGTTTTGGTTTAAAAAATTATCAAGAACAACAAAGGCTTTTATATATTATAACTGACAGTAGACCATAAAAAATCTGTTGGAAAAATATGGGAAATGCATGTGAAAATTTCATCTGGCCAAAAAATGGCTCACATAAAAATCTTTATTGGATTTTTTATTTAATCTTCTAAAACAGTGTAGAAAAAATGGTTTCAGCCTTCAAGGCCTGAAATGAAAAAAATCTCAAAAAAGCACTAGAGTTAAATAGAGTTGCTTCATAGATAATTTCAGAAAATATCATTTTTGGGCAAAAATGACTTTGTTACATTGAGGTAGCTTATGCTTATCTTTCTTGAATGTCTCAACTTTACTGTCTGTTGCATCCCAGCCAGAAAAAAAATTTCAAATCATCATGTAGGTATGTATTATGTTATGAACTTTTATTTCTGTATCCAACAGAATATCTTTGAAACATTTTCTGTTTCTTGTTGAAAGCTTGTTTTGTGCCTGTGTGGTTAGTACATATTCATCCTTCAGGATTTTTTGTGTAATTTTGTAGTTCATATTTCAATGACTTAAAATGTTGTAATTCAGGAATTTGAGGGCATTTTTGTGAATTAAATTTTTACAATTCATATTAGCTTGTATCATTTGTGATGTATCAGTAAGATTGAATAGTATACATACGTTAAAATTGTTCCAGTAGTATTATGTAAAGGTCATGGTATTCAGATTATTTTCACCTACAACTGAAAAGATAGTATGTGAAAATACTAAAAAATAAATATTTCTGCCACAATAAATTTTGTTGTCTCCGGTGTAACTTAATGGAATTTGCATTACATATTGAAACGCATTCAACGTCGAAATCTGGGTCATGTTTTTAAATAAAGTATGTGGAATTACAAAGTCTATAATTTCATTTCAATATTTCTATCACATTCAGAATTTAAACTTACGTGGGCAGTTAACAATACTAGAATCTAAGGAATTTCTCTAATCTTACATTAAGTGCTATTGTTACATTCTCAGAAGAGTATAGCATGGGAGTAGAAATTGCTAATATTTCTATTGTGAAAAAAACATGAGTTACAGGCTAGTATTTCTGGCCAATCATTTAATGTTGTTGTCTAAGTGATATATTTTCCAGCCTCAAAATTTGATCCAGTTGTCCTAAAGGTAATGTAGATGGATGGTATACAGCATTTCATGTTATACAGTGAAGAGGAACAAATTAGTCATTAATTTATTCAAAATCCATATTTTAAGTTAGGAAAAGATTATGACTTAAATGAAGTGCAGTCTTGTATTGGATGAATTTAAGGTGATTATGGAATGTTTTTTGGGCTACAGTCGAGAAAAAATTAATACTATAAAACTGGTAAGTGCACTATGCAAATAAGTTTAAAGTATTTTATGTGCATGTTACAAAATAATTCCAAGAAGATTACCTATCAGAATCGTACTATGATTAACATTGATGTATGTTAAGACAATCTTGTCGAAAGTGGCCTAAATAATAATTTAGCTTGATTGATTGTGTGGTTTAAACCTCTTGTTGATCTTTAGTGTTGATGAATCACTCTTATAAGTTATCCTCCTTTGTATTGAATTTCCATGGGCTTTCTGCAAAATAGTTATTTCATGGTGGATTAATGTTCTAAACGGTTCTAACTGCTCATGGTGGATTAATGGTGAAACTTGATGTTCTAGGGGATCAATCACCAATGCACCAATATATAACATTATCACCTGACATTTCATATCAATTATTATTTAAGCCATGGACTACATACAATCAAGGGTTCATCTTAAGGATGTTGGATTTTCAAGAACTATATATTTTTAAATGTATTTCTTTGAGAAGTAAATATAAATTATCATCCAGTTTGCATTAAAAGCCTTCGAAATGTGTTGAAAAAGGTGATGCTGTTGGTCCACATATATGACTGCCATTTGAAATTGAATTGCATCCAAATAATGTATTTCTAATGTGAATTTCCAAAAGTTATAAATTAATATAAGTTATTTACAGAATATAATTTTCATTTTCAGCAATTAATGGCATTTCATGCCAAGATATAGAATAAAAGATGTATTTTTGCATGTTTCCATAATGAAAAGCCCAAAATATACAGTGGAACCTCATAATACAAGTATAATCTGTTCCACAATCTTTCTCATAAAGCAAAATGCTGGTTTAGTGCCACAACTTTTTGCATATAAATGAATGTAAAAAACAGTAATGCATTCTATGCTAAAAACAATAAATTATGCACAAGGTTTATTCAAGGAAAATTATGTATATATTGTTTAGGATCATGGATTGCCCCCAACTTATCTTCTATCATGGAATGAAACAACCGGGAATGTGAACTTGATTTGTAAAAGTAAAAAAGAATGTAAATAAATTGTTAACCTAATTCCTTTTTACTAGAAATCTGTTGGAACACATTTGTTTTCATCAATGTTTCCAAATTTGGTAAAAATGCAACTCAGATTGATTATTAAATAAATTTATGGTATGCATCACCTCTGCCTTATTAGGGCGATGTCTCGAACTCATGGTATGATACAAAAGTTTCCCGTAACCTTCATATCTCATTTAGCCCGCTGTTTTGGATGCATTTGTGCAAAGTAGTAGCATGAAATGGCCTTTTATTGCCTTATGGTCAAGCAATATTTTCTCTTCTACTGTTATGTATAGAAATAAACATTCACTTCAGCAACTTCTTCCCAAAGAGAACCATCTCATCACAATTAAGAGCATTTTATAGTATGATAAGTAAGCCATTAAATCTATGAGCTTATTGAAGTCGCCGATGATAAATCTATGAGCTTTTTGAAGTTGTCGATGATGTTCTCTGCTGCCTTTGAATTAGAGCTTACTGATTCACCATGCCTCACAATGCCATGGATGGTGGATCTTCGAGATAACTTCTAGAACAACGTACTGCTCCCCTTAAATAGTTGTTCACCTGTTGATGATCCTGACATCTTATTACCTACGTTGGCAAAAATCACTTTCCTCTTATCACCAATTATTTTCATTAATGGTGACACATTGCAACTGCTTTTCATTTATGCAAATGAGAAGCAGCCTTCAACATCGTTGAGAATACTCAAAGAACCGTTGCATAGATACTCTTGTCACTCTATTTGAGGCTTCATTCTGCTTAGTCTAGACCGTGTCCTTGAAGAAAAGGCCTATCATTGAGATCTACCAATTATTGATGTGCATAATTCATCAGCCATGCTCGTACCTTGTTCCTGATTTGCATTGATTTTACTCTTCATTGGTAGTGTTGTTTTTATTTGTATTCTCTTGAGGCTTTCCTATGGATTTTTCTTCTGGATCAATTTTGAAACTATACCAAAATATTATTAGACTTTGCTTAAAAAATCACTAATTAAAAAAGTACGATAAGTAACGATGCTAAGATGCTAGCGGAACGAGTGCTAGAGACAAACTGCAGTAGCAGGCATTCAATGTATCTGGGAATTCCCTTTTCCCTGTCACTTATTATGCAGAAAGTTGCTTGGTAAGCGAGTTGTTTTCGGGACCAATATTTTTGCTCAGATTGTGAATTGCCTGCTATGCGAGGTGCTTGTTAAGTGAGATTTCACTATACAGGGCTTTAAGTTTCATAACAACCTAGTATTTTATCCTTTAACTCCTCAAATCTTATAAAAATAAATGTATTCAATAGAGTTGCAGAATAACAACAAGTGTCCATTTAAAATTGCTTCTTGCCCTACCTTGGAATAAAATTTCCTATTAACAATATTTGTCTTTAAAACCTCTTTTTTGGTGTCTCTCCATATGCCATTATCTTCTGTGCTGTCAAAATAATTTCTTGTTTTTATTAGAGATTGGTATTTTCAAAATGTTACTCATATCTATTGGGAAATGATTCTAAAATTTTTATTCCTGCTTCTGGTGCCATTATCCCCCTAAAACTCCCACTATACAAAATTAATGCTCAAAAAAAGTATACTTTAAGATGTCATTTCATCTATTTATTAATAATGTGACGGCATTGATGTATTACATTTTCTAAAATGTAAATAACTGTGGGATATTGTGTGAAAGTAGCTTTTAACAGAGTCGCCCACTAATATGTCTGACTATGCAGCAAGTGTAAAAATAATTTGCCTTAACTGGGATTCGAACCCAGATGCCTAAACCTAAGATGCTAATGATGTTAAGCTACCAAGGCATCCTCTTATACTCTGAAATTTTGGGGGCTTAAAAGGAACAATATTATGATGAAATTCCATTCATATTATGTCACAAGTATTCAGAGTAATGTGGACTGCGCCACAGTCCATGAGTTTAAAGCCAGCTATTTAAAAACAGATGTTTACTTTAGACAAATTCAAAGACCTCTGGGAGATTTTTGTGTGAATGACTGGAAAACAGGATTGTAATGATAAAATTATGTGATTCACTATAAATCTCTCTGCAACTAAGTGTTGCTTCATTATCATTTTTGTCAATATTTTGTTGGCAACAATGACCAGACTATGTCCAGTGACCTTGCATATAATTTAAGAAAGCATGAGAAATGTTACCATTATTAACTAACAAAAAATGTTACGAACAATATTGGATCCAATTGAACTTATGCTGATATAGTCAAATGTAAAGAAAAGTGAATATGTAAGTTAAGATATGTATGAAAGAAACTTGTCTGTTTTAGAAAACTGCTCTAGGCATCTACATGATTAAATATATTTGGCCCATGTATAAATCAAATTAGCATAAATTTATTAATGAAAGACTGCATAAAATGCATTGCACCCATGCTGATGATATTTGAACTGTGTAAAATGAGACAAACTTTTGAATTATGGTAAAAAAAATTCAGGAACCTAGCTTTTCATTTTACGTACCACATATTTACATGTTATTTCCTAAGTTCATAGCAAGACCCTTTGTTCCATGAACAGTAAAGTAACGCATGTCTTAAAATATTGATATCATTCTTATTCTTGCAACTTTCGTTTTTCAAATAGCCATCTGAAGCTTTGGAAAGCAATTATCGCACAGTTGTTCAAATAGAATTTTTTGTATATAACTAGATCAAGGAGGCCAAGGAACATACACCAAGTATGAAATACGTGTCAGTAAATGTATATGCATTCATTATTTCTCGATTGAACTGGTAACAGTTGAGCTAAATTTACTCATTGTATTGTATAAGTTAATATATACTTCCCACTTATTGCTAATGGCATTGCAAACATTTTTGTACATGGCTGTATTGCACATGCAACTGTAAAGCTTACTATGATTTTAATAATCATCATATTCCATTTTTTGTCAATAACATAGTAGTGCATGTTTTTCATATCTAATTTTCTATGCATCTTTTTCTTGGGTTCTTTCAGGAGAACAAAAGGGAGGAGCGTAAGCGATTGGCAGATGATGATGCCCTCCGAAAGATAAAGCAGTTGGAGGAGCAGGCATACCAGCTACAGAGACAGGTGGCTGCCCAGAAACAGGTAGATGTGGGCTGTTGGACGTCCTCACTCTGCAACTCTAACCTCATGAGACCTTTCGTAAGTGGTTCTCTCTCTGGGGGGACAACATTGCCAAGAGTACCACCAACCCTTGCCCTCAGTGAATCTGGCCTTCTCTTTCAACCTCCATCTGTTGCCTTACCCACCCAGCTTCTATTTACTCCCACTCCCTTTGTTGCTGTCCTTTTGTTGGCAGGGCTGATGACAAGGATTATGTTTTAAACGAGTCAGATTAATGTTTGTTATGAAAGAAAATATTTGAAAAAAGAAAGAAAATGGAATGGTAAGAATGCAGGTGAATTATTCGCATTAGCTTTAGATTATAGGTAGGCCCACAATAGAAGTGTCCCCCTGGGGTTTTATGATTAGACCACTTACAACCTCCCGTTCACTAACCACTTTGGTTTTGCATGTTTTTTGTGGATTTTTGAGATTTAAAAAAAGATGATTGATTTGGTGTTGCTACTGAGTTGTTAGAATTTAGAGATAGTAGTTGCATTTATTTGTTCATTTAAATATTAAAGAGCAAACCAAAAGAATTACGAAGGAGAGAGATTGCTTTATAGTAATGCCTGAGCAAGCTCATTTTTTGTTCTCTGTTAATATGTATATTCTTAAAAGCTTGAATACCTTCACTTATAGTAGAACCTGGACTCATGCCTTCTGGAAATTGTTATATGTACCCTTATATTTTGATCTGCAATTGGGGAAGGCATAAGGGTATGAGCTTAGAACTTTTTTGTTCTTTAACATTTCTGTATTTAAATCTAAGTATTACCCACAGTTGAACTGAAATAACTATCACTTAACCTCCACATGCCTGTTAATTGGTATACATCATTTTGTAAAACCCATCATGACTTACTCTATGGTAATATTTTCTTTAACATTGAAATGTTTTTCTTTTATTATCTCTCTGTTGAAAAATCATTTTTAATCTCAGGTTTTCAAATATTTTGTATTGTAGAAATTATATGCTGCAGTAGTATGCCGGACTAGAAATGCATATGATTTTGTAAAATTTCCTTCTAGTCTATTACATTATATAAACAGGTAATTATAACTTTTGCTTTTCTTAAGTTTAGAAAAAAATTCCCATAGAAATATTTGCCTACTGGCTAAAGTGCTGGCTTAATTCAGGTGTGATTCGTGTTTCTTATTTTTCATTTTGGGTTGCTTTTAAGTTTTTGTATTATAATGAAATGTTTTATTTTCAATATCAAGCTGTGCCATGCACAGTTTTTGGAGGCATCTAAAAATAAAATCCATGTAATTTGCAAGCTGTTAAAATGTAGGGAACTAAAGGAATACATACAGTGGAGGAGAAGCTTTGAGAATATTTTTTCCCACTGCATGATGGATGGGTTCCAGACTCCAAATTTGTTCAAATTGGTCCATCCCTGGACCTTACAGGATGAGTTTCTGAATATTTTAAAGACCTTCAAGTTTTGTCTCTTGCAATGACTTACTTAAAATGAGCTTGGTCTGGTTCAGGTGTGACAGCTTGAATATTTCAATGATTTTTAGCTTCTATCTAAACTGTAAAGGGATGAAATCTGGAGGCAAGACTGTTATGACCAAGTGAGATAGCCAATACCATCATTAGGTTCAAAAAAGATTCTCTTTAAATAACAAGAGGGCAATATTATTTTTTCAAATCAATAAAATTGAATAAGGAACAAAAGAGATAAGCATAGGCTGAGATTAATTTACATGTAAACATGGCCATTTATAAAAATTGCATCAAATATCTCAGGACTGTAAGTGAATAGAAAATGGTCAACATAACAAAACCTCAAATTTTCTTCTCTGGCAAAATTAGTTGATAAAGTAGGCTGCGAAAATGTGTGGTTTGAAAAAGCTTATTCTGATGCCTTTCATCATTTTAAATACATATTTTGTGTTACATATGTGTCAGTATGAGTAAGTCTATTGTAATGTAATATTATAACTGAAAAAGGAAAAACTTAAAAGGAAGAAATACATTGAGATAATAAATGTGAATTACATAGATCTGAGAGTAATTTGATAAATGATTAAATTAGAGCAGGAACAGGATAGGGATGTTGGACGGGATGAAGGGAGGAAAGAAGTACACAGAGATGAAGAGGGACCTGATATAGGTTAGTTTGCTAGATGGGGAGTCACAAAATGTTTATTTGACAGTTGTGTCCATCCAAAAACCTACCTTAAACGGTAGATTACCTAATAATAATAATATTGCAAAAATAGTGAAGGAATAGCATTTATGGATACTCTCCTAAGGACTCGCAGAGTATTACATTTTTGTTCCAAAATTTTTTGAGGTTAGTCTTAAATGACCCAACTTATGTTTTAGATTTCCTGGTAATTTCATCAAAAGGAACCTATTTCTTAGGTTCGGGTTCAGGTTTGATTGTAGATTTTAATTTTTTTTCTATTCCTGGTATTTTGACTGTATACATGAAAATTAATGGGGAATACTTTCAAATTAGACTATATAGATATAAATATATACAGCAGAATATTAGGGCCCTTCATAAGAATGATCCTTTTTTTTATGATATACATTTCTACTCTTCTCCAAATTTTTTATGGTCCATGTTGCACTTGTCTCACCTTTTTTCCAGTCTTGAAAGACATACTGGAAACCAGTTTTTGATAGGTCCTTCAAATTCACCACTGTAGCATTCATTACTGCTTCTACTGTTGAAAAATGCTTCCGACTCATGGTATTTCTTCACAGTGAGAGGGAGGAAAAAGTCACTTGAGGCTAGATCTGTGCTGTACATAGGGAATATGAGGAACACACTTCACTTTGATTTTTTAGGAAAAAGAAACAACTTTTGTGGTGTGTGGCCATGGATTGTGGGATAGTATCCATAATTTTGCCCTGAAATGTGGTATTTTGTGATCTATAAAACCTTGAAAAAATGTTGGCATATCCCTATTGTGTTCTTCATTTACAAATTTGTGTGATTGTATGACATGCTTATATTCCTTAAATGATATGACCATAGCTTTCTTAGCAGACAGCATCAAATTGGCTTTTTGCAGTGTTGATGAAAACAGATAATTTGACTCAGGACTTTGCAGTTTGCTCTCAGGATAAAAATTATCAAGCCCAGTTTCATATACAGTGATAACCTTCCAATAAAGTCCTCATCTTCCTGTAACTTTGTTACAAATGCATTTGTAACCAAATTTGCAAATGTTCCATTGTGTAGGTGTAAGCAATCTCCGAACCCATTTCTTGCAAGCACTTCTCATGTGCAATATTTCTGTTACCATGTGGGTGGCATCAATGACATTTTCAATATTTCTTGCATTGTTAACATTATTTAACAATGCCCTTTTGCAATGGTCACATCAGTGTTGATATTTGTTTCCTTAAAACCAGGGACTGGAGCTCCAAGTCCACCTTCTTTTGAAATTGATTATTTCACCTCTTTAAGCATTTTAAGCCAACTAATAGCTGTGTTATAGAAAAGTACAGACTCTGAATAAGCCTATTGTTGTGTTACATATAATTTAGCTGATGATTGTCCAGGTAAAAGGAAAATTTCAGTGCAGTATATTGCTTATTTCATATTATTTCATTGCCTTGCTTGAAATGATGTCCCATGGGCCATTTTCTTGTTCCCTAATGTGAAAAACATCTTTGTGAAAAGTTTTACATTACAAGAAGCAGTTGTTGGTGAACTGAACATGTTTCAACTTGGAACAGCTGCTACTGGCACAAATTAATGAAACTTGCACCAATTATAAATGTCTCATTAAACTAACAATATAACATAAAATTACAATATGTTGCACTATAAATCATGCAAATAAAAATGTTATGATCACTTAATTGAATAGCACTTGTAGTTCCAATGTAAGTATAAACATGAGAAAAGAGCAGCCTGTGCAAAGTGAATAAGAAGGCAGTCCATGGCATTTTCCAGTAGTAATCCAAATGGCACTTTTTGATGTTTTAAATATTTGTAGTGAGATATCTGATGATTTGAAAAGACTTACTGTTGTATAAAAAGTTGACAAAATTCCCCATGGTAAACTTTCCACAGAACATATGTGGGACTTCGTACAGATAAGTTGTGTATTACAACACATCAATTATGTGGCATATTGTACATGCCACTATCTGCGACAGAGAAGACTGATTTACTGTTCTCATTGCTGCTGTGCAGATACTAGATTCGTAGTTCAGTGGTGAATGAATTTGTTGCTTGGGATCTGCTGAATTAATTTTTTTCTAATATGTTAAATTAGGCAACCTAATTTTTATTATGAGATAATCAGGCAATCTTAGTCTTGTTTACATTTGATGTGAGTTGGTTTTCCTTACTCCAATAATCAATATTGGTTGTAACTGATCTGGGGTTTGAATTAACAAATTATGCCAGGATGATAATAGAATTACATTTATATCATCAGTCCACAGTGACTTTGATTTTTACCTATTCTAATGTAAGAGTATTGGAAGGCCATTTATATTAATTTGAAATATAACAGTGAACCCAAGTGAATCCCTGAAGAATTCTGATGACAGTATGATAGTGGTTGGGTGTATTTAATTATTTTGTAATATTATCAATTACATTTAACTTTACACCGTGTGATTGTGGATATTGGACCTGGATGACTTAGCCATACCTCCTCTTATTCTCATTGTTGCACATTTAGCTAGCAAAATATTTATTTACATGGCCAAAAGATGGAGATGGTTAAAAAATAGTCTCATTGGTTTTTTGCCTGTTCAGAGAATATAATTAAAATAATACAG
This sequence comes from Hetaerina titia, assembly GCA_037158775.1. Lineage (NCBI taxonomy): Eukaryota > Metazoa > Arthropoda > Insecta > Odonata > Calopterygidae > Hetaerina > Hetaerina titia. The sequence continues at coordinate 60,208,841 of CM073771.1, forward strand.
GACTTGAATAATAACATGCAGAAATGGTAAACATTCCACTATGGTAACCTTGATTGGTGCAAAGCACATTGTAACTTGCACAGTACACATGTTATAAGAGTTTTGTATACATGACTTGGAAATATGTTTTGCACTGCAGTAGGCCTATAGTTATTTAAGCCATCAGGACAGCTATTGTTTGTGTATGGCTTTATTTTAGACATTTTCTGCATCTAAATACTGAAAAGATACCATTGCTCAGTGACTCATTCATCAAGAGCAAAGAGAAGAGGCCTTTATTAGGTCTTAATATAGCGATATTATTCAACCAGTAGTTTTCATTCAAACTCATAATGATATTGGCTGAGTTCACAAAATGTGATTTCATATCTGCTCCCATACAGAGAATAATTAAAAATGATGAAAGCTATGGATAAGTGGCAAGTGAGAGCATTACCAATTGAATCTACAATTTTAGAAGAGGTAGAATTGGTTATTATTCCCTTTGCAGTGTTAATAATTTCCCAAATATTTTATTAATTACTAGCTGAAGAGGTTTATCATCATTAATCCTCTTTTTATTATTAAGCTGTTAGCACAAGATGTTTTATAGATCTTTAGACCAAGCATCAGACTCTTCACCACTGTATATCTTGACTGGTAAAGCCAATTTTTTTAGAACTGGAGAAAATACCTTATTTCATTTGTGACCGAGGGCTTATACCACTGTTTACTATGTATATTTCTTGTCATTATAGAAGAAATAAGATTAAAATAGCATTGGAAATAAAAATGAAATGTTAAAACTGGCAATTGAATGTTTTAGCTTCAAAGAAATTATCCTCAGGATCATTTATTTGAACTAGAGATATAATTTCCTGAGAAAGATTCTATGTAAGAGATTTTGTACCATGAATAACTTCAATAGCTATAGATGTAATTATGTGCAGGAAAGTAGTCTGAGATATCACAGATGAAGATACTACTATTAACTTAATGTGAAATTAGTATTTGTTAATACTAAGCCATGAAGTGAGTGGGTATTCTGAATCATTTTAGTGTGTTCAGAATTGCAGTGTAAAAATTTAGTGGTTGACTCGTTTAAAGTAAATGTTGTGGCATCTCCTGCAATTTCTTGGGTTCAGAATTAGTAACATAAATATTGAATAATTAGATTATTGATACTCTATTCTGAATTTGAGCAGTAGTTGTTAAAGTAAATTTTTTAAGCAGGGAAATTTTACCCAGAAAACATTAAAGTTAGTGAGTGGAAGTCTCTAAATTGGCACCATCAGAAATATTTCTAACCATTGTTAAAAACACGTAATACTAATGACTCAAAGAGGTTGCCCTTTTTGGGTATTTAGTGGGCAATGTAACTGAATTGACCCTCAAATTTCTCTTCATTTTCATGAGTTACCAATCCAGGGATTAATTTGTAGCAACTCTCCAAACTATCCTATTCCTTGCCACAGTCTACATTATCTCCTACCCCCTGGAATCATTTTCTGCTGCTCTTAGTTGATTCTTGGTCTTCTTGTAATTCTTCCCCTTGATCCAAGTGTAGTGTTTTCATGGCTCCTAAAATTCCAGCTTCATTTCTTACCATCTTTCTTCAGTCTATCCTGTGTTGTTACTTTTCCATTTTCTTTGACAGTTGCCATTAGTAGTTCATAGTTAATTCAATATTTCAAATTTGAAATGGCACTTAATTGTGGTTCCTGTTGTCCCTGAATAACTTTTTTGTGGGTCTTTATTTGATTTCTATAACTCAGCTTCACAAGTATGTAGTCATCAAATTGACTGCATGACTCTTCGACATGTATGGTGGATGGTTCACAGGTAGTTCTTAAAGAGTGTTTGCCGCCACCAATTTGCTCTGTTCAAAGAATTACAAAAGTCTCTTTAATTTCACTTTCCTCACTGTACCATCGTAATGTTTTGCCTTCTTGATCTCTTCCAACAATTGTATTTCTGTGTTCAGGAAAATCGGAATATTTTTCTCTTTACATTTTTTATTACTGTGGCCATTTCAACATACATCTCCTTCACCATTTTAGTCTGTTGTCAACGTGTACAGTTGTACCACAAGCATATGTGGATTTTGTTTCTATCATCACCATAATGATTCTTTCATTGTGTTTAGGAAGTTTTTAACTCTCTTTGTATCATTCTACCACAATATTGTGCTCACTCCTGTATTTACATCAATAGAGACACTAAATGATTCTGCAACTACTTCCCCAACAATCTCCTCTTTTGGGTCATAAAATTTAAACAAAATATAACGCCACCATTTTAACATCTGGATGACATAGCGCATCAGTGATGTAATAGCCAGGCAGTGTTATGAATTAACTGGCCAAGTTTTCAAGCAGTGTTAATTTAAGCAAATAATATGTGTATGAACCAGCTATTCCTGTTTTTAATAATTTATTATGTAGCTTTGAGTATGAAAATGCATCACACACAAATTATATGTTAACTTTTGTTCATTATTATCTTGGACTGAATCCCAGTAACATCAACTTACACCCACTCAGGTTATGTGGAATGTTGCAAAGTTCGTTTTTATTTCATAATGTCATTATTACATAGCCACATTGATACACCTTGTCCCATTAGGTTACCGAAGTTAAGCAGTGTTGGTGGTGAGGATGGTGGTTGAATCGGTAGCCTCCATACCTTTACCATGGTGCTCTTGTCTCCATGTGGCAGGTTAAGGGATAGGTTGGCACAATGGACCAAGAGGTCTAAGTGCCTGGTGGTTCTGTTGAAGGCTCCCTAGACCAAAATCAATCATTTCATTGAGCAAAGATGTGAAGGCTTCACAACAATTGTACAGTGTGCATGGCAAAACTGGCTGATTTATTTAGGAGGCTGATTAAGCTGCTAGTTTTAACATCAACAAAAAATGCATGAAATTTGGTATGATTCCTAACATTTTATGTCAGCGGAATTTCAACTAAGCCCTCTTCCAAGGCTGTATTCTTCTGTCGTGGGACTACAAAGATCTGGATCAATCAAGATCTATATTGCTGGTTTGGGAGGAGGGATTACCTGTCTTACCGCCTATATTCCTAAATCTGGAGTCGGCCAGTAACAGTAGTGGTGGATCTGTTTAATTCTCACCTAATTTTCTGACCAAGACATCGTTTTTTAACATATGTTAATAATTTTCGCATCAGTTGCCTAATGCTGATGACATTCTTTCAAACCTTGAGCTGGCTGTGCTTGTATATCCCATTGCTATCGCAGTAGGTAAAAAGCAAGTGACTAGAGAGTACAACCTGCTTATGTATCATCAAGCTGCCATCATTAGGGTACTTTCCTTGAACCCCTAGTTTGAGGTCTCAAAAAACATTTCAACTCACAATAAATTAATTTTTACTAAAGTAAAATTAAAGCAGGCAATGATAATAATTGGGTGGTTTCTTTCTTAGAATGTAAATTTTGTTAAGAGGTATGGAATATTTATTACAGAAAATGGATTCGAGAAATGAAAGACACTGTCAGTATGTTAGAAAAGACTGTGAAATCCACCAGTCTTTTCAATTGCATTAACCCTGAAGAAGGCTTGTGGGGTGTTACTATATTCCTGGCTGGCAAGAAAGATTTTGCAAATGGTGAAATACTCTGCCTTAGAAGAAGCTGACTGTATAATATGATTTACAAAAAGAGACTTGCCATGGAGAAATTTTTCATAACAGTATTTTATTTCTACTGGTAGTACTCTATGGGTACTGCTTTGATGTAATTATTCTAAATTATTTAGTTACATGTATACCATTTTGAAATAATAATTCAGTTAAGGAGGGAAAGGAAATTTTAAAGTTGACAATGAAGAAACATGATCACAGAAACTCTGGTGGACACTCAACAGTGACTCCCTTTCTCACCTGCATCAAGTAAGTTCTCAGACAATTGATCCTTCCAGCAAAAAGTGATTTTGCTCAAGGGCCTCGTGAGTTTTGTGATGCCTGACTTAGTGGAACTTCATTCAGATGAATGCAATACCAGGGATGTATTGGACTTCCCAAAAAGTGTTGCTAAAAGTCACTGTATGGTCAATATGATGAAATAGTGATAATTATGAAATATTTCCAACCAATAAACTTGGAGCTAGAAGAAAATTTAGTTCCTGGGTTAGAGCAAGGCAAGAATGTATAGTATTGGTCAGTACAATGTTATCAGGTAGGCATGAAATTGACAGTCTTAAAAAAAATCAATGGAACTGAAGAGAATTAGAGCGTGTGAGTTAAAGTAATAAGTTGTCATCTGTTGAAACCTGTAAATCACAGGGATTCAGGTTTTAAAATGTTGTTTCATAAGGACCATTTAGTCCAGTGGAAGTTTTGATTAAGAAAAAGCTTTAAATAATTCTGATACTAAATAATTTTTCATCCCATTTCGACAAAAAACTGGTTTTTAGGGACATCAAGCCCCCTGTCATAAATTAGCTGTCTAATGTTGCTATGGACTACAACTTTCAAATAAATCTCCTTTACGACCTCAAGGATGGCCAAAATGATGTTCACAGTGTTTAAAAAATAAACCAAAGGTTTGGTTTATTATACCAGGCATGGTATAATATAATAACCACTAATTACTCCAATCATGCTGTAACATTATATTGTCCTCCCAAGATGAAATCAGCAAGAAGGATATTATGAGGCAAAGTGTGAAGCAGCCAAGGAAATGCTTTTTGAATTTACCAAAACCTTGACTGTTCTGCAGCATTTCATATCCTGGCTATTTTGAATGAGTGATAATGAACTACAGGAAATTACTGATGGCACAATAATAAAATTATTGAGTGAATGAAAAGATGAAAGTGGTCACGGAAAGTCTGAATAGTGTATAGAGGCTAAAGTAAAGGTAACATGCTGTTGAAATTACTCTCCGATATGTTGGAGAGCAGGAAGATGCCATGCCTGACTTAGGCTGCTCAAGTTTAAATGGAATGTAGCTGTAGAGTGAGAAAATGAAGCCCCAGAAACGACTTGAGCTTTTTGGTAAAGTTTAAAAGAAGTAGTTTAAAGCGAGCTTGAAAGTTTAATTGTCACCATGACAGTAAATGCAAAATGCAAAAAAACAGTTATAAATCTTGTGTAATTAAATGTTGAATGCTTTATCAGGCTTAAAAAAATTAAAATGTTATTCGATTATACTGATTGTAATAGGACAGCATTCCTGTGGTTTTTTTGTTGCTGCATCAAGAATATTGAAGAAAAGAAGTGGGAGCTGTGAAAATACTAGACATACAGGGTGCAGCAACATTTATATTAACTTCCTTTTTTATAGAGCAAACCCCATTTAAAAAGGGAAGTTGTATTGCCATCTACTGTATTTTGTTATTTAAAGGAAAGACAAATATTTTGTTTACCATATAGTGGTAATGCTTGGAAATATCTTCTGTTTGTCACAATTTATGTTCTTTCGTAACCTCCATGTTATATGAAGTAGTCCCTGTCCATATTGCCTTGGAAAATTGAGACATATTAATTAGTACATCAATTTACTTGTATCTTCTTGCTGGTACTTGCAAAAAAATGCTCATTGGAGACTAAAGTAGCCTTCAATGAGCATTCTATGACTAATAAAGAATAATCTTTTGCTCTGTTAATTGATCAACTTTAGATTGTTTATTTAAGCATTGACACATAATTGATAAATATTATGATGGAACAATGTATCTACAATTTCAAGCTATTCATAAATAAAGAAGAAATAGCAACTTGTTTGAGGATGCAAAGGTCTTTGCAACTCCAGACTTCATTACCTCAAACATTATTGTGGACAATTTGAAACCAATTTGTGTACATGCCTTAGAATATGATGAAGGAAGAGGAACTCAAAAAACTTTCAGTTATTAAAAGTATGTTTGAACATTAAAATACCTATGAATGGGAGTTATTAAATAATACTTATTGTATTTATTGTGAAGCTTTCCTTGTACACAAATAATTTCAGAAGTAAAAAAATTAAACAATGTTGTGGTTACTCCTGCTTATGACCAAATATCTATTCAAGTGCCAAATTGAGATTTTCTGCCTCAAATTCCTAGTTTGAAGATCAGATATACAAGGAGGAACTTCCTAAAAAGGTTCCTTTGTTCCTTATTACTTCGTAAAATGTTCCTAGACAGAGAGACTTTGAAACTGATACTGCTACTAGTCCTTCTTTTTTGTATCAATTTATTGTCAGAAATAGCCATTTTTAAAAACTTAATTCACCTCCTAAATTGTTTGTAAGATTTAATTTAAACATTTGGATTCATAAAAAAATGTTTGTATGTTTATAATTTTAAGTTATTTTGTGTAGAAGCAGTGTGCAAAGCCCTGGAAATAATTTCATTTAAATGCTAAATTTATGAAGTGGTATAGCCCTGGGCTTCTGGGTGGAAGGTCCAGTTTTGATTCCCAGGGATGCTTCTTGGACCCTCAGCTTCACCCAAGTTGTGTGATATTTCAGTTACCAGATAATCCAGGGAAACTATAGGTGGTACTGAGGAAAGAACTGGACCCTCTACCATGATATGTAAAGTTAGCCTACTATTAGACTTGGCATTGGGTGAGCTCTTACCTCGCCTATCATATTGACTTAAGGGTTAACTTTTGTTGGTATACAAGGGTAGCCATAATTAATACATAAAATGTGACAGCAATCAGATTGCTGCATAATGCAGTTAAAAGTTTTTCTTTGGTTTTGAATTGAATGTGGGCACTTCAAATCACCAATTTTTATGCCAAACTTTAAATAGTATGAAAGTAAAAGTGCTGTGTGAGTTATCAGTTTAGAGGGTTTCTGCTTGATGAGTGTATTTTTATACATGCATATCCATATATTTGTTGTGAACTTGTGACTTTGGAAAATTCAAATAGTATGGGTATTTAATAAATCAAAAGTAATTTTTTGGAAAAATGTTTCAATGATCAGTCCTAGACAAAAGCTGGTAACCACCAGAAGCAACCTGCTTGCAAGGTTTGAGGCTAATTTATCAGAAATTCATTTTGGCATAATTTCATTCAAGTAATGTGGTGTGTGTGTGAAGACATGATAAAGGCTATTGGAACAAGCTTAGGCTTTGTTTTTGCACAAAGAGTAGTTTCATTCTGCTGGATGATATGTAGAGGGGTAGCTATAGTAATCTGTATGAGCTTACTTGACATGGTCAAGGATATTCCTGTGTTCAAAGGTTTATAGAACTTCTGCACAAGTAGGAGTGGGATAATTTACATTGTAATAATTCAAATCTAATGACTATACTTTTGATTTCATCACTGTTAATTAAAGATTCTTTCTGTATCTACTTCTACTTTCACCTTTCTTGTCCTTCCACCCATCCTTCTGTTTGAATATTTTGAGACTGCACTGTCATATCATCATGAAACTGCTCTCTTAAGAAATGGTTCATTTGGATTGCTAAGGCCTTGCTCATGATGGTATGATGCTTTTGTAGAGGACTGTTCAGACCTTTCAGCTTGTGGCTTATGTTTGTTTGAATTAGCCATCATTGGCTTGTAGCGAAGTGAAAACTATTTTTCAAACATTACAATGAAAGGGAATTGGTTCATTTATTTTAAGAAGTGGGTTTCATCTTATTTATGGCTTTTTAAAATATTTTTTATTCATTTCACTGTCATGTCCTTACACTAATGGATGTGGTTTTCATATTATGCTTTTAAATATTTTCTGTTTATTTGATGCATAGACATGGTTGTGGGTTTATACAATAACAGTGCATGTGGTTACAGAAATAATCAGCTGTGGGTTTACTGTTCCAGAATCACTAATTATGGTGTTTTCATTAAGTTTTTAATGCTTGAATAGTTTTTTTTGGCTAAAGTTTTGCTTTAAATAAATAATTTTTTTAGTGATTTTAATACCACACTCTTGAGCTAATTGACTTTTATTTTAGCCTTGTTCTTCCCGAGTTTTCCAGAAGCATATGGTGATTGAATTCATGCCTTAAAATAATCCTCCAATATTTATATCCTTCCAGGAAGAGGAAGCCCTCTTGAATGAAATGGAAGTCACAGGCCAAGCATTTGAAGACATGCAGGAGCAAAATTCTCGACTAATACAACAGCTTCGAGAGAAGGACGATGCTAATTTTAAGCTGATGTCAGAGAGAATAAAATCAAATCAACTGCATAAGTTGGCAAGAGAAGAAAAGGAAGTTTTGAATGAGCAGGTATTTCTTGTAAATTTAAATATAAGCCATTATTAGACCTTTCTCACTACTTATTTTGTCTTATGCATATTTTAACTGTAAAATTTACAACTGAGGATGCACATTCTTCATCATAAAATTTCAATTTCTGCAGAAGAATAATTTTCATGAAGATGTGTGTTAATAAGTAAATAAAGTGAATTTTTTTGTTGAGGTAGCAGTTTTTTAATTAGCATTTCAGGGTATGCTCTCAAAATCGTATGGCACTCAAATATCTCTAGTTTGGGCATTTACCCATTGTTGTTCACACTGACTGGAAGACACCACCTGAAATCCAACAATTGTGTTTTTTAGTAGCTTTTAAATTTGAAAGGGAAATGCAAAATACTAATAATCATATAGGTGACAAGGCAATGCCCCAGTTAACTCCATTTGTGCAGGTTTTACTTTGTTTACGTACAACCAAGTTACTATACACCCAGAAAAATTGGTGGTCGAAGATTTCACAAACTTCTTGGTAATTTTTACTTCCATTAAATTAATGAAATTAGGAAAATGCAAAATATACCTCTACAACTTTGAATTTCTATTCATAAGATGTGTTCAAAAAGATTAAATATTTTAATTTTGCAACAACTTTAACTAAGAGTATGCTTTGACAATTGAATACATTTCATGATAAACTGTCATTTGCCATGTAAGCATTAATCTTTGAGCTATATCTGGTAGAGCGAGCACCGCTGGTTGTCTATCAGAATAGTGTCAAATTATATCAGTCATTAAATGCATTTCAAACTTAGCAGTTTTATGATGCATATGTATCTTTAAGTTTTTTAGTCAAAAGTTAATGGCAAGCTCCTCTGCAGATGTGGAAGCTTTTACCAAGTGTTAAGGAAATTTTTAAATACATAAAATTATTGTTATTTGAAGAATTTCTTTTTCACTTGGGTCAATTTTTCAATGGACTGCATGTTCTCATTATTACTTCAGTAAGTAAGGCTCTAAGACTAGTGATCATAGTGAAATGGGGCAAGTGGCAGGCAGTTTATTGCCAACATTTGTTGCTGTGGATGCTGTTGCATCATGCTCTTTGTACTGGTTGGTACACTCTAGAAAAAGCTTGGGTCTTTTTTTGAACACACCTTATGTCTCATGATTTTTGGATTAGCAGTAGTAATGGAGTTTTGTGATAGCCATATCTGGATGTTTAAATTTTAATGCTAATTTTGAAAAAAGTATTCATAATTTTGAAAAAAGTATTTCAAGAAACTGTAACAGTAACTTTAACGGAGTCACCCATTATGTGTGCATTATAATGCAACAATTTCAGAGAGTAAAAATCATTCACCTTGACCGGGATTTGAACCCGGATCCCTCGATATCTGGCCGAGTGCTTTAACCACTTAAGCTACCGAGACGTCCTCTTACACTCTGAAATTTTGGGAGCTTTAAAGGAACAAGATGTTATGACGAAATACCGTACATACAATGTCACAGGCATTCGTAGTCGTGTGCGACGTGCCACAGTCCACGATGTTAATAAAGCCAATTTCAAACACTTAGGCTGTTCATACCTTAGACAAATTTCAAGAAAAATTTCCGAGTGTAAGAGGACGTCTCGGTAGCTTAAGTGGTTAAAGTACTCGGCCGGATATCGAGGGATCCGGGTTCGAATCCCGGTCAAGGCGAATTATTTTTACTCTCTGAAATTGTTGCATTGAAAAAGTATTCATAATTTTGAAAAAAGTATTCATAATTTTGTTTTTTTAATGCATGTTGTACTTAGTTCTCTGGGGAAAGTAATACCTAGTTCTATGGGGAATGTTATATTTAAAAACTTTGTAAAACTCCATTCTCTGAGTGATAAACATTTAAATCGGTTAAAGTTCTAATTGTTCCATTGTAATAACACCGAATAACCAGCAGTATGCTGTTACTTTAGTTAATGTACCTTGTGTTACTGCAAACCATGGGTTGGACTGTTGGATGACTGTTATCAGTCTTGGTGTGGTGATCATAAAGTGAAAGATTTGTGTTAATGGATTTATTGGCACCTATTTAATTAATTAGTTAATGTACCTTGTGTTACTGCAAACCATGGGTTGGACTGTTGGATGACTGTTATCAATCTTGGTGTGGTGATCATAAAGTGAAAGATTTGTGTTAATGGATTTATTGGCACCTATTTGCCATTCTTAGACTTAGAATCTAATCCTTCTTTATGATACTCTTAAGGGATAAATGTTTTTTAACACTAACATTTGATGTTATCCCGGTAATGTACAATCAAAGCAGTGTACTTGGACTTATGTAACTAGTTATAACTGGGTGGGTTTGATGTACTTTTAGCATAGGTAGCTAATTAATTTATTGTATCAAAATATTTGAACAACAAAGCTCTTTAAAAGAATTTCTTTGGTGAATTTCAGTAAAAAAAATTATGGAATCAAACTTAGCATATTTAGTCCTAATAATGTTCAGGATCACAAAGTTTAACTTTTTTTGGTAAATTTGTAGCTTTGGAAACTGATTTTGCAAGACTAACAAAAGATATAAGGTTCAACCTATTGAAGCTATGTAGTTAATAGCTTTTTTTTTCATTATGTAGTTTTAATTATCCCAAGGACAACTTTTTTTTTAACTTTGTATCCTCTATGCTACTTCACTTAAATATTTTTTGTTGCTTCACCAAAAATACTGTAGTCTACTGCTAGGATACAAAACAGTTTTATATTAAGTATTCTTAGATATTTAGTGCCACCAACATTTGAATGAAATCATTTAACTCTGGATATTGTATTTGTTTGAGAAAACAAGGTACAGTGAAATTACTTGACCCATATATATGTGTAATTCAACATTTTGCTTGTCTCAGAATTAGTAGAAGTAGTGGTAATAAATATCTGGGATTTTGAGACATATGTAAAATGCCCATAAATAATTTGATCAGAACAAAAATTTCTTAAGGAGACATCAAAAACTTTTTAGAATATGTGTAATGGAGAAACTTGCCCAAAGTTTTGCTTAATGGCGGAAGGGTTATGTAGATGAAGTTAGTTGTGGGATGAGATTATTTATAAGATAAATGAGATCTGGCAATGGTAGTGGCACTTTTGTGCACCCAAACCATTCCTATCTATTATTTTTCTTCATGTTGAATATATGCACTAAATAGCTGTGGTATATTTTCCAGTGCTATATTTTTGAGAATGCTGTTATTCAAAAAAATTACAAACTATGGATTGACTCAATTGAAAATAAAATTATGTATTTGTTACCAATTTAATGAATATGTAAAATTACTTTTTACTATCAATTGCGAAAAATAACCTATTACTCAAAAATAAATTATGTTTTCTTGAGTAATTATTTTTTTTATCCATAATTTAATCCAAATTATGTTATTTGTTAATAAAATTAGATCTTCAGTTGTGTCTTGGCAATGGTAATTTACTTTGTTAGCCAAAATTTTGAGCCTTAAAAGAAAATTAATTTGAAATTTTTCCATTTTTATTTTGGAGGCAACAATGAATTGGCACTTAATGCTGTGCTGTATATAGTGCTATTATGTAATGCTTTAAAAATGTCTTTTGCTGTAGGTTGTGACCCTAGCTACTCAAGTTGAAGCTCAGAATCAAGTTGTACGTAAGCTTGAAGAAAAGGAAAGAATTCTACAAAATTCTGTTGCAACTGTTGAAAAAGAACTTGCATTAAGGCAACAGGCTATGGAGGTGCATAAAAGGAAAGCAATTGAGAGTGCACAGTCTGCTGCAGATCTAAAATTGCATTTGGGTGAGATAATTTATTTATAACTTTATGTATTTTGTGTTATTTTATAATGGTTCATAAATCAAAAGCTAACTCCATAAGGCATGAGTTCAAATTTGGTCTACATTTTAAATACAGTGGAACCTCTTTAAACATGCTCCTCATATAGCGAGTGATTCGCATTATGAGCAAAATTGTTCGTCATAGAAATGACTTAACAATGTACTTTTTGATAATGAGTAATGAGAAGAAGGAAATTCCCTGAATGAGTGTGTACCTGCTACTTTAGTTTGTGGTTAGCACTCATTATCCTAGCCTTAGTGTCTCTAGTGATCACATATTTTTCCAAACTTTTCTTCAGGTTTATAATCAGTGATTCTTTGGTGCAAAGTTTAATAATATTTTGTGGATAATTTTAAAAATGATCCCAAAGAAAAATCCATAAGAAAACAAGCCTAAAAAGAATAAAAATAGCAGTAAAAATGAAAAGTAACGTCAATGAAACTCAGGATCATTATGAACATTGGCTGATCTAGTATGCACATCAACAATTGGTTGACATCATCAATTTGCATTTTTGCGGCTATTCAACCTGTAGTAATATGAATGACATAAAGACATGGAAAGTGGTTGCTTTATCCAAATTTTGATAATATCAAAATAATAACATAAGCATTTCATCAAAAGTGAAAATGATAATAACTTCTTAAAATCTTAAGAGGGAAGATTTTCTCACTTGTACAATATTGTATTTAAACTTGAATGCGTGAATTATGCTTTAGAAGATGGAAAAAGCACAGCTTATAGACATTTTGGCCGAGTGATGTCAAATTTTTGGGATTCTACGATGTATAAATGTTGATATACCAGACATCAATATATATGTGTGGCAGCTAAGTTTTTAATGTAACACTTCTGCTTTCCTCATATTGAGTGTTAACATGAAAATAATTTGATCTTTTCTGTCTGATCCAAGTATTTTTCATAAATTCTGCTCTGAGAAATTAGGTTGAATCTTATGCGCCGGTGCATGTTATGGGCTAGGACATTTATACTTCATTGCTAGCTATTGGGTACCTTGTCAAAGATTTTTACATTTGATATAAGCTAATATTGGAAGCCCTTCTTTTGAATTCACTCATTATTACTAGGCAAATGGAATATCCAAGTTGACTAAAGAAAACAATTAAAGAAATGAAGTAAGTTGCGAGGGATATCCAAAGTGAGAAAGCCAAAAGGTTGCTCTTTTAAGAAATAATGGATTGCTTGAGAATTTGAAAATGATACTAGTTGCATGTGACTTCAAGATGAGATGTTGCTAGATAATGTTGCCCAATGGCCTAGTAAAATATATGTCCTCATTTTTCAGAACCAGGAATCTGACCAGGACCTGAATAAATGCTGATAAATCAAAACACTGATCAGAACAAAAGCAAAATACAATGACAATGATCATTTAAATATATTCAATTATCAGTTTATAATAGATTATTAATCGCACTTAATAAAGTTTCTGTGTTTTTTTAGTTAGTAGGCATGTGCTTGCCTTTTTTGCAGGAGGAATTTAATTATTTTCAATTTTGATCAGTTTTCGAGACCAAATTCTAAACAAGTGAATCTTAGAATCCAATGGATCTAATACATCCACTTAAAAGTAATTCCAAGAAACTGCAGGATATCCTGCAGCAGTGACTTTTAATAGTGTGATCCGCTAATATGCATTGAAACACTTACATTACATTTTTGTAGCTTACATCGTAAGCTCCTCCTTTTATAATTTTTTCTTTTATTTTCAGAAAAATACCATGCTCAAATGAAAGAAGCTCAATGTGTTGTTGCAGAAAAAACAAGTGCACTTGAAGCAGAAGCATACAAAACAAAAAGATTGCAGGTATGTATAAATGAAGCTACATCTTAGTTAATTAATGGTAATGCAGTTAGTGTTCATTCATATGTTTAAATGTATTTCTAAGCATTGTTGGTAAAATTCAAGTAAAAGCTAATTTTTGTCTTCAATCTTGTTTCTATCATGCATATTTCAACATAATTTATCTTAAAATATCTGTTAAAATAAAAGGTACTCTAGTAGTCTAAATTCATCTTCATACCATACCAAAAGTTATCATTATCAAAAAATTAGTTCCTAGAAACACTGGGGGAATTATATTCATGGTGAGACTGTTTTCAGTCTATCATATTTGAATAAAGTGTACATTGTGTGTGGACAAATTTCTGAAATTTAGCAGCATTCGCTGTGCATTCAGGACAAAGGAAAAAATGTATTTGTAAACCATATACTAACATTACCCTGTACTTTTTTATGCCGTTAATTATTGTAAATGTGAATCATTGTACAAGTGATAAGTAGATTATAGGAGACCCAAAAAAAATTTTTTTTAATTTTACTTTCCATTCTTTCATTTTAAAAATGTGCCTAGTATTTAATAAAATATTTCCGCTGATGACAGTAAATAATTCAAAAATTTTTATGTGCCTTTGAAATGAAAGCAGAATGGCAATGTAATTTTTGCTTAGTTATCAACATTGGTCCATCCTTGGAAATCTGTGTGCTTATTAATCCTTGAAGTTCTATCGCATATAAGCTTAAAAAGTTTTAAAAAAATCATGAAATAGTTTTTTGCGGCCACATGAAAAAATTTACTTGAAAGGGTTATATTTGTGGTTGGCTTACTTTTGGAAAATGACCAGTTATATACAACAGAAATTTCTGTAATTAAGCTCAAGAAATGTATGCCTGTAGTAAACTGCTTAAATTATTATTTTTGCTGTTCGTTTTTTTTAGCGGAGAAAATTAATATTGATATCTGCAAATTAGATAAGTTATTTCACTCTTTACATATAAGTGAATCCCCTCCCATGAACTACAACTGCGACATATTGAAGTATAAAAAGTAAAAGATGAAAAGAGGAAATATAAATGTTTTAGGCCTATGCAAGGTGAGATGGAAAGATAATGGGGATTGTACGAATTACTGGAGTGATAGTTACAGATTAACGTAATGTGGAGGGGACGAGAGCCAATGAGGGGTTGCAATAATATTGATTAAAAAGGTAGGAAGAAGCATAGTTAACATAGAGCATAACAATGGATAGAATATTACTTGTAGTAAGAACAGCAGAACCAACAAACTTGGTGATTGTCCAGATCTACATGCCACCTAGCAATCATAAGAAGGAAGAAATTGGTAGGGTATGCGATCACTTATAGGATATAACAGGGTTTGCTCTTGTAGAGGAATATTTGATAGTGATGGGGGGATTGGAATGCGACATTAAACGAGCAAAGAGATGGTGATGAAGTGGTGGATTAGGGTTTAGATACAAGAAATGTCCGCCGAGAGAACGCAATTGAGTTCAGTTCTGTAGGAGACACAGACTAATTATCACCAACAAACACGTGGTTAATACGTCACCTAAGATGTAGGTATGCATGGAAAATGCCCGGTAACTAAGAAAGGTATTAGTTAGATTATAGTATGGTTATGTACAGATTTAGGAACAGTATAATTAATTCACACAGTTTCCCATGAGCAGATGTAGGCAGTGATCACAATTTAGTATCCATGAAGTGAACCATCCAATTCAAAAAGCTAAGGCAGGGGAGGTGGGTTAGGAAATGGAATGTAGAAACATTAACCGGATTGTCAAGAAAGGAGTATCAGTAGGCCGTCCAGAAAATCATAAATGAGGGAAAAGAGCAGATAAACTGTCTGAAACTGAGGTAACAAATAAAGCATAAGAAGCATGGTGAAAAATGCAGTGCAAAGATATAGAAAGTTTGCAGAGGAAGGGTGAAATTGGTGCGCTATTCAAGAAGGTTAAAGCAATATCAGGAACTAAAAAAGGGAAGATCGGTGTTAACGGTTCTAGATAAGTCTGGTAAGATAATAGTTGACACAGGAAAGTTCCAAGAGAGATGGAAGAATATATAGAAGAACTTCATGGTAAAGAACTTAAGCCAACAAGGTTAGGTGCAGGAAAAGAACATGACGTAGATGAAGATAGCTTAGGTCCAGGCATTCTCAACAAGGAGATATAAAGGGCATTAAGGGAGATGAAACCAAATAAGGCCATGGGGGTAGACAACATTCCAGCATAACTACTTAAAGATATAGGAAAATGTGGGAGGAAGACTCTATATGGACTGATTCATAGTATCTATAAGAAAGGAATATGGCCGGAAGACTTGTGAGATCAGTATTAGTTTCTATTCTTAAAAAGGTAAAGGTTGCATCATGGGAGGACCAAAGAACAATAAGTTATATTTAGTTGCAGATAAATTAGTTCTCAAGCTTAGCAAAAAAGGGATGGAGGCCAGAGCAAATGATTACTTAGGACATGGTTTGGGTTCAGGAAGGGGTGAAGCATGCATTATACCATTTCAGTAATGAGATCACTAATCGATAGGAATGTAGAATACAATCAGGATGTATTTGCCCATTTTGTAGATTTTGAAAAGGCATTTGATAGCGTTAATGGGGAAAAACTAATATATTGGAGGGATCGGAAGGAGACTAATCTGCAGTCGGTACATGTCTCAGACTGCTCAGGTGTGCGAGTTGTGGATGGAGAGTCCATATGGGCAGTATTAGGAAGAGGAGGTTAACAGTAATAACAATTATTATTATATGTAATCTTCTATTTAAGGTAGGTTTTAGATGGACCCTACAACCAAATATTTCTCTTTTCTACTAACAAAACACAACTTAATCTACTACTCTACAACAAAATCCCTCTTCATCTCCGTATACCTCCTTCCCACCTTCATTTCCGTCCAACATCCAATTCCTGCCCCTTCCTGGTTTGCCATTCTCCCCACTGTCAGTCTTCAACATCCCATTGCCGATCCAATTTTCTTATCTTCTTATGGTTTCCCCAAGCAAGCCACTCTCCTCCTCCACCATACCCAGCACTTCATTTATTTTCCTTTCTGTCCACTTCACCTTCTCCATCCTTCTGCACACCCACATTTCAAAAGACTCCAATCTATGCTTATCATCCTACTTCAATGACCATGTTTCCATGCCATACATAACCACGCTCCATATCAAAGTTTTAACTTGCCTTTTCTTAACATCCTTGCTTAGCATCCATGTCATCAATTCTCCCCTTCTTGGGAAAGCTTCTTTGTCTAATGCAATTCTTATTCTTATGTCCCTACTACTTTGACAATTATAATGAGGTTCCAAGCAGATTTACTGCAATTTTTAGAGAAAATCATGATGTGTATGGATTGTTTCTTTCAGTTTACATCACCAAGTTATTGTGTTCCCTTTTTGCTGGACTTAAACTATGACCTCTGGGGGACTTAGGATTAGGAGCAGGAGCTCGTATTTCTTTAGTTACCCGTCTTCAGTTTGTTTTCTGGGGGACAGGAGTTTTTACAGTCATCAAAGGGAAACATACATTAAAGTAATGCAAGATAATTTCATGGAAGTTGTATCAAGAACATCATTTGGAAGCACGTGACCTAAGGATTGCTCTTGGAGTAATCATTTAAAATATGATTAAGCTGAAAATGAGTAAAAATGTTTGTATTGGACCTCATAATGCGATGTGCTGAAGTCAGCATTTAAGAGAAACTTTAAAACCTAAGCTTTTTGGTATTATAGTATGCAGTAAGTGATATGTCTGAGCAGAAAAGGAACCTAACTCAACCTTGAAATCATCATAGACAACGAATTTTTAGTATGAACATGTAGCATCTGGAAAAAAGGTCCATTAAGGCAAATAAGTTGGCTTGAGATGACCTGTATACACACAATAGTAACATTTTTATCATCAAATGCGTCCCAAAGCACCCAAAATCAAGTTATCTGCTTGGGATTTTACAATGAGTATTTCATATTTTTAGTTGCTATTTTACAAAAATCAGCACACCAGCATATTTGTGTTCTGATCTACAAATTTATGAGACCAAGTAAAAATCATCAACGATGCCAATTTTAGTTTCGTTCAGGTTCAGTTAGTGTTCAGAAATTTGTATGTCTCCGGCATAACCTTATGGAATTTGCATAACACATTGAAATAAAATTATTGACTTTGTTATTCCATACACTATATTAAAACACGACCTAGGTTTTGACAAATGTCATCATCAGGTCCTGTTGACATGTTTTGTTTAAAATGAAGTATGTGGAATTACAAAGTCAATGATTTTATTTCATTTCTGTGTTCAGAAATCCGAAAAACTTCCGGCTGGTGATAGATTAGAAATAGTTCAAGAACATTCATTTTAGATTGTGTACACTTAATGTTTAAATGTAACAACTTTAAGACACTTTGATTGGTAAGGTTGAAGTTACTACTACTTTTATTATTATTAGCAATCGTATCTTCATTCGTCGCACCTTTGGTATCACTATTTCTGTTCACAGAATGTATTCATCTAGTAGTCCCTTGATCATTTCTAGTTTTGTAGTTTTGATAATTTTTTTTATGATGAGTAAGAGATTGAGGAAGATATTTATTAACATAGAATTTATATTTAACAGTAGTTTGAGTGTATTTTATATTATCACTTTTTAGTTCTTGATTCCTGATATGTATATATTTAGTACTAATATCTTCAGACTTTTCCTGTTCAGTTGGTATGATGGACAAGACTTTCCATGTGTTAGTGACATGCTTTAGCAGAATAATTTCTTATGCTTATGACTTCCCATTTTTAGGAAATTATTAACTTGAAAACATTGAATAAAAGAGAAAAGTGTGATGCTTTTTTGATTAATCGTCACAGTTTTTGTTATCATTGGAAGCTGGACTAAACAATGGTATTCTTTACTCATACAGGAGGAAATAGCTCAGCTAAGGAGAAAAGTGGAGCGTATGAAGAAGATAGAAATGGCTGGTACTGCAGATGAAGTGATGGCAGAGGAAATAAGGGAATACAAAGAGACATTAACGTGCCCCTCGTGTAAAGTTAAAAGGAAGGATGCTGTGCTCAGTAAATGTTTTCATGTGTTTTGTTATGATTGTTTACGAACTAGATATGAAACCCGTCAGAGAAAGTGTCCGAAGTGTAATGCTGCTTTTGGGGCCAATGACTACCACAGACTATATTTATCAACATAGTGTGGCTGCAAATACATTTGTATAATAGTGGAAAGGTTAATACATCAGTATTAAGACTTGTAAAATAAATACTAGATAAGTACCTAGCACACACTCTTGCAAGTGCTTGATTTAGAGCCATTGTTTATAAATGGGCTGTGGTTTGGTAAGTACCTAATGTCAAGTAATTTTCCATTGTTTATATGTTGCAATGTTATTCGAAAACTTTATCTCCACTTTCCTTGATATTCAAATAGGAAGCAGGAAATAAGAATATTTATTAGCCCTAAATTTTTATTTTTTTTTGTGTTTCTACAGTACAAAACTACAAAAGAATAAACTGCATTTGGTATGGACAAAATTTGTTTTGAATGTATAAATATTTTCATATTATTTTATGATGTTCATATGCTTACATGCAAAATTGTTAAACTTTTATATCATCTGCCACAGCTGGAATTTATATTGTTTTTTTATGGCCTGAAATATTTGCAGAGTACTTCACCTCAAAGCCATATTTTGTGTTGATCACGATTTATTTGCGCTAATATGTTTGTAATTTTATAATTTTTGCGATAGAATTGTAATAAAGCCCCCCCTTATGAATTCATCTGAGTGTGTCTACCAACATGCTCATATGTTGTCTATTTATACAAAATTTATTAATAAATATACTACCAATGGTATGCATTGTGCTGCTCCGTTTTATGAATACTTTTAGTATTCTATGTTGTTGGCTCTGTGAAAGCTTTGTCAAGTTATTGGGGGGATCAGGGAATCTGGTGTATAGCTGGAAAGAAAAAAATGATTAAAAAAGAAAAAAATTTGGGTGATCTTAGTTGGGATCTGATTGAATATGATTTCAACTAGAGGAAAACAGCTATAATAAGGTTTTCAATATGCATGTAATAATGTATGCATTCAATGTACTTATTTTGGTTGCTTTTAAACAATTTTTTGTTTGTACTTTTTTTGATTTGTTGTTTGTGCCAAGCCAAAACTTCCTATCACCTTGATCTCAAGCCCATTCTTGAGAATTATTTTATTAAGTACATCAAGTTCATGTTATTATACCCTGAAATTTCTTATTATTAGTTCAGGATATTTTCTAAATGTTTCAAGTGCTCCTTAACTTATTTAAATTCAAGTTTACCACATTATAAGTGGAACCTTTTCACAAGTTCTTGAGGAAAAATATCTCCGTATTCAGCGTTTACTCATGTACAATGGCAATAAAGCAATCTCTTAATTCAGAACTTATTTCATTTGGAGCAAGTGAAATGCCAACAAAACCCACTATATATGATGAAATTTCATTTATAACATGCTCATTTTAATTTTCTAAAAGATACATCCTTTTGTGAAATATGAATGAGTAGAATACCCCAGAAAAGAAGTGCCTTCCTAAAAGTTAAACTTATCCTGTCACATTGCCTTATGTTCTAAGTATTTTCTAATTATGAGTTCAATCTACTACTACTACTATTCTGTGACAAGAAATGCTTCATTTCTGATTTATTTTACTCTTGAAAGTTTAATAAAACAGTTTCTGGCATAACTTGGTGGAAAATCTTCATACTGACTTCTAATAATCAAACCACTTCACTAATTTAGGTTTAATTCTAATCATGTTCTTCTTATCTAAAATTTAATTTAAATCCCAGTATTATCAACCATTCAATGGGTTCATCTCTCTGAATACTACTCTGTTGGGAGCAGATTCAAAGATTACCCTCCACTGTCAAGGGTGCTATGTCATCAATTGTGTATCAGGAATTGAACCAAACTCAGCACAATAAGGTATGGTGTAAGTTATGTCTTTTAAGGTGCTATCCTTAAAATTTTTGTGTTACAAAATCATCCCTCGTTTCAAAACCAACACCTTTTAGTATGAAATTTTTACGATTTGAAAAAGTCAAGTAATTTTATTGGGAGGGATGGCCTGAAATGCTTCTGAGAATCATAATTTTACTATCTCCCAAGTACTTTTTTTGTCGGGTTTTTCTTTTAAAAAATATTCTCAATATGAATCATATTTCAGCCTTCAATTCTAAATCTGTCCCTGGAACAGCACGTTCTTGCTTATTGGAATAGATCATTAAAAAAAGATGCCAAGACTTTTTTTAAGATATTGATACAGGTAATGATTGTGATCTGTTATTAGACTTCTTTGGAAGTAATATATTCTGTTTATCTTTTTGTTACTTCTGTAGGTAGAAGTAATGTGAGCCAGCTTGGATTGCATGGTATTGATCCTTATGAAGTCCAATAGAAGTTCTTTTAGTAAGATGTTATCTCCAAGTTCCTTCCACAAGTAGTATAGCTGGCATTGGATTGATTTTGTAATTGAGCTCTTACAGCTAGCAGTATTGAATAAATGAAATGACTCCAATAGCCGCAAACAGATTACCTTTCAAAACAATGCACAAATGAGGTTAGTTGGCAAACGTCACAAGTCAGAGGATGGGGCAAGGGTAAAAAAAAGGGATGAGAGAGGTGAATACAAATACACTTATTTCGGCCACAAAGTAGCCCTCTTTAGTATACTGAAGTTAAATCATCATGACCCGTCGCCCATTCTCACTTCAACTTGTGTTGTCTTGATGATTCACCTTCAGTATACTGGAGGGCTACTTTGTGGCCAAAAGAAGTGTATCCGTATTCACCTTTCTCATTGCTTTTTTTACCCTTACGTCATCCTCTGACTTGTGGCATTAGCTAACTAACCTCATTTGTGCTTTGTTCTGAAAGTTAAACTGTGTACGGATATTGGAGTCATTTAATTTATTCAAGCATAAGGGCTTGTTTGGGGAGGTTCTTTTACAGTTATTTATTTCATATTATTCTCCATTAGGTGTTTGGAAATGTTTTTATGGTCACAAAAATAACTTTCTAATGACGAATCTCACATTTTCACGATGATTTCTTAGTTAGTGGGAGATTTCTAGTAGAGTTGCATTCAACACAATTACATATTGTCTAAAACCTGCTATGCAACAAGGAAATAATGTAACACTTACTGTATTACTGGAAATATAATGCTTAAAAAATCAAATTCTTTTGTTAGAGCTATGTCACATTAAGAATTAACAATTTTCAACAATCAACGGTCATGCAAGAGGGAAACTAATCAATCATGGCTTTTCAAATGAAACAATTATTCCCTTAGAGATGTTAAACTACATCATGGGTTACGTTTTTGGTCCTGCAGTGAATCTTAAAAGTTTGACAGAACATATTTCAACATCCAATCCACATAAGAGAGCAAAATAAAGTTTCAAACCAAGTTCTTATTCTAAGTTTTTCCCACAAAAGAACATTGCATGCAATTTCATTTTACAAAACATTTGAAAGTATGTCTGGTATCCAGCAATGTAACTTCAACCAGTTTTCATTATTGATAGTGAGGTGGATTCGCTCAAGAGGCCTAAAGGGAAGCTAGTCTTCTTGGAATGAGATGATTACTCTACAATGTCTGGCATAGATGAACCCTTCAAATTTTCTCCCTTTCCTGCCATTATTTCCTCACTCTATTGCATCAAACATTTCATTAAAAAAAATGCATTAATATGTGTGTGATTTTTTGCACCTGTATAGGATTAAGGTTTCAAGTAAAACTTTTGTTTTGTTGAGTTTGGGATTAAAAGGTATATAATAAGACAAGTTCATATCCAAACAGAAATCAAACCATATTGTTCATGGATTTTTAAAAGGAGTCAAGTATAGTTGTTTTCAATAGCAATATGCCTAGGTATACATCAGAGCAAATACTGCAGCTTTTTAAAATGGAAGGATAGAACTTCATTCCACCTGGAGTCACTTGCACTGGAGGGAGAATGTTGACCCTTAGTACACTCAGCGTAGACAATATTTAAGAATGATCAGAGAGCGACTCCCTTGAAGAAGGGTGTGTATGCTTTTGACGACTATAAAATAAAGAACTATGCCTGACCAAGGTCATCACTTTCTTTCTTCATCAGGAGGAGCAGATACAGAGAGAATATGGTCACAGGAGTGATTTTTGCTAGCACTCAGGAGGCACATATAGAACAGCATGATTGACATAGCTTTTACAGTTTGTCAACAAGCCCTTGAGTGTTTCTCTATCCACTGATATGAATTCTTCTAAATTAATAACTATGTGACCCAAGTATTATAAGACAGCTTAAAAGATCAGGGCAATTGAAATATCTTTTCAGTACAAATTGTTATTTGAGTTATTTACATAAGTAGCTCGAAGAACTGAGTTTATTCAGTTTAGCTGTGACAATATTTCTTTAGATGCATAGCAAGTAAAATAAGAAATAAAAATAACACTACTACTTCATGTCCGAGAAAAGATATAAGGTTATGCTTCCATAAAATTATTTCTGTTAACGACTGAAGGGCTCCTAATAAAAATATTCTAATTATGCCAATATTTTTAAGTTAGCTTAAAGTCACTTCAATTGTTCCCATTCTATGAATGAAACTTCATTCAAGAATTGCAGTGTCCCCGAAATAGACTAATGAAAAAAATACCTGTTTTGCAGTGGACATTCAGCTATCTCACAATTAGTTAAACTTCGAGCATGACGAAAAGTACATTTTCCCTCTTGGTTTTAGATAAATTCTACCCCATGTATAATAATTTGAATCCTACCTTGCACATATTTCCAAATTCAAATACTGTTAAGGAGCCTGCATTTTCTACTTCTTACTCTATACAACTGAAATCAAGTAATATTTCTGTGCCCTTTGGGGTATTGTTGAGATACATTGCCATTGAAAATAAAGTTTAAAAAATCACGATTCAGCAGTCTTACCTTTTCAACAGTTTTAAGTGACAATAAATTTATGAGTCATTAACATTAGTAAGATCAGAATGTTGCAATGGGAAATGATAGGATACCCTGCCGTATGTGCAATGACTCCTGGGAATACAAATATGGAGCTCAACCCTCCACAATTTCATCAATCAAGGACGGAAATAAACTTGAAACTTAAGTAAATATTTCCCTTCATGACAATACAATGATATCGGTCCTTCCAAGTTGAAAACATTTCAAGGCCTCATTTAATCCTTATCTCTATGGTAATAATAATATTTAACTTTTTTTACCAACTAATCAATATAAAACAAATAACGTGATGAAAAAATAATATCCCGACCATTGCTGTAAGTTATTTGTATGATCACGAATGACACTTCGATATAATTTTTTTCGCAACGAGGCGGAAGTGGCGAGCCATTTGTGAAGTTCCACTCCATATCTTGCCTTAATTTGGAAATCGAACACAAAAATAACCTTAATGTTGTGAAGCTCCAGGTATCATGCGAATAGTGGGGATACAACTTACGCATTTAACCCAAATTTGAAACCATGATGTTACTTCGTTTTCAAAAACTCATACTGTACTGTAAAAAGCAATACATAATATATAGTATTATACTTTAATGGATAAATACGCCTTATTTGAAAATATTATCAAAACTGTTCAGTAGTTTGACTCGAGGAATTGTCATACATATATTATTCTTGCCGCTTACCGAGGCGCAGTTGTTTACGAATGGAAAAGGAAATTGGCAATGGTTTCATGCATTATTCTGTGTGGATTTCATCCTCGAGAGAAGTATTATTTTTATCATGTGGCAGTTAGGATGCGTCAATAGTGTAAATGGACGATGTGTCTTCTTTCGTTTCCCGTTTTATATTGCTGGAAGGGATAGTTATGGCCCTCGTTACTGTGCAAAGGTCACCAAGCACCAGTAGTTCTGTAAGTGAAACAGTCAACTGTTTTACTATATTATTTATTTTAGATCATATTTTAGTTGAAATTTCCATCCATTGGTGAATTAAAACGTGTGTGGAATCGTATACAAGCGCATTTTGAGAGAGAAGTACTCTCTGGGATGTATTGAATCCGTGCCCTAGTAAGGGCAAATTAACGACTATGAATCCATCCTTACATTCAGTATCGGTTTTCTGCTTGCTTCTAATCAATGTAATCGCTATTAGTTTCTATTTTGATTTATTTTGGCTAGTAGCACTTCGTAATGTGTAAGTAATGTTTCATTTGTTTATAATTTATCGAAAAGACAACATAATATACCATTCAACTAACAATAATTGCCATAACATTGTAACCTATGGCTATTGAAGGCAGGGATGTGTTCATGATACTGAACGTTCAGTTTAATATCAGATTGTTTGTATTCACATTATTTTGCTTTAACACAAACAAGCCAAATGTGCAAATAAGCATTAATGTGGTCGTTTGCCAAAGCAAACAGTGTGTTTACTGTATTCACGACCTCTGTTTGTAAAATATAGTATGAAAATATTTATAGATCAGTTTTGCAAAATGATTACCAATTTGGATTGGAGGAGGACACTGAGAAATACCCACTATTTGAATACATTTTGACATAAAAACAATGTTGAGTAAATATAGGAGTTACGTGTATGTGCAGGGAGTACCGTTTTAGTTTGAAAAAACTCCCAAAAATAATTACTTCCTTAGTTTACTGGATATCCGTGCAAATTAAAAAAAAACCTCCACCTTACAGAATGACTGTGTGTGTAGTTATTAAGCTCGTTCAAAAAGGGCACACATGTGTCAAAGAGTAAGTTTCTCTTCGTGTATATTATTTGTATATGTACTAATGTTGAGTTATGCTAGGTTGTCTAGCTGATTATCAGTGCTTTTAAGTGCTAAAAACAATATGGTCAGTATCCAGTAGTTTGAATGAACTCATCCAATGCTTTGTTATATACTACTATCTGTTCAAACCAAAGGTGAATAGATATGTGTTATTATTCATACTCCAGATAGATGATTGAAGTATGCATTTTTCTCTTCCTTTAAACCATTTAATTAAATTATTTTTACAATCCCATGTGAATATTGACTGCAAAAATATGACCATAGATGATTCTGCATTCTTTTAACACTCGTTTGAACATTTAGGGTAATTAAATAGTGGAATCAAGAACATTTTTGTTTACAAGAGCTATTTTTATCCTCCAAATAGAAAAGAAAGTCATCGTGTCTAAAGTAAACTCTCTAAATGGTGTACAAATTGATCACTGAAACTCTAAAACTGTGTTTGGACAGTTGCATATTTGTTTAGAAAGAGTAGAAAAATAGTGGCTATGGTTTAGTGTACTACATTTGGCAATGTATTTGGTGGGAATAATATTCATTAGCCATGACAGTGGGATGAGGATACATAAGTAAGGCATAAGCTAGATATATGCTGCATAAGTGATAGTTATGAGTTGAATAATGTAGAAGTTAATCAATAAAACAGTTTCTGGCGTAACTTGGTGGAAAATCTTCATACTGACGTTTTTATAAATCAAACCACTTTGCTTTTCCACACAAACTTTTTATTTTCACGACCCAGGTTTTGTTATAGCATAACATCATCAGGTATCCTGATTATGTTATGCTATAATTAAACCTGGGTCGTGAAAATAAAAAGTTTATGTGGAAAAGCAAAGTGGTTTGATTTATAAAAACGTCAGTAGAAGTTAATCATTAAAGGTTGGGAAAATATAATGCTTCTAATAAATCATGTTGGCATACTTATTTATTCTCACAGTGTATCTTGCTCCTCCCAACATAATCGGAGTGATTTTACAGTTTTAATAAATTCCCCAGCTTTGCAGTTTTAATTTTGATGACAAGGGAAATAACAAAGCAGTGTATGTCATTCTGCAAATGAGCTATTTAATGTGATTACACCAGCTAATAATATCATTGTTGTTATTAGGGAGAGAGACTGTTCTTTATGGTTGTTTGCAAAGTTAATGTTCATCATTTGTCATAGTGATTCTCCAACAATATGTTTATTGTATTTTAAGCTGAACAGTTTGAGTAAAAAAAACAAAGAGGTTCCATTGAAAACACAATTGAGATATTGAAATGGGGTAGATAAAATGGAAAATATTTTATTGAGTAATAGTGGAACAAGATATAATGAGTAGATGAGTGAATAAATTGTGAAAAACTGAAAGTGTTTCCAAGAAACTGTGGGTGATGCTGCTGCTGTAACTTTTCCAACATGCCTATTTTTTCCTGCTCCTAACTCTCCTGCCTAGCATTCTCCCTTCTATCACAATTTTCATCATTCCATCCCCAAGTTAACTGCTCTGCATATGGTTTACTTGCCTCTTTTGGATATATACTGGTAACCCTCTCTCCTCCTTCATGCGTGTTTCTTTGTTTTTTTTTCTTCCGTCCATTTTACATTCTCAATCCTTCTCCACACCCGCATTGCAAAAACCTCCTTTTATGACTGTCATCTTGCTTCAACAATCAAGTTTTCACCCCATTACAATCCTGCACTCCTCATCAAAGTTTTTGCTAATCTTTTCTTACTATCCTCATTCAATGCTCATCAACCATCTATTTGTATAAGCTTCTTTGTTGAGCACTTTTATTTTCATTTTGCCCCACTTGCTGATGATTATGCTTTCCATTGTTAATGTTTAACTTTCCCTTCCTCATTCACAAGAACAACTTGACCTTTCTTTTCTTAGCATAAATCATATGCTATGCCTATCCACTTGATTTTCTAATGTGCTCAACAATGATTGTGACCTCTTGGATAACCTTGATAACTAAACCTTGATTATATGCAAATTTAAATGAATTAATGAATTCCCCGCAGACTGTCATTCCTCTTTCCATGCCTCTTTTATTATTTCCTCTGAATATATATGTTGAAAAATAAACATGATATTGGACTGTGCAGTCTTACTCTTTTTCATAGCATTGCTCATTACAGCTCTCCAACCACCGCATGCACCTGAGTGATCTTAGACATGAGAGCTAAGTCATCAATCCCTCCAGTCTACTCCTTTCTTCTTTAATATATTCATTTATTCCAGCAAATTTATTCTTTTGCATGTTAAAAAGCACCTTGCACTAATACCATTTTACTAATCCATGCTATAAAAGCATAGAATATGTTGAGGTAAATTTTTTCCCTTCTGCTGTTTACGTCATCCTTGAAAATTTTAGTTTGTGGAAACCCAACAGCTTGTGTCAAGCAGACAGTGTCTAAATTATTTCCCTAAATGTGAATGTGAGGACATCTTTTTAGCTTCTCCAAATCCTCTTTATACAATTCTGTTGTGCCACTTGATAAATTTCCACATTGGGACTCAAAATCCACACTAATCCATCTGAAAGTAGGGCTGATTGATGAAAGTAGAGCCAACCCTGTTCCATGAACTGCAGGTTTACATTGTGAAATTAGCAAAGAGGCAGGGGGCTTCTATGTCAATTTTTCCCTATTCTTTTCCAGGAAGATTAGATTCCCAAAAAGTGAGAAAACTTGAATCAGTGTGTCCACAGTCATTCAGATTTGATTGCAAGGGATCTGATCAGTAGCTGAACTCTCTATCCACTTAGCTACAAGACCTTTCAGGATTAAAAGAAAAAATTTTTATTGCTCCCTTTCTGTAATAACAATTGTATCATCTATACATTTATTGCACAAAAATCAACATGTTCAACCTGGGTTTATTTTTATTTGCAATGCTAAAAAATCCAGGTTATTATGTTTAATTTCCATATTCTGTCCCCTCTGAACTTGATCTAGAGAATTGTTCAAGTACTAGTGTAAACTTTTATTGAGTTATGAATTCAATTTTTTTATAAAAGTAGGTAATGCAATAAATATTTGGTGTCCATTTCTTACTACTCTACTCTTATTTTGTCTATAAATCTCCAATAATGTGGTAAACTGCAGTCAATAAACACTTTCTGGTGAAATATATGCAATACTGAGTTCTTAGGAAATGTTGATGCCTTCAGTTTTTTTCTTAATGTTCATTCAGTTGTTGCATTAGCATATCATCTTACATTTTCACTGTTTCGTTTGGGCATGATGTGTTCCTTCATTTGTGAACTTATACAAAACATTTATTTCTACTGTAATTCTAGTATCTGAAATTCTTGATAGTAGAATTACTTTTTGCTCACTACTTACACCAATGGAAAGACCTGAAAGTACCAACCCAGTCAGCTAAGTGAGTAACTTTGTCATCAGCTGGGTAACCAATAGGTATTTGGTTGAGAAATTGCTGAAATTCTCTGTTACAATGTTTTTGATCGAATCGTGTTTGAAATATTTGTGGAAGGAGATGGAATGAGTGAGGAATGAATGAAATGCTGAAAAAGATTTTAAAGATGCCTTTTCTTTACAGGATTCTGGAGCTGGAGCATCTGTGGATGAAGAGGAAACCACACCTCCTAGTCGTTCACCTGGGAGAAGGTTAGTCATTGTATCTTATTTCGTATTTCAATATTTTCTAGACCTTTCATGGAAATGAGTGTCTAGGGACTTGGAAAAATGCATTCTCTGCTACTTTGCATTTTCTGTTCCTTTCAAAATTAGGCGATAGAACTATTTTTATGGTAATGCGACAATTTCAGTGTGTCAAAATCATTCGTCTTGATCAAGATTCGAATCCATATGCCCATTTATCCCTCCAAGCATCCCGATCTGGGTTCAAGTCATGGTCAAGGCGAATTATTCAAAGTTACTGTTGAGGTATCTCCCGCATTTTCTTTGTATTGTCATGGCATTAGTCTTGTTAGTTTTTGGATATTTTGATGTACTATGGATCTTTACATTTCCTGTAATTTGTATTTTTATCTTCTAAAGTATTCATCCGGCAAGTTATATTTTTTATGTTGTTTATGCCATTTTGTTAGTACTATAATACGTTTAGGGCAAATATGAAAGTCATTGTGCTATTTTATTATCTTGCCAAGGGAAAAGCTTTCATTTATTTCATTTTTGTTGTTGTGTTTAAATGTTTGGTCATTTATCTTCACCATAACCATATTCCTGTGATGTTATTTTTTCTCTGGATACTTCTATTGGGATATTAGTTGTGTGAACATGATTCTGTTTTTTCTAGTTTGTTTATGTTGGTTTACTATGCTTTTCATTATCCTGGTACCACTAAATATTTGGTATACATTGACTTTGATGTTTGCTTGCTCGCTTATATGCTTTGTTATGTTTGAGTAACCTCTAACTCCTTCTTTCTGCTTATGTGCAATAATTTAATTGAACATTCTCACCTTAGTAAATTCTTTGTTGAGAATTCCTTTCAACTCTCCTGACCTATTTAAGTGTAAACTGTTATAATGTACACATGGATTTATGAAGTTTACGCTCCCTTCATCAAGTTGAAAATCTGAATTCCCTTCTTGCCTCAGCTATTTTTGTCCTTCACATGATGTTTTTGGCAACATTGTTAACGAATCACCTCACGTTCAGAGTGCATATTTCCTTTTGTTAAGAGGCATCTTCTTTCTTTCTCTCTCCTTCTCCATTGCGCAGCCTTGGTGAATGCTATTTTGCAGCAAAGGGGAGTTCATCAGCTTCATCTCTGCCATGTCACCTGTCCATCAGTGCACCACCTCCTAAGCATGTAACTGTGGACATAGGGCCTCTAAATGGGGGAGGGAGGGGTAGGTCATTGCAGGGGTTGGTTGCTGCGGGAGGACGAAGGGGGGGACGGAGGGAAGGGGGGGGGGCGGGAGTGGAAGGCCGGGGAGGAGGAAGAGGTGGTGTTGTTGGGGAGGTCCTTTAAAAAGGAGGAGGTGGTGACGCCCATCGTTGGGGGTGGAGTGCCAGCTGCAGGGCGTAGGGGCACAGCTGGCATGTCCTCTGACATCCAACGTCATCTCCGATCTATGTTCTATCTGTTACGGCCTGAGGAAACGTTAAAGATGGTGAGTTTGTTTAGCAAAATTGTGGACATGCATTTTTGACCAGAATTATATATTCAGATCATCTGTATGTTCTCCTTTAGTATCACAATTTTAGAAAGGCTTTCAGTGTACGCAATGCAGTGTGACAATGTTCTGCTTCCTATTGAAATATTTGAATTATCAAGGTTAAATTTCAGCACTGAAATTTTGATTGAATGTGTCTCATGAGACCTGTATTAATAGAATATCAATGTAGCACAAATATATATTTTAGAGCATTGTCCATTAATTATTATGGTATGTAAAACAGATAATTTTGCAATTTTTTTTTCATTTAATGATTCATCAGTTCCTTAAAAATATCTCTGTGAACCAAGTGCTTTTGATGTGGTGCATTTTTTCTTTAGTTCATGGTCAGTTTGAGGATGGTTTATCAAACTGGCTACTGCTATAGTCTTCAATTTTATTCACAGTTTTTGTGCTTGATTGTATTGAAAATCTTTGAGTTTTAGAACATATGCCTCTTAAAGAAAATTTCACTATTTTCCACAATAATCCCATAGGACACAGGTTAAAGGCCTATTACACTCTGACATAAGAACATTTGTGATTTTGAATTAGTGAAACGTCTATGCTGATTGAAATCTCAAATAGGTGCTACTCATGGACAAATGTAATGAAGTTGTATGTTTTTTTCTTTACTTCTTGTTGTTAGCTGATTGCCTCTTAATCTGATTTTTTCGTTCCACACTGTCTTTGGCTTTTTCATAATTCATAGAAGTTTTGAATGGTTGGTTCTTGATTCACCTTGGTTTCTACTAGTTTCTTTGAATCATGTGCATGAAAGCATTACAAGCTTCTGTGGTAGTATTAATGTGTAATTTTGGCAAGTCACTGAAACAGCTTTAAATAAAGACCAAAATGTATGTTTGTACATGCAAGCACTGTTTGAAAGTATGTGTTTGTATTTTATCTATATGTGACTAATTTTCATCTATAAGTGTTATGAGACATTTTTAAAAGTTATTAACAGTTATAATTATGTGAACAATTCCATCCAAATTACTTGGGTGTCTTCTTGTTGACCTACCAATAGGTTTTGGATTCAAATATTGCTGAGGGAATCTGTAGGATATTATTTTGTCACACCAATGACTATTGTCCGAAATGACAAATCAGTAAAGCAAGAAAAATTGTATTAATTTTTATTATTTTATTATAATTATTTTTATGAATATCATACTAAACTTATTCTTCTGGGCATTTCATGGAGAGGGACTTTTGTTGTTTAACATCCAGTATTTGAATTTGTTGTCTACAGCGTGACTTTTTAAAATTTGGACAACATATTGAAATGAAATTTGTAATTCCACGCACACTGTTTTTAGAACACTGCCTAGGTTTTGACATCAGACCTCATCATCAGGTTGTTCTCACAGAAGACAACTTTGTATATATGTACCTTCAGAGCGGGAGAGGAGGGGGTTTGGAAGAGTGGGAGGGGAAGGGAGGATGGAAGAGTTTAAAGTTTAAAATTTAGATGTGGGGTTAATCATCTGCAAAGTCCTTCTGGCCCTATGTTAGAGAAATGCAGGGTAAACGTCCAACTGTGCATTGTTTGAAGATGGAAAATGGTGAAATAATCATAGACAGTGTGAAAAAGGCAAATATTTCTACAAGTTTTTCCAGAGCGTTTACAACTTCGACCCAAATGCAGCAAACCAGCTTCCACACCCACCCAGGGCACACATGAGCAATATGACACTGGTCAAGAAAGGAATAAAATATCAACTTTGTAGCATCAAAGCCAACAAAGCTCCAGGTCCAGAAGAATTACCTGCTAAAATATTGAAGGAATTAGCTTAAGATATTGCCCTGTTGTTAGGAAGTGTTTTTCCATCCATAGAAGAAGAGCCTCAGTACCTTGCAAGTGAAAGCTAGCCCATATCTCCCATCTGTAAAGGCGGCGATAGGGATAAACCAACCAATTACCTACCCATTTCTTTCACATCAATCTCTTGTTAGATATTAGAACACGTTATTGTCATCAACACTATGAGATTCTTGAAAATTGGATGATACTAAGCCACAACCAGTATGGATTTAGGATGAGGGTCTCGGGGTATTTTCATTCACAATATACTTAGATTGGGAGAAAACAACACACTAGTCAATGCAGTATTTCTGGATTCCAAAAAAGCCTTTTATAAAGTCCTGCACAATAACTTGTTACACAAACTTAAATGCTATGGTATCAATGAAAACATAATAAATTGGATAAGAGAATTCTTGTCAAATCGCAAACAAATAGTAGTCATCAATGGGTTGTGTTCAACTGATGACTTCAGGTGTCCCCCAGGGAAGTGTAATATGGCTGCTTCTATTCTTAATGTACAATAAGGTATATCAAGAATAGAAGCTTGCGCATTAGTGGCAATCTCAGATTATTTTCTGACAATGCGGTAGTATACAGGGAAATAAGGGGCCCTTCAGATTGTGAGCTACTCTCTAGAGACTTTTACAGAATATCGGATTGGTGGAAGGAATGGGGATTAGTGCTGAATACAAGAAAATGCACAGTTTTGAAATTTTGGAACAAGGGAAGTTTGGAACAGGACATAACTTATGAAACAAGAGGGTTCAGTGCTATCTATGGCCAATCAAGTGAAATATTTGGGGTTAGTTCTAACACGATGCCTTTCATGGGAGCACATACCAGGACAATATGCAGATCTGGGAATTATTATGGCCCCGCACTATTTAGGTAGATTACCCCACAAAGATAAGAGAAGGGAGATAGGTCCCATTTCAGATCGATACAAATACTGATTCTCACAATAGTAAGACACTGAAGTCACTGTCGAAATTTTTAAGATATTTATTTTACAAGTCAGGATAAGGTTAAACGTTGTGTAAACATGAGGTATATTCATAGGTGCATGTGTATGTTAGTTGATAATATATGTATTTGCATGTCTGTAAGTTAAAAAGATTTTTGCATGAATATATGTACGATTTTGGGGATGTAGATTGGCATGAATTTGGGGGTTTTGTGTGCAGTTTTATTCTCTATTATGGGTGGTCACCTAACACCTCCCACCACATGCCATTGTGGTGGCTTCCAGCGTACTATGTAGATGAAAGGGAACAATTGACTTTTTCGGTGTCAATCATTGGCTGTTAATCAGGGTTTGTTTAGGTGGCAGATACCTCCTGCAGGGAGCACTGGATGTGTAAGAGTGGTAGATCTAAGAGGATGGAATGGTAGAGATACAAAATTTCGTTAGCATCCTTGCAATTGACACATTTTAAAAATTTCTCATTGTTCCAATGCATCAATTCTATGGCTTCTATTTTTAAATGGAGAATTTCAGTCTCTAAGTCACTTCTGTGATCATGTTCGATAAGTTGCTTTGCAAAGAAGGATGCTATGTTCCTATTCTTTACGCATGCTTTGTTCTCCTTTATTCTTTCTTTAAATTTCCATCCCATTTGCCCAATATATTTAGTGGAACACTCTGAGCACTCTAATTCATACACTCCACTCCTCTCGTCTTTGGGAACTTTGATTTGGGTGTGTGAGATCTGGTTCTTAAGGCATGAATTATTGTAAGGCATGAAATTTTGTTCGGTGAATTCTTGATTGCTTTTTGAGAAATATTCCCTAGATAGAGAATTCATTGCCATTTGACAGTGGTATCTTAAAAATATTCAGGTTTGTAAATGTCCATTTTAGTAAGATTCTTCTGTTAAGTTTATAAGTTTATTTATTAGTTCTTCTGGATAGCTATAGTTAACTGCTATCATTTTAATTGCATCAAGTGAATCATTACATGAAGTGACAAAAGGTTTTGGGTGAAGCCCATATTAACTACTCAATAAGTGGAATTAATTATTTGGTTCATATACATTTCCTTCTGAAAAATGGAGTACTGTAACCCATCTTTGCCTTTAGAAATGGATAGGTTAATGAAATTCAGGGAACCTATTTCTTCTTTTCACGGTGAATTGTACATTATAGAGTTGAGAGAATTTAAATGTGCAAGAACGTTTCTAGTTGCCTTTTGGAACCAATCCACACATAGAAGACATTACGTACACATACGTAAGACATGTCTACATATCGTAACCAATAAAATACATTATTAATGAGAGGGTGAGGTGAGGAGAACAGAACCTAGGTCAAAAAGTAGTCAAAACCTAGGTTGTGTTCTAAATGATTAGTGTAGAGAATTACGTAGTTAGTTATTTCATTCCATTCCAGTAGTTCTTATTGTGAGTTCTAATGCAAATTATCTTTAGTTTTTCATTTATAAATCATTAGGCAAGTTGTATTTTGATTAAATTGCCATCAGGATTTCTCAAATATTGTAATGCAATGCATTTAATGTGGCATTGATCCAAAAATGCTTGTTTATAGAAATTTGCTTCATCTTTGTCTCTTGGCAAATACAACTTGGTTGAGCTTTTTTTCATGCAGACTTAAGGAAATTGAGTACAAAATTTAAGAAAACAAAATTATATTCCTTTGCCTCGACCATAAAACACAACCCGACGTCCATCACTACATTAAGCTCACTCTTCAGTTCTGCATAATTCATATCTCCCTTCATTCCTTCCAACATGTCTATCCTATTCGTATGCTTTCCTTGATTTACCTCTACCTACATGTACATGCTCCTTAAGAGAATATCCCTCGGCTATGATCCCTTTCCACTTCTTTTGTCACTATTGGAAGCCAGCACAGCGATCATTTTTGAGAATTGCATCCCTGGCTATCCCATTACTCATCCTTTGCTTCTTGGGGATATCCTCTTCCTTTCTCCTTATTCAAATTTTGGTATGCAAATCCTTTTTTCTTGGCTTGAGCTTGTAAAGGGTTGAATTAGTCCCCCAAAAGTCTTCTGCCTGCCTCCGCTACATCCCTGCATCTTTTGCCCTCATTCCACTGTCAAACATGCTTAATACCTATGGCTTCATTTCCTTAAAAAAAACAATTTTCAAAATTTGGTGCTCAATTGTCGCTCACAAGTTCGATGAAGATAATGATACATAATTGGTTCAATATCATCGAAAAATTCTTAATGTCCATGCACCAATCTGTGGCTGAAACATTGTTACCATAACCTATCTTTCGTTTGGTGATTGCTTGGCATAACTTTACCTACTCTATTGCATAGAACTTAAAAGTGGTGCTTCATATGCTGTAGAATTTGCTCTCTATTACCACAGCTGTGATATTTTTGATTATCATATTGTGGCGGTGATAAATGATAGTCATCAATCCCTATTCCAGTGAAAAGTTATTGAAAAAAAATTTTGGGATGCATTAAGCATGATCAAAAAATTATGAAAGTTATGCCCATTTTTATCTAAAGTTGTTTGAGTGACTTTTATTATTGATTTACCATTGTTGGATTTTCCAATATTCTTGAAATTGGCTACTAGCCTTGTGAATTAGAACTAATTTTATTCCAGTAATTAATTAAATATGTAGTCCCCATAAGTGGATGTTGGAGTTACTTACCTAAAATAACCTTTTTGAATAATAAGTGCAATCGTACTATATGATGATTTGGGTTAAGTTTGCTTGAGGCCTAAAAGAATGTGAAATTCACATTCAAGGTAAGAGTCCATTTCCTTTCCCTGTGCCACCTGCAGTTAGCAGCTATGTTGTATAGAAAGTCACACGTTGCTTTTTTGTGAAGGACATTGAAAGGCATATCGAAGTTGAATCTAGGATCTCATGTCACCATCCGGACATTAAATCCACTGGACCTCAAATTAAGATGAGCATGAGGAGGAAAAAATAATTTTTTAAATCAATGAGAATTTTTAGGTTCTGCACAAGCCACTAAATTAAAAGTTCAATAACATTTTTAAATGAACTATAATTTTGAAAATTCATGCAGTACTAGAGTTTGCATTTCCCTCTTGAAGAAATGGGATTTTTTTTAATCAGGCAGTGTCTCGAACTCATATTGTGAATTTTGTTTAAAAAATTAAAAATAATTGTGTTAAGGATGCCGATAATGTGTATCCAGAATATAGTTTTGTGCAGAGTGAGACAATTTTCTCAGGTTAAGGCCTAATATTTAAGTATACTGAACTGGATGACTGAGACCTATGTAATGACTCTAGAATTCCAAGGTTCCTGAAATTTGATTTATTGCGCTGCATGCACTGCAGTCTCTTCATTCATGCTTGTCCCATGATATCCTGAAGCTGAATTTTTTTTTTAATTTTGGCAGTAAATGACTTAATATGTGATAATAGGCTAAATGAAACCTGTGCACTATATTGGGCCACATACTACATATATTACACTGACTTAGTGATTAGCTTTGCCACTCTCTTCAGAGATGGCATATGTCAAAGGCAGCCCTTCATTTCTCTGGCAACCTACTCTGAAGTTTTGAGGTTGGTCTGCAATTCTTCATCTGAGTGCATTGTCAGTGATATTTTTATTCCCTGGAGAGATTAAAATTGTCTGATCCACAAAAATTTTGGTAATTAAGTTCATGAATTAAATGACCCTTTTTCAAATTCGTATCAGTTCTGGGTTGAAAAGGCTCCCATGATTTTCTTCTCACAGATACTTGGCGAAGTGAGATTGCACTAGGTCACATTTCCTAAAACAGCATTTATGTCCCTCCACTCCTGTTCTTAATAATCTCCCCATTTGGCCTTTGTAGATAGTATGCTTGCATGATAACTTATATATCCCACTTCTATTTTGTTTTTCCCCTTTGTCTTTCATAGTGTTCATGAATGATTGTAGGTTGTTCCCATTTTAGAGTTCTATCCAAAGTTGTTCCCTAGGGAAGAGGTTGGCCATATTTTGCAAAATCAATCCCTATTAAGGGAGTCTACAGAATTGGTGATCTTTACATCCATATTAACTGACTTAAGCAAAAGATTTTTTGTTCCAAAGGAATGTTTTTTGTGTAGTATTTTTCTGTTAAATATCTGTACCCATTTTTCACAACCTTTCTTCAAAAAGTAAATTTATTTTAGAATGACTCAATTTTGCAAACTATCCATCAGCTACCACCAAAATTGAGACATTAATTGGTGAAAGCAAAATACTCAATTGAACTTAAAACACCAGGGGTCTATGCCATGCCCTGTGAATGTGGTGAATTCTACATTGGTGAAACGGGCCAAATAAATGAGATGAGATTAAAGAACATCGCAGACACCTCCAACTGGGTCAGTTGGACAAGTCAGCAGTAGCCGAGCAGAGCATCAGAGAAATTCACATGATTCACTGGGGAAAACCAAATTTTCTCTGCTGATTTCAGAGACTTTTTGGTATATTTTATTCAATTGTTAATTAATTTTAGCATAGAAAGCAAAGGATGTGGTAGTCCAGGGATAGAGTGTTTGACTATGGACCAGAGAGCCCTGATTTGATTCCCAGCCATGCCTCTTGACATTCTCAGCTTTAACCCAAGCTGTGTGATTTTTCGGATACCAGTTCTTCTTGGAAAAAAAAATCTGGTACCTAGCATAACTGGCACAGGGAAAGGAACTGGCTCTCCTACCCTGATGTGTGATATTCACATACTGTCGGACTTAGTATTGAGTAAACTCTACCGTCACCTATCAAACGGACCCTTGTGTTGGTTACTTTGTTTATGGTACAAATTATGGATCATATGATCTATAAAATAAGTTTTTTATAGAAAGCAAGTAGTGCAGGTCTGAAATGTAATGTATGAACAGCTGTGCTACATAAATTATACATTCTTGGTATACTTCGTATGTTTTTAATCCACAGAGGTAGATGAGTTCACATAAATTGCGGATTCTCTTGAGGGGTGTGGGGTCGGTAATTGGTAATGGAGATGTGCATTGTTATGCAAGCTGGAAACTAAAATGGAGAATGTTAATTGTCCATAGGGGCACACCAGAAAAGTTATCCATGTAAGAATTAACTCTATATGTTCAGATTATTGTTTATTTATTTATTTCATTCCAAAAAAAGCATTATGCAAATAACATTGGACAAATAACGTAGAGAAACAACTGATATCAATAAAAACTCATAAGGTAACAAATAACAGCAACACATGGAGAAATGAAATTTAGTTAACATAAATAGGGGGTAAAAAGAGACGTTTCAGGCGTGATATGTTGGATATCATGATTAATTAAAATTGGTAAAATGAGTAGTAAGGAGGATGAGGTTTGTAGTAAATTAGAAGGGAGATATAATATGATCGTAATGGATTGCATAAGGAGTTTGGAAGAGGTCAAAGTCAGGGATGAGTTTCATCATTGCATTATAGGTTGACAGAAGTCTAAAGATTAATGAGTACTTTTGACGTAGAGGCAAGGGGTGACACTGAAAGAGTTCATTCGGTCCTGTGATATGGAAGAGACATTCGAAGAGGGAAAATGGAAAGAAGTTTAGATGATCTATAAATGCCCTTGGCAATTTTTATGAAGAAGTTATTATCATAACATGGCATGGCAATCAGTAAGGGATGAAATTCTTAGAGAAGACATGATATAATGCAGAGAGAGATTATGGAAGTGTAAATGATGGTGGTGAATGATAGAGAGAAAGAAATTCATCAGGTACTTAAGTAGTTTGAGAGAATTGGGTGGAGTACTGGCCCAAATTTGGAAACAGAAGTTAAGGGCAAAGAAAAAAGTGCAGAGAGCTGATAAGTTAGCCACTTAACCATATTGATAAATGAAAGTCCACCAGTGACATAACTTTAGTTAGCTTCACTTCCAAAGTAAGAGTGGTAAATATTAAGTTCTTTTAATACTAAATTGATCTACAGATATTTTTAAATTGTGTTGATGGGGACACTGGAGAAAATCAAAACTTCAGAATTAACCCTTGAATAAGGACCACCTCTGTATCACATATGGACCACCTATGTACCACTCTCCTGTATCACATAAGCACTGGTGGCTGCTCTCTCTACAAGCACTCATCAAAAGTAAAATTGTTTTAAATATGGCTCTCTGATAAATGGACTCACATTTCTTATGATTAGACACACTACTAAGATGAAGGTTCAATTGACCTCACCCTCATTTATTCTTCTTTATGAAATATGAATTACTAACTTTTAGGGTTATATTAGTATATTTTTCAATATCATCTACGTAGCACTGAACTGGACTCTACATAGTTTAACCCAGGCTATCATCCTCTTTATTTTTCATTTGCTATAGCCAAATGATATGTGTGAGGTTTTTTAATCTCATATGATGATTTCTGTCATTTTATTCATAATATAGGCTGTGAAGTTAGAAAGTGTTCACCCAGGAAGGACTCGCTATTTGGTGGTTGTGTCAAGAATTGTTGGACTTCGTGATAGTGTATCATCATCTGGTGAAGAAGAGAGTTGTCTTCTTGGGATTGACTGCAATGAGCACACAACCATTGGCTTAGTACTTCGGGTTTTATCTGACACCACCATTTCCCTGGATGGAGACGGGTCAGTAGTTACTTAGGTTGCCACATACAATTTTATGCCAAGATAATATGGAAAATTTTGACAATCAAAGAAAACAGTTTTGAACTATACTGACTTTTTGTATGAGCATTGTCTGTGGACTAGTTGACAGTTGTAAAATGGTTTGCTATAATTAGTTTTCCAAGTAATGGTATCCAAAATGTATCAGATATATGTAATACTACTGTTTATATCCTGTAGGAATAGAGAACTTTTGCTCTTAAAAG
The DNA here is from genome assembly GCA_037158775.1 of Hetaerina titia. Classification (NCBI taxonomy): domain Eukaryota; kingdom Metazoa; phylum Arthropoda; class Insecta; order Odonata; family Calopterygidae; genus Hetaerina; species Hetaerina titia. The sequence goes on from CM073771.1 coordinate 60,249,271, forward strand.
ACCTTTTCCAAGCCACTTGAAATGAAATAAGCTTTCAGTTCTTTTCCCTGAAAAATATTAATCCAAGTATAGCCATGGCATTTGATATTATTAACTTGCATAGATTATCATAAGTACTATGATAAATATAAATAATTATTTATTACTTTTTTAGGGGCTTTGGTGTAAATGTTTGTGGGAGACAGCACATATTCAAACCAGTCTCAGTGCAGGCAATGTGGTGAGTCTAATGAATCTAAATTGTTGAAATCCTATTAACATATAAATTTTTATTTTGCAATGGAAATACTACAATCATTTACTCTTTATCCCAGCATTGCAGTGCCCTGTAGCATTAGTAGAGAAACTTCAAGTTCACTTTTCTCTATTAAGTACTAGTAGTCCCATATGCATATTTAAATCAAATATAGACGCAAGAAATTTAGATAACTCTCCATATAAATTGAAGCTCTAAATGATTTGTACCAGGCCAATTGTAACAGGTTACATGATTGGCATTTAATTTGAATGCTGAAGTAGTTCAAGGCCCCATGTTTTGAACTAGCTATTTCTTGCTATACCTAGTCGCGATAAGTGCCATATGTTTTTATGTGAATTTTACTATAAAACCTGCACAAAGCAGTGAATAATTTAGCCTCAAAATGTGTAACCCAGCCTTGACTAATCATTAACTGTACAAAGACTCATTTAAAAATGGAAAACTTGAAGTAATTGAATATTACCCTCAGTGGTAATCTAAGAAAAAGAAGTGAAATCATTTGGGAAATTAGGGGTTATCGTATATTTGTCGTACAAAAGTGCACCAAGATTTGGATGTAAATAGATTGAAAACCTTGTCTCACATTTATGGTAGAGACAGACTAGTTTTTTTGTGATTACAGTGTTTTATATAAGTATGATTCCCATGCACAAAGTTTGTCTGGAAATCCCCAATCTTATACAATATTATACATTGGTACAACTCCTTATAAAACTTAAAATATTTCTGCCAGCTGTTTGATTCCTCTTCTGTGGTATCAACCGGCTATGCATGATATTTAAATGTCATAATCATGGGATGCAATTATCATATATTAGACATGTTGTTATAAAGAAAGTTGATACTTAATGTATTTTAGTTGAAAAATTTATATGTCAATCTTGGACTGTCTTTGAAATTGACTCAATATTTTAGTTGTAAGTAACAGTATCGTGCGGCTAGCATTTATATAGTGTTGATTGTTTTTTTTTACCCCTAACTTCAACATTTACTGCTTTACAACTAATTTAAAAAATTTCAAGGGATGATGAGAATTCCTTCATATAATGGAATAACATAACATGCTAATGCTCTGCATGAGGTTCAGTAGTGCATTCTTGAAACTTAAATTCATTTGTGCTGAACTGCTATAGATATGAATAAATTTCATATTTTGTGATCACAAAACAAACCTCCCAATTTAAATAACCACTTACTACCATGTCATTTTATTGAACCCTCTATGCTTTTCACAAAATGAATAAAATTAAGATTTAATTGTTTCTTGTGTCTTTTTTTCTGTTTTCTTTCATCATGAACTGGAGTAATTCTGTTTTTTAATGGGTCACAGGTCTGCTCTTCAGACTTTGCATCGTGTTAGCCAGAGAGCAAGGGAGAGGGGCACTCATTTCCTTTCCTCTCCTGCACTCCGTGATACTTCTGACTCTTCGTCACTGCCACAACTCGATTGGGCAAGCTACTATGAGAGCCGAGTCGACTCAGATCAATCTTGCCTCAACGAATGGCATGCGATGGATTCTCTTGAGTCCCGTCGCCCTCCCTCACCCGATGCTGTCCGAACAAAGTAAGTCTTCTTATGAAAAATGGGAAATTACCTGTGTACTGTTCACTTACGAGGGTAATTAGAAAAGTTCTCAAAATGGAATAGAAATAAACAACTTACCTCAGTGAAACTCATCTATTTTTCAATGTAGTATCGGTGTACACTAATGCACTTGGTCCACCAATGTTCCAATGTCTTGATACACTCTATGATTCTATTAATGATTAGATTCCTTTAGATCTACAAAATATCTGTCTACTTCGGCTGTTATTTCTTTGGTTGAAGAGAATATCCATCCAACAAGGAAGATTTTGAGCTTGGGGAAGAGGTGGAAATCTGATAGAACCAAATTAGGCAAATAAGGCGGGTGTGGCCACAATTCATATCTTAGTTCATGTATATTTGCCATGGCAAGGACACTTGTGTGTGGACTTGCATTGTCTTGATGAAAGAAGACTTTCTTCCTTGCCAAATCTGGCCTTTTTAGTGTATATTTTGCTGTAGTTGGTCCTGGAGATTAGTGTCATATTGTCCAGTAATTATTTGACCAGTGGGAAGATAATCTATCAGCAGAATCCCTTTTGCATCCTAGAAAACTGAAGCCATTACCTTTCTGGCTAACCATATTACCTTTGCTTTCTTTGGTGCTGTTGAATCAACATGTCTCCCTGCTTTAACTACTGTTTTGTCTCCAGGGTATAGTAGTAGAGCCAAGTTTCATCTGTGGTCAAACTGGTGCAGAAAATCTTGTTGGTTACTGTTAAAATGGGCCCTACATTGTTTGGAAATTTCTATTCTGATACATTTGCAGACATGCCAACTCTCCCGATTTAAGCGGGAGACTCCCGATTTTTCCTTCTTACGTTCTTGATGAACTGTTCAAATTGTGTACTTAGCTTAACATGTTAATAAAGTGTGACATTCATTAAAAATTGGCAAAGTGTCATAAAGGGATTAAGGTGCCATGCAAATATTGTGGTAATTAAAAGTGATTACTTCGTGATACACTTCTAAAAATCTCCCGATTTTTCATTTTTGAAAGTTGGCATGTCCTCCCGATTTTTCATTTTTGAAAGTTGGCATGTCTGCATTTGTATTCCTATGTCAAGAATTGCAGCACCCATCTAACAGGTAATTTTCCCATGTCCAATTCCACTGTTAAAATATGATATGCCCATTAAGATGATATCCCTACAGCTTCAGTGTATTCTCACACCTTCAGTCGCCGATCCTCCATTACCATTTTATGCATTTTTGCAATATGTCTGGGGTAGTGACACATTTTGGCTGACCACTTTGTGGATCATCATTTAAGCCGTCCTGACCAAATGTATACTCTTTTGTCCACTTGGCAGCAGTTGAATATGAAGGTGCAGGGTCCCAGAGTGTTCTGAAAGTCATCTTGAATTTCCTTTGCTTTCATACCTTTCTTTATGAAGTATTTAATCACTGCTCGAATCTCAATTTTTTACATATTCACAATCACTGAATGGGAACAACAACAGAGAGGCATCTGCACCGCAGACCTCTTCCCAGAGGGCTTAGTCGTTATGTGTTTACTCATTAAGCATTACCTTTTGCCACATGGGAAACTCATTGAGCTAGCACTGACATCTGTTGGGGATTCTAAGAACCTTTCTAATTACCCTCGTAATTTTCAACGTGTCCAGATATTGTTTGGGTATTAACTTATTTCCTAATAGCTTAAAATTATCTCCCGTTTTAAAAGAAAGTGTATGAACCAAAAGAGCAGAAATAAAATACAGTTGGCTAAAGCTGACCGCAGTATTAATCTAATGCTGTTGATAGTGATGGGAGAGAGGGAATAGGGTGGCTTCTCTCCAAGGAGTTGCCAAAATGCTTATCACCCTGGTTCATTATCATTTGAATGCGTCAAAGATTAGTGATGAATCATCAGTACATGAATGACTTCTCTATTTATTGTAACATTATAGTTAGGATTCATCATGCTAAATAAGAAAATTATTATTTAGTTTATCTCGGAAGAAATTCTCAATCAGACCCTGTAAACAAATTTTCAAACTTAAAAAACCATAAATAACCATACATTTTTAATCAATTGTAAATAAATTGAAAATCAATTGTTAATAAAGTCGCCTTGTGATGGATTCATATCTATAAAATAAATATTTAATGTAGTATTGTGATTTATTATAAGAAGATGTGGTAGGGTTACTGTTTTTTTGCATTTCTCCTTTTATAAATTTCCATTTTTCAAATTTTTTTTGTCGCCTTCTGATTGGAATACGAAAAGATTTCTTCAGCTTATGGCTCTTTACTCATATGATTGAATCTGAAATTTCTCCTTTCAAATAACTATTCACCACGAAAGATATGTTACCAGAAACCCCAAGCAGAGGAACCCTCAGATGATACAATTACTTACAAGAAATACTTGTTTAGTGGGTTGAGTTTGTTGTGAAATAAAACTTAGTGGTTGTTATAAAAAATTAAAATTCCTAGTATTATGACATTTTGTGATGATTGTACCATTAAGACTGTTTCTATTACCTTTGAAACTTGATTCTTGTTAGTAAGTGCCCCATGTCTAGGGGCTAACAGCTGACAAGATTCAAGACCTCATTTACACCGTTTTCTAAATAGCCATTGAAAACAATTGATATTTACATGATTATTTACTGATTTTCAGGCCTAGGGAAAGGGAAGAGACAGAGAGAGTAATTCGCACAGCTCTCAAAGAAATAATGATGTCAGTAGACTTGGATGAGGTGACCTGTAAATGGCTGAGGGGTCGTCTCGAAGAAATGCTTGGTGTGAATCTTAGTGAATATAAGGCATTCATAGATGAAGAAATGTTAACCATCTTGGGCCAGATGGATGCTGCCACTCCTGTTTTTGACCATGTGTACCTGGGCTCTGAATGGAATGCCTCAAACTTGGAAGAACTGCAGAAAAATGGGTAAGAATTATAAGCTATCATTATTCTACAAATCCACTCTTCACCATTTTTTTATTCCCACCACGGGCAAAAATAAATTTCTATTATGGTAAAATACCATTTTTCTGAAATTGGTTGAGAGTAAGGTCACTCTGGAAAAATGATTTTTCCATGAAACCATTATTTTGAATTTTAGGCACAGTAGCATCTCCAATGATTATCTTGATTATTTAACAAAAAGTCTGATATTTTCTACTATTTGAACTACTTATTGGAATCATGGACTTAATTTCAACTTTCTATTGTTCATCAAGCATTTGCTTGCAGCAATTACCCCCTGAATAGTAAAAAGAAAATGTGGGAGGTGCTGCAGCAGTAACTTTTAATGGAGTCACCTGTTAAGTGTGCATTTACAATGCAACAATTTCAGAGTGTAAAAATCATTCGTCTTGACCGGGATTCAAACCTGGATCCCTCAAATGTCCAGCCGAGTGCTTTAGCCAGTTAAGCTATCAAGGCGTCCTCTTACCTGATAAGTTATTTGTTATGGTGTGAATAACAAACACTGGGTTTAAATGTCATCAATTTCCTGTACCTCTGTTATCACAACACAAAAATATAATTTGACAAACTCATGGTTCCAATAATTGTCTTTAGTTTTATCATCATCATGAGTAAATTCAACTGGAATTTCTTTATCATGATGAACATAAAGTCCTACCTTGCTAAAGCAGTTATATATTCTAAGTTTCTAACTGCATGTAACAGATTTTAATCCTATGTAAAAGTTCAACTTAATTTTCAGAAGTTTTAGGTGGTGCATTAAAAATTTTCAAACTTGTTCACACTCTCATATGTTAATTATCAATAATAAATGTTAAAATTATTCACTGAATTAAAGCAACACACTAATATCATGCCCTGAAAGACATGAATTTAAACCCAAAACATATTGGGGAACATTTAACTGACTTCTCATTAAAGACCATTGCAAGTATCTTATATTGCAGGCCATAATATGCACTTTTTAAACTCAAAAATGTTGTCTAAAATCAGCCTGAATCTTATGGGCTGGGGTCACTCGGGTATAACTGCCACCTGAAAGCAGAAGCCAGTTCGCTGGATAACACTAAGCTATTAATATTTTTTCCCCGCATCAGGCATATAAATTGTTTGCATTTATTACAAGTTTTGATATTATCATTGTTTTGAGACAGTAGTAAGCAACTGAGTTTTATTGTTTCGTGGCAAGTACTTCTAAAAAATATTCCAAATAAATCACAATTGTATATAATATAATGTGTGTAGTTTCATTTCACATGTGGTGATGCTGCAAAACTTAGCATTGGGCTAATGGGGATTCCACCCCTCTGCTAATACTTAAATACATTGTATCTCTCCTGATAAACTCAGAGTCTACAGATATTCAACCTTTAGTAATATGAATGTCATAAAGGCATAGAACGTGGTTACTTTTTTAATACAAATTTTGATAATATCAAAATAATAACAGAAACTAAGCTTTACATCAAAACTTCAAATCATGGGATCTTATGAGAAAAGATTTCTCATACAGAAATTTCTTTAAACTTAAATTCATGAATTACACTTTAGAACAAGGAAACAAGGCAGCTGAGAGGCATTTTGGTCCAGTGATGACAAATATCTGGGATTTCATGATGAATAAACAGTGATTTTCATGTAGCTACTAATTCTTTAATATAACAATTAAATTTTCTTCATATTAAGTGTAAACATCAAAATACTTTGATCATTTCCAGTCTGATCCTAGTAGTTTTCACAAATTCTAAACAGAAAAATCATTGTGCATCTTATGCACCAGTAATTATGGTGTTCAGATACTCACGGCACATAACCATGCAAGTAAGATTGGGAAATAGTAGACATTGTTTTAGTGTTGAAAATCATTTGGTAGTAAAAATTCACTGGACAAAAAAGTTAAGGTTGTATAAGTTCTGAAACAAGTCAAACCTGGTACTAAGCATTTGTAACTGACACAACTCAAAATTCACGAAATGAGATGCATAACTCCCAGGATGTATTTGAATGTATGGATTTCCACATTTGAAATATTTGATCCTTTAAGGTAACTTAGCATATCTCACATAATATTGATAATGTTTGTTATCTACAAAGATATTGTGGGTGCCATTATGTTTACCTATCAACATATGACTTCCATGAATTCTTGAGGTGATCCAATAGCATTATGAGCTATTGTAATAAAAATACCTTCAGGACACTGTTATGATTTTTGTTGTGAGTGTGAAAAATAGGAATATTGAGAAGGGGGTAGATATCCTTGAAAAACAATAAGATGCCGTTTTTATCCTATATTTTAGTACTTTATTCAAAACATATCATAGATTAAACATCAAGGAATGTGAGAGAATTTTTCAGATCACATAAAGAATCCCTCTTTGTTGAGTAATAGGAATAGAGATGTTTGAAAAACAAAATTAGTTGCAGGAGCATTCTCTTTTTGTTCGCCCCAAATAAACTGTTAATTGAAGGAATGAGGGTAGAGTATCATCTTTGGTTATGGCCCTTAATCTGAGGAATCTTACTGAAATGAAACCAGTCTTGGAAACTTTCTGGCATCATCCATGCCATTTTATTACATATGTATGTCACTGAGGTATTCTTATTACTTTTACATGCATTAGGTATTTTTAATGCTTTTGAAAGCGTGACGGTAAGGATGTTTACGATAACCAGTGGTTAACCCTTATGGACTGAGTGTTTACCCAAAGTGATTCCATCCTCTTTGATCTTAAATCCAAGGGCTTTTTTTCATTTTCTAAGACCAGAGTGATTTGAGGAAGGGATTATCATTAGATTCTCAATTATCTGTATTAATTATTTGTTCATTAGTCAAATTATGCTTATTGATAAGTTTTTTAATGTATATCTAATTATGTAATTGCTTGCACTTTTTTGTCATTTAAGCGTTTGTTGCAAGACACTTTGTTTCCAAGTGATATGATATGTTCTATGAATCTGCTCAGCCAGCCAACAGAAAATTCACAAAATCATCTAAGATAAATCAAATGAGAAAATTCTTTGGTCTACTTCATTATTGTAGGTCCTGAGAGGGGGTTTTGTCTTACTACTCCATTGCTTTAAACTGCTGAAACAACAAGTCATCCAAATCAGAATATTTGGTTAGGTAGACATGCTTTCATTACCATGTTTGATTTGTTTTGAAAGTTATTTATGTGTGTACTTTTACTGATTAATTTTCATGTTGTTTTAAGTTACAACAAAACCATCTAGCTTTTCTGAGGGTCATTTGGGAATAATGAGTAACTTGATTGAATTATGAAAGTAATAACAATTGTGTGTATAATAACTTTGTCTAATAATTGAGCATCAGTCTGGAAAGCATAACTATTTAAGTTATATTTTGGATTCAATAGAATTGGTAATTCACAAGTTCCCATTGTTGAAGCATGTTAAATGTCACTATTTCATTGTTTGTTTAAATATTTTTCATCTTTTCAGTATTGGACATATACTCAATGTTACAAGAGAAATTGACAATTTCTTTCCTGGAGTTTTCGATTATTTGAATGTACGTGTGTATGATGATGAGAAGACAGACCTGCTCAAACACTGGGACAACACATTTCGATACATCACCAGAGCTAAGTAAGTATGAATGATCTAAAATAAATTTTTTTTATTGCCGATTCTTTTGCAATTGGTCGAAGCCTAATCAACATACATTTTGCATTAAAACTATTCATGAAGAAGTGTCTGGGAGGAAGGAAATAGGATGCCATCATTTAAGTTGTGGTTTCTTTCTCCACATTTTGTTTAGATTTAGTAAGCATGAAATTAAGTTATTTTTTCTCCCTAAGTCAGTATTAAATGAGGAGAAAAGTTTATTAAACTAAAAATATTCCCAAAGATTCAAGTTATGACCATTTTCAAATAATTACTATGAATAAACTTGTATTAGTCTCTCTGGTGTCATTAGCAAGAGGAATAGTGGAAAAGAAATTAATTGATGTGGTAAAAGCTCAGTAATTTTTATCTCAAACTGAAATTAAGTGATGTATCACTTAATGTACCAAATTTTTCTGGACTTGATGTATTTCAGAATTTGCTCTCTTGATTAAGTCATAGGGAGCATTTAATGTGTGTCTTGTAACACCATAATAATTTTTTATGAGATTTATTTTGATATTGTTTTAATCTTTTTTTTAGGAAAGATGGATCCAAGGTCCTTGTGCACTGTAAAATGGGAGTGTCTCGATCTGCATCTGTTGTCATTGCCTATGCCATGAAGGCATATGACTGGGATCTCAAAACTGCAGTTGAGCATGTGAAACAAAAGCGAAGTTGCATTAAACCAAATGCTGCCTTTATGGCTCAGTTGGAAACTTATCAGGTAGACAATTGTATTCCAGTACTTCTTTCTATTCCTATCTCAAGGTAGTGATGTGTTTGTGCAAAACATAAAATGGCTCTGGAAATCATGTTGTTTATTACTTTTCTTTCTTATAATAAAATTTTAAGTGCTAAGCATCTAACTCTAGCATGGTTATATATTTTTAAACAAGATTTGACCATATTTTCAGTTTTTTCAAGTTTTTAGATTTACCCTGTTTGGCAAATAGAAAAGAATTGGTTTCAGAATGTACAGTTAATATTTGTGGGTATGACTGAGTAAACAACATGAGAATTCATTAGTTACTTCAAATCAAGAATTACCGATGAATTAAGATAGGCGATTTCCAGCTCCATTTCTTATGGCAGTTGTGAAACAATTATGAAACCATTTGAAAAATTTATTGCATCAGCTTTGAATTTATTTAAGCAAAGGAGAGGTCCAACAGATACTATTCAAATCTGCTTTGGTAATCTATAATGTTATAGGGTGTGAAAATGGAGTACAGTAAACTCTTGATTATCCATGTGTAGATTATATGTTTTGTGTATTACCCATGTTACTCTTTTTCCCAGTATCTCAAAATTTTAATAAAATATCATCACAAAGATAGTTAAATGCTTTGAAACTTAAATATTTAAAAATATATATAAAGGTTTGGTATACCTGGGATTTCTTATAAGTTTATAATTTCACAATATCAAAAGTTATCAGTAGTATCTAATGTTTTAATTTAAACATTTTTGTTCTCTCCCTACTTTCCCAGTACCATTTCCCTTGCATTCATTAGCCCTGAGAATTTCATATTCTCCTTTAATGCAAGTGAACGCATAGTTTTATCATGCAAAAATAAGTCATTATCTATCGACACTGCATAATTTCAACTGGTATCATATGATGCATCCAAATCCATATCAGCGATTGTTCATCAATTTTCGTCCTTCGTGTATCATTATTTTTTCCTGGCCATGTGATTGTTTTATCTTTCTGAGGAAAATATATTCTGCCATTCACTTGATGATAATTATGTGTGTGTGTTTATTTGTGTTCTTATGAAAATATGTATAATTGTATTCCATCATAAAATGCCTAAAAAAAACAGAAAAAATGTACTTTGCATTATTAAAAAAAACTTGAATTAATCACAAGGAATGATAAATGAATCTGTATATATCTGTTTGTATCATAATCATATTTTCTCTTTATTTCATTTATTCATATTTTCAATTATATGTGCTTCATCATCCATCAATTGCCATGGATAATTGAAAGTTTTCATTATTTGTATAATATTATACAATCCATTGCTCTGCATAGGATAATAGTAACCTGAAATAAATACTCCTTCAATGCAAAAGATGCACTTTATCAACTGACATCATGATAGGTCATAATGTTTATCACCTTTTGCCTTATACATAAGGAAGCATTAATTCATAAAAAATCAGTAATTTTCACCTATAGCACATTCAACAGTTTAAGTTGCTTTCTGAAAATGGTTACTTTTTATATCATCATATTTTAAAACTTTACTATTTAAAGTAATATCTTGAGGGAGAGGAGGGAGATCAACAGCTCTGTATTTATTTGTTATGAAAAGACAGTCTAAGAAAGCAACAGTGACACTTTAGTGACTCTTCAAATCTCAGTAGTATGCCTGATAGAGGGAATCAAAATTTGAATATTTTAGGTGGGTTGATGTCAGTCTGTCACCCTCCCTACTAACCAAATCACATGCCAAATTCCTATGTATAAAAATAAGCGGAGGAAAAGACATAGTAAAAAATGCAATATTTTCCCCAACTTTAGGATTTTTATAAATTATGAATGTGAACTTAATATATTATAATTTTTTTTCAGGGCATTCTTGATGCAATGAAAAATCGTGAAAAGTTGCAGCGTTCTAAGTCAGAAACAAACTTGAAGTCTCCTAGTTCAATCACAATGGTGGATGGAGGGGGAGGCAGTGGTACAAGGCGTATGGCATCAGAGGAAGGTTCAACCACAGATTCCTTGCCTGTTCTACCTCCAGAGGAGAACCCTGTTGGTTGCTCCCAGAGCAACGGAAAACATGGAAGATCAGGAGTCCCAGCCGAGGATTCCTTTGTCCACCGTCGTCCCTCTACTGGTAACCGTGGACGCCCTCGATCGTGGTCACCAGATGATGGGCCTCCCTCAGTGTCATCTGTTCCTGACCTCGGGTCAAGAAGAGCATCCGATGAAGACCGTATCTCCTCCATAGGTGGAAGAAGACAGGATGTGGAAGGTACTTGGAATAATTTTGGGAACTGTTTCTTCTGTTTAGTGCTACGCTACTATAAATCAATGTTCAAGGATTTTCACACATCTATAGAAATTTAACAGTTAATAAATGGAAAAGTATTTCCATATGAACTATGATGTAAACAGAATGTCATGTAACCTTAATATCCTTATGAACCAAAGAAATATGTAACCATAGAAAAATAATTTTTAACTTTTTAGCCTGGGAAAGCATTACTTCTTATCTGATTACAAAAAAATTTCTCCATATTATATTAATAGTAATTTTTTTATAAATCAGTGCTGTACTGTAAATGTAGCGTTAAACTGAGTTACATCTCTTTTCCAAAAAAAATTGAACTCGGACCTTGTACCTCTTTTGTGGCCAAAACATATAAATGTTAAGGTGAGATCTTTAATTAATATAATTAAATTAAAAGTTTACTGCAACAATTAATGATTCACAAGGATGATTAGAAAATATGTGCTTACTGCTGTTAAAAGTGAGATGGAAAGGGTAAATTGAGGAAATGGGGTGGTTTGTAAGTTAACTGATGGTTACTGCATGGTTTCTGTAAAATTATTTACTTCTGTGATATGATTTAGTTTACTGAAATTTAGTCTTATCTCATATACAGCCTTGATGTTTTCTTGGCAAAAAACTTATTTATATGCATAATTTTATTTCCAGTCCCCATGACTGCATCACTCGAGCGTCTGAGCACTTCCAGCAGCTCATCCTCTGTTCGTCGGGAATGTCGAGATGACTCACGCCTCAATCTGAATGTCCGCATGCCTTGCAGCAATGGACAAGCATATAGTGTGTCTCAAAACAAAGTGGTGCACCTGCCATGTTCTTCTCACCCTTCACCCCCACATCCTCCCGAGGGCATTGCCTCTGTTCGTAGAAGAGTTACCGAGTTGGAGGCGAGGAAGCATGCAGTGGTGGCAGCTGTCCGGAGAGCTGCAAGGGAGCGTGAAGGTTGCTCCAAAATGCCAGTTCCTGAACCTCCCCTCTCACCAGAAGAAGGCAGCAATGATGGGGGTGGACTTGGGTGTCGAGACTGGGACGATCAGCAACAGCAATCAATCAATGACACTCAGCCGAGTTCACGAGGGCCTCGTCCCTCACCTCTCAGGAAAGAGGGTTCTGGGGAACTGGAAGGCTCGAGGTCATTACCCAGTGAGATTATCCCACGCAATGATGTGTCATGGTCGTGTAGAAGTGAGTCTAGTACACCACCTCGTCGAGATGATCCTTTTTCCGCTCGACTGGACCAAGTCTTTGATAGGGAAGAGCGGAAACAGAGTCGCTCTGAGACTCAAGTTTTAAATATCGGAGGTGATTGCCCATCCCGGCAGGGCTCGTGGAGTTCTTTTGACAGTGCAGTTGTCTTGGGTTTCCAGGGTGAAGCCCATGGTGAGACACCATCTAGGCAGAGTTCCTGGGGCTCTGGGGATGCAAGGTGGGTACGAGGGCCCATTCCACCCTCTAGAAATGGCTCGTGGGGTTCTTGTGACATTCGGACTCAGAATCGCAAAGGGGAGGAAAACGTTCTTAGGTCATCATTTTCGTACGATAGGGAGGCCATCCCATGGCACCCAGGAACTGTGAAGCGCACGAAACAGAGGTTGGAGGAGGTTGGTGGTCCCACGAACGGCAGTGTTTGGACATCAAGTGAGGCCCCAGCGGGGGCAAAGAGGGTACGACCTGAGGTTGACTCGAGGTTGGCACCCCCTCCTCCCCCCGACACTCCCCCTCTCCCCCGCTGCCCTTCACCCCGTGAACAGTCAACCTCCAGTGAATCTTCATCACCTGCACCATCTCCCTTCAGCAATCCCCGGGGTGGCTGCACGCACCTGGCCCTGCAGGCACTCCTACTGGCGAGGAACCCTCGGCGCATTACAGACCCACCTCGATCACCCCATCGAAATCCCCCCCCAAGTTCCCTCTCCCGGCACACCGCAACTACACACGACCCATGCCCTCGTCCCCCCTCGGACGTAACCCGAGGGGGTAACGAGCGTTCCGAGGCTGGGATGGTTAGGAGCTTGAGAAAGGAGTTTGAGGCACGACAGGGGGATATCCCCCGAGGGACCTCATCGAATAATGAGAGGGTTCGCAGTTTGCCTTCATCCCCAGAAGCATCATGCCCCCCCGAGGACCTCTCCGTGCGTTCCTTGGTGGATAGGTTTGAAGTGGGCCGGAGGCGGCTGGTACCGCCTTTACCTGAAGAGCTCCCTCGTCCCTCCCCTCCCCCACCACGCCGGAGAGTGCTCTCAGAAGGAGAACAAGGCCGTAAAGTTCCTCCCCCAGCTGTGCCCCCCAGAAAGTCGAGCCTTGGACGGTCACCAGCATCATCTGGGGATGAGTCATCCAACGCTGCTACTTTGGGGGGAAGGACACTCCCTCTGCGGCTGCCCACATGCACACCGGGCGGGTCCCGGATGTGTGGGACCGCTTTGTACAATACTGTTTAATAGTAAAGTGTTTTTGACAATTATGTGGTTGAAAATCTAGGCACTGTGCTCCTTTCTTGCAACAAATTAACTTTTGAGAGTTGATTACAAGATTGATGTTGGCTGTGGAGGTGTCATCTGGAGGAATGAATTATCTTCAGTTTCACCTGTACAAATATCAGTGGCCAAGACTTTTTTTCCCTTACCTCAGACGAAATTATCTTGCAGATGGAGAATTTGCATTTTGCATATCAGCAAGAAATGAATATCATCACCTTTAAGCTAAACTCTTTGCCCCAAGGATGATGGTGGGTGTTACTCCAGCAACCACTGTATGTACCCTGCACCCTATCCCTTTTTAATTCATGAAATGGAATTGCAGAAGGGTGCAAAATCTAAAATTACCATGAATGATTGCTTGCTAAAATACCAAATTCATTCGAAAACAACTCTTCTGATAATAGATTCTCTACAGGAAAGGAGAATTATGTTGCATAAATATGTACATTAGATTTTTTATTGTTGTTGTGATAATACATTCTTAAGTTTATTGAATGAAATATGAATTGGTATTTATTTTCATTGTTGTTAGAACTAGCTCGGACCATTATAATTCTTTTTTCCTTATCTTTGATTACAGATCTTCATTTGTTCATTGAAATTACCCACAATTAGTAATGTTCCTAGAGAGATAAATTTTCTTGAATGAGCTTGATATTGAAAAGTATTTTTTTCTGAACGTCCAGACAAATCTAACTAAAGTGACTTTATGGGTGAAAATTACTGGGAAATTTAAATATTAATCCAGAAATTTAAAGATATTTGTTGATATGTCAAAAATTTGGGATTTAAGGGGGAAAACTGCAAACGAGTGTATCATTGATTTGTTTATTCCGGTAATGCAAGTCACGTTAGTTAATAACTGAAAAGTTCTTCCATCATTTAACAAACCTTGATTTCTACTTGCTATTGTATTTCTATTTTGTCATTAACTTGGGTTAAACATTTAGGAGATTCGACCAATTTGACATTCAGTATGCAAAAGGAGTACATATATGAAATTAAAAATGAGCATTTGGTGTTGGTGGATTGGGAAGTGGTGAAAACTAGCATAGATAAATGCTGGTTTATCCAGCAGTATGATATGTATAGCACTTCAATGATTTTGGTGAATCCTCAGTTGAAGGCTTAAGACCTGCTAACCTTAATCATTGGCTGAAAAAATTAATTAGCAGTAAAGAAACCTTAACTGCATAATCAAGCAAATTGATGGTTTTATAAGATAATTAATTTATCATAGTGTCCTAATTAATTACTACTTAATAGCTTGCAAGAGATCATTCTTGTGGTATAAATAATGTCCCTATTCAACTTAAGAGGATTTATTTTTGAAAATACATGATGATTCAAGATGTAAGTAGAACTTCGAAGAAAACTTTCACTTAGCTAGTAGCCTATGGGTTGAGCAACACAGGCAAATGGAAACAAGATCATTTTTCTGAATTTATTTCAGTGGCACAATATATTCCGCCCTCCCATCGGCTATGACCTTGGTATGGTGGAAGGGTTTGTGCGTTCTTGTGACCCTTGGGGTTCAACTGGCAGGAGCAATGATGTTCCGGACATCGGTTAAAATGCAGGAGCCATATATTGGTGGTCCATCTAGAATCTGTTCCTCAGAGAGTTGGTTACTTGGAATTTGTTTGTTCTGTGGTGGCCCCTTAATTAATGTTTTTATGTTAAAAAACATTATTGAAGGTGGCAACATGAAACCATCTCAAATATCTTTTCCATAACAGTATGAACAGCAATAAATGCATAATGAATCCTGGCGAATGTGGTAGTTAGCCTATGGGGCAAGGTGTAATGCCTGGCAAAGAGGATAAAGATGTCCAAGATGGCCATCTAATGAAATATTTGCTCAATCGAAGTCACATGAGTGAAAAAGAAGGATGACAATGTCAAAATGGCCGAATGACAAAAGAAGAAGTTCAGAATTAGGACAAGAAATGTTAGGATGATGCTAAGAGACAAAAAGGTGTGTGTGTGTGTGTACATAAAAAAACACAGTATTCAACCCGAAGGTCGGTTTGGTAGCTGACGGTAGAGTTCACCCAGTATTAAACCCGATGGCATGTGAAAATCGCACATCAGGGTAGGGGGGCCAGTTCCTTTTCCTGTGCCGGTTATGGTTTCCCAGGAAGATCTGGTACCCGAAAAATCGCATAGCTTGAGTGGAGCTGCAGGTGCCGAGATATATATATTTATTTATTTAGGTTTGTTGGTAGGTAGATAATATGGAGAGAGAGCAGGAAATATATGGAGAAATAATTTCAAGAGAGGTATATATCATTAGGGCATGAGTGTCAACATAGAGTAGTTGTAGCATGATTGGGAAACTTGGAATAAGGTTATTGAATATAGAGCAGATGAGTGAGAGTTAATTTAATTGGCAGAAATAAAACCAGGCCAAACCAGTCTTTTGGTACTCCAGATATGCATGCAGACAAATAGTCAATTCGGGTAAGAAATAGTAAATATTTGTTTGCATTATATTTTAGTTGATATGAAATCATTCTAAATGGTTAGGGAAAAAAGTGGACCATTGAAGCATTAATGGAAGTAAAAAGGGCCAATTACTAAGAATTTAAGAAATCCTAAGTTAGGAAAAGGGATTGGCTGACAAAAATAAGATAACACCAATTTAAGGAAAAAATTAGCAGTAGCATCAAAGAAAAAATACTAATGGTAAAAACTCTGAGGATAAGGAGCAATGGGTGGCAGCAAGGGAAATAAATAGAACACTGCTATAGAGATAAAAAGATGATACAATTCGCAGGGAAAAGAATTCTGAAACATTATTTGACAACATTTGAATGGAGTATGTAGCAGAATAGTTGGAATGGGAATTCTTATACTTTGCATAACTATTTTACATCTGGCAAGTATTTCGCTTCTTGCTTTCTTCTTTCAACTCTTGCATAATCTTTCAACCATACTAACCATTTTCTACTACAACAATTTTTTAAATAGAAGAATAGATCGATGAATAGAAATAAGAAAAGTAATCAGTTTTTAATGTTACCTGAATCAATTTTTTCAGTCACCTGTAAAAATGTTAATTATGAATTTTATTACATACAGGGAAAGGAACTGATGTGTGAATATTCACACGCCGTCGTTCTTAGTACTGGGTGAATTTTGTCATCACCTACTAAACCGACCTTTGGGTTGATCACTGTGTTTATGGTGCATGTACTATAGAGTTGATCTTTGGTGTTGCAGTGGCGCAAGGAAGGGAGAAATTAATATTTTAAATCCAACTAAGAATCTTTCACTACCTAGTTAACCCATTTTAATTGCTCCATTTCATTGAACTTGTCGTCACGGCCAGGCGATCCCTCTCGGGTTTACAATTAGTGAACCATACAGTATAATGATGAGGAAATAGTTCAACTATTTATTGCCAAAACTGCATGACTCATTTCTTAATTTCGCAAACGCTAATCATTTGACGGATTCCAGATTCAAGTTTGCCTAAAATAGAGCTTTCAGTTTGTGTCTGAAAGTTTGTTAAAATAAACGATAGATCACCATTTAATAAGAATTAAAAATGTCTCTAGTGAACTGGCTACGGAATTATGGCAAACAAAGGAAAATAAATTTTAGTCCATACTGTACTTTCATGCCGATTTTTACGGAAATAATTGTTCTTTCCTCTCTTGCGGTCATATTGGGGATAATAAATATTTTATCAATGTTTCGTTCATAACCTTTCCTTAAAATTTCTTATTTCGGCGGGGACAACAAATGACTTACGAATTACAGCCGAGTCGTTCACATCTTTAGATGAACGAATCAATCCTGAGTGCGATACGTGTCGGTGGTTTAATCGGCAGTCAGTTATTCGCCTCCTCTTAGGGTAGATCGTTCGGTTGTTCCGGTTGATCATTTTTGGCATTGCTTTGCTTGGATAATCGAATTGTAGAATTACTAAAATCCATTTCTGTTCTTGAAGAGTCCTAAAAGCCACATATATTCAAGATGAAAATTAAAGGTACATTAATATGAAGAACGTCTAATATTTATAAGATTGGTTTATTTTTCTGTCACAGTTTTCTTCCTTTTGCAAGTTTTTGTGTTACATTTTTATTTCTTTATGCTCATTGTTGATTAATCATCTAAAGGTTGACCTTTTTAATTGATTGCATGATTATATTAGATTTTCATACGGTGTATTTCCATTTGGTAGGCATATCAAATGACTTCATTTTTTTTTCTTATAGCGGGACCAGTTGTGGATATTCTTGGGGATGAAATGACCAGGTAAGAATTCTACTTTAGGGAAAGTAAAGTCGTTTCCTATTTAGAATTTCCCCTTACTACATTACGTTGTTATCTTGAGACTACGACTAGGAGCGTATGAACATAAATATACATTCGTGACCACTACCATATCGTCTTCTGTAAAGTATGTCGCTACGGAAGATGCAGATTTGGCTGGAAATTTTATTGGGACATATTAAATTAATAGTGTAAATTTTCATTAATGTTTCTGTAACATACTTTCATCTATAAGGTAGTGAATTATTTTTAAAGTTCATATTATTGTGTGGATGTACCCATTCGTGCCGGTTAAACTGACGCTCTCCCTCTGATGGGTTCAACATGACGAATTCAAACCTTATTTTAGTAGTCTTCCGGTTGAACTGTTTAGGCACATCACCGTGTTCTCTGTGTATGCATGTACCACATCTAATATACCTATTGAACCTAAATCAATGTTGGTACAATTTTTGCCCCCGAATTATGTAATTTGTATGTTCCTATTGGATATTCATTAGCGCTAACGGTTTTATAATTCCAGGGTTCTGGCGTTCAGTGTATGCAATAGATTTTTGTTTGTAGCAATATTCATCCTCTTATTTTAAGGTCTGCGTAATTGACTCGTATGTATGTTTGTTTTTAATAATAATAAGTTTGACGTATACCTAAGTGCATTGTAACGGATGCACCGCTTCGTTTATTAGTATATGTATGTGATTCCAGTACTTCTTTTGAAATAAAATTAAAGAGCGAAATTCTGGCACTTTACCCCTGGTGAAACATTTCATATCTCGCGATTTATGTCGAAAATACCTTTATGTTAATGGTGCAACTTTCGTCAACAGATGGCAGAACTGGCCTTTTAGCCTAACATTTAAACGTGATTTTTGATGGTCGCGTTTACTGAAGAATCCTAATAATCGTTTGGCGTAAGGAATGATACGCAAATGTAAAAATACTCTATCCGCGGTCTTTGAATATAATTGTACTTAAAGGTCTCCTTGTCGAACTCCAAATGATTCATTTTTTGAAAACCTGCTGCCCATTAACATTACTATTCATATCGTAAACATGCATGCCAAAAAAGCATGTTGCTACCATAAACTTAATGCAACATAAGACTGTAGTTTTTTGTTCGATCTTGGTTAATTGTTGATTTGTGTTGTTTTAATTTTATCGAAGGATAAACGTAACGATTAAACCGAACATATTGGTACATATTTCTGATGGTTAGTTCGACGAAATTTTATTATAATTTTAAAACGCATTTAAGTGTAAAAAGGACACTTTACTCGTCCTTCTTCTCCTTTTCAAATTCGTTTCGATTTTACAATTAAGCATTGCAACGATGAATGTTTGCCTTTATGTTGCTATTGCTGAACATTCAACGTAATATTAATGATTTGCAATAATTTAATATTGAATATGTGCCTTAATTATATAGAAGAATTGGCGTCTTCTAGGATAACAGAAGGCAACTAAAAGCAATAGCCATCAATAAGCTACCTCGATGTCTTTTATGAAAATATTTTTTATTTATATCACAATCCATTCGGGTACAATACGTATTTTCGCAAGTAGTTTCCATTTTCTTACTCAAATATAAGTTAAACGAGAAGTAATATATATTTTTCTTGGACATATTTCTGGTAATACATATACGTTCGACTCAGCCTAGTGTTGTGTATACTATGGAGTTTTTTCATCACTTTTTAATCTTTCTTAAAATGGATTTTTAAATTGCCCGAATAAAGCTATTACCAAACTGGATTCAATGTTTTCAGGTTCTATTTGGTGAAAATTCATGGTCACAGAATAATTAAACTCTCTATTTTGACATAATAAGCTTTATTTACCTAATGACGTTGCTTATTCATCGAAACCGGTTGTGCTGAAATCAAATTTGTGTTAGAATACAATGTTTACTTATTCATTTATTGCCAAAGTATTTGTTTTAAACAGATAGTAGGTAATCGCCATCATTTAAGCCAGTAATTGACCTTATAACAGTGCACAATCTGCCCATAAAATTATGGTATTCCGCGCGAGTGTTAATAAGCGTTAAATGGAAATCGGGAATTAATTTTAACAATTTTCTATGAAAGTGAATCGTGGTGTGATCCAATGGCATTAGCTAAACTTATGCCTGAGACCAGTGTTCACGTAGATGCGCATTTCGGCTAATATGTTGAACAATAGTTGTCGTGGAAAGCATTAGTTATGGATTTGTCCGAATCACGTTTGTTGAAATACAATCGTTTCAATCAAAGAAAAAGTGAGAGAACATTACCCTTTTGAACATTAAAAAAAATTTAATGAAGAAATAATTTATCCACCTTTAGTGTGACTCTTCAAACATTACCTTTCCCATCGATGCGTTAAAAAACTACACGTGTCCTGCAGCTCAAAAAGAGTTGATACTACGGCGTGGGTAATTATCATATTTTGCTTCACTTGTAAAACCTTAGAATCCAATTTATCCGGCTTTTCTAACTGCCGTTTGAGGCCTGGACTGCGCATATGAGCACGTGTATATTTTTGAGCGAGATAAATTCGAAGACATTCTTGAACAGCGGAATCAAGCTGGCATTTCATACATTTTGAGAAACCTAGTCGTTATATGCAATAAATAGAAGCGAATGTCTTAATTGACATAGATTCTATTTTCGTTGCATTTGTGTTTGACAATTTACGATGTCATATGCATAAGGTTGTAGTGAATTATTCCCGGAGCTCCCCGTGTAGACTGAATTTTGCCTCCACTCAATGTTGCATCTTCCTCCTGCGACCTTCCTGAGCTTTGGTTTCAGGCAGTTCGTTTTCCTCATAGCACCGTTACAACTTACGACTGCACCCGCCTCACACCCAAATTTACCTTCGCTGAAGCATCTCACGAAGGGAAGAGAAAGGCTCTTCTGTATCCTCCTGCCCGGCAGTAATATTTGATAACGGCATTCCTCAAGGTCTATGCTCTACCACGGTGATTGGCTACTTAATATGTCACCACGAAGAGGGAGGTGGCATGGTAGCCTAGTGGGTACATAATATGGGAGAACGTGGGCCTGCTCAGGCGATGGTCCTGGTTTCACATCCAGTCAATGATTCTGGACACCAAGGGTTGATCTACTTGTACTTTTCCCCCGTCACATGAGGGCTCGAATAGATATTTCTTCTTGGAAACTGGACCCTATTCCGAATTGCATAATCGGAAATGTACCAGCCCTACAGGGGTTCCAGTCTTGCCGTACATTTCACAATTTTGCTGCTACAAAGCTATTTAGTGTCCCGAAATATTCCCTCAGAAATATCGATTGAGGATTAGAATGTTCGGGAGAAAGCCTCGGGAGTTCGTTCTCAATGGATTTTCGTCGATTCTATCATTGAGTATTTTTAAGCCTTACACCCTTTGTTAACCTAGTTGAATTGTACATAGGCCATTTTGAAAAACAAGAAATTGTTTTAGGTACATATATGCTGTGGAGATATGATGAGTTTCTAGAGGAAGGGTGAAACTTGGCCGCTATGCCAGACGGACGGTTATCGGGAAGTAAGGAGGGAAGATATGACATCTTAACTCGTCTTACGTAATAATCGACGTTAAATGTGATATCCAAATGACACGTTTTTCTAAACAAAATGGAAGTTTGACGCAATTATGTTTCACTATGAATAACAGTTCAATTGCACGTTTATAGTGTGAAGGCACACCCTTTTGAAGTGTTAACTTTTTTGTTTTAGTGGTAGGAGGTGAAGTCGGTTTGAACTGGTCAGAACAACGAATTTTGGTTGGCGTAATTTATTGAGACGGCTTCGTGGGAAGTTGAGAAGAGAAGTGGGAAGAGTTTTAGTTTTCATTTTAAGGGTGACTGTAACTACCCCATGATCTCACTGCAGCTCATTTCACGGAAAAATTCTCTGCACTGCGTCAAAGTCTCTCAGTTGTCAATTTTAGTTTTCCGGCCGTGGTTTTAGCTGCTTATATTTTAATGATTTGTATTGCTTTGTATCCGAAATCGTGGAATGAGTCATTTTTCCTGTAATATGTTTCACAAAATACTATGTATAGTACAATTAAAAATGTTATCGCCTTGGGGATTAACTGCTGCGATTTTGAAGGAAATGCTGCTTGCAACGTCATTTTATGTGAGCTTACTTCTTATTTTTATATTTCCAGTTTGTCTAATCGTTTTTCGTGTAAATATTCTTATCAGTAGTTTGTATTTTCTCTAATCTTGATTTCCGGTAACTCACTGCTTTCATTGATGATAGAACTATGGAGAAATCCGCCGCAGCCCACTCTCGTTGAAAGCAGGCTAAGTTAAAAGTCTGATTCCAGAATAGCGCTAACAAGTGAGACTAGTGAAGAGTTCTCGTAGAAACGTTAAGGCGGTAAACCATACCGAATGTGAAATGAAGCCACCCCGGGATTCAAAATTTTCGCTATTGAAGGAAAAATAAGGGATAGTGAACTCTGTAAATAGAAATTGCATTCTCATTTTCCCGAAGAAGTTCCTTTCAACTTTAATAAAAAGAGAGAAAGGCTGTTAATTTTTATTCATTCTTTATTATTTGCTTTGGTGGCTAGTCGCTCCACCCATTTTAATAATGGATGAAGACGTCTCTTTTTTTTAGTTTTTGTTACACCACAGTACTGGGAATCGAGGCGGCCCTCTTATTTCAAGAAACGATTTTAGAAGAGTTAGATTGTGTGTACAAATATGTACGGACTTGCCCTGTCAACCTCATCGAAGCACCGTCCAGAGAACTATTTTTCTTAGTCGTTGCGAAAACACATCAATTGGGTGCTGATACAGTGCCAATAACACAGGCCTACAAAAAAAAATTTTTTTTGGTGCCGGGAATCTTTGTGGTGATTTCAACTATATTTGTAGAGCTGAATCCAAATATGAAATCCGTTTTTATTTAACAGCTCTACTTTTTTAGATATGGCTCATCTTACGATTAGTTGTTTTAATATTTGATATATTCCGGAAAATAATTTTCAAAGTTAAATAAATCTATAAGTATACTAATTTGTGGGTCGCGGTGGTCTAGCGGGTAGAGAGTTGGACTGCTGACCAGTCCCGGGTTCGATTCCCGGGCACTTTGGGCACCTGCAGCTCCACCCAAGCTAGTTGATTTTTCGGGTACCAGATCTTCCTGGGAAACCATAACCGGCACAGGGAAAGGAACTGGCCCCCCTACCCTGATGTGTGAATATTCACACGCCGTCGGGCTTGGTACATGGGTGAGCTCTACCATCACCTACTAAACCGACCTTCCGGTTGATTACTGTGTTTATGGTTTTATACTAATTTATAACCACTCTACGGTGTTCCTTTCATTTTCAATAAACTGTCAATAAGTTTTATGTATATTTCTATATTGTAGGCCAATGAGATAATTATTAATATAATATTCCCATATCATCATGTAGAAGATTTTTTTACGTAAGTAACAACATATCTATATAGTATCTTGAAAACTATAGCTGATAGGAAAAAACTAGTGTCCTAATTGGATTCAGCACCCCAATTGTTCTTTAAATCAGCATTATAAGCTCCGGCACCAAAACCACTGTTGGCCTGTGTAATCAAAGCATATTCACCTTTTTCATTCAAGTTCCACAGTTTAATTATCCTTTTGTAAGCATGGGACACAGCTATAGGGCCTCTAATTTTTATGCGAATTATGGCAGCAGATGTTGACTTTTTGAAAAGTTAAAAAAGATTTGAAATTGCACATGGTGATAACTTTTTTCATTTATGTAATAAAAGTCTTAAATTTCCGTTTAAATTGGTTAAGAATACCTGGTTATTAGTTATTCCATGTCCCTACCGATGTAACAAAACAATTGAAATGCACAAAACAATGTACATATTTAACTATAATTATCCTAATGAACATGCCCTCATGCTCGTCAAATATATTTTGCGTACCCGTTAACTGACAAAGACTGTTCAGCACTGTTTTCAAAATGACATAACAAAATACATTTTGATTGCTATTTGAACCGTAATAAACGATTTATTAAACTTTTGCAGCATTTGGTTTTGCGATTGGAAGTTAATCCGCATGAAGTCCGTAGCTCTCATTTAACTCGCAAATGCCAATGTTACTCCTGCACGCGAGTCGGAAAATTGTTATCCGTGCCACGGTATCTTCATTAGCTTAAGCCTTGAGCTCTTGACTTATACAGGTATATTTGCGGGAACTGTTCTTTTTCAAATAGATGATCAGATTTTTTTTCTGCCTACATTCGTATCTTTTGATCACTACTCATCGGTAGATATTTATGACGCTCAACTCGACTATCAATCAGTCGTAGGTTTCCGTTATCCCCGTATTCTCCGATAACGTGTGCCTATATCTTAAGACCTATGTTCCTATAGTAATATAGTAAAGTGCTGAGTCTCTGTAATTTGTGCAAACTCTGATTTATCTTGCCCGAGTCTGTAAATTGTTTGCTCCCAACATCTTTTGATCTCCAAAAAATGATATGTTACCGTTTGGTTTGGGATTTTTCGTTTTTACGCGTCGTATTTTTCGGAGTCTGTAGAACTGATACCAAACTTTACTCGCCATCTTTTCCGGCTACCGTGGCGGTGGAATAATGTCCCTGAAACCCTACCCTGAAGTCATGGGTTCAGAATGATTCCCGCATATGTGGTGTTTCCACCATACATGTTGGGTGACTGCCCATATTGTTATTTCTTGTTTATGATCAGTCATAAAGATTAAAACTTCGTCGTTTTTTTATTAGTTTGAAATAAGTCTCGAGACATTTACATTACTAGCGTCCTCGAATTGGACAAGAATGTAATCGCCTGTCAGGAGAAAATGTTGCGAGTGTAATGTATATTTTACAATAAAAACAGTACACTGGCCGTCGACATTAGGTCAGCATTGGCTTTTGAGGGCTGTGTTGTTTACTATTGTCTCATAGGGTTACCTGTTAAAGCTGGGGTAGTCACGTCTACCTCATCACTTTAGGTCCACAAAGGTTGAGGGCGTACGCCAAATGAAAAATTTCTTTTGTCAATTTATTTCGAAAATTGCGTGTCAGTGTTTCTCTTGCTCCTTCTCAACTCGTCGAAAAACTATTGTAACCGTTGATATTTGTTGCCAGTACTATGAGTGAAGTAACTTATCTGGTTAATGTGATACTGTCTAGTTGGAGGTTTCTCGCGAGAGCAAGGGCGCTTCTCCGTGCTTAACCCCCTTTTCTACTGACCTTAGGGATTTGAAGGACATAGGTATTACTCATCCAGGTGTGACGAAGTACTCGAGTGCTCAGTTCTGTGCCTCAGTCTTATTGATTTCAATCACTTCCTGTGGACTAAAAGGCTCGTTTGGCTTGGACGGACCGACCGAGAAAATGTCCTCGTTGTCAATTCATTTCCGCGACGTCATTTCCCGTCCGTTAATTCGGAAGTTCACTGTGTTGAACGTCAGTTGGAGTTCATTTGTAAAATTTAATTGACGATTTAGAGACGTATGGGATTTCTCCGCCACTAATTTTGTCTGTTGAGAGAGATAAAGAGGAATTTTCGTGGTCGAAGAAATAAAAATAATCTGCAGAATAATTGAAAATGATAAACCATTATCTAAATAACACCTGAAGAAGGACTTAAGGAAATATAAATATATGCCTTGATTGTTACTCAAACTCTTATCGTCCGAATGTTTTATGTCATCTATGTACAGCTACCGAAGAACCTAACTTAAATTACTGAAAAATTTCATTTGCCCTTTTTCTGATTTCTGTGCCTGTTTTAACATGATATTTGGCCGGGAACTTCATCGTTTGATGTGTTTGTATACAAGGTCTTTGGTTTGTAAATTGAACAATGCAATGAATTGTCCTCAAAAATTGTTAGTAAACAACCTTTATTTGTAAATTGTTACAACAATAAATGTCCTCGAACTTTTCTCGACACCTTTCGGAGTGTAAACACGATAGTGGTTATAAACCTGGCGTCTTGCATTTGGAATGCAATAGTGTTACATTGGATTCCCAGGAAATGTTTGACTTTGTGAAAGCAAGAAATTAGTATTTGTTAAATGACCATATTTGTGAACTTCATTCCCCATCGCTGTTCATTCCTTTCCGACACAAAATAGTGATCTCATCCCCCAAAAGAGTTTCCACCCCAATTTCCAACAGGCTTTTTCCCATTCGGCTAAATAATACTCTCAAAATCTGTGGAAAGATGGTCATTCCTCTAATCCATTCCATTTTCACTTACTTTCCTGCTCCTTTCCCTCTCCCTATTCTTTCCAATGCCCTTCCCTCCGACAAGTTTGGCATATGCATTTGAAAGCTCACCAATATTGTTGTACCGTGATGATAAGTCATCTATCGAAACCGGTATAACCATAATATAGTTGCATAGAAAACATCTAAGAATTTTGTGGTTCTGTAGTGCGGTATCATTCCACAAAAATAAGCTTGGTTTCATTGATCTTAAAAATTATTTTCTACATAAATGTTTCGCCGAAAATAAGTCAAAGTCGTCGTTTATCTTGTCTAGAGTCGCAGGACGGCGAATATGCCTAGATTAGTGGTGTTCTATTAACTTACGGTTGGTATAATAGGGCTTGTGTAGCCGTGCCTCAAAACCAAGCAGCCGTTAATGTTCTTTGTGTACCAATGACGTCACTGGGCGTTGTTATGGATCTTTCAGAGGTTATCATGGCTTAAGACCACAAACTCCATAAGCGCACCGGATAGCCTTGAAGATAAATGGTGCACGGGAAGTGGTTTGAATTGCTCGAGAATTGCACTTAACGCGAAAGCCCCCTCCAAGAGGTGCGCGTTTTATAGAACTACAGGTCTGCTCTTCGAGAGATACGCATGGCTCCGTCAGCTCATGACAAAAAAAAGCTTACCTTGAGAATTAATGCATTCATTAGATCGTAGCTTTCTCCTACTCTTACTCCGAAGAAGTTAGCCGACTGCTACTACTTTATCTAAGGTCCACTCATGCCTCTTGGTCGAAATAAAATACGTTCTTTTAACTAGAGGATAGGAAGGATTTTTCATGGACACATCTGCCCTGAATCATATAGGGCATACCTATCCCGACAACGGGAGAAGTGCCAGGAGATATTCTACAAAATCGAAGTATTCAAGACAAGAATCGTGATAAGATAAGCCGAGTGAAACCCACTATACTTCCTTTTCTTATACCGCACTGGTTATCGCTTTTGAGTTGAAGATCTTCATCGTGTTACGACTGATCACTGCCCAATGGGCTCCCCGGACTACATTTTAGCCAAGCTCTGGTGATATCTCTGATTGTGTGAATAAAAAGAAACAGAAAGATACATACAAGCACTGGTGAAGGATACGTGGAGGAGTGTGCCAATCCGAAAGGATTAGCAGTCTGCTTATAACTCGAGCGGTATGCACACAAAAATTATGACCTATGCTATATTTGCCACGCTTGGATCACTAGCATTCTTTGTAGAACAACTTTTCCTTCCGATCCCGAAGAGGAACTTGTTCCTAACACGGGGATTCCGGATCGTTATTGTTATATAGTATACCATATATTGTTTTTGCTGTTATCCTTATATACCTGTCACGATCAC
The DNA here is from genome assembly GCA_037158775.1 of Hetaerina titia. Classification (NCBI taxonomy): domain Eukaryota; kingdom Metazoa; phylum Arthropoda; class Insecta; order Odonata; family Calopterygidae; genus Hetaerina; species Hetaerina titia. The sequence continues at coordinate 60,277,055 of CM073771.1, forward strand.
GGAGTGAAAACCTTTTAAATTAACTTGAGCGGTGGCACAACGCAGAAAAATGTAATTATCGTTGAAATAATTGGATACTATTTGAGATTTCACCTCTTTTGCCGAATACGTATTTGCATCACCAGCTTGAATTGGTTATGGAGGTCGCAAGGTGTTATGAGGGTCAAGAACATTGCCACGCGTGCTCAATCGTACATAACTGCCAGTTGAGTGAGTTCGCCGGAATCGCCAATGCTAATCCATGGAATTACGATATCTAATGCGATTTAATACCATGTGTTCGTTTTGCGACCTTCGTGAGTGTCAACACGGCCTCCTCGACTTCAATTTAGTCAAAAATTTCGTCGATTCACTGTTTTACAGATACAGGAACTCAACAGCCATTTACCGTTTTACGCTTTGAATTAAACTTCCTTGATTTACGCAAATGGCCAAATATTACGACGGCAGACCTTCACACCTAAGTTAAAAGATAGCACATCAAATGTTCCCCCTTCAAAACTAGGACAAATACAATTAACATTGAAAATGTTACACCCAACGCACCCAAGCTTCTCTCCTCCTAACTCGAAATGACAAGCCTCAGTGAGAGATGAGAAATACTGTGGCGACTGTTTACTGGCATTAAAAGACGATTTTGGGTGAAAGCTCGGTGCATGTCTCACCTCTGATCTCGCTTAATTCTTAATTTAAAATTCTATCCTCGTCACTCGGCTGTGTAAAAAGCGAGAAAAACGTTGGATTTGAGCATTTTTTTTACCTCGGTGGCGGCGACACTGGCGTACTATCAGGTGTTCATTTCTGTTTATTATAATCATATTTCAGGAGTTTCACTTTAATCATGACGGAAGTGAGGTGATAAATCTGTCACGCCTTAGGCGTTGCATGCTAGGGGTTCATAATCGTTCTCAAATTTAATATGAGCACATTTCTGTTGGGAAAGCGATGCAGAGAGAGGAAAAGAATCGGCATTGTGGATAGAATTACGGGAGATAAAAAGAGGCACAGTCAAAGAACGAGTTATTCTGTATGGGATTAAAGGATATTTTGCGTCGTGTCATTTTGAGATTGGGATTACTGTAGTGTTTAGTGCTTGGGTCCGTCAAAAACCTACCCTAAACTCGTAAACAGCGGCAAATAATGTTTCTCTTCACAAGCCTGGCAAGTGATCTATATATACAATTAACTTTAGATAATTTACAAAGGCAAGAAAATAAAAGCAAAAATATTTTATGACATACTCTAATAAATGTAGTCGTTTCCGGATAGAGATTCCTTCAGTCGCTCAAGTAAAATTCTTTAAAGCAGTTTACTCATAATTCTTACTCAATACGGGAATGCCTTCTTGATTCCTCATAAGTAATGCCCTTCAATGTTGGTTGTTTCATGCATCAAGATTCTCGCTTGACATATTTTTCCGATCGGAAATACTTCGCTCTTTGATCATTCAGAAACGTATATAGGAATGAAATATTGAACAATTTAAGACGTAATGTTTGTGTCTCTGTATGTATCTACCAACGTTCAATTGTTTTCCTTGACACAATTTGCTTAGCAAAGTCAAGCGGGCAGAAAAGTTGAAGTGGGTTTTAATGCCTGAAGCACATGGATTATACAACCTCATTTCTTGGCTCCTTCGTTTAAAAGTAGGTTATTTTCCACATCTTTGGAAACTCGTATGTATGGTAAACTTTGGTTTCCTATACGTCCTTGTATTTGAGGGTATCCGAATGGTGATCCTCCATATGAACTTAGGATTTAGTAGGAGATTCTTTTATTTTAGGGCCGTCCAATGGTAATCTTCCGCCTAAATTGCTTTCGAAAGATCCACTTTGGTTCACAGTAGGTGGAACGTAGGTACATTACGTACCTGTATGACAAGTTTAATTTAAGCTCGGAAGAACCTGGTATCAAACTTCAGCTTATTTGAGGATATCAAAGAAGGGTCAGTCGCTACCATATCAACCCCAAGCGTTTCTCGCCAAGTTGAGGCACGACATAACTCTTAAAAGCCCGTACTTGTTATATATTTTCTTGTTCTGTACCTCCTCTATCATTCCACTCGTCCGTCGAGTCGCTTCAGATAAGGATTCTCGAGTACTGACGTGAGTGGCCCATGTTGATGACGTAGTCTCCCCTTTATATAGCATACGAGTTTAAAATGATGCGTGATTTATTTGAAATTTATGCAACAGTCTGTCATCAGTACTTACAATTCCCAGTAAGAAATAATGCTCAAAATGAACTCCACTCCTTTTAACAGGAATATTTATGGAATAATCTTTGCTGTAAAATAACTTCGGCGGCCATATGGAAGATTGTCTCATTTGTCTGCCTGCCTTTCTCAGTCATTGATACAAGCACCTTGTTTATTTTTTTCTGAGAAGAATTGTATCGAGTTTTGTTTTAATATTCATATAAACTTAAAAATAAGACAATGGTCAGCTAATCCTTGGGGATAGGGACTCACCAAAAGTGTGTATGATAGAGTGAGTGCAGGTGAGAACTTAATTTCATCCCGTAGAGAAAGGTACAAAAAATTCAAAAAAATTAAATGCATTTTATATTCCCGAGAAAATTCGAAATCGTGTTAAGTCCTGGTATACTCGTAGCGTAATACTTGGACCACATTTTTACTCTGCCATTAAGATTCTGGCACCAGAAGTTTTCCTAAGACTTACTTTTCCTAAGAAAATTGTAAGATTTTTAATGAAATTCTCGTGTATTAACTATTCGAGATAGTATATATACTTAGGGTGTGCGTTCGTAGATGTTAGGAAAATGTTGAAACAATAATTTGTAGCCAATTGGCAAGCATCCTCTACACTGCTGATGAAGTTTTATGCGATCTTGGTGCGCTTGTGTATTCAAAAGGCTGTTTTTTTTTAAATCTAATATTAATGAAATCGACACAGATTACCATCCTTACTTTATTCCACTGCAACTATGACTTAAATTCGCCCGAGAAGGTGTTAGATTATGGTTTTACGAGGGCCAAAAATCGTATGTATGTGATTCTAACGTCTGACTCAATGCTTCACTTATGCCTAAGCTGGCTCATAAAATTTTGGATTAAAGCTCTGTCAGTATTCAGTATCCAAATGAATGTTGGTGACACAAATAGAGTGGCCCCCCTTTCTGCGACATGACTGAGTCTTTGAGAGTGTTTTTCCCACGGTCGGTTGGCCCCTAGAAGCATAATACAATAGTAAGCCACGTGTGCACGCTTAGGCCAATGCTTCGGTTTGGTCTGCGCACTAAAACGCGGCAAGCGACTGCGACAAGTTCTTTTGGAAATAGAGGTGATCGTATCTACATGTCCCGAAACTTTATGACATGCGGTAGGAATGATTGAGATATCCATTAAATCGACAATCAGTTAAAATGGTTAAAAAAAACGAACATAAATTGTTTTTCGCCTCCGCGCGTTTATGCATGTATTGTTATGGTGCATACCAGTGTCAACACCTGTTTATACATTGGTATCTCTCTATTTGCAGAAATTTAAACGGGAATTGTTGCCGTAGATTCGTAAACACCGGCCAATTTTACTGCCAGTCATTCACACGCTCCGACTACCTCATATCTCTTTGAACAGGACACTCTTTGAACATTCTACCTCTTCTCTTTTAACAAAATAAGTGTCTACACCTGAATAAAATCTGAGCTTGTGGGGGGGTTCTTTAACGAGATTTTTCCCGGTAACTATGTGTGTGTGTATATATATATATAACTGTGTTTATGGGTATATATATATATATATATATATATATATATATATATATATATATATATATATATATATATATATAACCATAAACACAGTAATCAACCCGAAGGTCGGTTTAGTAGGTGATGGTAGAGCTCACCCATGTACCAAGCCCGACGGCGTGTGAATATTCACACATCAGGGTAGGGGGGCCAGTTCCTTTCCCTGTGCCGGTTATGGTTTCCCAGGAAGATCTGATACCCGAAAAATCAACTAGCTTGGGTGGAGCTGCAGGTGCCCAGAGTGCCTTGCCCGGGAATCGAACCTGGGACCCTCTGGTAATATATATATATATATATATATATATATATATATATATATATATATATATATATATATATATATATATATATATATGGGGTCGCGGTGGTCTAGTGGGTAGAGCATTGGACTACTGACCGGAGGGTCCCAGGTTCGATTCCCGGGCAAGGTACTCTGGGCACCTGATGACGACGGCCGTGCCGTCGAAACGTAAATATCCAATGTAAGTGTGTTTAATGTTTCTATGTGTGTGGTGTTTTTTGTGTTAGTGTTTGTGTATATATATATAATTAAAATATATATATATATATATATATATATATATATATATACATATATATATATATACATATATATATATATATATATACATATATACATATATACACATATATATATATATATATATATAAAACCACTAACTGCATGAAAAGGAAGTCGAATGTACAAAATTCAATCACCTGGCAACGATCTCAAAAACTAGATAAAAATATTTTTTTAAGAAGTGTCTCACGGCGACGTGACATTACAATTGCAAGAATTCTCTAATAAACCAGCGGCCTGTTTGTGGATTTTTTGATAATTGGATCATGTAGGTAGTGCTCTTGTTACAGGCTCTCCGCTACTTCGAGATTCTTATCTTGACGTGGTCGGAATCAGTGTTATTTTCGGTCAACCTTTGGAGTTCATATTTGCTCATTTATACGTCCTTGCTAATTGTGTTTCGAGTTACTTTGTTTTTACGAAAGACGAAATAATGCATTTATATAATTTAGAAAGTTAATTATAATCATGGGAATTCTTCTTAGTATAAATGAAAATCCACAAATTTGGGCTCTAATGCTATTATACCACAAGGTGCATCGTGTAGCAACAAAAGAAGAGGTCAGCTTTGATTTGTAACGTTCCATTCCGTTTGATTGACTTTGCTAGTTTGAATATGTAACAAGAGCATGAATTTTCTCATCGTCTATTAAAACTGCTGGCATAAATCATTCCGTTCTTCGACGCACCCTTCTCCCTTAGTTTTTTTTTATTTACTTAATCTTCCAATGTCTTTATTATCATCCAGTTTCTAAGCTCGCTTGAATGTAATTATCGGCATGGTTGAGTTTGAGAAGATTACTCGTTGCACGTGATTTTCGGATCTCACTAAAGATATATATAGGGTACAGGATTCTTTTCTCGGTTTGTACTTAGTTGCGTTATTTTTGGAGCTATAAAAAATACTATGGCTCATTTGAAATATTGCAACTATTCTCAGAGGCACTCGTCTGTCAATTTCAATAATTTTCCGCATGACTAACCTGCACTTAACTTGGTGCGAATCGCGATTGAAAAGAGCAAATTATTCCCTGGCATGTGTTGGCTTCCACCTTGTTAGGTGCAAGCAATTTTAGTGGCCCTTATTTCTTTGGAACCTACCCTCTCTCTCTCAAAAAAGATTTTCACTCTCTCCAAAGAGTTTTACGTCACACGAAAATACGTACTCTTACGTCTTCCCCACTCCTGATCCACATCACACCAGCACCACTTCTAAATTCCATTTCTTCCCATTGATACGACATTATATATGATCTACCTTAGCCTCAATAAGAGAGATATCGCCAATAGATTGGGCTCATAATCGGCACGTGGCGATGCTATACTTTCCTGATGACCTCATGAAATCCCCTGCGTGTGTATATATATATATATATATATATATATATATATATATATATATATATATATTTTAAAGGTAATCTACCGGTTAAGGTAGGTTTTTTTTTTGGATGGACACAACTATCAAATAAACATTTTGTGACTCCCCACCCAGCAAACCAATCTATATCAGGTCCCTCTTCATCTCGGTGTACTTCTTTCCTCCCTTCATCCCGTCCAACAACCCTATCCTGTTCCTACCCTTACCTCGCTTGCCCAACATTCTCCCCTCTATTACCCTCTTCAACATTCCACTACCGCTCAATACGCCTTTCATCCATTTTTCCTGCCTCCATAGGATTTCTCTCAACAAACCCCTCTCCTCCCCCACCATTTCTAGTACTTCCTCATTTGTTTTCCTTTCGGTCCATTTCACCTTCTCCATTCTCCTCCACACCCACATTTCAAAAGCCTCCAATCTACATCTATCCTCCTGCTTCAGCGACCACGTTTCCGCGCCGTACATAGCTACGCTCCATATCAGAGTTTTTACGAGTCTTTTCTTAACATCCCTACTCAACGTCCCCGTCATCAACTCCCTCCTCCTTGAGAAAGCCTCCTTGCCTAGCGCAATTCTTCTCCTTACGTCCCTACCACTTTGACCGTATTGGTCCAAAACACTTCCGAGATATGTAAACTGTTCTACCTGCTCTATTTTTTCCCCGCCTATTTTAATATTTAGCTTAGCCTTTTTCTTTCTGGAAAATCGCATAACCTTTGTTTTATTAATATTGATTCTCATCCCATATTTATCGCACTGAACCTCCAATTCACTCAACAATGCTTGCAACCCCTTGGCTGACTGAGCAACTAATGCTTGGTCATCAGCAAACCTAACCGATTTTACGAATTCCCCTCCGACTTTCATTCCTACTTCCAGTTCTTCCCATGCCTCTTTAATCATTTCCTCTACATATACGTTGAACAGGACCGGTGACAATGGGCAACCCTGCCTTACACCTCTTCCTAACACTGCCCATCCGGACTCTCCGTTCCCCACTCGCACCTGAGCAGTCTGAGACATGTACAGGTTGCGGATCAGTCTCCTGTCCCTCCAATCCATTCCTATTTTCTGCAATACACGCATTAATTTTTCCCAATTCACTCTATCAAACGCTTTTTCGAAATCTACAAAACAGGCAAAAACGTCCTGATTGTATTCTATATTCCTCTCGACTAGTGATCTCATTACTGCAATGGCATCACGCGTACCTCTTCCTTTCCTGAACCCAAACTGATCATCCCCTAAGTAATCATTTGCCTTACTCTCTACTCTTTTGTTGATGATCCTGAGAATAACTTTAGCTGCGTGGGATATTAAACTTATTGTTCTGTAATCCTCACATGACGAAGCCTTTGCCTTTTTTGGAATAGGAACTAACACCGATCTCACAAAATCTTCGGGCCAGATTCCTTCCTCATAGACACTACGAATCAGTCCATATATGGCCTTCTTCCCACCTTTCCCTAACCATTTCAACATTTCTACAGGAATATTGTCCACCCCCACGGCCTTATTTGCTTTCATCTCCTTTAATGCCCTTTCTATTTCATCGTCGAGTATGCCTGGACCTAAGCTATCTTCTTCTACGTCATGTTCCTTTTCTATGTCTAACCTTGTCGGCCTAAGTTCTTTACCATACAGTGTTTCTATATATTCCTTCCATCTCTCTTGGATTTTTCCTGGTTCAACTATTATCTTACCCCATTTATCTTTAACTGTTAGCACAGATCTTGCCTTCTTACTTCCCGATAATAACTTAACCTTGCTGTATAGAGCACCAATTTCACCCTTCTTCTGTAAACTTTCCATATCCTCGCATTGCGTTTTCCACCATTCTTCTTTTGCTTTATTTGTGGCCCTTCTCAATTTGTTTAACTCTTTGTACTTCATTTTGCCTAACTCTGTGTTTACATTTTTCCATCTTCTTCTCTCATCCATCTTTGCAATCATCTCATCCGTTACCCATGGTTTCCTTATCCTTTTCCCGTTAACGGTTCCTATAGTGTCTTTAGCGGCTTCCAATATCCCTTTCTTGATACATTCCCATTTTTCTTCGATAGTACTCAGTTCTTTACCGTCATCCATCATTTTCTCTACAGCCTGCTGATACTCCTTCCTCGTTAATTCATTTACTGCTTCTAAATTCCATTTTTTAACCCGCCGCCCTTGCCTTATCTTCTTGAAACGAACATTACATTTCATAACAACTAAATTGTGGTCAGAGTCCGCATCCGCTCCTGGGAAACTGTGCGAATTTATCACACTGTTCCTAAACCTGTGCCTAACCATAATATAATCTAACTGATACCTTTCTGAGTCACCTGGCATTTTCCATGTATACCTACGCCTTTTGTGGTGTCTAAACCATGTGTTAGTGATGACTAACCCCTGTCTCCTGCAGAATTCAATTGCTTTCTCCCCGCGTTCATTTCTCGTGCCTAACCCATAGTCCCCCACCTCACCCCCATCTCTTCCTTCGCCCACCGTCGCATTCCAATCCCCTATCACTATCAAATGTTTCCCTGCAGGAACACTCGCGACTATATCCTCTAACTCATCATACATCCTATCGACTTCTTCCTCCTTGTGGTTGCTCGGTGGCATGTATACCTGAATAATGACCAAGTTCGTCGGCTCTGCTTTAATCTCTACGAGTAAAATTCTATCCGTCGATTGCTCTATGTTGACTACGCTTCTTCCTAACCCTTTATTTAAAATTACGGCAACCCCTCGTTGGCTCTCGTCCCCGCCGCTGTATATTACTCTATAATTGTCACTCCAGTAATCCCCGCTATCCTTCCATCTCACCTCGCAGAGGCCTAAAACATCTATGTTACCTCTTTCCATCTCTCGCTTAATATTTTCTAATTTGCCTCTCCTCAACATTGTCCTGACGTTCCAGGTTCCTATTCTAACTACCTTCGCCTTCTTCTGAGTCTTCTGTCCTGCTGAAGTTATTTCTTCCCTGCAAGGGTTTCGTGGGATGACGACCGCGGAAGCCTTGCCTCTCCCGCTGCCGGGCACGACACACGGCCTCTTGGGCCGAGTCCCGTAGTTGCCAGGACTCATATTATCTATAGTGCCCATCATAATGTTCTTGGGAATCATAATTGAGGTGGTTTCCCGTTGCCTTCCTCAATAGTGTTTTTAACGTAACACCATCACTTAATGGCCGCCCCACTGGGGTCAGACGCCATTGCAGCCGCCTCACTGAGGAACAGACGCTGCGTGGACTACCTTTCGTCTGGCTCCTAACCTTCGACCTATATGGCATGGGTGACCCTTCCAGGAGTAATTATTATTACTCCCGCCAGCACAGCTCTAGGGGTCATCGGAACACACAAGCCCTTCCACCACAACAAGGTTGTAGTCCATGGGAGGGATATATATATATATATATATATATATATATATATATATATATATATATATATATATATATATATATATATATATATATATATATATATATATATATAGATAGATAGCATCAGGGATGAATGGTTAGATTTTGTATGGGTACGAAGCTTTATTGACCCTCCACAGCGGTTCCCCAATATATGAATGTAGAGCGTACCTCTCACAGGGGGCTTAATTTGTACGATAAATTTTGTGGGGGGCAATAAGAAAAGGATACTGCCTTCCGTCGCTTCTTCACTTATATTGTAAAAAATAATCATTGTCGGTACATTTTACATTCATTGGAGAAAAATTAAATTTTGAACAGTGTAACAGTTTCAAAAGAGTTTTCCTTTTTCATTTGAAGTCCTTATTTTTCAAATACTTTTTCAGAATTTGGTTGGCTATATGCCAGTAGTCATCAAAATCTTGGAGGGGTTGATTTTGAGCACGGTCCGGAAAAGTTTGAGAATCGATGGTCAGGAGAAATAGCTCTCCTTCACTTCTGAGATTTAAATTCTGATAATTATTATCTGAGATTATAATCTTTTACTCGTATGGAGTAATTCTGAAGGAATTTCCGCTGAGGGAAGGGTTTTTGGAGCCTGGCATCAATGGGATCAGAAAAATTATCGTGATAAAAGGTCACATCAGTTATCTGCACGTAAAACCATTCACTACTGGTCTGCGCTAATATGGAAAAAAGTAATTCCTGAAACTAAAAGACCACTTCCTTGAACCAAATGCCTGATACTAATTTTGAGGTGCCGCTTTTGACAAAATACGAGTTAATTCCTTTTTTGTAATTCAATAATTCGAAATACAAAAAAAAACCTGAATTATGTCTCTTGATTTTTTATTTAAGAAATTCCTCCAATTTCTCGAATAAAATTGCGGTTTTATACAAAACAATCCCCGTAAGCTATTTTTTTTAATATGCAGATAATTAAATAGCTACCACATTCTTTTTTGGGAAATTGATGAACAAAACTGAAGAGTAGCTGCTTAATATTTTTCGTAGCCTGATGCACGCTGCGTAATGGTAATGAGAAACGATACGCTTGTTGTTTGTGGATGGAAAAAGCTGTAGTAATGGTGACCAGAGGTCAAATCTTGATTTTTTCCCCTGACCATTTAAACTAACTTTCTCAGTAACCGCGTACTGTCACAGCCAGCAGGCGTGTCCACATCTCTTTATCGCTCACAACGTTCCTAGTGTATCATTATCTCTCTCGGTGGATAGAAGGGAATACGAGATTAATGACCATCGACTGCATAAGCCTAAGCATTATTTATCATCTCTCCTACGAAAATAGGTTAGCTGCTGTGTGTCGTGGGTCAAATCCGTCACCTAACAAAATCCGCAATGGGTTTCAGCGCAATCAATGTTCGAAAGGGGAAGGGTTATTGACTAATGACGCGCTAGAGTCCTCATTATTTTGCGCAATGAGTGCAGAGTTCACGTGTGTAACAATCCATGGGAGATTTCTGTACACTGGCTGATTCTTTGAGAACTGAATGGAGAATGAGGCCATTTTAACTCTGGTAGACATTCGTTTAAAGTAAATCCAATTCAAGGCGAACATGCCTGCAAAATTCTTCCTCCCAAAATCTTATCTGCAAATTTGAAATTAAAAAGCACGATTGGTTGGGGCAGAAATTTGTCTCTTTCCCGCTGAACACTGAGATGGCGGGTTCAAATCTCGTCTCGAAGGAAAGAAAGAATGTTTGACACGTTGTAAATCATTTTATTAATTTGTGTTCGTGGAATGGAGAGGCCAGTTAGATCTCAAGTTATGTCATATAGCGACCGAAACGTCTTTAATGCTCGCTCCCGGTGGTATAATGCCAAGCGTGACGGTAGTGCTAGAGTTTCTAGCAGAATCTTCCAGGGGAAAACCTGTCGCAAAATTTAAATTGCGGGAAAATATTTCCCTATTGCATATTTCGGTGGAAGGTAGTTATAATAATAATTAATACAAGGAATAATAAGTAACACAAGATACGTAGTTATAATTACCTACAAAAAGAAAAAAAAGCAGTTCAAGATAAATTAATAAAATACAAAAAATGCAGTATAATTTCCGTTATACTTTTGCATACAAGGTTGTTTAAAAATGCACTAAAAAAGCATGCTACATAGAAACAAAACATCATGCTAAATGGGATCAATTAAATGAATCATGGCTTATAGCATTCTTGAATTTCGAAATTGAGAATGAAGAAGAAAACTATATTTTGTGAAAATCGGTAATATTCTACCATGTTTTTAAATAATGGCGCTTAAATAGTAAAATGTTTGGACAAATAAGGAATGTTAAATGTATTACGTTTCTTTTGTTACTTTAGTGTGTATGCAAAATTATATTTGAAAAGTTGAGTTGTGATAATATCTTAAATACGCAATGTGAAATAAGGATTATACAAAAAGTGTAATCGTACAGAATAGGGATCCTTATATGACTGTGTCATGATGGTTAGCTTTTAGTTAATATGTTACTTATTTTTTTGCTCATTTTCAAGCGGTTTACATATTTTATTATGGCCCATTATGGGAGTTCTCTCTTGTGTTTTGAAAAACTCCTACAAAAAAAATGGAAATAACTTTTCCATATTTTATGAAGAAGTCCAGAAAAATTTGAGGATTTAAGATCATCTGTATTTGTGAGAATCACCCACTGAATCCCCCCGTGGCACTGTCCTTCCTTTGGGGAAGGGTGATTAGAAAGAATCCAGAGGATGCCCCCGAGTTTCACCAGGAAAGACGATCTTGCTCCTCTTGCCACGGCAGATAGGTCTGTCCCAAAAGTAGTAGGACTGAGTCGATTATAAAAATTTTATTACCAGAATTGATACATTTACTCTTCGTAGTCTTCAAAATGGAACCCTGCTGCGCCTCGCTGCCAGCGGATTTTCCACCCCTCGTACAACTTCTGGAAGACGGCGCCCGGAATGCTTCTAAGCTCCCTTGTCACGGCTTGTTAGAACGTTTCCACGGAGCCGTGGTGACGTTCTTTCAGCACTGATTTGAGGCGGGGGAGGAGGAAGAAGTCTGGCGGGGCATTGTCTATAAAATTTGAATCATCGCTCACATGGTCGAGAAGCTCTTGGCCGATCCGCGTGCGAGTTTGCTTTTGTTCGTTCGAGAGCACTCACGGCAGCAAATTCGAGCACACTTTTCTCTTATGTGTACCAAGTTCATCAGAAACCATGCAAACACTAAAACTGTGATCACTGTGCACCAATGCCTTCACTCTTTGAGGTCGAAGGGCACCCTGAACGTTCGGCATCTTCAACATCTTCTCTACCCCCCTGAAACAACTTGTGCCTCTCAAAAACACCCGATCTACCCATGAAGTGATCACCATAAACTGCCTGAGCATGCCGTGAGTCTCTTTCCCGGTTTACCCAGTTTCACGCAAAATTTGATGGTATAGTGCTGTTCCAATTTCCTGTTCATCACGGAGCGTAATGAGACCACGTTATAAAAGTTTCACAAATAAACGATCCGCACTCCGCAAAGGCTGGGAGCCAACTGCCGCCTACCTCCAGCCAATCCTGAGACTCCCCACCCTCGAACCTAGCCAGAGGAACCGCCGCCCGCCCGTCCGTCTTTCCGCGAAAAAATAAGTCGTATTGATTTTGAGATAGACCTTGTGTATCTTGAACCACTTATGTCATGGCATGGCAGATGACTCCGTATGGAAATAAATTATGTGAACAAATTTTAAATGTACCTTCCAGGAAATATATTGTTTAGCAGATAGAAATAGATTACATTTAATACACAAACCATAGCCATTCAATCAAAAATGGTTAAAAGCCCTGGAGATTTGATGGTTTTGATGTGAAACATTATTTAGATTAGTGAAATTCAAGGTCTTTCATTTGTTCAGTGATATTCTAAATCTCTTTTTGTGTTCTTTCCAGGATAATATGGGACCTCATCAAGGAAAAACTTATTCTTCCCTTTTTGGATATTGAACTTAAAACTTTTGATCTCGGCATCGAACATCGGGAGAAAACAAAAGACCAAGTAACAATTGAATGTGCAGAAGCAATCAAAAAGTATAATGTTGGCATAAAGTGCGCTACAATCACCCCAGATGAAAAAAGAGTTGAAGGTGAATTTCATTTACAAATAGTATATCATATTGGAAATGATTTTATTGTGGAAATTCATATGAGGTGATATAATTTGCTTTAGAATATTGTGGAGCCTAATATATCTCAATGTGATGCTTTCTTGCCATCTGCAGAATTTAACTTGTCTCAAATGTGGAAATCACCAAATGGAACAATAAGAAATATTCTTGGCGGAACTGTTTTTCGAGAAGCCATTATTTGCAAAAACATTCCTCGTCTTGTAACTGGCTGGGATAAGCCTATCATCATTGGACGTCATGCACATGCTGACCAGGTATATTTTAGGGTTCAACTTCCACTTATATTTTATGTCACATATTTGATATTCCTATAATTTTATGAAATTGAGTGGCATATATACTTATTTGATTCACATTATATGTTCACAAGAGTTGGAATTAGATGTATGAGAAAAGCTCTTTCCTCTGAAAACTGTGATCGACAATATGTGATTGTAAAATTACTGTGTTTTATTTATGCATTTGGAATGCCACAAAGTTAAGTCTGATACAATGGACTAATAATAGTCAACCATGAGGTTGATTTTGGTGCTCTCCTAATTTTCAGTGGCTAACAGTTTTTTTTTTTTTCATTTCCATCCTCCAGTATAAGGCTACTGACTTTGTTGTGCCAGGAGCAGGAACTTTGGAAATCACCTGGAAAAGTGGATCAGGAGAGGGGATCCAGCGTGTAGTTAATGTGTTTAAAGGACCTGGAGTTGCACTGGCCATGTTCAATACTGATGAGTCAATTGCGTAAGTAACACCTTGCAACAAAATTTCAGTTCGATTTTGTGCCATGTCTATTAATATGGATAGTGTGAAGTAATATTTGTGACTGGAGTACAATAGACAAAATCTTGGCACAAAGCATGTCAAACTTAGCTGTGACTCCAGCATAGTTGCAATAGTCTTGCAAGATAGACTAGTTTTCTGCAATATTTGTACTAATACATATCATTTTAAGTGTCTTACCTTAAGTGGCATAATATTGAAGGTCCTCAGTGACTGCTGAGATATTTACTGAAAGAATTTTTAGTGACTTGTAAATAAGCTTATATGGCTGTCAAAATGTAGTGTTGCTGACATGGCTGCTGATTTACATTTTCTGAAAACCGAACTAAATGAATTCCGAGTTTAAAGACATAAGGATCTCATAAAACATGAGCCCTTAGCATGTCTAATCTAAGTAAAAAATCACTTGTAGCTTCAAAGTGTCTGAAACATTTGATGAAAGCATTGGAAACAAAGTCAGTTTATGTGGTAATGTTGGAGTAATTGGATGCTAACCAGCCATCCAACTCCAAGCAGCCCTATTGGTACTATTGAGAATGATGTAACTGATGATGACGGTTACCTAGAAGTTTGGTATTGGAGAAACCAGAGCAAATGAAAAGTAAAATCAGCCAGTGATTCACAGTCCACCAATGAGCGCAAATTTGCTGATGTAGCACATCGTATCCTACTATATGTGGGTATTTTGTACACAATATCGGTAGGATATTAATATTATGTTTATTTGTCCTGCAGACACAGTATACATAGTTGAGAATACTTGACAGGTGTGTAAGACATGTCAATAATTATGGACTACTCTGGACAGGTCTTGCGAATCCTAGAATATAAGAAAACTAGAGTAGAAATAATCTTCATTGACTATTGGGAAAAGGCTCGAACCATTAAGTGAATCCTAAAAAAAGTAACCTCTACCTTCACAACTGAAGGAAGTCTTTGCCTTCTTTGGTGCAGACTCCCAACAGACAACCCATTGCTTCAACTGAAGTTGGTTTCTGGCATGTAGCAGTAGTTATACGTTTCATTTATAGTAATGATAGGGTGCCCAAAGACCTTCAGATTTTATTGAATCAGCTACAAACAGGCCTTGGGACATGTCACATTGTTTCATTTTTAGTCAACTGTAAGCAATTATGGCACCCATTTCTGGATAGTTTTCTCATGTTCAAATGTTTAAAGTTTGATGTCCCCATTTGCTCTAGATGCCTACACCATTAGAAATCTCACAAACCTTCTCTCTTCAATCATAAATCACCATGTCATGGATTTTAACAAAGGTTCCTGAAATAGTGATGGTGCAGATTTTATCATAATGTTTATCAAGTATCTTCTTAGTCTCCTGAGGTGATTTGCTTTTCTTAAAATGTATGATCAACAGGAAAAATCCTCTTTCATCAATTTTTTTTAGTAATCACATGACTTGCTTGATTAAAATCAATGCTAAGTACAGAGTAATAAGCCAATCTAGCTGAAACTTGGTGTGTTTTCCAGCAGGCACTACTAACTGAAAAGAACTGTGACCTAAAATAGAATTTTCAAACCGCCCACTTAAGAATGTCCATTTTTTTAGTAATTAATAAATGTATTGAGGGAAAATGGTTGCCATATGAAAAAATATACACATTTCCTTTTAGTTTTTGTAATTTTTAGGAGCATATTTTCATTAATTCCAATTTTTATACTTTTAGCTTGTATAAAAAATTCATGAGTGCGGTTCTTCTCCTATGATTTAATTTCTTCGTATTTTTATTAGATAACATGTTTTACATGTTTTCTTGACTTTAATTTATTAAGGCGTTTAATTTTTGGGAAAGAGATGATCTACTAAATGACATTGAGAGTATGTGTTATATATGGTTCATTTGTATCTTTTTGCAGTGCATTTGCTGAATCTTCATTCAATTATGCTTTAAATCGAGGTTATCCATTATACCTGAGCACTAAGAATACCATTCTGAAGGCATATGATGGTCGATTTAAGGATATCTTTCAGGATATTTATGAAAAGTAAGTAAAATTATGAATAGCAAAGGAAAAGAGTTAGGAGCTCAAATTTATATCTGAAAGTTCTTTATAATTAAAGCCTTTACATTTGTCCCTTGCTCTCCCTCTTTAAAAGATTCAAGTTCTATTAAATTTACATAACAAATCAGCTTCCTTAATGACCATTATTTTGAAAAATTATGGCATTATATTAATGGTAAAAAGTATAAAATATATTTATAAAGGTGTATGCCTATACAATTGCTGGTAAATAAGTCTTATGTTCTAACAGCCTCTATGTACACTCATATGGTAGCTTATAAGGAAGGCATGATTTAGATTTTAAGGTCTTTTCAAGGGAAAGAAGATCTATCTTATATTTTACCATTGTAAAATAACAAGATGAATTAACAAATAAATAAAAAGGAAGGTTAACATCTAAAATATGGCATGTAATCCACAAATATAATATTTATCAACAAAGCTCTAGCAATTAAAATGCTCTCTTTAAACTTACCAATTAAAAATCCCTAGCTGCTTTACTAGTGGACTAATGTTTATTATTTGTAAACTAAAAACTTAATGTTGTGTTACTTAATTTTACATGTTACACTTAATGTTCACATGTGAATGATTACTTAATGAAGTATTATTAGTATATTAAGTGTATTTTCTCATTTTTATTATAATTGGATTTTCATTTAAGTAATTATTAATTGCCCAGAAATTAATGATATTTTAACAAAATGAATTTATTTCCTTTAAAAACATCCATAAATATTTAAAAAGTTAAGTTTATGTATGAATACCAGTTATTTTTATTATTAATGTTCATATTTTAGGAAATACAGGAAGCAATTTGAAGCAAAGAACATTTGGTATGAGCATCGGTTGATTGATGACATGGTCGCATATGCAATGAAGTCTGAGGGAGGTTTTGTTTGGGCATGCAAAAATTATGATGGTGATGTTCAATCTGACTCTGTTGCTCAGGGATATGGTAAGCATTAATCTGTTTTATTGTCATTATGTTTTTCATTTTTGTTCCTATTTTTCATTTTGCAAACCAGCTGCCTCCAATTTTACCATTTTTTAATTTTAAATTAAATTTCTCTCTAATTTTAAACTCTTGTAATGAAAATGAGCAGTATTCCGTTTTTATTATTCCATGTTAATTTCTTGCAATAATATATATCACCCATGCTTTTCTGGGAAACTTGTTTTTGTTTGTAATGTTGTTTTTTTAATGCTGATATGAGATTGGCTACCATCCACCTCTGTTAAAAATTCTGCGCAAAGGTGTCAAACAATAATAAAAATAATATTTTTGGTATGTATGAGAAAACTAGTTTAAAGAGATTGATGAACTATCATGGAGTTTTCATAAATATTACAAAAGTTAATTGATATACAGTCTTTTCCCAGGTAACATTAGTGAAGTTTTGTAATTTTGAATGCTCTTGTCTTCAGTTCTTAATGCATACTTCTTTGACAGGATCTCTTGGTTTGATGACATCTGTATTAGTATGCCCAGATGGAAAGACAGTGGAGGCGGAGGCAGCCCACGGGACAGTTACAAGACATTATAGGGTTCATCAGAAAGGAGGTGAAACCTCTACTAATCCTATTGGTGAGTGAACTTTGGAAGGTTAAATGTCTCTTTTTTCAGGCATCATGGGTCATTTTGTTAAATGCCACTCTAAAATTGAGGAGTTCTGCCTCAAACGTACCATATTTGAGGGTATAACTATGCTCTTTAATAGTCCCAAATCATTCACCATCATTGTCATTGATGACCAAGAGCCATTTTGCAAAGGTTGGCAGCATTTGAGTTTCCCTCTGCACATTCATGGATTCATGGATACATAATCTTATGGCAGTATATATTACATACATATGTCACTGATGGAAATGATGAATGGAAATGAAAGAATTGTTAGGTGGAAATGCATTTATGCAGTTTCCATATTTCTGGGGTATTGCTGACCCTCAGGGGGCTGTGACAATGTTGCCTTGGAGCATGTCATTTGAGCCGTAAGTATTCACAATATGTATTATCAATCATGCAAAAATATTTGTTAAGCAATAATGGTAGAGTCCTAACCACTGAGGAATGCTCATAGACTCCATCTAAGTGAAAATAACTGTGACTCAACTTCATTCACTTAAATTCTGTTCCACTTGACTTGTTTCTTCAAGTATTATTTTGCAAAGTGGGACTGGATGAATTTGGGGTGTTTCAAATTAAAGTTAAGCTTTATTCTTTCATTATTATTAATTTTAACTCTAGTAAATTACATATTTGTGACATAAATTAACTTTTTCAATGGTGGTCTAGAGTCATTAGGTGAAAAATTATTGCAAAAGAACCATAGAAATAACATTTACATGAAGAATTTAAATGTTGAGTGGGCCTTCATTGTAGTTGAAAAAATGTACCTGATGTTTTTATTTGTTATTAATAAGAAATAGAGGCATTTATATAGGGTGGCAAAGAATTTTGTTTGATTTTTTGTGGGTATAATTCTGATAGACTTTGTTCCTTCATCATTATTTGTCCTTATGCAATTTATTTACGCAAAGAAATACTTGCATATATTTCTTGACTGCAGAATGGAAAAATAGTGGGATTTCATTGTCATTAATTAGAAGAGTTGTATTTATTCTTTAAAAAAATTGACCCACCCTAAAAAAATTTTTTAATGTGAATTCAATTTCAATTTTTTCCATAATGCTATCTTAAATGTTTCTTTACCATGATATACAATACAAACAACATTTTTAATGTTGCCAATGGCGAGTGTTTTGAATTCAAAGTCTGCTCTGTAGATCCTGATTGGGTTAGTTATTATGATAATGCCTGCCTATGAATTGCCCATCTTAAATCAACTGGTTTTGTTTATAGTTATATGTGTATAAATTACCAGTCGAATTAAACTACTCTCTGCCAAGAGTAGAAAAAGAAGTCAAGAGTTTAAGGGTAATATTCACATTGTATCAGGTTTTATGTCAAACCATATTATAATGGTTATGTCGTATTTATTTATAAAAAATTAATGACTTAAAAATCATCCAACAAATGTTTGTACAGATAGAAGTTCCAGTGATTTAATTTTGGCAATTTGCTCAGCACCCCATGGAACTCTTCAAACCAAGTGTATAATTTATTGTGCTAATGTCTGCTTCCTTCTTTTTTCAGCTTCTATTTTTGCATGGACACGGGGCTTATTACATCGAGCAAAGCTGGATAATAATACACCATTGAAAAAATTTGCTGAAACACTTGAGCAAGTGTGCATCGAAACAATTGAGTCAGGATTTATGACAAAAGATTTGGCCATTTGTATCAAGGGAATGTCAGGGTAAGTGTTATTATTGATAGTCTACCATTTAAGGTAGATTTTGGGGGGGACACTTGACTAATCATCACCAAACTTATTCCATGCCGAATACTTTCAATCTCCTTTCATTCTGTCCAACATTCCCATTCTTTTCCTCCCCATTCCTTCTTTTGCCTAATGCCCTCCTTTTCTGCCTTACTACATATAAGGGTAGGTAACAAGTAATTATTTAGATTGAAATTACTCGATCCTGTTCAATTCCATTAAGACGAATTTGTTAAGACATTCAAGGAGTTAAAAGCTTTCATTTTATAGTTTGTTTTTAATCTAATGTTATATATGTTTGGATTTTACATGGGAATAATTTACTAAATACTGTTTACTATCGTATTCTTTTGGGGTCTGAATTGTGTATTCCAAATGTATTCATGTAAATGGTAGGATTATTAGCATAAACTTGGGTACTGTAATGCTATTTTGGCTCAGTTCTTATAAAAGTTTGTCCAAGAGAAATAAATTCCAACTTTTTCCTCTCTTCTGTAATTTGTTCTGGCTCTATGTAACAAAATATTTGGATAAGTAATCTATTTAGAGAAACATTGGAGATATTATTTTACAGCAATTTTAAATATGTTCCTTGTTATTGTATTCCAGTGTCAAAAAAGAAGATTACCTGGACACATTTGCATTTATGGATAAGCTTGCTGAAAATTTGAAAAAGAAGCTTGCTGATTGACTAACCACAGGTGCAATCATTAGTAAGCTGTGATGTCAGAAAGGTTTTGCCTTGAATTTTTCACTACTAGGCAAACGTTTTTATTACCAAGAACATGATACATTTCATACCTCATCAGTAAATTAGAAATTACATTAGTTCTTTGGGATTTGGCTGCATTGATTTTATGGTTTTTAAGCAAAACATGGGGGAAAGTGATGGATGATATTATAGGATTTATTCTAATAATGTACTCAGCGCAGTAAAATACTCAATTGTTTTATTTCATTATCTGTGGTGTGCTACAAATGTGCATTTGTTTCATATTTTGTTATGTTTAAACCAATGATAACTTATTTATGGCTCTTATAAAAAGTACTTTCAAGGTGTGCATCATCACAGCTTCACATTAAAATGTTGAAGTCAACCTTGTTGATATTCTACAAAATTTATTTGCCAGTGATGAAATTTTTTCTGTTGTTGCATTTTATTGCAGGTTTCATGGGAAATGAATCAACGTCTTGAAACTTTTTTCATTACTCACCAGACTGTGCCTATCATTGTATCTTTATTTTTTAACATTTTATTGTTATTTTTGTTAAATAAAATCATGTTCTCATATAGTAGATTGGGGTAAAAAGTGATTAATCTTTAATAAATGTAATCTAACAATATTTCTTCTGAATAGGAATATTTTTCTTTCAGCCTTTCCATTGGAACATTCAAAAACAATTCAGCTTGTCCATATCATGTCATAAAGAAATCATAGCCTATAATTGGATTCTGAAAAAATATAAAATACATCTGGAAGTACAGAAATAAATTTCCTTTAGATTCTAACTAAAACTGAGGCTGGATGAGTATTTTCCATTTCCTTTCCACTCTTTTGGTAACTTACTTTTTTAATTGCTACAATTATAAAACTAACATTGCAAAATATGTTGTGGGTGCATAAGGGAACTGTGTAATATACACTGTGTATCCAATCTATGAGCATATATGTAATAGAAAAACATTATTTATCCATGGTAACCAGGTAACCATTACCGCATCTATGGATATGCAATACAAGTATAAGGCACCCAGTGCTAGATCATTTATGGAATGTAATTAACATGACTTTCATAAAACTTGTAGTAATTAGGAATTGCAATTACCATTAATATTTAACTTTTAATTTACTCTATCTCAAGTTAAGTTTGGAATTAAATAAGCTGAACCCTTCCATGTGGCTTGCTGTATATAAAACATCATCAGTGGCCCTTTGTAAATGAGATTGGTCTCTTAGATAATTGGTTTATATTATCATTCTCCTCAGTGGCGTGAAATATCATTTTCTAAGTGAAAGTAAAATCATCTTTCTTTGATCAGCTGGCATTTCATCATCTCTTAAAGGTATCTTATCTCTCATGGTTTCTATCTTTATTGCTTTCCAACTCATGTTATTGGACTTTTGTAGCTCCCTTCTCTTGGGCTATTTGTGCATCTGCTGGCTTTTGCTTTCCCTTAAAGATGAGTAAGCAGGGTGCCTCGCTGCCGCACTCCCTAATATGAAAGATTTCTTTTGTGAAGAGATAAGGTCAAGAAGCCTTTTATAAGATTCTCATTGGATTCTAAGATGAATTCATTGAAAATTTAATCACTCGCCTAGTTAGAAAATGATAGGTAGATAAATATGGTATTAATAAATGTAATTTTTGCCACTGACAATAAGGTATCAGAATAACAGTCTGATTGCACTAGGGGAAAAGTATTAGGGTCTAAAGTACGCTGGTGGGTCTAAAGTATGCTAGTACTTTCTGCACACACCCTAATGGTGGCTTATAGGGTATTAAAAAATACTTAATACTAATGGATATCCTACTTACAGTAAAGATAGTACTTTGCTTGTAGTACAGTGGAGTTTCTGATGCTTTTTAAGAATCTAGATGAATTTTATCTTTGCTATAGAAACTTTAAGTATTTTGTATTGCTAGTGGGTATTTAGTGTAAGCACATAAACAACTATCGATGCACGCCCATCACTGCTTTGAATAGATGATTTGAATAGGAAGTCACCATGCAATGAATTGAAATTTTCTTTAGGATTAATTGTTGAAAAGCAGAATGATGCAAATGTTTGATGTGGTTTTTATTAATTGGGAAGTATTCTATATTGTCTTGATATTACAGGATAATGTAAATCGGCACGCACTGCTAGTAAAAAAAATAACTCCTACTTTGGACAATTTATCTGGTCAAGGCATTCTCAATCAAACGGGTACCTAATGATTACCACTCACAATAAGTTATTGTGCAGCAATAGGCAGTTATGCCAGTTAAGCAGTTGTCCTCTGTACACAGGTAATGCAAAATTCTTTCCCCTCTTGAAAAATATTTTGAAAGCCACTATTTAAATAAATCTCTGTATCAGTTATATTAATATCAAATTGAGATGGCACAAAAGTTATTTTACCTTCTACTACACACTTTTCTAATAAAACAAAAATTATAAATGCCAGGTTTTTCTATTTCCGGTTTATAATGATTCAAATGTACCTGGATGCTTTGCCAAAACACCTCGTAAGTAATACGTAAATATTGCACAATATACATAAATTATTATTTTCTTTATCATTATAATTATTCTTTGGTTCCTCAAAAACCTATGTACTTCATTTCATACAAAATGCTTTTTCCTACCTTCTGCCTTGTTCTAACCCCATTACTTATATCAGCCTCCATTTAATAATTGCCATTTTATCTGTACTAATGAAGTTTCTCCCAGCAACCTGCTGTCTTCTACCTTGCTGACAGTAATTTCACCTTGTGACTTGTTTCTCTAAGTACCAGTAATTATTTCCACACACTTGCACTGCTTTCTCCACAATTATTTATTTTTGGTTATCATGGAATAGAGGTTATTAGATGTGATAACCTTATGGTAATTTAGCTAATTGTGAAAGCTTCCACAAAGTATAGATGTAAGAATCAAAAGGCACATTTATTGCACAAGAGAATTTTATTCGGGTTGACGACTGACTTTTTTTTATGTCTTCATAAATATTTTCACAGGGCAAATCTGCCAATTACATCAAACATCATATCATAAATTATAAATTCACACTAATGATGATGTCTTTACATTTTCTTTTCTTGATAAGTTAAAACAATTTTTAAGTCTACTTTTACACCAATTCTTAACACTTGCTCTGAAAGGGTAACATCACAAAAACAATATAACCATTAAATGCCAATATCAGCTTAGTGATATCCCATGAGATTTTTGGAGCCAACTTTTCCAGAATCAAATCTTGGATTAGATTTGATTGTCTTTTATCCAAAATGAAAACATGGGATGTAAATAATAGCAAGACTCAGTACTTCCCCTTCCATTTGTGCTTAATTAGGATGAGCAAAATTCTTGCCCGCGTACTTAGCAGCACCACCCAACTCTTCTTCAATACGAAGGATCTGGTTATACTTAGCCAAACGCTCAGAGCGGCAAGGTGCTCCTGTTTTTATCTAAAGAGAAATTATACAATTAATGGTGAAAATGAGTTAAGAGTGCCAACAAGTAATCAACATTCCATTGTTCCCTTTTTGACATTATGGCAAAATGAACATTATCGGCCCCCAAACTATGCACATATAAATACATGAATATGAAATACTGCCCAATGAGTAGTGTAGTGTTTGATATGCATCAATTTCAAAGCATAAAAATAATTGCCTACACTAGGATTTGAACTGGGATTCCTCAATTTTCATTACAGGTTTCTTAATAACTTGTTAAAAAACTGAATATGCCAGGGAAATAATAATGTTAATTCAGATTGTCTGAAAATGTAATGACAGCACGTTCTTCAAAATAAGCAATTAATAAAAGTCTTTATAAAATTAGGCAAAAGATAAATTAGGGCTGGAGTACAACAGAATTATAATATAAATATAATAGTGCATAAATATATCTATAATAGTGCATAAAGCAAACTTTTTATGCACTGATATTATTATTGCAGTTAAACATAAGCACATTGCACTAGCACATCTGAATATTCCATTAAATTAATCAAAGAATTCAGGAGCTGTTTAAATTATTCTCTAAAAACTCTTACAACAGGCATGGATGACTGTTTATAGAATAATTTATAGGTAGTAATCATCAATAAAGCATTCTTATGATATCTCAAGATGCACAAAGAAGGATCAGTACAAAAATTTAAAGATATCTTTTCCCTAAGTTTAGTTCATTTACATGACAATAACTGCCTTATAACCTCCAGTCAGAAATTATGTAGCTTTTAAGGGATATGGGATATATGCCTGGGTTATCAGAAGAAAGACTTACTTGTCCAGTGCTAAGTCCCACAACAAGGTCAGCAATGAATGTATCCTCAGTTTCTCCAGATCGATGAGATACCATGGTACCCCAGCCATTTTCCTTTGCGAGAAGGTGAGCTGAAATAGCCTCTGTTACGCTTCCAATTTGGTTTACCTTCAGCAGCAGACAGTTGCAAGCTTTCTTCTCAACTGCAGTTTTGATTCTTTTTGGATTTGTCACTGTAAGGTCATCTCCAACAATCTGTCAATGTAGCAATTAAAATTTAATCTTAACATATACATTCTTCCCAGAAGATTATACCTCAATCCAATAAATTTCATGATTCATGTCAATTATAACAATAAGATCCGAGTTCAGTATTTCTTAGCAGAACAAAAGACACTTTCATAAGGTTTGGAAAAAGAACAACATATAATACAATACTTCAAATTCTGTAAAAATTTGACTAGGTGCATCTTGTTCCTGCTCAATATCATTTACACAGCAGCTAATGTGGTTTTGAAGGTGGCCTTTGCCAACTGATCACTGAAGCAAGATTTATTTATTGTGTGCAACTGTTATGCAAATCATTAAGCTAATGCAATATTATCAGTTAAAAATTAAAGTCCAGTGATCAAGAGATAAAAAGCTTTTCTTTGCTTTGCTCCGAGGTGAAAGCAATTTCCTAAAATTATGACATCTTACAGTTTAGCCATAAATTTATTATTTTTACAAATTATTACAGGTGGAATGGGATTTGACATTTTCCTGGTCTAGGAGACTGTCAGAGCATGGACAGTGTGGTTTCCATGGCCAGTACATGCCAAAGGGGAGGGGAAATCATGGACAAATCTATTTATGTGAGATACAGTAAATAGAATAAGAAACTTAAATCCATTATCCTAGTTCAATTCCTACCCAGACAACTCTTGTTTATTAATGAGATCTGCATGTGCTCTCTGGAAATTTGATATTTTAACAACTATTTTTGTACTGTTGCCACTGGTAGACATTGAAAAAAGGCCCAAATGATCTGTTCTTGTGGATGGATTTGGAATAATGATCAGCTTTTTTATTTTAATATCAAATTGTGCTTTTCAGGTGGAGTAATTGTGTAATTATTATTATTGGTATTATTTTAGTAAAAATAAGTTTTGGATACACACATTATGCAACAATACAATAATACATTTCCTTGCCTTATAACAAAATACAACCAGATATCCTAAACTACAATAACCCCTTCCATTCTACATACGTTCTACCTACCTTTATTTCTTCCAACTTGCCTATCCAATTCCTACACCTTCCTTGTTTGTCTTATGTTCTCCCCTCTAATGAAGTCTTCAAAATGCCATTAATGATCAAAATGCTTAAATCCATTCTTTCTCCTCATTTGGATTTATCCCAACAAACCCCTCTCTTCGCCCACATACCTAGTACTTTCTCATTTGTTTTCCTTTCTGTCCATTTCACCTTTTGCATTCTGCTCCACACCCATATTTGAAAGATTTCAAATCTATGCTTATCACCTCGCTTCAACAACCATGTTTCTGTGGTTACAAAACCACTTTCCAGATCAAATTTTTAAAGAGCATTTTCTAAAGATCCTTAGTCAACATCCCCATCATTAATTCCCTCTTCCTTGAGGAGTTTCTTTGCCTAATACAATTCCTTTTCTTATGCCCATAGTGTTTGGACAATTTCGGTCCACAATACTTCCGGGATAGGTAAACTGTTTCAACTATTATTGTTTACGAACTAGTTTAATATTTAACTCAGCATTCCTCTTTCTTGAAAACTACATGATTTTTGTTTTGTTTATAGTTATTCTGATGTCATGCCTATCATATTGGCTTTCCAATGCACTCGACAATACTTGCAACCCCTTCGCTAACTGTCATTTTGAATAATCGAAGCCATAAAAATTCTTTCATGGGCACACACACACACACATTTAGAAAATATTCAAAACATATTCAGGGAACCCCAGAATATGCATTTTAACTGAAATTCTTACCAAAGAAGATGATTCCTTCAGGAAAGTAATACTTTCTATATACTAAGTAAGGATAAAGGAAAGAGATTCAATTATATGGTTACTTTTTACCTGGATTGAGGTAGTAGCAGTCATATTTGACCATGCATCCCAATGATCTTGGTCAAATGGATCCTCAATGGAAACAATCGGGAACTCTTTAACATATTCCTTATAAAGATCAGTCAACTTGTTTCCATCAATCCACAAGCTCTTGTCTGAGTCAGGGGATTTGAAGTCCAAGTCATACATGCCCTCCCTATTAAAATAAAAATTTACATAGTGTCAAAATATTTATTGATCAAGCTTCAGGTATACTGGCACAGCAAGAAAATTGAAATGCACATGTCTTGCAGGACCATTTTATTTCTCATTTCACAATTCCAATAAAATACCTTTCAGCTCTGCCAGATGTGGAACTGAAATTTCTCATCATTTCAATTTCCCTGGCCACAATTTTTGATCATTGAGCCATGTCAAGTCACTCATTCATATTCTCACATAACCAAGTTGATTTCAACAATTACACATACATGAAAAATGTATATCTTTTATTGAACATAATTTTGATGTTTCAAAATAATTATTGAAGAGAAATAGGGAAGTGTTTAATTTTAAACGGATATATAACTTCCACGACTGTTACTCAACTGATGCCTTTTACATCATCTAAGTCTTTCCCAGCCTTCACTGATCTAGCTCCAGAGATGTTGCCCACAACGACAACACTACGGAAATTGGTTCATCAGATAAGCATGTTACCCACCTCCAATGCGGAATTTTAAAATCTACATCCTTCAGACTATGTAGTGACATCAATATAATTTTCCAAAATTTGAGATGTCTAAGAAATAATATATCTGAGATAGAAGCAGTTATTAAACATGATGGCTACAATATTCTATGTCTCAATGAACATCAGCTTAAAAAAAATGAAATAGCTATGTATAATATTAGCGATTTTAGCTTGGCATCATTCTACTGCTGGTCTGTATAAAAAAATGGTAGTACTTTTATTAATGCCTTAAAAGTTATGCCTTTTAAAGTAATTCATTCAGACAAATTCTGTATGGAATTGCACTTTGAAATAAATATCTGCGATCATGTTGAAGGACCTGAATCAGATCTTTGCTTCTGTGTATTGCTCCCCTAATGGATTTTTTGACCATTTCTGCAATCAACTGGAACAAGTACTATGCCTTTTCCTGACCTTGGAGGCCAATATCATAACTTGCCGGGACTTCAACATTGACATAAGACTGAAAACTATCAATTGCCAGGTCAGTTAATCTTCTGTTCTCCTATAAATTTTACTAAGCAAACAAACAGCCTACTCAACTTTCTGCCTGTCTAGTCTACAATAAATCATCAACAAATCTTGCTAATACAAAAGAGCTATTTGCTCTCTTGCTAATATACCACCATGTGATTCCTACAAGGCTTTCTTTAGTAGGCATGGAATCATGACTGTATTTAGTTTATACATCTTTAAGGCTCTGATTCCTGTGAAAGTTAATCTAGAAACTTACCAATAAAGATTTCAAATCCATAACTACACCATTTAAGGGTAAATCGAATCTAAGTACTGCTTATTGTATACTGTCCTCAACTTACAACTCATTTCATTATGTGAACATTCGACAGTATAACTGGTTGCCTACTCAGCTGAAATCAAACTGCATTCTGAAATTCAATAATATGGTTTTTACCTGGTTATTTGCTAACCCACTTTACTTAATTGATGAATTTTTTCCTGACAGTCTTCATCTCATTTAAAAATGTATGTTTATACATTAAGTAATATTTACATTGACAATATTTAATATGATTGTACCATTTATCAAAATGAATGAAGTATTATTGTTATAGAGGTCCTCTGAAACATAGGGTCTCCTAGCCAGGGAAGGGTCCATTCAGTAACCTTGTACACTGACATTACAAGTCTAGAGGATCCTCAGGTTGCTCACTCCTAGGATCTTTGAATGAGAAGGTATCAGGTATAAGAAGAATCCATACCTGACTTGCAATGGAATCTGCACATTTGTAGAAGACCTCCCACAATGGCATTAACATATTATATGTACATATTTTCTTGATTTTTGATAGATGAAGCTGATTCATTTAGTAGTACTCTATCATTTGTGGCACTTGTTCAGTCAATGCCACACACTGCACGTTAATTCTACACTTCTTCTGTATGCAGTTAATTATATAAATAATTTGGTGCAATATGGTGGCAATATGCATTAGACTAAACTCACTTCATGTTCTTACTGTCAATAGGCAAGCATATAAGTCACCATGTATGTCCAACTGGAAAACAAAAGTGCTTCACTCACTTGTAAAATTCTGAGGCCGCAACATCCATGCCAATGTCAACCTTTCCAGTGTAACCGGCAGCAGCTATGGCATCAGATATGAGGACAAGTGCTGGAAGGTGAAATAACAAAAATAAATAACATGAATTGAAACTTTGAGAATTGAGGTTTGTAAATTTTACTTTTCATTACTTTTTTAATTTCTGATCATCATCCTCTTCATCATCTTGAATCATTGAAGCTGACCTTAACTTCACCTTCTTTGATGATTATGACCACAAACCAAGCTTAAACCCGAAGGTCCAGGTACGTGCAGGTGTGTGTGTAGGTGATGGTAGAGTTCACCCGGTATTAAGCCCTATACGGCATGTTAAATTCACACATCAGGGTAGGGGGCCAGTGCCTTTCCCTGTGTCAGTTATGCTTTCCCAGGAAGATCTGGTACCCCGAAAATCACATAGCTTGGGTGGAGCTGCAGGTGCCCAGAGAGGTTTGCCTGGGAATTGAACCCAGGCCCTCCCTTCAGTCAGTAGTATAACTTTCTGCCCCTGGACTACCGCGACCCCATAATTCTTTCAAATATTGTCATTTATATCAGAAATCAATTTTTATTTAAGTCCTTTAGTAATATCTTCTAAACAATTTAACCGTAATTAATAAATAATTATTATAACCTGGCATATTGAAAAGTCTTCAAATATGTAATCATTTGCTTTGAATACAAAATGTTTTTGTGGTTAGAGTGGCATACCACATTCAGGGGAAATACTGCTAGTTAAATATGATTTCCCATGAACAAATCCTCAACATACTCAAACAGAGGAATATCAAAAATTACAATTAAGGTCAAGCAGCAACTTAATATTTCTTACAAACACACTGTATTTTAACATGAAATCTTACACAAGCAATAACTAGGTGAAGATCAGTGGCAGTCAATCAGCATAATAGCAAGGGTTCAACTACCAAGTCATTTGTGTATGAGTACAGTACTTGTATATGAGTTTTTGGGGAAATTCTCAAGCAGCAATAAAAGAAAAATCTCTCACCCCAGGTAAATTTTATGACAAGTGGTTACAATGAGATGTGCTCTACACTGTATGTATATTAGCAACCTATGTGCTGAAGACTTTAATTGTAGAAAAAGAAAAAAGTGAACAAAATCTACTTCCTTTCTTATATTTAAATTTTAAGTAATTTAGGAATTTATATTAACAAAAGCATTTGTTGGAAACGTCAATGCATGCATACATACCATCCTTGTTATTTAGAAGCCTGGGAGCAAAGCCACCTTCATCTCCTACAGCAGTTGAGTCAAGGCCAAATCGTGACTTGATAATAGACTTAAGGTGATGATACACCTCAGATCCCATTTTCATTGCTTCGGTGAAGGAAGAAGCACCTAAGGAAGAATGGGCTTGAAGTCAATACACAACTTCCCACTTCATAACACCAATGGCTTTCATGGCGATACCTTTTACACAATGTTTATCACATTATATAAGAAGGTGCACACACCCAGGTTTAAATGTTCCATAAGCACATTTTGATGTCGAGGGCAGCAAATTTTTTTCCAACTCATTTAACTCCATAGGGATGAAAAAGAATAAGAAATATTGCTTCTTTTCATCATTTCTAAATTTGAAAATACTAGCCATATATTGGCATCTCTAATTAAGACAAACAAAGCATAACTCGCTCAGTGAATATTGATAACCCTTCTATGAATTTTCTCTAAGTTGAGACCTAGCTTTCTCCTTCCTGAAAGTGATAGTTTCACCACAAGCGAATCAAAATCCACATATTGTTTACATGAAATAATTACAAGAATTACTTGCTTTGTAGCATAGGAATTTTTAAGAACTTACATTTTAATTGCTTTATTTAACTTTTACTAAGAGTAAAAAACTTAATTAAACATTGCATTACAAATTTACCTTGAGGCAGTTTTGGTTTTCTGATGAAATTTATGAAAAATGAGGAACCTCAATCAATTTCTCATGTTTGAAGATACAAGTTCTTATTCAAATCTGTACATACTGCTGCTCTTAAAGCCTACTGAATTTACCCGAAGAAACTTAACTCAAACTCCTCAAACTTAAGATAAAAGGGTTTCATGAAAATACTAAGAAAAGCATTTACAAGAAAACATTTACATAAATGAAATTATTACTGTTACTAAAGTATTTTATTTTTCTTTTTACCCTTTCACAATGAAATAATATGATGGCCATTTTGGACGACTGAATATAATTAAGATTTTAATGAAATATAAACAACACCATTGCCCAAAATTCTTAAGATTTAGGTGAATGCAAAAAACTGCTCTTTTCTTGTTAATGTCAATGATGTCAGTTGACCTTGTGGGATCCCTACATACTTGTTTTATGTTTCTCGGGAGTTCAACCCCCAGAGTTAATATAGTGCCAAAGGAAAATGTGTTATTGAAATCTACCAGAATCATTTTTGGATTAGCAGATTATAATGTTACTCACCAGACAATCCTTGTAAAGACAAAAAAAAATTATCCTAGTGCATTATACAATTCAAGTGATGGGAAGATGAAAAGGGTGGTTGATAGGAAATGATGAAATGGTGTGATTTGTTGGAACCAGTTACATAAATTTGTTGTTCCACATAACTAAAATTAATACAGACTACTTTGTCAGACTATGCAGCCCCACTAACAATTTTATAGTATTACCTGTGGGCAGAATCATAAATTCTTGCATTGCTAACTTGTTACCAGCATGTGATCCTCCATTGATTACATTAAATGCAGGCACTGGGAGTATGATATTTTTGTTTCCTGCAAGGTCTGCAATGTGCCTGAAAATTAAGTCATAATTGTGACTAATGACAACTGTTCAAGGAATATTTTAGGTACAAACACATTGATTTTTGACATCATTCGCATATTTTTTGACACAAGTTTCGCCCTAATTCTTTTCTTATACCAACAACAGCCTAATCTCTCAAATTATAGAGATAAAAGTTACATGTTTTGGTAACCTGTAGTTTAACTCAATCTCACCTTATGCTTATAAAAAGAGCCCTGTAAATCTTGCACGGCACAGCATGCAATTTATTATATCATATTTCCTTTAAGATGCCACAGAATTTCAACATCAGACTAATCTCAAAGGAAAGAAGTACACCACATTGAATTAAGTACTTTCTCAGACTATATTTGAGGTAAAAACAACCACATGGATTGTTTGTTGGTTGCAAATGAGCAATCTATATTTTCAGATTAATTTCTGGTTCTAATGACAGAAACTGCAGGGGTGTTAAAAACCATAGACTTTTCTAATTAAGCTGAAGTCAGAGTTAAAATTTCCCAAAAAATTTTTCAGAGTGCACTTCCTTTGCTTTCATATCTTCCTTTTAAAATATCTTATCGTTGCTTGAATCTCAATTTTTCCATTCAAAAATCACTACACGGGAACAACAACAGAGAGGCATCCATATCACACAAATCTCTTCCCAGAACACTGTGTTACATGTTTACTCATAAAGGATTACCTATTACTATGCGGGAAACTGGTTGTGCTAACACTAATACGTGGTGGTAATTGTGAGAACTTTTCAAACTACCCTCATACAACAATATTTTACTGAGGTAATTTTTCTAATGCAACCTATTAGAACAGGTAGACTACCAATAATGATAATATAATATGATGCTTCTGCTAGTTAGATTTTTAATTAAATCAAAATTATATCTGCTTAGGTGAAAAGACAGCAATTGATAATGGGGCTAAAGGTGTAGAGCACTGGTGGCCAAACAGTTAACCATAGCTCAACAGTTGATCTAGGAATTTTTATTTTATCAAATTTTTAACAAATAACATTCCACAGGTGTCATTACCCTTAACTCTACCTGGAGTACCTCAATGATATTCACTCTGATTAAAGCTATTGTTCCCTGTGGGTATGATTTTCTCTACTACTTGAAAGCATTCCACCATAGATTACACCTCAAATATTTTCCAAGCCTCGGTCCCTTGCAGTCTTGGAAATTTCACCTTTTTACTAGGATCTTCCAGCTACAAATCTTCAGAACTCAATAGCTTTGGGCTCGATGGCAATCACGTAACAATCATCCCATTTAATTTTTAATTCTAATGACATCTTTCCACAATTTCATCAATTACATTTCACTCTTCAAATTCCTTTGGTCCTGAGTACACCTGTGATATAACAGCAACATAAGTGTGTCTCAGCACCACTTATTGATTAGCCAACTGAGGTGGTGACCTACACAGGACAGTCAACTAAAAAAAACCATAAACACAGTAATCAACCCGAAGGTTGGTTTGGTAGGTGATGGTAGAGTTCACCCAGTACTAAGCCCGACAGCATGTGAAATTCACACATCAGGGTAGGGGGGCCAGTTCCTTTCCCTGTGCTGGTTATGGTTTCCCAGGAAGATCTGGTACCTGAAAAATCATGTAGCTTGGTTGGAGCTAAGGGTGCCCAGAGAGGCTTGCCTGGGAATCAAACCTGGGCCCTCTGGTCAGATGTCCAATGCTCTACCCCTGGACTACCATGACCCACTAGTGTTGCTACGCCAACCCCAAATTGCAGTGTTCTTATCTGATATCCATTTATCCATATGCTGCCTTTTACCTTTCCGTGAGCTTTTTATTTGACTTCCCAATGTATGGATTAAATATCAAGGGTGATAATGAGCAGTCCTTCCTTCCTTTATCCAATTGCTACTTTCTACAGTACTAGGTGATCTCGAGCCAAACTTAGGTAACTGACCTTTAGGTTGATTATCTGTGGTTATATGTCATATTCATGTTCTACTTCTATGGCCTGGCCATACAGTCCTTTTACACAAGGCCAATGAAAATGTTAAAAGAGGGCAGATTATAGATAGAACTGGGGAAGAATATTTTTAACACATTAACAGTCATGAACCAACAATTCCCCATTCCCTTTAATATCCTGCATTGAAAATTATTCCTTCATTTGTTTTGACCAGCAACCCTCTCTTCCAGTCTATTTCTAAATGCACACAAAATTACTCATTTAAAAATCTTATGCCGTTACAAATATTTATGAAACATAGACAAAAAGTACCTTCAAACAAAAACCTAATACTTTATTTAACTACAAATGCCAATGCACAATTGACAATAATATCACAAAAATCAACAGGGATTAATAGTAATGCTTACTTGTACAGAGGAACTCCTTTGTGGGCAGCTCCTGCCTTGCACACAGCCAGTGATACACCTAAAATGGCATTGGCTCCAAACTTTGACTTATTTTCAGTAGCATCAAGTTGCAGCATGAATTCATCAATTTCCTTCTGCTGGGTTGGCTCGAAACTCTGTAAGCAAAGCATATCAATGAAATCATTTTATTGATTATACAATTGCTGGAACATCTTAAGTATATAATTAACTTGATCAAAAAATGTCATGCATATTACAACAAAATCCTAATTTGCTATAGTTTCTGAAAGAAATCAAAGGGCAGGCCATTTAGATACCTACTATTCAAATTGATTTTTACTACACTATCTTTCCTCCCGGTAGAGCATCTGTAAGAGCAGATTCTAAACAAATTCAGATTTTAGATGTGTTCAGCTAACCTTTTTCAGTAGCTCTGGTGCGATGGATTTGTTGACATTATCAATTGCCTTTAGTACACTCTTTCCATGGTATTTGGATTTGTCATTGTCCCGCAATTCCAGTGCCTCATAGATTCCAGTACTGGCACCAGAAGGTACAGCTGCTCTAAATAGTCCCTTCTCTGTGATGAGATCAACTTCCACAGTTGGGTTTCCACGGGAATCAAAGATTTGGCGGGCGTGGATCTTCTGAATAGGCATCTTGAATAGGCTACTGCTGCAATTGTAAAACATAAAATGAATTATTTCAAAGTATCCCCAAACCTCACAGATTGTTAGAAAACTAAAAGGGCGGGCGAACGCAACACTTTGTACTTCACAAATCATTAAATTAGACAGAAATTATTTTAGAAGTGAGGGATATTAATATTTCGTGAGAAAACGTCAACCAGGAATTTTTCGTATCACCCCTCGAAATTTCATAAAAATACACATGTATAACATAGTAAAATAATAAGATTAAATGCATCAGAGGTCAATTTGCACGGACAATTATGTCGACGGGGAACAATTCAAGTTTCTTTCCTCAATTTCACGAATGATCTGTATAAACACGATGCCTAATTCATACACTATATTATAGCCATTAATCACAACTGAAAACGCATGCAAATAAACCAGGGAGGTTTTTCGTCGTTAAGGAGAAAATTAAACTAAATTTTTTAGAAATATACGTTCATAAAAATTGTCTCTTTAGATAACCTCATCAAAAGGTCAATCAATATTGCTCTTAAGTTTTACATCACTGATATATCGTTGTGTAAAGTTAATAAATATACGAAGACATCATGAAACAGCAAACAATGATAAAAGCAATCTTGATCGTAAATAGGTACCACTATGACCTCTAAAAACAAAGGTGACGAGATGAACTAATAACCCTGAATAGTGTACCGAGTGTATCGACCAGTAGTCTCACCCTTCGCACATATGAAGGGCATTGTATATTTGGTACTCATTTTAGGGGCCTATAAGAAGGAAAAAGTGCAATTTTTAACGTTTTCACTTTCTTATAATTAAATTAAATAACATAGAAAGCAGACTACAACAAAATTTTAGAAGACCTATGGAAGGTCATTCAAGGTCAACTTGCTAGGAAACTTATATTACAAAGGATAGTGAAAGTTTAGCACCCTGTGCGAAGTTGTAGTTCCACAAATAAGGCTCAGCGCTAGGTAAAAATGTGAAACAACAATTCTTTAGTTAATTTACGTCATCAGAAGGCCTAGAGATCCTTTTCTGTCACTGCGGTGCAAACAGCGTCCCGGCACTTTAAGGACATATCCTTTAAATACCTTGCTTGCATGGACAAAAACTTGTTCATACTTAAGGACTAGATACAAACAAAATTATATCAACGGGGCTAAACCAATACTCAATGACCTTGCAATAAATAAACCCTCAATAAGAAGATACTGTCAGAAAATAATAGCTAAAAGTCAATTTTCGGAAAATACGCCGACGGTGAGTTAGTACACGCGAAACAAGTTTACGTGTAACGTTTCACTACGAAGACCTCAAAAGGTTAGTTTGAGGTCATACCACATTCACTCCACTGTGGTCTAGAAATATGAATGAAAATCATAGCTCTAGCGAAAAATTCATCGGATACTGACAACGACAACAATTTCCAGAGGGAAAGAGTAGCCTCAAGCAAATATTGTTGTCGATTTCATACAACAAAGGCATGCAATATCATTGAGTACATTAAACCCCTCAAAATCAACCACATTCTCTAATAATGTCCATTACCCGGAGACCAACGCAAATTAATAAACGTGAAGCCATTTTAAAGCACTGAGATTATTCGAACACTTATGAACAATAGTGAACTTAATAGTACCTGCTTGCAGAGCTTTCACAATTACTAGAAAAGTACCAAGGAATGTATATTACGTAATTCATACACAATTCAAAGTGAAAAAGGTATTACAAATCAGATGAATAAACAAACGATTTTGTACAAGAAAAACTTCAACGCATTGCTACACAAAATTGCCGGTGTTCAAAATCCAATAATCACACGTCCCAACGAAATTGATGAAAAATAATTTTAACTGAATGAAATGCAGTTCAAATTTGACACTTTCAAAAGTAAAAAGCAGTGTGTGATTGAGATAAAACAATATACTCATTTACAACTAGGAGCTCACCTCAACTTTGCTCCAATACTAAGGAACCTCTTCACTGGAATGATTGACCTTACAGAAGGATGCGAAGAAGGAAAGGACAAGGCAAGGTGACTCGAACAACTGCCGGGTGATATGAGAGAAACATTTTCGTCTGCTATTATGGCAACCATTTATCTCCAAGTGCTTAGAGAAAGAGACCACGCAATCCCAATCTCAATGTTATTTTCATTTTATATGTGTCATCATACTTCGGTAATTGTAACGGCAGAAGCATTAACAAAGTATCAACACGGGGAAAAGAAGAAATGTTGTAGCATTCATCAAAGCGCGCGTAGTTCAATTTTGAATAATCTGTGTAATTAAATACCGCGCAAAAAAACGTTGTTTCATACACTTGTTCTATTTTATATGTGCCGTAAAAATCCACATCGAAAAGTCATGGATGCAATACTGGTTAGTAGTTGTCACTATTCGAAAAATTAATGTAGGATAATATACCACACATTGATATATAAATTATCTAGCTTGAGGTTTGCAATGCGTGAAATGTTTCACTTTACAGCTAAGTCCCAACTGCCTATTTATGACTCAAAATAAGGTAACATTTATGGATTTAACACAGTTGAATCTTTATTTCATGGGAACCTACACTAGCACATATTATTCTCAATTGATGGGGGATGCTATTCTATTTTACAATATAGTAGCAATAATTGAAAGAGTAGAATAAAAAATAGTTGCAAATGATGTTGAAATATATTATGGCCATAATAATAACCAATATTCCTGTGATTGACTTTTTCATCATTAGTTCATTCAGTTATGACATATGGAAATGGCAAATTATATTCTGATGTTTATTCTTAAAGAGAATGATCATAAAGTATTATGATGAAAGCAACTCTGCAGAAATACACACTTTTCTGTTTGTTTCTCAGTATTTACTATCTTAGTTCCAGGCCACTTTTGAAAAAAGCACTCAGTCAAATGGTCTGAAATGTATTATTATTAGGTAATGTACCGTTTAAGGTAGGTTTTTGGATGGACATAACTATCAACTAATATTTTGTAACTCCAAACAAAACCCAATCCAGCAACCTACTCTTCATCTCTGTGTACTTCCGTCCTTCCTTCATCCCGTCCAACATCCCTATTCTGTTCCTGCCCTTTCCTTGTTTGCCTAACATTCTCCCCTCTATTACCTTCTTCAACATTCCACTACCGCTCAACACGCCTTTCATCCATTTTGCCTGCCTCCATAGGATTTCTCCCAACAAAACCCTCTCCTCACCCACCATCTCTAGTACTTCCTCATTTGTTTTCCTTTCGGTCCATTTCACCTTCTTCTTTCTTCTCCACACCTTCATTCCAAAAGACTCCATTCTGTCTATCCTCCTGCTTCAGCGACCACATTTCCGCACCGTACATAGGTACGCTCCATATCAGAGTTTTTACGAGTCTTTTCTTAACTTCCCTACTCAACGTCCCCATCATCAACTCCCTCCTCCTTGAGAAAGCCTCCTTGCCTAGCGCAATCTTCTGCTTACGTCCCTACTACTTTGATTGTTTTGGTCCAAAACTGGTCTGATATGTATGTGCACAAAAAAAGAGATTGAATGAACTCTACTTTTTCATGTTCACAGGACTCTTTTCCATGCAAAGTTGAAAGAGGTTTTTCCCTATTGATTTTGTTTTTTATAAAACTCTATACAGTATTCTGAAAGAGTGGAAGACTTTCCTTTGATTAAACTGATGTCCTATTAGCTATAATATCACAGGCCTTTTCAAAACAGATATGCTCATCAGAGGGGTAGAATGGTACACATCCTTCTTACTTATGGCCTTTTTATACTATTTCAATCTGATACTCATTGAATGGCCAAATTTACTAATATAAAATCTACTGCTGTCACACACTAAGTCATGTGCCTAACTTTGTAATTTGTCCTCGGTTCTTCAAAGTATATCCATAAATGTTCCCAGTCTTTGGGCAGGAAACTATTTATTGTTAAAATCCTGTCTATTTGATCAAAATCATAATCCAAGATTGGTATTGTCATATAAGCATCTGATCAGGTTGTAATTCATTTTTACCTTTCTTCTTACTGTTTTTATTGGTGACTTTTAATATATTATTAAATTAACCATTCATCATTAGAACTAGCGGTTTTCCATCTTTTTTATGGTTGAAGAATCTTGAAAAATGTTGGTACACTCAGTTAGTGCTTTAAATATTGATAGTTATGGATGGAATACTAGTGTAACAAGGCAATAAGAGAGTAACTAGGGTTTTTTGCTGCTACACCACAGGGATCAGTTTGCTATTGTTGTTTGCTTTTTATTTTCTTCCACTAGTCTAGATTTTTGGTTACGATTACGGTATTCTGTCATCGTAGTAAAAGATAATACACGATGGAATATTGGGTACACTGCTTTGCTGCCTTTAGGGCTGTAAAAACTCTCCTCTCTCCTAGGGCTTAAACTCTCTCCTCATGGCCTTTGCCATGAGGGGAGTTTAATTACAGTTGCCTTAAACATGATTCTTTTAATAATGTCGAGAGATTTGTTCTTCTGGGGAACATTCAAGTACCCTGTAGAACGTCCAGACACAAAGCAGGGTCACAAGCACATTTAAAACAGTTATTATTAAAAAACTAAACGAATTCTCGGGACATTCCGTTTGGTGGAGTTAAAAAAATGCGCATTGTCGCATTTACTTACAGGTGTCACCTATCGGCCAATAATAGCGTGCGCATAAATGTCAAAAGACAGTCTAAATCCGCAATAAGCTCTATTACAATTGAGAGTGGTAGAATTTGAGGATAGATATTTGCAGATAATATGAATAATAGTCCACTAATATCACCTTCTTAGTGTACGCATGAATGTGATACACAAATTGAGATAATTTATTAATGGGCTAATTGTTTCTCAGAAGAACATGGTTTGATATGTAAAAGTATAACGTTAAGAAATTGATTTAGGTATATTAGTTTATGGTAAATAAAAAAATATATATCACCTTGAATAACAGATAATTAGTTCATCATTGAAGTCAATGTCAGCAATGCATAATTTGGTGTTGAATTCAAAAGTAGTGGACGTTGAATGGAATTTTGGAGGTTTGTAAACCATCAATAATGAATGAATTATATTCATAACTGGGAAGATATTTTTATCGAAATACTTCGTTTTTGTTCAGTGGCATAAGGGTCTTTGATTCTGTATTTCACTAATTAAGGAATTGGTCAAAAATTTTCCGCGTATAGTTGAAGTGTTTTATTTTTTACGCGACTTTATGTGTACATCTGTTTTGTTAGTTTATCTTGTTTGATTTACTTCTGTTGCTCTCATTGCAATGTTTAGATGCTATATTTTTAAATTATATGGAACGTGCCTAAGATAATTAGAGTATTTACATTGTTTTGTGATATTTTACAGTGACTGCGGCCAGTAGTGAAATGAAAGTGGTGGGGAAAACGTACCTGCATATGAAGATTTTGTGTGAAAATGAAGGACGCTTAAAAGAATTAAATTTTGAAATGACTTTGCCGCAGTTCTATTCCTTTCTTCACGATCTTGAAAAAGCAAAATCGAGCCTGAGCTATTTTTCATAAGTGGTTGCCTCGCTTCCTCTAAGGTTACATAATCTATCAAGAATTCAATTGATTTTACACTAGTTTGGGATATTTGCTCCTAATTAGTTGCAAATACTGCTCAAAATAATTATGTGGCTCGTTCGTCAATGTATTTTTATCGTATTAGCTATAATTGCCATTCCTTGAAATAAATTATAACATTGTTCATAAAACTACAAGTGTGTGACCTTTGTATCATTGTGGGTCTAATGCGTTCATATTTAAAATCTATTTTATTTTGTGGAAATGATAAAGACGTATTTTCTTTTAAGAAAAAGAGCAAAAAATATCAGAATAGTTTTTAATTTGCATGTTTGAAATACTGTAGGAGCATCCTATTTGCCGTTCATATTTAAGTAATGTTGAATTGTAGGCCTTTCCACGCCTATTAAAAATAAATTAGTATGTAAGTCATAAACCAGATTAGATTGGAATAGAGACATTTAACACATGGTGTTAGAAAGGGATGCTGAAGATGAAATGGATACGTAAAATGTGAAAAAAGATGGTAGTACACAGGAGGTGGGAATATGAGCAGTCAACGAAAAAGAAGAATCAATTTGGGG
Organism: Hetaerina titia; assembly: GCA_037158775.1. Lineage (NCBI taxonomy): Eukaryota > Metazoa > Arthropoda > Insecta > Odonata > Calopterygidae > Hetaerina > Hetaerina titia. Next base: position 60,317,813 of record CM073771.1, read on the forward strand.
AACTCCTGTAGCACATCTAAGTTGTGAGAAAAATATTAGAAAAAAAGGTCCAATGTAAACAATATCTGGATAAGTAATTACTGCAAATTCAGAGGTATGCATAAAGAATTGGGTGAAGCATTAGTATTGGAAGTTTTTGCAACCTTTGTGACATAAAAGTTTGCATAAACTTACTAACTAGAGTAAGGGCGCTAATTTGAGGTGTTCTAATAAATAATATTTTTAATGCAGAAACTGAAACTTTGGTTTTACCACCGTCATATTTTATTATTGATTTTTTACTGTAGCATTTTTTCATATATTATTTCATTTAAAAACATTACTGAAGTATTTTTAAAGGTTAATTGTATCGTGTTCAAAACACTGATTACCTTTATTATGCTATTTGAATCCATGTAACCATTAACTGAAAAAATTTCATCTAATTAATGACTGATTCTAAGGATTCAAAAAAGAATTTTTTATTTGATAACTTAAGCATACATTGGATGGCAGGATCACTTGCTTTGCAGATTGCATAACAGTAGGTGATTTTAATTGGCTAAACCATGCCTACACCACTATCTTGGTATAATCATGACCAATTTCACTGTTAATATGATAGATCTTGCAAGATTAGTAAATAAAATAAATAAAATCTGATCTTGTGATATGGTGTAATTCACAGGAGATTAGTCAACTGAACAACAATTTGACTGTTTCTTGAAATGATTCTAACAATCATCAACAGAATTGCACAAATCCCCCAAACTGTTTTAATAAATGTTATTGTTAACATTATGATTCCACATGATGAACTTAGTACAAACAAATGAATGGATGTGAGTTGTCATACCTTTCCAAACCTTTTCCACCCATTCTCCCTTCACCCCACCCCTATCCATCTCCCTCTCTTTTATCAGATTGCAAATGACATCAGTCATTAAGGTGGCTATAAAATGAAATGAATTCTATTTTCTTCAGATTGCTATGAAAAGGAGACATCTTTAAATTGGAGGGTTATTCCCTAATGATGGCACCTGATGCTTAAGGATGCCATAGTGACATCGGCTACATGACGTTGCTTCAGAAGTTCTTTTGTAAAGGTTGCTGATAACATTTCTAGATGAGACCTGAGTGTCGTGCTTCTGAGCCCATGATATGATGGCATTGCTGAAATAGCATTGGTAAATGCTTTGTTTAGTGGAATCTTCTCTTTTTACCTAATTCTTACAATTTGCATATCCTCTAAACCATTTGGTTTGCTTTGAGTGGATAACACACTCCCATATTAAGATGCTCACATACACTAGTATCATAGTGGTAGGTATTCTTTCTTTTCTTTTTTCATTCATTGTCTTGCTGGGTGGAAGATAATGGATTAGTACACATCATCAATCCAATGCATGTGTGTGGTTCTTATGATTTAAATTCCTTCCACCAACACATTTAGAGTATAATAGCATAACAAACTTCCAGTCATGAAATAAAGGAGCAAGGATGAATCACAGAGCCTAAAATATAAAACGGGGTCAGGATCAGGGGTGGCTAATGTACTGGATTCCCATTGAGAGGGCCTGGGTTTGAATCCTGGAGTTGGTAGATATTTTTCAGGTATATCTGGATCTCTACTTTTGGAAGGTGTTTTGTGGAGAGCCCTTGTTAGTGGGCACACTTTCCATCAGATGGAAACGTTAAACTGTGGACCCCTTGCCACCATTAATTAAGAGTAGGCCTCTGCTGATGCCAGGTTTTTTGCACCCTTTTTCCTTCTCCATCCATCCCTAATGGTGAAATTGACCTTGGCTGTTGGTTGGCTCCCCTAAAAAAATACCACTACTACACATAAAAAAATCTAAAGCTGTGGGATTGTGCTTAACCTTAATTGAAAAATTTCATGACCATAATGGTCGAAATCTAAACCTAATGCCACTGTGGCTCGTCAGGTCAATTCTTGATTGTGGTGGGTCTTTTAGCTGTTAAGAAAGTGGATTAGTATATGCAATATAATATGCTCAACATGTCAAGGGTGAAATGGTCAAATAATCTATTGCTTGAATAATACCATATTTTCATCATTTCATATTTTGGGTACTGTATACCAATTTTGTATTTTATTAAAGTGCACTGTTTTTAGGGCTTCATTTGTACCCTTTCTTAAATACCATTTAACACCAATTATTCAAAAGCACCATGGATTGGTAGTTTGAAACCACATTACTTTTTTGTCAATAGTGAACCAATTTTATTTACAGTTCACCTTTTCATATCATTTAGCCTGACTTGGTATACAAGGAGCCATACCATATTTTCCATGATATGTTCTCTTTATTTTCTGATTGAGTACTCTTCTTTGCCTTATGTGCTCTTGTGCCGAGCATTTTTGCAGAATGCATTTCAATACCATTCTCCTAAAATTGCATTAATCTGAATAATATACCCACTTACATGTTTTTAAAATACAATTACAAATGGACATACATCATGAATATTTTTTTTCAATTTTACATTTGAAGGCATTCAGCTGGGCATATTGATTACTTCTACCAAAATTATCCAATTCTTCCATAATTTTGCCTTCCATATAATGGCTTTGTCTGAAAAATTATCTTTCTTTTTCCATGAATAGCATTGTTTTATATTTTCAAATTAATTCATACCATTCAAGTTGTATTACTCTCTAAACCTGATTCTTCCACTCCATTTCATCATTTCTTCTAATTTTTTTCTTGTTCCATTCCTTGATTCCAAGCTCTTGTAGCCTGCACTATACAATAAAAATAGGATGAAATTAGTTAACATTATAAATAACTAAAAAAAACCCAATCCAATTCAATGAGGCCACATTTTTAATACATGTGACATGCTCCTTTCAGACAAGAGGATTCTTCAATTTTGACAGTATTTACAGTAAATGTATTTGTAAAAACTTTAAATATTACTTTCTATTGTTTTAAGCTCAACTTTGTGGAAGTTCATGTTCAATATTTATTTTATTAAGAACACATTGTCCACTGTTCTTTATTATCGTACAACTAGTTTCAATGCTTAGGTATCATCATCGGTTACGATAATAAAGAACAGTGGATGTATACATTGTGTTCTTAATAAAATAAATATTAAACTGACATTTTTATAAATCAAACCACTTTGCTTTTCCACATAAACTTTTTATTTTTACGACCCAGGTTTCGTTATAGCATAACATCATCAGGTCAACCTGATGATGTTATGCTATAACGAAACCTTGGTTGTGAAAATAAAAAGTTTATGTGGAAAAGCAAAGTGGTTTGATTTATAATAACGTCACTATGAAGATTTTCCACCAAGTTACGCCAGAAACTGTTTTATTTAAATATTAACCTAATTGAGTCAATCTTTTGGAATTTTTGCTTTAGGAAAAACTGAATGCCATATTTCCTGGCCCATAGGATCCATCCTGATTTATCACGTTAGAATTAACAGGAAATACTTGGATCAGACATAAAAGGATTACCATACTTTGATGTTAACTCAAAATACAATTGAACAAAAAATTGAACATTCACATTAATAAATTAGCTGCAAGATGTATGTATATCTATGTTTTTTCATCATCGCTGCTGCTAAATCATTTCCACAATGAATTTCCCTTGGGTTATCACATTCCTCTCACCCAATGTCATAGTCACTTCCATGTAGTGCATAACTAATTTCACATTTTTAAAAAGATTTTGTGATAGTCTCACTTTTAATTTTCCAGCAGGACAATTTTAATCACAAATCCTAGAAATCAACAACCGTTTCATTCTTTCTGTCAGTATAACATCATGAGTTGATGCTTATAACCCATCTTTCATATTCAAATGGTAGTTTTTGTAACATTCAAGTGGCAGTTTTTGTGTCTTTCAATGGCAGTTTTTGTTACATTTATTTGGCATTGTCTTTTTGTGTAAGATTTGACCATTTAGGAGCACGTGGACGTACATTTTTTCTCCTATCTGTATTTACTAAATCTACCTTCTGCTCCCTCTATTCCCATATCATCATCTAAGTTTGAAGGGGCAAAAATCCTTGCCGTTTCCATATTCTGAAGCATAACTCATGACTTCAACTTTAAGTGCAATATTGTGCTACAATATTCTCTCTTGAGATTCCATAACATTATTATCATTTTAACCATGTGATATGTAACTATGCGACTTACAATGTATGCATTTAAGATTTAGTTCGTAATTTTTTTAGGCAGTACTTTAAACGAAACATTAAAACTCAGTGGCTTCTGACTCTAAGAAGTGATAAAATCAAAATTGGTAAAAAAAGGCAACCATTATCTATGTCTGATGCAGGGAAAAACACCTGATATTCAGTGCGGCTTTCTGGATTTGCCGTCAAATCAGCTAGGGTCTATCCGTGGAAGTTATACCCATACACACCTGACCCATAAGATGCAGTCTGATTTCAGAGCTCATATGAAGTAAAAATAGTGTATCTAATGGGTCAGGAAATATGGTGTTTTAACTCACTAAATGAAACAAAGTAATTAAACTTAAGTAAGTATGGCATTCTAAATTGTTCCTCAGAAATGTGAAATAAAATTGTAGGGAAAGCAAATGTAATACTAAATAACTGTTCTGATTAACTGATGGAAGCAATAAATTGACCGGTAAAGATATGCAAAACACGATATTGGATCGTTGATTTTCGTGGCGTTCAGATGAATGACTCTCCTTTCACGGGATTTCACCGCGTACGTTGTTTTTCGGACAACAGTTTCGCCCGTGCTCCAACGAGCGTCTTCAGATCGAAGTGTTCCGACCTGAAGACGCTCGAAGTGTTACCATTTCGACCTGAACACGCGCGAAACTGTTGTCCGAAAAATAACCTACGCGGTGACATCCCGAGAATGGAGAGTTATTCATATACAAAACACGATGAATAACAACTTTTACCGAACTGGCTGTCAATGTGAAAAATGCGTCAATTTCTTTTTGTAAAAAAATTCACAATGAACAAGATCCTATTAAAGGAAAATGATTTTTGCTCTTTGAAATGGATATATTTTTATAGACATGGCCATACTAAAGTTAGTACCTTGGCATCTCCTGCAATTCTTTGAATTTATCAGGTGATAGAAAAGGTCAAATAGAAAAATATATTTCTACTTCAAAGTAAGTTTTTCTTAATACAAATGTATTGAAACCCCAAGCTGTGTTAGTTTGTTTGAGTGTTTAGTATATTAGGCAAATATTTGAAGGAATGTAGTGAGGAGAATGATTTGTGGTAATCATACTGTTTTGCGATGTTTTGCCCAGGAGGAAAATATTCATGAAATCAGTCGTTACAGTCTCATAAAATGAATCACCAAGAATATATTTTCATCAAAATGACTACACCAGCAATTCGCCCTCTCAAGGTTGGTGGAATTATGGTATATATTATGGATGGCTTGGGCTTATTTTCTCTATCCTATATGATTTTTTCTTTGAAGGAGTGCTATTATAATATGTGGCCTTGAATTGTTCCTATTGAATCAGGTATTGTTTCATATACATATCTCTTACAATGATATTAGTAAGGTAGAAGTTGTACAAGAGTGAACCTTTGATACTTAAATCTTTGATAAAAAGTTTCATTTGGATTGAAAAGATGCTGAGTTTTGAGTAGAGAAATATTTCAAAGAGTACATCTACACTCGTAAGCAGGACTGACCCAAGGATTAACTTATCTTTGTGTACTAGTAGTGCTATGCAGGTCAAAATAACCCAATTTTCGTTAACATGTTTATCCTTATGAATTTGTCATCATTGAAGGTAGGGGTAGTGGTGAGAGCAAAGCATTACATGAGTTCCCGGTTACTTAATTTGTCCCAGTGTATGTTAAATGCAAGGACTAGTTTTACACATTTTTACTCTCCAAATTCTCTTTATCATCCTAGCTGTGAAATTTATACAATTTAATTAAAACTCCTATTCATTACACAAATGATATGTAAATATAAAAAATGATCAATTTAAGACCTACATTTAAAAGTGGTGACAATAAGGAACCAAGTAATTACAGACCTATTTTTCTCACATCCAAATCAAACAATGTTACGGAAAAATAATTGTTAGTTCAATAATTAGGCATCATGATAATCAAGAGTCATTGATTAAAAACTAGCATGGTTTCAAAAAGGATGGATATTGTGAGATCCATGGGTCATTCAATAACTCCTCCAAGTAAATCTAAGAGATGGCACTCATAGTATTGGTAAAGATTTGGTTTTATTAAGCCTTATGTCTCACTAGATTGCTGTTAAAGTTTCAGCTATAGCTATCTTGTGGTTTCATTTCAGAATTGTTTAGTAATAGACTTTTGGAATAGGAGTAGTTCCCTCCCAAATGCCTACTGCTTTAGAAAAACCGTATTAGAAAGTGTAGACTTCATTAAATAATTAGCTGTAACCCTTAGTAATGATCTATCCCAGGTAAAACATGATGGGGAATGTATACAAGCTAGTAAATAAATAGGATTTATTAGAAGCATATTGGAGTGTGACCAAAAGGATGAAGAGCAAATGTAGCTTTCACTAGATAGACCTCAATTAGAATATGCTCCTAGTAATGTCAATCTTATAAAATTGGATTGATTGCCGATTAAGATCACATGTAGCTTAGAGGAGCTAGATTTTTTTAAATGTAGCTATGATAAATTGAGTACTGTATTTAGATTATTAGAGAAACTAGGTTGGGTTTCTTCTTTACAGGATGATATTAAGGTCCTTAATAATAAAACAAATGTGTTATGAATATTAAATTACCAAGTTTAGTGACAAATCCCTCCAAATGGACTACAACATTGAAGGGTGGAAGGGAAGACCTGTAGAACTCTAAACTCCAATTTAGATACCATAGCCTGCGGACCTGTAGTTAACATAATCTACATAATTTGAATTCTTTTACAAAACTATTTTGTAACTAAAAGTTATAAAAAAACTTAATTTTTGATGTTGCATGCCTGGTATAATCACCCCTACCCTAGAGGTGGCTGGTAGTGTTCCATGTGGAGAGATAAAACAGCTATGGTAATAAAAAATTGTTTAATGAAAGTATGGTAGGGTTTCCCAAGAAACTAGGATATTTTTCAATTATGAAGGCATCTAGCAAGACTAATATTGATAGAAAAATAATTATTGCAATTAATTTTGATACCAAAAGGGGGATTATTACTGCACTACACATTGTATCAGTATTTCAGGGGCAGTTTCTGAAAGCTTCGCTTTGATTTCGATCCCTCATAATTTGCATTCACCTAGTCTGCCTATGTTAATAAATGAAGCAATATCAATATGAGTCACTAGTAGAGAGGAATATATGATACAATCAGAATGTATTTGTCTGGTTAGTAGATTTAAAAAAGGCGTTTGATAGAGTGAATTTAATAAGATCAATGAATATATTGCAGAAAATAGAAGTAGATTGCAGGAATTATCCCCAACCTGTACATGTGTAATATCACTCAGGTGTGAGTGATGGATGGAGAGTTGGGATGGGCAGTGTTAGAAAGAGGAATATGACAAAGATATGTATGAGTAGTATGTCTCGTATTATCACCTACGCTGTTCAATGTATATGGAATGAAAGAAATCTGTGACATTTGTAAGAGATTTGTCTACCTCCTAATTTTTTGCAGGGGCAATTGCCTGTAATTTTTAATATAAAATAAAACACAATTTTCAAATGGGTCAGCTTGATACTGTTTTCAGTAAGAAGGTGGACATTTTGGGGTAATGCTGAAAACTGCCAATAGACATCTTTGTAGAATGGTATTAAAAATATAGCATTGAGTCTTACCTTGCGAATAACTTCTCCAAATGTTATCCAGAATGGGATTCTCACCTCCAAAGGATGCCCAGTTGATTAAACTATGAGTACATTAATTTTTTTTTGTTTTTCTGCTCTTACAGAAGTAGATATGAAAAAAATATGCACGTATTATGAAGATAGGTGTAAAGGAAATCAACTTGAACGTAATAATGAAGAAAATTGTGCATTATTAACACAACATATGCAAGAGAGAATTACATTTAAAATTTAAGGAAATACATTAAATATATTTAACTAAACTTGGCGCAAGAGTTCCTCACAAGTGGAGAAGTTGAATTGACTATTAAGTCGAACCCTATGCAACAGAAAAAAAGACACGTGTGTATTGAAGGAACTGAAAAAGCTCCGACAACGAAAAAAATGTGACATGCAGTTGGAGGAAAAATGCCGATCCATCGAAAGGTAAGTACTTAATGATAACACTTTAAGATTGGTGCAAGAGGAGACCATAGCAAATAGAAATAGTGTGCTGTATGACTTTCAGGGTGATGAATATTCTGGGTCAGGAAATATAGTCGGGTACTTTGCAGAATTTGATTAAAATGTGAGCTGATGTCACGAATGGAGGACTCCGGATCCCAAAATAGCTTAAAATCATAGGCTTTGACCAATTATGCATTGGGGGAAGTAGCGCTATTATATGCTTTTGAGTTTAAATAAGATGCTCTCGTTTAGTAGGTAATGACGAGCACTTTTTAAAATACGCAAAATTATTTGACCTTGGTGTTGAATAGATGGCCCTGGATGAAGAAATTTAACAGCATTTATGTGTTTTTGCCTAGGAAGTGGTTATTTTGCTAATTGTGTATTTTGTGCCATTGGGCAGTCTGTTGCAAGTGGTATTACTCTTTTTATCTATGTAACTATTTTTCTTTTGCTAAATTTTCCCATGAAATTTGTTGGCATAACTCGTAATTGTATAGTGTGCTCCATTCGTGAGGGAGTCATGAGCCAAGTTCAGTTGAGTAAATATTAACGATTTTAAATTGTTGCAACTGGATGCATTAAATTATCCATAAACGAATCGTGATACTCAAATAACTATATTATTTGACTTGAAGCTTTCCAAGAACTAATATTTTGCAAATTTTATTTATTTAATTTTTAAACTGTCTCATTAATATCTTAACTCGTTGATCTGTTACTTTGAAAATGGCACATAAATTGCACAAGGTTTCCGTCTGCTTCCGTCACTTCCTTCCCGGCATTCCCGGCCATTTCGTAGGAGCGCGACGCTCGGGTTCTGCATTCGGGTTCCACTTCGGAGAGACACGAATGTAGCCGAAGTTTAGGCGAACTCAATTGACTGCCATGCGTATCTCTACGTTCACAGCTGACTGACTTGATCATTTACCCTCGAAGAGGTTGTGTGTGCTGTCCGTGCCGTCGTGTGTTGGGTAACACTAGCGATTGTCGATTCTCCAGTGTAGAATTTGATTGTGGAAAGGATTAAACATCAATACTGTTTCATAAACCCTTACATGGACAGTAATCTCCGGGTTTTGAAGTGCTATCATTAGGAAACGCTGTCCATTTGGAAAGTCATTAGTGATTTGAAGTGGCGTGGTTGTGAGTTAGTTAACATTGCAGATACATAAAGATCGACTAATGTCTTTCGGATGGGTGTCGTGATTTTGTGTTGTTTTGAATCCCTCCACTCGGCGTGTAATAGCCGGTTCAAGCGAGCGCGGCAGCCATCCAGCCGCAACATACACCAACCGTGGAATTCAATTTCGGCCCTGCTCCAGAGAGATAAAACGTAAGTGTCTTACTCTTGTCCTTCACGTGAATTCCTTAAATTTGCGGTTAAGGTTCGTGAATTTCAAATTCACGACTTGGGCATGCACTTCATGTCGCATACATGAGAGTTACGTTCGTAGAGGTACTTTTGCATTTTGTAACATGTAATTGTTGCATAGGGACCTTTGTTGTTTACTGTAACAAATAAGGTCCTCATTCTTCCGCCCCTATTCTGAGAAGGGTTGAGAAAAAGCATTTGGCTCTTCCGTTAGCCAATTAAAATTTACCTGATTTGAAGCAAAAGAATGTTTATGAAGATTAGTGGTGAAAACCAATCTTTCTCGAGATTAATTACGGTTAAAGTAATAGTTTTCTCTGAAATCACCTCGTTATCGTGTATGTAATGTGTCTAATTGTTTATAAGTTAAGTTACTTTCTCAGTGTCCATTAAGATGCTTATTTACGTATAGCAAAAGCCTTACGTGCAGGAGTATTGTTTCGTGCATCACTTTACTGAACTTGACTGGTCCCGGAATTAGTATTGTTTTCTACATTTTAAGTATATAGCTTCATATCCTTATTGCGCTATCCAATTGGTTTCACAGTACTTTGAGGATGTTATTCAAAATGGTACTAATGCTTAAAGCATACAAAATTCAGTTTATCATTCTCTTTTGATAGGTTTAATCTGGTTTATTTATACTGTATTATAGTCGTCATACTAATTACTATAACGATTGCAGCAATTATGCTAAGTGGAAAATCTTGTCGGAGGAGGAAGGCATCGCTTTAGTAATGTAATTAATTACACCAGATTTACAATTAGGTAAAACTCTGTGTGCAAGTTAATTAAAGTTTAGCGTTCATCAGCTTCTTACCAACGAGATGATTATGGTTCGCTATCGCATATCCTTGTGAACATTTCAGCGATGGCTTTCTGTTGCTTAGCAACGGAGGCTTTACCGTTTCGAAAATACGGAAGTATAGGCGTGAAGACAGAAATCCGTTTATCTTGGCCGTCGTTCTAAACAAACGGAACTCAAAACTCAGTCAAAATCTCGTAGTGCATGCTGATCGCATCTTTTTAAATCATCGGGCACCCTCCAAGCACAGTTACAGGTATATTGGAATATCTGTGAATAAACCACCTGTTGGAGGAAGCGGCGAGTAGCTTCGGTTTTTCGCTGTCAATGACTACGACGTAGAAAAATGTGCTCCGTTTTGCAGTATAATATTATCTTAAAGAAGTTATGGGAAACTTGTCATAGTCGGTAAGTCCATTTTACGAAACGTGTTAAGGAGGGATTATTTTGGAATGGGATAGAGGATTCTCGGATACAAATACATGTCACTGGAATCTTTAGGCTTGGTTGAAAAAAAATCATGTACCAAAACATTACCTGTGTGGTTCACTTAAGGAGTTCCGAGAGTTAGAATAAGCAAGATTCTCGAATGTAGTCAGATTTAGTCAAAATTTCCCTTGTATTGTCGTCAGTCTAGTAAGTTCTCATAACTCTCTGATATTCCAATGAGTAGAGCGTTAGTCTACTGACCGAAGAACCCAGATTCGATTCCCTGGCACGCCTCAGCTTAATGCGAGGTGTGTGATTTTTGTGATACCAGATCTTTCCAGGCAATCTAACGTGGCACAGGGAAAGGAACCGGCTTGACTGACAGGAACCCCCTATCCTTATGTGTAAATTTCGCGCGCCGTTGGGATTAATACTAGGCGAGCTCACCTATCAAACCAACCTATGGATTGGTTACTGGTTGGTTTTTGTCTCAAAACTCTTAGTTTTGTTTCAATGTGCGGGTATCATTCGCTGTTCTACGGGGTCTTCTTATCTCCCCGGTTAGTATTGTCTTGGAATTTTGATCTTATATTTACATTACGAGTCGAGGCAATTTGTATTTTAATAAAAGCGCCGTCGTCGAGCACTTAAGGGTAGCTTGTGGTTTAACTTTTTTTTAAATATGTCTCACTAAGCGCTCAACATTATTTCACCTCTCCTCCCTTCTAAATTCACTCCCTCACCCTGTCGATCCTTTTCATTTATCATGTAAAAATTTCACCACCCAAGATTATTTCCGCCTGTCAACAAATTACGTAAATATTTCCTCTGCCCATGTTCGATTCTCGTTGTTTTTTGTTATCCAGTTATTGTATTTTGTCCCTTTCATGCTTTTGTTATATTTTCACTATTAATTGCCACTACTGATGAATGTGAATAATCTTTTAAAATAAATAAATGTCTGGTTCCGCACGCGTATATTTTTTCGGATTCATTCGAGCGCATGCGTTTTGCACGTTCGTCATGGTGAACTGGTGCACCATCAAACGTTTTACAGTAAATTTTTAATTGCGTAATATTACCCCCATATGTGGTATATATTCGCAACTATTCCTGTCAAGCAACAGAAGATGATCAAATATAGAATTAGAATTGGTCAGTCATAATGATTTCCCAAGTTCGTAACTAGGGTAGCAGCACGTGTGCCCAAGTCATTACAAAGCTCGAGAAGAGCGCTTACCGTGTGGCGTCCGTTTTCCATGGACGAATGGGTTCTTGGGTCACAGGTGTTTCGAACATATTTGGCTTTTGTTTACAAACATTTTAATAAGCCATATAAGTTTTAGAAACATTGATATAAGCAATTTCTTCCCAAACATTAAATCCTATTTTATTCAAGAGCCAGGTGCCCGTTGCGATGGATTAGAAAATTGTACATTGCTCGGTTATCGTTGAAGTTTAAAAAACATTCTCTTTTCTAAGCTACAAACAATAGCCATTTACTGACTTTTAATAATAAAACCACTTTACTTTTCCACATAAACTTTTTAATTTTTACTACCTAGGTTTCGTTATAACATAACATCATCAGGTCTGATGATGTTATGTTATAACGAAACCTAGGTAGTAAAAATTAAAAAGTTTATGTGGAAAAGTAAAGTGGTTTTATTATTAAAAGTCAGTATGAAGATTTTCCACCAAGTTACGCCAGAAACTGTTTTAATAGCCATTTACTTACCATGATGCGCGAAGCTAGTAGTAATGGTGGATTAGGATGAATAATTATTATTCCATCCGAATGTTATGTTTTCTTTGATTTTGTGTACCATTCAAGAGCTGTTTTCCTTTACTAACCGAACTGTTTACAGCATTTGAACAAGAAATGTTCATTAATTCTGGAAGCTGAAGAGTGGCTTAAGAATAACCAATCAAGCTCGTGTAATTCGAAAAATATAATGATACCCCGGAAAGTGCGACTATTTACGTAGTCATTATCTTTCGTATTTTCTGTTTCATTATGTCTACTTCCTTCATGAATTCCTTTCCCTGTAGAATCTAATATTCATGGTCTGTGGATAATAATTAGTAATTACGAAGGTATTACTCTTCACATGTGGGATGACTCCTTTGGCGAACCCCCGTCGCATAGTCAAGAGGCGAGTTTGTCCATGGGAAAATGTACCATACTGGGGTCTCATCCGTAATTGAGAGAAATCCTTGTTTTCCCTCTTCTTACTTGTGCACCTCGTACTATTTATTTTGTTTTATACGTATGTGCGTATAGCCATGTAAAATGAAGAGAATGCCTGATCAGTTTTCAGTGATAGGATTCGTTCATGGTTTTATTTTCTTTCTACATTCATGTGGAGTAAAATATTGAGGAAAAGGGAATGGTGCGAAAGGACTAGTTTCACGTTTGTCACTCCGTCGTCAGAGCCTATTCAATGTCATCCTTTCTTCTTCCCCACCCTCTCACATCTCCCTTTATTACACATTTTCGAGCCCTGCTGCTTATCATATCCTCTTCTTTGGCTGCTGCATTTCCATTCATCCTCAAAAAGTAATCCTGAAGTAAGATCTGGTGCTTTTCCGGCGTATTTGCTTGATCAAGTTTACTCGGGTCATCCACCGGGTCAGGAGTTCCATATTGGTGGACGTTTCGATGCTCGACTCGTGAATCGTCCACCAGTACGGAAACCCTGACCCGGTGGAAGACCCGAGAAAACTTCATAAAAAAAGTTATCCTGCCAACTGTGCAGTTGACTATAGATCCCCTTATGCGCTGGAGTAAGAGAGAGTCTTTCCTTTTACTGGTTTCGGTCGTGTTTATCGAGAACAATTCCTGTGCCTTCCGGGTGACGCCACACTTCCTGTGACCCCACCCTATCCCATGTCGAACTCGGCAATCATATTTCTCCATCATGGTGATGATGAACCGAGGAATGGAAGTCGGAAAAGCAAAACAAAATCTTGCTTATCGTGTTCCAGGTATACGCGGAAATAAATAATATGTGGTGATGGAATGGTAATTATCAATAACAAAAAACACATATGTTTACTTTTCGTTTAAAAACTACACTCGGAAATAAATATTGGAGTCTTTTTCCTTGTACCATTTGTTTTATTTGAGAAAAATCGTCTTTGAGGTGTTGAGTTAATGTTTTTCGTTAAGAGTTGCAAAGATCTCAAGAAATACCATCGAGGACAGCTTGCCCGGAGTTTGGTTTTGCATCCAGTTAAGAGTCCAGGCATCGAAACCGCCGAAGACTACTCTTTGCTGTTTTGATCAAAATTGAAAACTGCCACCAAAATAAACTCCTTCATCACCTTTCCAAACCTCCCAGTACCCCGCGCAGAGGATGAGGAAGGGGCTCCCTCTCAAGGTCAACCGGCAGTCGACGAGGCTCTTTTAGTATGCTCATCTCGAGCGCTTTTTCGACGGTGATCCTCGAGAGACTTCTTTAGAGTGTGTGCGTGTGCATGGTTTCGGAGGGGGAGGAGGGCGCTGGAAGTATCTTAAAGGGCACTGGAGTGAGGGAGTCTGCGACGGGGAGCGGGGGCGTATGAGCGAACGCGGAGAATGTATTCTCATGACCGAGAGAGGGAGGGTGGGGGGGAGGGGAGATGGGGAAGGTTCAATAAAACAGTCCTCGGAGAAAGACGAGGGGGATGTGGGGAGAGAATGAGTAGGGGTGGGGTGGAGATCCGCCTCTCGGAACGGCTGCGGAAAAAAATAAACAAACTCACGTATGAGCGGGACGAACGTAAAACTCGCAGCGTCCCCCCGAGACCGCTTGAAACAGCGGTGGACTACCGTGCCCGAGATCGCCTGGTTGCGATGAAGCCGAGAGCGGAAAATTGTTTGCGTGGTTTCCGCGGGAGTTTTGTGTCTTTGTGTGTGGAGTGGGGAGCACGAAAACTATGAGAGGAGGTTTTTTGGGGAGTGCGGGAGGAGTGTAATAGTGGATGGGGTTGAAGGATGGTTTTTGGCGAGGGGTGAGCGGAGGGGAGGCAGGTGGCGTTGGCACGGGTAGACCGGGGAGGACTGGAGAAAAGGGGTGAAGTGCGGATCGAGGGGGAGGGGGCGCTTGGAGGTGGGAAAAGGGGCGGGGGAATGGCTATAGGAAGTACCGTTCTCCTCTGGAATGCGAGAGGCGACGGAGGCTCTCCCGCCGGGCGACTTGGGCCTGCGTGGCCGTCTTCTCCTCCCGTCTTCTTCGAGCGAAACGGGGGGACCGGCGTGCGATCCGGTCTTATTCGAACGGTCTTCGTCGAATTAACTCAAAGGACACTTAAAAGGACATCCGTCTCGCGTCGTCTCTCTTTCCCTCACGAACGTAAGGAGTGTATCCGACGGGATGAATGGTTTGAGGGATGATAGGGGGGGTGGCGTGTGTTTTACGGCGAGAAAGTTTGCACGGTTGCCACGTCACCGGACGGGAGTTGTAAAATGGTTTCTCGGGTGTCCGTGCCGAAAGGTCAGGCGAGGCAATTTGTCTTGTGGTTTTGAAGTCTCTAAATGGCAACTTTTTTTTTTACTTTTCGCCGATTGTGTGCGTACGTTTTGGTTCAGCTTGCCTCCCTATTTCCGCAAATACCCCGCTCGGTTCGGCGTTGGAATTTCCGTGGATCTGGCATTTTTCACGCGGTTCACTCTTTGTATCTCAGAATTATTGCTGCTGCTCTTTTGAATTTCGACGGTTTGCGCACCCCGGCGCGTCAACGGCAGCTCAGCCGCCAGTCGTGGGTTTGTATAACGTACGATGACATGTCTTTTCGTAGATTCCCTTGATCTCTGTCAACGGGACGAAGCGAATCTGTTAAGGCATTTAGGAGTTGTATGTACGGTATTTCGTCATAACATCTTGTTCCTTTAAAGCCCCCAAAATTTCAGAGTGTAAGAGGACGTCTCGGTAGCTTAATTGGTTAAAGCACTCGGCCGGATATCGAGGGACCCGGGTTCGGATCCCGGTCAAGGCGAATGATTTTTACTCTCTGAAATGGTTGCATTATAATGCACACATAGCGGGTGACTCCGTTAAAGTTACTGTTACAGTTTCTTGAAATTTGAGAAAAGGGAAGGTTAGGGAGTAAGCTTCATCATTGTATTTTTAATTTGAGTTCGTAAGGAACACCCTCATTCGTGAACTTGACATAACTATGGGCTTAATACTAGGTGAGCTCTGCCTTTACCAATCAACCCAACCCTCGCCTGGAATACTTCGGTTTTTTCTGTCGTCCTCAGGCAGCTTCGTCATCCAAGCTCTTAATTTGTTGAAAGTGAACAATTCACGTTATCATTGGAGTTGGCCTATTTGTATGACTGGTATTGGAACTCATTAAACGATCGTTTTGTTACGAGCTGGGGCGCCTGTGTGAGGGGATATGAAAAGGCGTGGCTACCCTAATATTTATCTCAAAATTATTCCGTTCTTAAAACTTTCAGATGTTCTATGGCTCGTCAAGCCATCCAGCCACCTATGATTAATAGCAACGGCTTGAAATTGTGAGTGAAGTTCACAGTATCGGGAGCAGTACTGAGATGTGGAAGAGAATGGGAAACCACCACATTATTCTCCGTAGAATATGCAGCCTTGCCTTGCATTCAAATTTAGCAGAATGGAATTATATGGGCTGCAGTAAACCAATCCTAAGATTGAAATACTGATGGACGTGAAATCACCGTATAAACAAAGGAGAAAAAGGGAAGGTAATGACTACTGAGGAATCTTCATCGGTAGTATTAGTTAGTAGTTGAGGAGACGAGGTTTCAATGATCTTTCCCCCCTCACTTTGATAGATTTCCAATGATTTTGACCCATCATCACTATTTTTCTTAACTTTTCATTCTCGTTAAATCTCAATCCTTATTGTACTTGAAAAATGACACTGAGGGTTCATCGTAACCTTATGCAAAGCTGCACCCGTGTCAGTTGAATTTATTGCTGGTGGTGTTTGATCGTCAGCTTCGGTATCTCATCTGGCAGAGTAGGCATAAGAAGAAATTAATCCATCGGAGCGGTTTGAATTTCGCATAGACTGCATTCAGTGAAAGCAGGTCATTGTTGAATTATCGGTATGAACTTCGCATTGTTGTTTATGAAACTTGTGAGCCGTGTTTGTCTCGCACTTGGGATTATATACGCCATTTCCCAAAAGGGTTATTTGGAGAACAATGGTTTTGTTCTCTTGAAGGGTAGGTGCAGGTGGAATCGGTGTAATAAACGAACAGTTTCCTCAGCCGTCCTCCTGTTCCCGCTTGCTGCTAGTCATACACGTACTAGTAGGGAGTTTCTTTCTTAATATTGACAGCAGCCGGGATCCTTCCCGTGGGGGCCGGGGAGCCGTCTGAAGTGGGAGAGGAGGGACAGGACGGAAGTCGAAAGGGTAGGAAGTAAGCGAGCGCTTGGCTACTGATATGCGGTGGGAAATAATGGCTTCCATTCATTAAAATGATCTCGCTTTCCGGAGGGAAGGGGAAAGGTTATGGGAGACGTAAAGCCTAAAAATGCTGCGGAATCATTGTTTGCTCCGCTAATGGTAATAGGGGAATTCTAATGGTCTTTGCTCGCACACAATGCTCTCTTTGCGATCCATTGAATTTCGCAGGAGAGGCTTTAAAACTGTTTGTCCTGTTCGAGTGAAGTTGGGGATGGATGGAAAGTATTAGCTAGTATCGTGGGATTCGCTTTTCCCTCCGTCCGTAGCGTTGATTTGATATCCTGGGAAATAAATGGTGCTGGGAGCCACACACACCTCAATTTCTATTATAGTACTCAATTCACCAGTCATGGTCGAACGCGACTCTGATCTCATAAGAGCCACTACTTTTGTGCAAGAGTTGGAACTAGTCTCTATAAAAGAAAGAAATGCACCGGAAATTATTTTAGTGCTTTAATGGACCAAAGCATGGAATAAGCATCGTTATGCGTCGAGATTGCTTATGTGGTCTGGTGCGGAAGTTCAACTTCATGTGAAAAGTCATTTGAGTTAATTTTTGGGCAAAAAGAGTTGGTTATATTAAATTTGCGGTTACTTAAATCTCTTAGGGGCTTGGCCACGTCTTTACTAGATTGCTAGATAATGACTGGGTTGGAAGGAAATGAGAAGAGCAGAAGGTGGTGGGTGCACACGGTTCATAGGTTGACTGTGGGATGAAATGATGGACCCCTTCAACTAAATTGTTATGCGTATGTATCATAAGCCATCTTCGACAACGGTGAATTTTATGACGATGTACTAGCACTAGATAACGCAATTCATAATTTATATTTGATTTTCCCTGAAAGTTAAACTATTTGAGGAAGCGTGATAATCTGGTCGATGTGTTTGACTTCATATAGACGCATACGCTCGCCCATACAGACAGGGGTAGACTGTTAAAATGCTATATGTTGCTATAATATGGTTGAATAATATTTTATCTATATTTAGAAGTAACTTCAATCGTTCATATAACACGTCTTTGATTGCGTCTGCATTTCCGCCCGGCTTTGAATTTGTTTCTGTTGAAAATCCTGGAATCTAACTTACTTGGACAATTTATTTCTCAACTCCGCTGGCCGTATATGTGGCCGAGTGTTCTACCATTGTGCTCATAACCGAAGTCTGGCCTGCGCGACCAAATTTGCTAACTCGCGATCCACGTGAACGTGATACGGGCCAACCGCGGGAAAGTGGTCATGCGACTTTCGTGGAATTATCAAATCGCAATCTCTTGCGAATATGTAATTCGAATTGAAGTAGGGAAATTTTCTCCCTCTAGTGGAGCGAGGCCTCGCACCTTCGCAATCGGAGGAAGGCGATATTTTCCTCGGATGATTCAGGGCCAAGGTGGCCAACTTTTGTAACCTCGCCCACTCTTTCTTTTCTCCTTTAGACCCAAGCATTTTACGCGCACAAGCCACGTGTGTGACTGATTCAGGGAATAATAACTTTCACATTAGTTATTTATAGGCAGGGCATTTTGGAGTCTCGGTTATCTGTCAGAGTGTCCGCAACTGATTCACATTTCGTGCAATGCAGGACTTTAGCGCAGAAACTATGAAGTTGTCACTATGCGATATTAGGACAAGAAATCTCGCTCTCTTAGATATTTAGCCGAAGAATTCCACTTGCATGCTCGTTGACAATTAGAAAGGATTTAAATTCCTCATAGTATCTAACTGAGGGAGTAAGCGTGGTTAATTTTTTTACATTTTTAGTTCATGGACCCGGGTCATAACAATACATGGGCCCAAAGTCATGATATCATTTCCGTTATTAATATTTTTAATAGCCTATTGTGACAGAAACGAAATAAATATGTAAGGCAAGGGAAGTTTGAAAAAATTAAGTCCATGAGGATACTCGAAAAACTCGATACTCTGCTTGTCCTTTTTCAAAAATGAATAGGGGAAAAAGCAAAAAAATAGTATTAATAGTCTAAATGGAAACAGGTATTATTTATATAGATGTCGCTTTTTGTCTTTTCAAACGTCATTTATAATTTCACTTTTACAGGCAGCAGAATTTCTCTTTCATCGGTAATTAATTAAAGTATGTGCTCTCCAATTTCCTCACACTTTGCTCAAGATGGTTTTGTTGGGAGATATAGAATTTTTTACCCTTTCTCCAAGAAATTCCTCAGAAAAATCCCTATTGGGTTTCAAAAAGATTATTTTTTAATATTATATTTCAGAACATTTGTCATTGTTCTGCTTTTAGTGTTTTATAGTTTAGTTAGCTAGTTTAGTGTTAACTTATAAGACCAAGGTGATGTCTAACCATCGAACCGTCGAAGCACCAAAAACTGCATTACTAGCACTCTTTGGAAGTTCGTAGAACGACAAACACTTTCCCAAAGTGCGAAGCTGCATTAATGTCCATGAAATTACTCTATTGTCTTTGAAAATATGTTCTTAAAATTTCCTTGCTGTTATGGTGAATTAAACGATAACGGTTTTTATGGACGGTGTTTCGTGTAAGGCTGAGGAATTCGCCCGTTCGGTTACATTGCTGTTGTCGTCCTTGTGCCGTCTTTTGTTTCGTCGTCGCTTGAATTCAATCTGTTGAATTTGACCTCATTCTATTCCGTCCAGTGGACGGTGCGTCATCCGCAAATGTAAATATGGAATTAGCGACTTAGCGAGGACGTCTTTTCACGCATAACCGTAATTTCGCTTTGGCTGTTGTCTGAAATGAAGCAAGGAATTGAAATCGTGAGGAAAGGACAGTTCCCCTATCTATTAGAAGCCCCAGAGAGCCTTTCTATCTTCGCATTTAGGAAATAGTGAAGGTGTGAAGAAGGAAATCTCATTTTGTCATTCATCTTACCGCGTGTCATGAATTTTATTCCCACTTGATTCGAGCAGTCATTTATTTCCGTATTAGGAACATAAACTTCACCTAGGTGCTGTACATTCTCACCTTGTTTTTGTTGTTCTTTTGAAAGTTACTCAAGTAATCTTACTTCTGTCTAGAGTCTGGTTAATAAGAGTTCCTTTAGTAACATCGAAGTGTAGTCGTCATTGACTCAAATATATAGCATGTTTTGTTTAGTATTTTTCTTTGTGTGTATGAACGGAAAACAAATTTGCGTTTTCATATTAAGTGTCATAAAATCGATCACTTATGAAAGAACATAATAATATCGATTCTGTCGAGTAATGGATATGTTCTGATAGATTGTGATCATTTTCAATATTGGAGGTCACCATTCAAGGTCTGCCTCAAAAGTAGTAGGACTGAGTCGGATTAAAAAAAGCATTGCCAGAATTGAGACATTCACTGAAAAGTCTTCGAAGTAGGACCCTTGTGCGACCACACACCTCTGCCAGCGTGTTTACCCTGCATTGTATACCCTGTGGAAGACGGCGCCTGGAATGCTGCTAAGTTTCCTCGTCAAGGCTTGTTGTAACGCTTCCAACGAGTGGTGGTGACATTCTTTACGGATTGAGGTGGGGGAAGAAGAAGTCTGTCTGGTGGAGCATTGTCTAAAAAAATTGAATCCTCACTCAGTGGTCGAGAAGCTCTTGGCAGATCCGCGTGCGAGTTTCCTTTTGTTTGTCCGAGAGCACTCGCGGCACCAAATTTGCGCACCTTTTTCTCTTAGGGATATCAAGTTCATCAGAAACCATGCAAACACTAAAACTGCGATCCCTGTGTAACAAAACCTTCACTCTTTGAGGTCGAAGGGCACCCTGAACGTTCGGCCATCTTCTCTATCCCCTGAAACAACTTGTGCCCCTCAGAAACACTCGGTCTACCCATGAAGTTATTACCATAAACTGCCTTAGCATGTCATGAGTCTCTTTCCCGGTTTACCCAGTTTCACGCAAAATTTGATGGTATACTGCTGTTCCAATAACCTGTTTATGACCGAGTGTAACGAGATCACGGTATAGAGGTTTCGCAAACGAGCGAACCGCACTCCTCAAAGGATCCTACTGCCACCGGCCTCCAACCTTTCCTGAGACTCCCCTCCCTCGAACCAGCCAGAGAAACCGCCGTCCATCCGCGAAAAAATGTCATACTACTTTTGGTACAGACTTTGTATACATACCTGCAGGATAGAAAAATTTAGAAGATGAGGGAGAGGAAAATTGATGAATCGAAATAGCTGGATTACCTACTTCACGAGTAAAAACTCTGATGAGTAAAAATACATTTTCAGATTTTTCATAGGGAAATCTTACCACCGGAGTAAGCTATTCTCACGATAGTGTTTAGTATCCTTAGTTCCCTTACCCTCAGTAAAGCATAATTTTCTCCCTGCTGAAAAATATATCTGTAGGTTACTTTCGCACACGCATGAATCGAATGCCGGACACTACCAACTGGGATTTAGCGAAAGTAAAAACCCGCCGATAAAACTTTTTTAAGTATATTTTTCTTAGGATCGATTTGCGCATATTTCATATGTTTTTTGTATTTCGAGAGTCCGCGACTACATTTCCACGTACCAATGCTTGGTAGCGAGAGAAAAATGTTGTGACCACATATCAGTTGACTGCATGTCACTTCCTCTTATTTCAACCTCACATGTACGTATGGGGGGTTGAAATAGAAAGTTCTTGCAAAATTGATGCGTGGTCACCGTTTTTCACTCAAGCTAGCTAGTTAATTTCCCTCGAAAAATATTCCTAGGCAAATAGCAGCTACGGCGGAACACGCTCTAGATAAAGGTTGCTTGAGGATTCCTTCGGTATTATTGTTTCCTCATTGGATCACGTCACGCGGAGGCGGCCAAGAGACACGTGGGTGGGCACTTTTAAGACGTCATTAGGCCCGATTTCGGAAGAGGCGTTGACCTCGGGCTCCTCGGGAGTTAAATATTCTCGGTTGACTCGCGAATATTCTATGCAAAGGCACCCTTTCTCGTCCCCCACCCCTCGTCAACTCGACCAACGTCTATGTTTAAGAGAGGGGGAAAACAAAGCTTTGAGCGAATTTCTTTTTCACCCTGTGCCCCAACGCAGAACAAAGGTCAACGTCTGAGGAGGAGACTTGTTTCTTTTCGATGTTAACGCAAATGCGTAGAAGGAGCACGTGAACTTTTCCCCGACGCGACCTTGGAGATTTTCTGACAGGTATTGGCTCGTGTCCCATCCTATTTTGCTCGGTGAGTTGAACGCTCGGTTGGCCCCGGGAGTCTGTTAATAGAGGGGACGAGTGGCAATTATCTGATGGGCACCACCTGGGCCGTTGGGTGTCCTGCCATCGACGTTTGAAGGTTGTCGGCGACCAGTCAATTTGTCCACCGACTGATCACTGGTTTCAAGAGAAAACATGACGTATTGCTTAATTATAAGTTTTCATGTTCCCTCGAGCGATTTTAGTAAAGGCTTCCTTTGCTATATTTTGCTGGAATCGTTGATAATTTGAATGCATAGCGTCCCGTAAAGTGTATATCTCTAGTACAAACATTCAGAATTTTCGGGTAACTACTGTCTTTTCGACATTTGCAAATGTTTGAACGTCCTTTGTCAATATTGATCATTGTGAAACTGAAAATTAACGGCAAAAATTACAGTAGTTAGGAGAAGCTGCATGTCGTCGCACGTGCCTGAGGCGCGCCTGTAACCGTGATAATGGCGGCAAAATTATTGCTAATTATTTCTTTGCTAATGGCACTCTTAAGTTCAATGTCTTTTTAATGTGTTACTTGGATATTAGTTCAAGAAAAGTCGACCCCTAGTCTCTCCACTTCTGCACCGTTCTTTACGATATGTGGACAGTTTTGATTTACCGTATTGTGATTTTCGTTTAGTATAAAGTTTCTTATATCGTCGTATCACGTTGCTTTTTTGTTTTAAACCAAGCTTAGCTAAACATTTTTGTAACAATAGTTCTAGGGTATAGATTTGAAACCTATTGCATGACCTGGTGAAATAACTATACTTGGTCAGTTTCGTTGACCTCGTTGAACACCCTACGTGCTAAATAGTAATCGGTTAGTGAGAGTCTGGTTGCGGAAAGACTTCATTTTCTTAGAGGTCACCGTGAGGAGTGCCCAAGGTACACTATGACGTCTCCCTCTCGGGGAAAACATTTCCAGACTACCCGAGCTTATTTTAGTTTTCATATTTGAAAGTAGTCGTCTCTCTTTAGCATTGGTCATATAGCTTCATGTCTGTCATCTTAAATTATTTACTGTGTATGTGTAGGCCAGTGTAACGCGTGCCATTCAAGTTTACATTGCGATCATCGTTTTAAATCACTTATTAATGGCAGAATTCAATCTCTGTACCGCACATTGACGGTGTGAAGATATTAGTATAGGTATCCTAGTGAAGTAAATATCTTATACATTTTTCTACCAGACTGTGGGGTTCCTCTTTCCTGGCACAATGATATAGTTGAAATGCTATTCCTTGTCATAAGATTCCAGACGGCACTTGGCAGCGCAAGGACACGAACCATCTGTATCAGTGATTGTCTTGGCATAAATGTGTGCTTCTAATAATTTCGCCGTAAGCTTTCGTTCGGGGCGTGAAAATTACCCTCTTCCAACTTTTTAAACAGCTCTCGCATATGAATGCCTTGCATTCCGACAGAACAAGGATTTATTCAAGTCGCGGCGTAGTTTATTTCTCATTGGGCTTATCATGCATGCCTCTGGGGTCTTTCTAAGAGAGAAAGTAAGGCCTTGAGCCAACCATATCTCTCCACTTGCCATCCAACCATGCATCCAATCGTTCGGTGTGAGCAGATTTTAAGCGAAGTAGGGATCCCTTTTTATTTTCATTCCCAGGCGCGAAAGTGGAAACTTGAGATGCTATTGTTGACTTATGAATTTTCATTGTGCTCTAAGAAACTCACTCCATCTCCGTGAAATCGCACAAAGACTCCTCGGGCACGTGATATGTTTCATTCGGTTACCGTTGATCTCATTTCATCAAGGTGTTGATGAAGAGCAACGGACTGTGGGAACACTTTCCGTTACTTTGAAGGCAAAACAGCTAGAGCCTTTGCCTGGAATCCTCTTAGACACACCTCCCGTTTAAAGCGTCTTCGTGGCTGTATGGATGTAGGTTTATTATTCGCTCTTCGATGGACAAATAATTAGTTGGAGGGAAGTTTGAATCAGATTTTCTTCTGAGGGAATAGCGACGTTTTCTTACTTTGTCTTTTCCATTATGCCAGCACGATATGCTACCCCTTCTATGGTTCTCATGGAACGAAATTTCATTTAATTTGCATTCACGTAGGAGAGCGGCGTCAGCGATTTCGGTGGTTAGGGACCAATGTCTAACAGCAATGGGACAAAGTAATGGGAATCGTGAATATCGAAAATTTATCCCATATTTTACAAGCTTCTAGAAATTTATTTTCCATGAGGTTGCAATATGAAAACGACTGGAGGTTTATTGTATTTGGACTGCAAGCTCGCCATCAAGGAATTAATCATCGATCAGACCGAGGCAAATATTTAATATTAGATCAGAATATGCTAAAATCGCATTGCGTGCATTTCGTTGGATGCTTCATCGGGTGTTTAATAAGCATCTCGGGGAGCCTTGTTAGAAGAGAACAAGCTAATCCATTCTAATCGCGTTTCCCTGTGAAAGGAAATTATTTCGAGATATCACCCGTGTGAGGTTTATGCGTCGTTCAGCCCTCTCCGCTTTGTGTCTTATCTACTTTCAACAGTAAAGTTCTCATACCGGGAGGTCCGCGATCATTTGAGGGATCGTGAGAAGTCTTTTACCTTCTAAAGTTTCTTATACAATGGATTTTTGTTGTCGCAGTCCCATCAAGCTATTCTCCTCCACGCTCGTTCCCAGGTATAAAACGAGGCATGCGTGTAATATCCATCGCTCATTAAAAAGAAAATGTTACTTAGGTTAAGCCTTTCTAAAATTATTAACGGGACTTATTCCAGTATTTTCCAATGCTATCCTTGAAAGAAAAACTGTAGTTAGGGAAGAAAATGAAGGTATTTACTCCTTAAGTTTATATCCTACGTGTTTCTATCGTCTCATGTTCCTTGCGCTTAATGGGAAAAAATAGGTACTAAATATGGGGGCTGTTTTCATTCTCTACGGCTGTTGTATAATGTGGTTGTTATTAGAGTTTCTAAAATAACTCTACATTGCAAAATTTCCTATTTTCGTTTGTAAACGGAAATTTAATGCATTAGAGTAATAAAGTTATGAAACATAAGTAATTTTTGATTCGCTTCCATAACCGTTCTTGGCGAAAGATAACTTTTGAACATTCCACCATATATGTTGTTGTATTTTTTATTTTTGTTCATTGTTTTGTATTTTGTGATATTGTTTTATTTTGGTTATTTTGTTTTATTATATATATATATATATATATATATATATATATGTATATATGTGTGTGTGTGTGTGTATTTATTTTGGTTATTAGCGGGCAGCGATGAAAACAGTTCTTTACCGTTCGTGCCAGAAAATGATTGGTGGTAATTCATGCACTGTTCATTGTCAACTGTAAAAATTTTGGATGATGTAGATGATGATTTTTGTAGCCATTCTTAGTAATGGAAAGTAGAGGCGTCATAGATGCAGGTGAGAGTGACCCACCGAAAAGTTCTTAATAGATCCAACTTGGTTTCATCTGTGTACATCTAAGTACGAGTGAACATGTAGTGAATTAATGCTTATCGGTTTTGACAAAAAAAGGAAATTCTATTTGATTTCAAGCTAAAGTCTGAAATTAATATTCCTTGTCTGGTTTTCTGTGTTCGTAAAAATAATTATCTCCAAATACGAACATTAGGTAGTCGCAAACATGGAAATATATAATGCGATTCCACATCAATCAATCGTGTTGCAGTAGTCTTCTGACAAAGATATCTCCGAATTTTCATCAACAATCTTCTTTCCCTACCCTGCTAGTACTTCCTCATTTGCTTTCCTTTTTGTCTGTTTTGAGTACATGTTCCATTCTTTGCCACGCCCACATCCAAACAGTCTCCAATCTGCGCTTTTTCTCTTACTTCAACGACCAAATTTCTGAGCCTAGCTTCAATTACCGGGCCGAACGAAAATGTGCTCATGAATCTTAATTCATGAATTCTTTCTTTGCCAATTCCTCTTTCTCAGCGACCTTCGTATTCCTAAAAGTTATTTAACTAATTATTCTCATAATACTCTTAGTAATTTGTCCATTTCCGTCTAAAACACATTTTAGATAGGTGAAATGCTCTACTTTCTCAAGTTAATGCCCTTCCAATCTTATGTTTCACTTTACCTTCCTATTTCTTTAGAGCTGCATTTCCTTCGTATTCTTTTCAGTGGCTTTTATTCCATACTTATCTCATTGGTCCTGATTTCATCCAAGCGATTGCAAAAATCGGAAATGATTGCTATCCCCTGGCCGATTGGCTAAGTAAAGGTTAGTAATTCTAAAATCCAGTTTAATGAACACCCCACATGCTTCTTACTTCCATTCTTACCTCGGGTTCTTCCCATATCCATCTTATTAATTCACCCGCCTATACGTTGAAGAGAGCGGTTGGTTATGAACATGCCTGTCTAACCCCAATGCCTATCACTTTCCATGCCATCTCTCTATCCGTCAACCTCAATTTTGCGGTTTGAACCACGTACAGGTTTTGGATATATCTCGTATCCCTCCAGTCAACTCCCCTTCTTCCGCAATACGTTCATTAATTTTGCCTAATTACTCTGCCAAATGTCATATATATGTGATCTTACCTACTTCATCTTTCTTCAAATAATCATATTTCTTGTTCACTAACCTGTTGTTAATAATCTTTAATGCGAAATTATATTCCATTTAAAATCTTGAATCATTGAAATAGAGCTCTGTGTTCCGTCATGGCATCAGGTATGCAAGTTTCATGTACAAATATGTATGTGTGACTTGGTACTCTGGTGGGTAAAACAGGAATAGGAACACTTTGTGCAAAATTATTTGTAAAATATTTGCGGATGTATTTTCATTTTTGTTAAATTTATTTTCTACGAATTAGAGCCAGATATAGTGAATACTTTCATATTTTAGCAGTAAACAGTGATCATCAAGACATATGCTATTTAGTTCCTTTAGTATGACTGGCGTTATTCAGGCCCAGGCCCTGGTTCTGGCTCAAAGGTTTTCTGTGATCCACTAGATTTTCCAAAATGGTTATATCTGTGAGAAATAACTTAATCTCATGAGTGCCACTAAGAAGGAATTGCGGTGAATTCCAAGGGCAACTGACCCCATATTGTTGCTCATCGAACATTCATCCTTCATCCTGTAGGGATAGATGTGCCGCCACTGACTTTCACCCTTCTTCCTCTCCGCACCGATGAATATCGATTGCACCACGTAAGTTAAAAGAGTAGATCAATTCCATGACCGTTTTCCTAAACGCCATCCTAACAGGCCCAAAAATCGTTCGCAGCGGGAGAGAGAAAGTGGGTGGTTTGTGTTTGAAGAAGAGAAAGGGAGAGAGACGAGAGTGAATTTAGGATGGGATCTTTCGGAACGGGAGGTGAACGTTTTTGTTCACCATCGGAGGAATCCTCGGGACTCGCACCACATTCTCCAGTCCCGTCCTCGCTCCCGCAGGTGCCAAGAAGCCTCACGATAGGAGAGAACAGGAATGCTTTTAAAAGGCGGAGGAAGGGGATGTCTGGCACGATGAAAGCATTTATTATTATTATTTTTTCGGAGGTCCCTGGAGAGTAGTAAGGGTGGGGAGAAATGATGGAGGTGGTCCCTCCCTCCCTGCACACGCCCCCTCTTTCCTCCACTCTCGGGCATTCCCGAGTCGTGAAATGGGACGCCTCAAATTCCTCGATCGCTTTTTTTCTTTGTTCGTTCTCGAGAAGGCATCTCTCTCCCCATCCAAATTTCATCCCTCTGTCCTTCTGGGCACGTGTTCAAGTGGCCGCCTTTGAGTGGGTAATTACACACTCAATCTTTGAGAGGAAAGAACCTTGTGTTATTATTCCGATCAGCCTCCCATTGTGGGTTTCTATTTTCTACGTCTTCATGTAAATCGGAAGGTGGATTTATGTTTTTCGTCGCTAAGTGATATAGTCATCTGCATGTTTAGTGAATGGTATGTAGTTAGATCTGCAATTCATACCCCGGAGACATATTCTATCCCCGGTTGTTTAGAATGGAGTGTTTGGAGAAGTGGATTTCAAAGACTGTAGAGTGCGTTATTTCTTTCTCCATTTTTATACTCGCCAGTTCATTTTCCTGTTATAATATCATTTGCCGACATCACCAGCGGAGATAAAATAATGCCTTAATGTTTTTTGTTGTAGTGGTAATTGCACTACATTCCGCATTCCGAAGCTAAAACCCTCTCACTTCTTAAAT
The DNA here is from genome assembly GCA_037158775.1 of Hetaerina titia. NCBI lineage: Eukaryota > Metazoa > Arthropoda > Insecta > Odonata > Calopterygidae > Hetaerina > Hetaerina titia. The sequence goes on from CM073771.1 coordinate 60,346,470, forward strand.
TAGAAAGTGATTACTAAATTTTTTTATGATATTTGTTATTGTCTTTTTCGTCACCGCTTCTTAACATTTTCCGTGAGTCCTTCTAATCTAATAAATAATTTTACGTATTAACCGATTCTGTCACAAACTGTTATGCTACCCCTGGGAAAATGGAACTGTCATCAAAACCTTGGCATATGTGCCATTTGAACAGAGGGCAAAGATGTTGAACTGATTGTATCCAATTCATATATGATTAATCTACATCTGCACAACAGTACGCAAACCGCCACAAGGGCGTGTGGTGGATGGTGTTAGGACACCAACCGTAAAGTAGAATACAACTACATGCAATGCCAACAAAAACATGCTAATGAACACCCACATAGGTGTCCATATTCATGCAAAACCTATTTTAACTGACACACATGCAAGCAACTAATATGCACATACGAATGCATTAGATGTCTGCCCTACGTGTAGTATTGTATCGCTCGTATCTTAATTTTAAAGCATTTTTATCAGGATTTGATTTGCTAATAATATGATTCTTCACTATTCGAGGAAAGAACGAGTATTTATATATAAATAGAATAGAGCAGGTAGAGCAGTTTACATATCTCGGAAGTGTTTTGGACCAACACGGTCAAAGTGGTAGGGACATAAGGAGAAGAATTGCGCTAGGCAAGGAGGCTTTCTCAAAGAGGAGGGAGTTGATGACGGGGACGTTGAGTAGGGATGTTAAGACAAGACTCGTAAAAACTCTGATATGGAGCGTAGCTATGTACGGCGCGGAAACGTGGTCGCTGAAGCAGGAGGATAGACGTAGATTGGAGGCTTTTGAAATGTGGGTATGGAGAAGAATGGAGAAGGTGAAATGGACCGAAAGGAAAACAAATGAGGAAGTACTAGAAATGGTGGGGGAGGAGAGGGGTTTGTTGAGAGAAATCCTATGGAGGCAGGAAAAATGGATAAAAGGCGTATTGAGCGGTAGTGGAATGTTGAAGAGGGTAATAGAGGGGAGAATGTTGGGCAAGCGTGGTAAGGGTAGGAACAGGATAGGGATGTTGAACGGGATGAAGGGAGGAAAGAAGTACACCGAGATGAAGAGGGACCTGATATAGATTAGTTTGCTAGGTGGGGAGTTACAAAATGTTTATTTGATAGTTGTGTCCATCCAAAAACCTACCTTAACCGGTAGATTACCTAATAATAATATATATATCTTTACTGGAGTCTATCTTCCTTTTCTTATCCTTGTGATCTCACCTGCCCCTATAATGTGGGGTCATAATAATTCCCTTTGCGCTGTAGTTAATCTCGTGTGTCTGAATCTTTCTAAAAGTCTTGCTTGTATCCTTCGCGTATCCAGCGGCTCACAGCCTAGTTCTTCTAAAATACCTGTCACGCTCGTGTTCTTATCGTAGCAATTCTTGACGAATTTAGCGAATTTTCTCTGAACTTTATCTAATTCTTCTATCAACGATTTCTCCCATGGATCTCAAATACTTTACGGCGTATTTCAAATTGAGTCTAACTAAAGTGAAATAACACTTATCAACTTTCGCGTTAGATTTCCCCACCACCCGTTAAAAGAAGTTGAATTTCTTTAAGGCGAATCCGCATGTTCATATTTGTGCACCCCGTGAAAGGTGTGGTGTTAGGTCAACTTAAGTGTTATGCGTTCGGGAATCAACAGAAATCATGCAGCATTATGATTTTGGGACCGGTTTAATCTAGGAAAGCATAGGTGCAGGGAAAAGTACTCCCTCATATTGGACGTATAGTTTCAAGGGCTATTGAGTGTGCCGCGAGATAATATCTACTCTCTCCTTTATGCTCTTAACGAAAGATTATTGGGAATGGTTGTTTGACGCTAAAAATATGTACAATTTTCACATTTTATCTTTTTCAACTTGAAATAACTTTCCCCTTGAATCCCCTCAAATCAATTGTTTTGTGATAGCATGATTGCAAATGTTGAATGGATGAGTTTTAATGATACATAAGATAACTTGAATATGGATACAGTAATAATCAAGTGTGCTATTTAAAAAATATAACATTTTTCATGGCCAAAAAATCGCATCTTTTATAGGTATCTGCTAAGTGAATGCGTTGTTCACAGCTGCCTCTGAAAGCTTATAGTATGTGCAACAGCGTTTAAATATATAGTATGTCTTACTGAAATCAGAATGATCCCGATTGAATAAGACTCGAACTTGATCCTTCTAACGATTGGCCATACAATCTAAATTGTTTTTAAATTTTATATTTCGTAACAATTCCCCTGTTTGAGTCAGAGTGACAGCATCGCTATTTTTGACGAGCAAAAATCGAATGGTATAAGCTGAGCATTCAGTGATCCTTGTTTGGATCTCGGAATAAGCGTGTGGTATTTTTCCACGTTTTACCTGCCGTGCTTGAAATGCCATTTTAACTTGACTACAAGGAAATAGTATTGCGGCGTTTCCCGTGGTCTGCCCGGACTAGAGATTTAAAAAACCCTATGCTGAATTCTGTAGAAAATTCGTGAAAAATTCATCACTTTGAGGAATGGCACTGTTTAAAGGTATCATGGAGTTCTGCAAATTACTAAGCTTGTTTCTAATTTTTTTCTCGTGGGTACGGGAGGGTGTAATGACCGAAAAGACGAGGCATTGTGAAGTGAGGGCGAGCACGTATTTCCTTGAGCTTGATCCAATTCCAACGACTCTCGACGGAGATGGACTGCAGCAGACCGATTCGATCACTCACCTTCCGATCACGATTGAGCCTCTTTGCGTCCGGGGTCACGCCGTCGTCGCGTCGGTGCAGGAAGTAACATGAGAGGGGAGGGAAGAAGTGAATGGGTCGAGGAGATGGAGGTTAAGGATGGGGGGGGATGCTGTGTGGCGGAGCATGTGGTGTAGACCGGGGTTGAGGTGGGGTGAAGAGCATCACACAAGAAGAAGATACGGTACTCGACCGCACAGTTGGATGAGAATAGCAGACCCGCTGCCTGGATAGCCTCGCGCGTTCAAGTCTCCCCGCGGGTTGAACCCTGTTGAATGAAGTTTTTCTCAGTATCTTTTAATACAGGAGAATTGCACTAAGCAGATAGAAGGTGTTCGTTTTTCATTCCCTTCATTCATATTGTGCTGACAGTAATTTTACCCTACGGTATAATTTGGTGATAAACCAATCCTTAGCGTTTTGATTTGTTATTGTGTTCTAATATTAAAACGGAAAATTTTCCACATTTTCTCATAAGACCACTTCCAATAAATGGTGCAATGATACTCCTGCCATTTCCGTAATGGGCGATTGTGCATTTCGTATCGACTTTCCTCCTTTTCCTATTTTCACACTCTCACTAAATAATGTATGGGGACTGTGAAGACGTAATAATGGTTTGGAACTCCGTTCGATGAAAACGCTTGTCACGTACAAAGAAAATCTCAAAAATTTGGGGTTATTTGTGATCGTTCCTTCTCCCCATATGGCTTCGCTAGCGGAGGGCGATTGTTAAGTTCACACAAAATATTTTGTTAACTTGGGGGGATGGGGGGGCACGTCAGCTATTTACGTTAGCCCACAAATAATAGGAACATAGTTGCTAGATCATTTGGGAGAAATTGTTAGATAATGGAAGTCTGTGACCTACTAACCCTAATCCGCCAAGTACCAATCAGTGTAAAGTAATATATGAATTTAGGAAAAGAATTGGGGATATTAACTGAAATGTCCATGCGAAATATCTCCATTCTCGAATTTCCGAGAAATATTTCACAAATAATTTGAGACTGAATTAAACAAATAAATAATAAACACACTTGCATGAGTACTAATGATCATCGGACTTCAGCTTATCAGCTGAAAACAGGCATGAGGAAAGCTAACACGGTAGGAGTGAAATTCCTATGGCAGTTTCAATTGCGGCGACACAGGGCCATTGCGGTTGATTCGACAAACATATCATTCGCGTGATTCAATCAAACTTGTGAATAACCTTAAGAGATTGTTATTATTATCGGTAGCTTAGCGTTTAAGGTATGCTTTGGATGGACACAGACTGGTCATCGCTATTTTTCTTAGCTTAAGATTCGTGAGATTGAAAGTGTAGCTTCTGTATAGTTTTCTGGGGTCGCCTAGGGTCACCCAATTAGGGCCGGACAACCGAGGGGACTTTAATAGTGTTATAAACTGGTGGTGTGATTTTGATTTTCTTATTAGCTCATATTCTTAATATTGTTAACTTAATTTTCCCCAATTCATCAAAATGCTCACGGCACCTTGAAAGTTATTTGCGTAGACTTCATTTTTTTGGTTCTTCTAGTCGAAGACTTTCAATAAAATAAACTAATGCGGTTTAACTTACTAATTGTTTACGGAGACATTTTGGCGGCCAGCGGAATTGCATTGATACTACTCTTGATGCATATAATGGGGTTAGGCAATTTTATGAGTAAGAGGTAATATGTGTTGGATGCGACGTATGGACGCTGAAAATGATGCATGACCGTTCTTCTTGGGCTTCGATGTCTTTTTCCCGCTTGCGACTGGATGTTTTAGTACCGAGATAAGATAGGTAACACAAGCTAGCGCAGTCACGGGATCGACGCCCTTATCGAATCTAGCTTCAATGAGATTCTCTTGATCTTTAAAGTAGCACTTACGGTTCCCTCGAGAAGGGCAATAAATACCCTTAATGGATACCGGTTCTTCTCAATCTCCAGTGTATAAAGGCTAGTGGACTTACGGTCGCACGTCATATTTTCCCTTCTTCGATAATCGTAGTGAAACAGTGCTCGTGACCACCTTTCGAATGCATGTATCTTTAAATTTCTGTTCTCCCCCGTTTTGGATATCTTGATAAATGTTAGCCCATTTAAAAATATTTTGTGTTATCAGTAGTTCTGTTTAGCAGCATTCGATTTACAGTGACCTGTGTGTATATTTCTTTAGGCGTACAGGGTATCTATTTTATAACCTTGAATAAGGTGGCATAGCGATTGAAATGTCTGTATCCATCCCGTAATCTAACATTCATTTGGAGTAGCTTTGATGATGTTGTACGTCAAGGTAGAAGGTTTGCAAAAGCATGGTACATAATCCTGTGTTTGCTTGCGTCTAACGGGTTACAAATGTTTTGGAAGTTCTCCTTTCCAGTCCGCGATCTCGGGATCGTGGATGAGATGCATGGCCACTTGGCACGCGTCTAAGTAAGAGAATCAAGGGTGCAATGAGCCCTTCATCGCTAATGGTGGTTGCTAACAGTCGTGGTATAGCCATGTGGGATAACTAGCGGGCTCCGGATTTTCTGCGTTCCACAGGCGTGAAAGTGTGAAGGAGCTGATGACTGGGCGCTAAATAAATTTACCGTTGACCCGCGCTGAAAGGGCATTTGTTTCCTCTGTTCTCATTCCGGTCTAATCCATTGTTCTGTCGGCTGCTTTTTCTCTCATTTCTGTTAGAGAGCCATCTAATTAAATTTCGGTGGTATTAACCATTTCATTATTCGTCTTGATTTTAGAAGGATGAATTATTTATGAAAAAACCTATGAATTTCTGTAATCAGTAATTATACATGATGAAGAAGTATAGGGGTTGAGAAATTCTTATATCTCTTATATAATATCTACTTAAGTGTATTAGACCCTGAGTAACGTGAGAGCCCTCATTTAGCGAAGGAGACTTGGCTTTATTAACGGTTTCTTAGAAAATTCTGAGGTTAAAAGTTTTTAAAATGTTACAAGGTGCCTAAGGACTATACTAAGATTTTAACTGGGGACTTGCAATTCCAAAGAGTGGATTATAATTACCTAGCCCACCAATCTCTCCACGAACTACCCTATTGTGAGAATCTTCGAGAATATAAAGTGGGTATCCTTGGGCCACTGTTCGGTGGATGATGGTCGATAGGCTTCTTAGCTTAACAGTATAAATACCCTCTGTTTATATAAGGCTCTTCTAAGCAGATTTTAAAATTAACATTTTCTGTCAGGTGGTCTGTAAAGCAGCAAAAACCGTTTTACAGTTGCTGCATAAGGTACACAATGAAAAATTCAACCAATTCCTGAAGAAAGTCTTTAATTTGATACAGCTTTAGTGCGTTATTTGTATGCATGTCTGAATCCATGAATTATATTGATTTTTACGGGCTTACCAGAGTTAACGAGTGTTCATCCATCTTTCAATTTTCGTGTGCCATTCTTACCGGCGACGCGGCTATTACTTACCAGTTACGTATCGACCTCCCTGGAATGAAAATATAGTCGAAGTCGCAGGCTTCAATTTCTCAAAGCTATGATTCGTATTAATGATATTTTAATTTAGGATTGTTTGGTTGTAGCAGGAAGAAGTACCATAATAAAGAGGTGATAGCGCAATTCAACTAGAAATAATTTTGGTGGTCTGGAATCTTATTTTGATTGATTAGATGATTTGCATCATTAGGTCAGCGCTGAGTCAATAATGAATTTATTTTTCAATAAAAAAACGACGGTCTTAATTCTCGTACTACTCTTAAAATTGAAAGAAAACCGGCGATTGTTACTTTATTTAACAAGCGCAAGTAAGTTGCTATAAAATTGTAAAGCCAAGGACCGCAAGCTGTCGCAATTTTCATCGAGGGTAATTAGAAGTGATTTTCACCGCTGCGCGGAAGCTAGTTGTTAATTGCTTGACTTCCCCGTTTCGAAAAAAATGACAATTTCCTCTTCATCAGAGGAGGACACCTAATAGGATTTTTTGTGAAGACGCTGCAATAGGGGGTAAAATAATGTTTTCTTAAAAGAGTATAGAAGACAATTTATTTTTAGGAGACAAACTCATTGATGTGAATCAGCCAGCGCCCAATTACTTTTTTAGTTTTGCATTATTTTCGCTGTGTAAAAGACTCAGGTTGAAAGAAAATATAATTTTTTATTTCGCGCATAGAAAGAATGAACCTGATGCGTAGTGAATAAATTAAATAGTCCCAGGTCTTTTGGCTTTGTTGTGTGAAGTCCAGTGGTCACAACGCGATGGCGGTTCCCGGGGAGCAGCCATTGGTTTAATGACGTATAACGCTAATTCTACGATGACCTGGATGCAAGTTCGTCAGCTGTTCTAATCCGCGCGCGTATTTAAGGTTATAGTCTGATTTAGAGCTCCATAATTCTTACCCTATAGACATTTTACACTGCAAAAGAGGCTACAGCGTGGTATTTGAAATCTGCCTAAATCAATAAATGTGAATGAAATGTTTAACATAAGTAATTGTGTCAGTTGGACTGGTAGCTGTTCTTCAAGGCCATGTTGAGAAACCGCTTAACCTTATCTCTTCCCTTGCAATAAGGAGGAATGCCAAAAGGGCATCCCTTGCAGGTGGCAGTAAAAGATGAAGCCCTCCGAGAATCCGAATCATCTCAGAGGGCGATCTGAAATGTACCAAAACCCATAAAGGAACTAGGGTATACGCATGATTTGCTTCACATGATGGCAAGGCATTTTGTCATTATATTTCGAATAGAAAGTTTTTAAATCGCAGTGTGTTCGGCTCTGTCAAAAATACTTGCCCAAAAATGTTCTTTTTGAAACACTCCCATCTCTATTTTGGGACGGCACCTTTTTTGACAATGATGATCATGTGTTTTTACCTCAGTCCGAGAGTAGACCAATTTTTTTTTCTACTGACGATGAGAGCAGTTTTCCGTGTCCGAGTGTAGTAGAAAGTTTATGGATGGTCTGTGGTCTTGATTCATTTCTAATCGAGTCCAAGTTGTTAAAAAAAAACTGCCTTCCAAGTGAAGCTTCTCTCTTGTGTCCCAAAAGCAATCAAATGGCCCAATTGCATGGAGTTAAGGAAGCATTGAGGCTTGATCTTTTCTTAAGAAATTGGTGTGAAATGTGCATTGACCTTGAATGTTACTGAAATGGTAGAGGGGATAAGCCATCGAGTAGCTTGTGTTGTATAATGCTCAAATTGATCCTTCTAATGATTTCCAAAAATATAGTATAAAAGTTAAAAGTACTCACAATTTCATTTAGGAAATTGGTTGTTCATGGGATGCAGCCAACAACATACCAAACTTTTATGATATACGAATTAGTTTGCGTTTAACCTTACAAAGGTATATATAAAAAACCATAAACAGAGTTATCAACCAGAAGGTCGGTTTGGTAGGTGATAGAGTTCACCCAGTACTAAACCCAACGGTGTGAAATGCACACATCAGGTTAGGGAGGCCAGTTCCTTTGCCGGTTATGGTTTTCCAAGAAGATCTGGTACCCGAAAAATCACATAGCTTGGGTGGTATATATAATATCTAATATTTTATGTATGCTGGGTATAGTATACGTGTATATATAATATATACATGTCTGTTAACATCTATACAAGATACATTAGTAATGTTGATCATAACGTATTTATCAATCCAGATCCATTACTAATATTAATTACATTAATTTATGGGTACGTCAAACATTCTTAAACCTGAAAGAACTGATAGACACCCTCCCTCAAGCTAGCCTCTCCTCAATGGGTTATTCAAATGTACATTTCAAATGTAGACCAACTTGAATTAGGAAAATGTGTATATAAAGTCAGCAAATCTTATCAGCGATAAACTCTGCCATGACATAGTCTGTCAACATAGTAATAATGGTTCATTCCTGATCGTTGTTGGATTAAGTATTTTTTTAAATCTCCCTCGTTCCCAAATAATAACAGCAGGTTTTTGCTAATCAGTTTGTTTGAATGTCTATACAATCATCTGATATACGCTTTATCAAAGCGTAAAGTTAGCAAGCTCTAACTCTATCTTGTTACTCTGTATAAAAGCATCCAAGTTGACATGAAATATTTATTTTCATCTACTGGTATACAACAAATAAGGAATAGCAGTCTGAGTGGAGCATAATGGTAGCTCGCTTCATAATTACGTCTGAGTGATGTCTCTAAATCACCCCTGCAAAAATTCTTACGATGTGATATTTTGGATGCCAAAACATTGCAGTAAATGACATCATAGGAATAGGAACTGGCCTCAAACGTTGAGTGTGGAAATTTCAAATAGCTTCGGTCTGGAGGTGAGCTATGTTTTCACTGATAAATATCATCCTTCTGATTGATTAATATCGTATAGGTCACGACTTTTATATTTTAAATCCTAAGTCTGCCCCGATGGGCCTAAGGTATCGGATGTGGATATCGTTAATAGAAAATGCCCAAGAGGCGAAAATATTTATAGTGCCCTCCGAGACCTTTTTTATGGGAGTGTAATTTCAGTTCTCTGGCAATCGTATCGATTTCCAGTCAGCCTCATTTCCGTACCAAAATTTTAATATCACTCTTAAGTTACTGTTGTACGTTATGTTGTGCGTAATGTTTTGCGCCGAAGACAGGTTATTTCGTAACGTCGAGTATACAAGAAAACTACCGCTATAGGCAATCTTCATTGAAAGCAGGAATTGAACTTTGTGGATTCTGGTTGACCAGCGATAGCGTTGCTAGCCAGAAAATCGGGGTCAACTGTGAGTTAAGTTTCGACATTTTTTTCACTTGATTATACCGTAGTTTACCGCAGGCGCATAAGTTAACAATTGTATCTCCAAGTGTCCATCTAAAATAATAAGGAATAATGGCCAACTCTTTATGAGTTAAGCTTTTTTTCTTCATAAGTAAGAGCTGACCTTCGAGCAGTAGTAGTTTTTTTTGCCACCTACCCTGAGGCACGTCCGGTTCCAGACGACCGGACGAAGCTCGTCGGAAGAGGCTGACCATTGGGAGAAACCCCCTTCTCACTTTTCGCAAATTGAAGAGCGACTCTACATGATCTCAATGGTAGAAATTTTCGTGGAGTTCGTGAAAACGATCCCCGTGATTGAGGGAATTGGAGCAGAAAGACCTTAGATGGGTCAGTGTTGGTCCTTCCAGGCCCCGGAAATCTGTGGTTAGTGGGCCGTTGTCCCTGTTTACACCCCCTTCCAGTTTCGGTGATATATTTGCACTATCCATGCACGAAGAAGACTCAGGGGAAAAATAAAAATGAGTCAGTGACAACTTGTGGAGTTGCGACTATTTTGTTAACTACATGGTAAACTATTGATTTCACGTCACCCTCAATTTGATATCGTCAATTTATTGGATTGATGTAAGGATATTTTAAATACCTATAATTATATTTTTATAGTTCCTGTGGCAATCTATTGGCACTTACGAATAATGAGCATGTGTTTGCTCTAACTATGGAGCTACGCTAGGTGTATGCACGCATGATTTACTTCTTACTTACTGCTCTCGGCCTCAGGGTGATTACAATATCCATATTTCTCTCCAGATTCAGTCTAATGTCATTAGTACCCTCGAACTATCACTGTTGAGAAAATGGAAGTCGTAAGTTTTTATTTTAGTCAAGTGCAGACCATGCATTAAAATTAAAGCTTAGTTGCATATTCTGGATATAATAAAATGATATGAATTGTTTTGGACAAAGGTTTATATCAGGTCGGTAAGGAAAACGATCTTTTGAATTTCCTTGTAACCTTATTTACCTGCCATCATTTTTCTGTAAAAATTGGTATGACAGTGAATTTTTGTTGAGAAGAAAGAGTAAGTCGAAAATTTGGACTTATCCGTTAGTACTTTATTCATTATCATAATATCATGGGATATAATCCTTTTTGTATTATTTTTTATTATTCAAAGAATTGAATTTGTGAAATCCCATTCGATGAAAATTTTGCATTCTTGCGGACTTGTTTGATTGGATAGCTATCTTCATAATTTCACAAAATACCAATATAAATTGAGTAGGGTTGTTTGACCGCGCTTCGCGGGTCACAGGAAAACAAACCGTAAATCGATCGGAGATAACGCATGCACAGCGTTTTAGTGTTCATGGTTCAAGACGTTTGTGCGATTTCAAGGCTTGAGTGTCTCTGGTGTTGTTCCGGCAAGTTTCCTCTTTTTATTTCGTGTACGAGTCTTGGAGTTAGTGCACACGAGTCGCGCAACGATTACGTCGTTTTCGTGCCTGAATGCATACAAAAAGAATTTATTTTACTGCCTATGTTTTCTCAGTGGCATATCTAGATAAGAGACGCTTTTCTTACTACTCATAATATTCCGTAGGTCGGTAAGATTATTCGTCGGTTGCGTAGTCCTTGTTTATGAGTTCTCGCGTTTTACCTTTTGTAATGTGAAGGATCTCTTATTTACTGGATATCTTCCCAGTGGTGATGTTATCGGTACAAAATTACATGACTCACTATGAATTACTTACTTAATGAAAAAAATTAATTAGCACATCACTCTCCACCCAGGTGGTATCCTAAAACATTATGCATGTTCGTTTCATGGCATCAGGTACAACATTCTGCTTGAACATGAGGATCTAGTAAATGCATTTGGATTGAGAAATAGTTTGAATTCTTCATGAAAAATATTTCGTTGTACGAACTAAAAATTGTCAAAGAGCGAAACGTAACGCTTGGTGATGCTGTGGGAATTTTATGAAGGATAGCTAAGTAAATATTTTCTTGTTTCTCGTTGAAACTTTAATTATTTATCCCATCTCATTTAACGCCAGTCACCATGTGTTCCCGACACGTCGATGACACTCCGATCCAGATGTGACCTTTTGAGATTCAATCACGATGAGGCATCACTTCTTCCGCTAAACTCTTTCAGTGGTATGCTTAGCTAAGACCTATTCCCAGTTCTTACAATATTTGTTGATTATTTGTCATCGACATTTTTTTGAAATTTCGGGAGCCTAAAAACTTCCCTAATTTTTTATAATCATGCCGCACGCCCTTGTAGTGGCTTACAGGGCAATACATAGATTAATTTTAAAATCAGATCAATTGTTAAAAAAATGTACGATGCTCCTAGAAACAATATCCATGATTATGGAACAACACTGTTAACTGGTTAAATTAGAGAATGCAGAATATTATTTTTCAAAGAATGAAGCCCTGCCATTGAACCACAAGTCTGTGTATATCTTTGTGTATCCGGAAATTGGAGATGTTGATGAGCCCCGAAAAAAAACTTTAAAAATGCCTTATCACGGGGTATCAATAACTAACTCTTAAAGAATTAAAAAAACCATTACTTCCTCTAGAAGTTGCTTCTTCTGATAGACTTCTTCGTCACTCCTTTCTGCTACATAAATTGGAACACTCTTCCACTTGTTTTCGTGTTTTTTCTTAATCATTGCACGGGGATATTCTTCCTTACGGATAATATAATGCATGTATGTTTCCAAAATTTAATGGGTATTCTTTGAATGGGATACAGGTTCTCCCTTCTACAGAATATCTGTAGAAGAGATTGCTTACGTAGACGAGTATCTGCTATTCCATCTGTATTGAGGGATCACATCATCTAACCACGTGCACAACGCCGAGGGCGTTTAATAGAGGGATTTCTTTTAAGGACTCTTCCAATGGCTTGTAAGGTTAGAACATTCAGCTTTGCGTCCGCGATTTGGTTCTTATCTTCTCCGCGAGCGTAACAATGCGGAGCGGATGGGGTCATTTAAAAAAAAAATGCTCTCCACGAAGTGGGCTGGCTGGAGCATCCTTCCAGCGCATGTCGACAGTCGTGTTCAACTTTGATTCAGCCCTTCCAACCCTTTCCGCTTTTGATTAAATTAGCTTATCTTCGAGTCCTCCAACATAAATGCAGCCAATGTTTTGATTGCACTAAGACACCATGCTGCACAGATTGCTTCGTCCGGTAAATGTTTTGTATTTTATTTTTATCTTAATTGTGTGACCTGCGTACGCCAGATATTTGTTCAACTTTTTTCTTCCTGCTTCCTTAAGTTTAAAATAAGGTATATTTAGTTTTGATTCTACAATGTTTCGAAAGATGTGTACCTCAATGCTTTTTCCGCATTTCCTTCCTCAAATGTTTGTGAAAGTTCATTGTTTACTCTCCTTTTTATCTTGTTTTTCATTTTGAGAGTCGAAGTGTAATGTTTTCTTTCATTGAAATGCTCTTCATAGACGATCATTCTAAGTAATCCTGAGATAATCGTATGAATGATTCGTAAGTATATGCGTAATATCGCTTTAGCTCTCCCGAGTTTTTAGTATGTCGGTACTCAGTCGGCATAGTTTCTTTTTGAGTTTCTCATCTATGAGTTGATTTCTTTACTTCCGTCTTCCCTGTTGGCTTAAGCTCCTTTCCTCGTAGTCATCGTTCTCATGAAGGCATATATTCCATAGTTTCAAATCTTCCCTATATGCCATGTACTTATCATTCGCGAGGAAAAGTACGCTCCGGCCTCAGTAGATGAAAATGGCTTTTTTATTGATCGTCAGCTCCTTGTATGCTGCTTGTATTGAAATGCTCTCTTAGTGTTTTACGTGCAGACTATGGTTTTACTTCGATCCCCACGATTGAACGGTGAATTTCTTACGAACTTAATGTAGAAATAATGTAGAGGAGCACTTGCCGTTGAAAAATTCTGGAAGAACTCCATTTTAGGTTGTAACACATGTGCCGAACTTTTTGTACGCATTATTCTTACGCATACGGGGCATATACGCATCTGGGGGCTGTATTAGAGTTGTTCATGGTATGGTGAATTATACATATCTCGTGCAAGCCTTGTGTTAATCACCCGTATCTTGTCATCTGCGGCGTGATTGAACGACTTCCAGGGAATTTGTTTGAATCATTCCTTCGTGTCATCTGGTCGTGATTCTTGCGATATCAGAGGGCGTGGATGCTGACTCTCGCGCTGTTGATGTCGAACACTTGCCGGTAAAGCCTTCAGCTTCATTGGATTGTTTTCCAATTGTTTAGTTTCACAATGCAGATATATTTGCCGATTCTTCTTTTGTGATTTATACTTAGGCGGTGTGATTGTGAGCAGAAGAATATTTTCCTTTCATATATTCACCATTATATCATTTAGCTTTCCGTACAATGGAGATTATTTTTGCTGACCTTGGTAACCGAGCTATTTCTGAGCGCAGTTCGTTGTATTTAGAAAGTGATTTAATCACCAAGAAAGCTTTCGTTCAATGGCTTCTTTGATGCAAGGAAAAGCATCGAAGAAATTCGAGTGCAGTCACTATGAACAGAATAGTAACTAAGGGTTTAGGAAATCATTTTTAGGCTACAGTAGCATTTAAAGGGTAATTATGGTATGTCCTATGGAGAGAAATTTAGTAAAATTTTCAATCGTTAAATTATTAACATTAGTTGCGTGCTGTAAAATTGTCTGATTTTGTGGAGGAACATCTTTGGTGACTATGTCGTAGAAAATATTGAATTTTTAGATTCTAGATAGTTTTTTATAATGTATAGTGGTAAACAGAAATCGCATGATCTAATGACCAAAAACCGATGAAACATTTTGGTAGTTGGCAGTGAAAATATTGCATGTGATCAAAATACTTAACTATGATCATGGTAATTCCCGAATTGTTTTAGGAAAACAATTGAACAGGTCATGTTCTGGATTTTTTTGTTTAATCAAGTTAAAAAATGCATATTTTATCTAGTTGCGTTAAATTGTTTTAAGTGAATTATTTCATGCAACGGGGCATACTGTTATGGGAATAGGCGCAGTGTTTCACATTTCAACTCTCTATACTGTGCCTTTTGTATTACCTCCTGGTCAATTTTTCAGGTCTGTGGATCACGTTTTGTGGTCTCTGCCTAAAATGACATTTTCCTTTTGTTTTTATTTTGATGGAACCACTTATGTTTTTTTCTTATTTCCTTGCTTCTGATTCAATACATTATTTCGTATTATATTTGGTCCAAACCCCTTCAACTCCGAGCTTCCTCTAGAAGTTTTTCTTTTTAAATCTTGTTATTACGTTTAATTTTTAAGTCGTAATACATAATATAATAATTACTACTATAGGTAATCTATGGGTTAAGGTAGATTTTGGTTGGACACAACAACAAAATAATTCTCTTGTCTCTCTTAACCAGACACTACCCAACAGCCTACTCAACAATAAGCCCCTATTCATCTCCAAATACTTCCTCCCTTCATTCCGTCCAACAACTCTATCCTTTTATTGCTGCCCCTTCCTCATTTACCTAGCATTCTCCCCTCTTTCACAGTTTTCAACATCCCAATGTCGAGCAATATGCTTTGCATCCATTTTGCCTGTGTCCTTATGATTTCTCCCATCATTCCCCTCTCCTCCGCCTCCATACCCGCATTACAAAGGCATCCAACGTACATGTATTTCTATTATATTTCTTCAATTACCATTTTTCCGTACCATACATAATTGCGACTTAATACGCAACATATTTGTTTTGGATTTTTTAAAATTTCGTGAATGTGGTTAAACTTCATTTTTTAAAGGAAGGTGTCTAATATTTCTCGAAACGGAGGACTTAGTATTTAGAATAAATGTTATGTACATTTTATTTTAGGATTAACAAATAAATCCTTGATAAGTGCTTCATGGTTAGAATTTTTTACATGGAATTTCCAGGTATCTCAATTATCTTTGGTGTGCAATGGGTTAACCGTTATACGTGTATGTTAAGGGATCAACTATCTCCTAATGTCCTGTCCTTGTTTTAATACTCACTAAAAATATCTCGGTGCTCCCAATGACTGGTTCTTTAAATTATCAACTAGCACTTTTTTTCGTGAAGGGGAGCTCAGGTTGAAGCTTTTCAAATTTCATGAATCGGCCTATTATCACTATGGGACTTTTCACTGCTGTAACATTTTTTCAAGATTAATTGGAAGAAAATTATTATGCTTATTGCTGGAAAGGTAAAAAGGAGCTGAGATCTGTGCAAAGGAATGGCTGACATAATAAGTGCTCTTTTCTTTTAAATTTTACAGAAACTGAGGGCTTTTCATCTGGCCCAATCGTTAACCGTTATCATCATTTTCTTTGTCAACTTAGTTAACTGCATCTACTATTGTCCTTGAATGTAAACCAGTACGGTATTTATGTTTAGTCACTCATTTCATGCAAATATCAGGTTTGCATGCGGCTGTAAACACATGGAAATAGTGTGCACGCGAAAAAATTATTTCAAATCGTCGTCATATGCTCGAATCAGCCGTAATTTGCTGTTTGAAGAATAGGTATCGTATTTCGTGCTCGGGGAATTTCGGTGGTTAGGTATCGATGATACTTAATACCCAGTTTTTTCCGAGGCTTCCGTTAAACTTCTTCCCGCCGCCGTACTGTTTCCTGCGATGACGGCTCCCCATTTCAATCAAGTCTCCTCTTAAGACGCAAGCAGGCGCGGATCCCCTTTCACCCCCGTCATGAGTGCGAGTGGAGTGACCATGCCGAGAATGTTTTCAGGCTTTTTTTTAGCGACCGGCGGCGCAGGGAAAAGGTTTCCCAATCTGGTCAATAATGGGAGGAGGGTATAAACCCTCACACACTCGCGCGCGCACACACGAATACACAACAGTCCGTGTGTGTGCCCACACTCACTCCGAAGCCGTACTTGACGGCGTTCGTTCGTCCGCCTGTGTAGGAGGGCGTGTCGTAGACAAGACCGCTCAATCCAATCTCGTCCCTATCTCCCCGTTTCTCTCCACTTTTTTTCTTTTAGCCGCTTCCAACTGACGCGTACTTGTGCTCAACAGAACGTCCATTGTGTGCGTGCGAGTGTGTGTGTGTGTGTGTGTGTGTATGCGCGTGTGCCCGTCGGTTCGGAGGGGGAGGGTTGAGCCCCTTTCCCTCTCCCATCCTCGCTCGCTCTCACTTTGAAACCCCAGTTTGCCGTGGTGGCTTTCGGCTTTCACTCTTTCTCCTTTTCGTTCATCCCACGGGTGGCTTGTGAAGCGTCGTATGAGGTCCAAAAGCCGATGCGACCACACCTTCTCCATCTCAATGATAGGCGATTTGGTCGATTTCGTTGGCGTTTTTCCCATCTCCCAAAGGTGGGAAGGGCTTGTCCAAACGGAAAATTTATCGAGAATGTATGTAAGCCAGGTTTCAGGGGTGCAATTTCCACTTGGCAAATTGCAAGATTGGTGGAGATTCATGCTCATTAATCTCGTGCTTCACTTGGTGGATTTTTTTTCCATCGTACCGTACATCTGTATATCTACATAGTACTTCGCAAACCGGCGCAATGGGGTGTAGCGGGGGGATGTTAGGTCACCACCTGTAATTAAGAATAAAACCCACAAATTCATGCCAAGCTACACACACATAAAATCGTATATATTCATGCAAAACTTTTACAACTCACACACGTGCAGATACATACGAGGTATGTCCAATAAATACGCGCACTGAGACCATAAAAACTTTATTTTACAAAATTTAGTTTACACCGATTTTGTCCCCTTCAAACTTTTCTCTAATCGTTGCTATGCACTTATTCCATCTTCTTTTCCACTGTTTAAAGCACCCTTGGAACTCCTCGGCAGTCAGGCTTTTTATTTTTCTCGTCGTTTCTTGCTTTATTGTGTCCACATCTTTCCAGTGATATTGTCCGCGTCATGGCCGCCAGATTGCACCAGTTCGCGTATTTATCGTACGTACTACGTATACTATCAATGGACACACCCATGTACCTTATGTCTACGCAACGGTTAATCCTGTCCTGTCCCGAAGAGAAGAAAAGCAGAAATTCCACAATCAATATTTGTTCTAAGCGACCACGGTTTAACCGCCGATGATTCCGCACAGTAGCGAAACCATGGTAGTTTAGAATAAATATTGATTGTGGAATTTTTGTGTTTCGTTTTATCTGTTTAATGTAGTGCTTGCTCGACTCGGGTAATGATGTGTCGTCTCTCTTTTTTATTTATGCATGGAAAAGTTGCTACGTTATGTCGCCCTTGAATCACTCACTCGTGCTAAACATCTTCGATTGGTGACACAACGGCCTTTCCCAAATGTGCAGCACGAGACAGCGACTTCCGTTGACTCCTGCATCGTGATGATGCTTTCACTTGATTATCAGTCCGAGGATTGGTTTGTAAGAGCTCTCCAAACTATCCTGTCCCCTGTCTGTCGCTTCATTGCCTCATAGCTCCTCAAGCTTCTCGTAGTTCCTCCTCAAATGATATTTCATTTTACCGACCAATATCCTTAACTTCTTTCTCCTGTAAATTATGGGAACATATAATTGTTGGCAACGTTGTCTCGCACGAGTTGTGAGGGAAAGGAATGTCTGGGATAATCTAATAAACTGGATTCAGGACTTCTTTACTAACCGCTAACAAAAAGTACTTATTGATGGCTCGAGCCCTAAGTACGAGTATGTATTAGTTTCATTATCGGGATGGTTTCATCGGCCATATACTCCATCTTTTTTATTTTAATGAGAATAAGGATAGGAAACAGACTTTTCCGACAACACCATTATATAAAGGTAAATAAAGGACGGCACAGATCCTCAAATGCTAAACAATGACTTAAAAAGCATTCAGAATGGTGTATAGAATGGGGTTTGGAATTAAAAACCAAATATTGTACAGTTATGTACTTCTTCAACAAAAAAGAACACGAACAACTTGACACACATTTGAGGTGCTCGGATGAACATCGTCGGCCACGAAAAATACTTGGGTGTCACCTTCCTCCATCGGATCTTACATGGGGAAAGCACGTACGCACACTCTGCGGAAGGACCTTAAAGAAGCAGGCATTCATCAAATGTATGGTTGTGAAATATAGCGATGGAAATTTTATGAAAAAATACCCGACATAGAGTATGCGGTGAGCGTTTGGGAACCATTTCAAGAAAGCACTGATTACAGAATTGAAGAAGGTACAGAGCTCGTCAGGTTCGTGAAAAAAAATTTACGAAAGAACACCAAGCATCATACGTTAACGTACTATAAGATCTGGAATGGGAACCTTGAGATATCTAAAGATTCAGAGGTAGATTAAACATATTGCAAAGGTTCCAATCGTGTGGTTTTGCTTCTAATATAGAACAAAAAGAGACGTTTCGGGAGTGATATGGTGGAATATCATGATTAATAAAAAATTGCAATTTTTCGCAAAATAATTTTTAATTTTTTCCACAAAATTATTTAATGAATTCCAATACAGAGATATAATTTAGCACCCCCCCCCCCCGTTGAAATGTATAGGCATATAGATCCTTGGTCTTTCACAGTGATTCTTTGATTCTTCCATTCCATATTTACTTCAGTCATATCTTCATTGGCTATCTTGTCTCAGGATTTGTCCAAATACCTTCCACTCTTCATCTATTTTGAGTGTTCTCCGAAAGCTTCTCGCTCCACTTACACTTCGGTGTATTAATTTATTCGTTTTGATTCTTTTATTTGTTACACTTATAAAGTTCGTTAACAGTGCCATTTTCGATTAAACACGATTCGGTTATGGCGTGAATATATGTGATTCGAAGAATATCTATTTTTTAGAGACATTTAATTATTCCTCTGCGGGAGGTTTAGAGCAGAAATGAAAATCATAAGTACGAGGGTCATCCGGAAAGTAGTACCCGTTCGTGCCGCATGAAGTGCTGACGACGCGAGTAGCCGCTGGACGAGGTCAGATAGCTTCAGTGGCTTGTCTGCCTTCTCTGAGCCAAGTTGCGTGACGCTAGCATTGCCTGTGTTGTTTCTGTGATTGTTTACAATGTTTAAAAAAATTGAGAACGCCGCCAGTTGTGAAGTGAGGGCAGTGATTAAATTCCTCAATGCAAGAAACGTTCGCCCATGTGATATTCATCGCCAATTAAAGGAGGTGTATGGAGACAATGTAATGGACGAGTCGTCTGTTCGGCGGTGGTGTCGCAACTTCAACATGGGGAGGGGGAACACACACGACGATGAGCGTTCGGGGAGACCGTCTGTCATTACAGACCAACTGGTGAGCTCAGTTGACGAATTCGTGAGGAACGATCGGCGCGTCACAATTGATGACATCTGTGAGCATTTTCCCAATGTTTCTCGAACAATTGTTCATGAAATTGCTAAACACCATCTGCATTATGCAAAAATTTGTGCAAGATGGGACCCTCGCATGCTTACAGATGAGCACAAAACCAAGCGTATGGCTGCAGCACTGACGTTTTTGGGACGTTATTCTGATGAAATGAAACTTTCGACCATCCACCGTATAGCCCGGACTTGGCCCCTTCAGATTTTCATCTCTTTACAAAGCTTAAAGACTTTTTGGCAGGAAAAAGATTTGACAGCGATGAAGAACTTAAAGAAGGAGTGACCCTGTATCTCAATGAGCTGGCGGCGAAGGACTATGCAGCAGGAATACAGAAACTTGTCACACGTTATGACAAATGCCTTAATTTGCTTGGAGATTATGTTGAGAAGTAGTTTAAAGTATCCTCTTTCAAATAAAATTTTTTATGTTTGTTAATATTTACTTTTGTGTCTTTATTTCACGAACGGGTACTACTTTCCGGATGACCCTCGTAATTAGTAGCATTAAGACCAATGGCTACGTAATTTATCGTGCTTTCAATATACTCGTATCTTAGGGTAGTTCTTTCATTCCTGGAAATGATGCATTTGAGCCAACATATTTTTCAGTTGCCAAGTTTCCAATATTCAAATAGACATTATTTGGTCACGGTGGTCTGCCCCCAGAGTGATGTCGTAGCCCCTTCTGTCTGTCGTGGTGTTCAAGGAAAATTTTCTCCTGTCGAAGTGAAACGCACATTCTCCTCCTGAATGTTGACCTGGAGAGGAAAAAAATAATTAGGGCGAGACTCCGTCCTCAGCCAGGATTCAGTTATATAGTTTTTTTTAAGGGGTCATAAAATACTTTACGACCCTTTTCGTCGGCGTTCTCTCTTGAAAACGAAATCTACGTAACGTTGAAATATTTTTTGTTTGCTTTTGAACATCATCTGCGAGAGAGCAAATACCAAATGACTTTTCCATTTTTTTGAATTCATGCACATCCAGAATGCGATTCCTTTTTACCAACATGCTATCAACTTCCTTTTTCAAAAGGTATAACGGTATATTGTTTGTTTATGAGCATATATAACGAAATGGAAAATGATCCGTAATGGATAACGTGTTCATTTTTAATTTGAAGTAGGAGTTCTTTTAAATGTAAACGTACAGAAACGTGGAACCGTGTTGCTTGCTCGGTGTGCCCTTTTCAGTTCACTAAACGATCGCCATAATAGCCTTTGGGTGGTGACTATCTCTTCTCAGAGATTTGTTGCACTTTTTTTTGTATTTATTTTTACCTCCTAGTTGAAACTTTCCAATTTATGTCATGGAATCCTCCGATTGTAGTTTCTGTAGTTGTACAAGCATCCGAGAGATGAAAATTCTTTCTAACACCTCCCAATTACATTCTGTTGAATATTGTCATGCATTCTTTATTTGGTTAAATTTGGATTTTTTCGAAAGTGTTGTTTGACGACATCAAGCGAACTACGTTGTACAACCGGAAAATTGATTTGAGAGGTGAGGGTAAACCTCTCCTTCGGTATGTGTAGGTAAAACGTTCAGATTAAGGGGACGGGTCCTTCCCCGTGTCTCCTGTGAGAAAGCCTGGTTACCTTAAATCAACACAAATCAAGCGGGCTTTGGTATATCCAGAGCCAACTCCAGGATTTGAACCAGAGATCTTCCGTTCATTATACAGACCCATCTGCGTGACTACCATAATACTGATGATTAACATCAAAGATGCATTGCATCTAGAAGGAGATGACATTTGAGTCAGATAAATTACATTCCAGTTTGCACATCAGCATGACATGCGTGTGTGATTATTACCCGTCAGCTCAGTGTCTTACACTCATAAAAAAGTACGAATGTTGTTTTACTGCATTAGGGCTCTTGGAAATTTCCTTATTCAATTTAATAGTTCCGATAATGTTTAGCAAATTTTTCTCTTATGTGGACCTGATTTTGTTTTAATTTGTCGTGAAAATGTTTTTGTTAGCTAGCTTCATTTTTAAGCCATTTAAAATCCTTCATACATTTATGCATGGTGTTCTAATAGATAAATAGTAGTAATTTCGTAACATTTTTAACTTAATACATTCTGAAATTGTCACGCTTATTTTTATGGCTTAAGGTTTTTTTAGTCTTTCGTATATATACTATAGGTTTTTCGCCAAGACAAAATTTGTGGCTTCTGTCAGTATTGCGATCTCCAACCAACAAATGGGGAAGTGCTTCCTGCCACTTAACAAAATTTTATTTTTGTCTCACTTTCGTCTCTTTGTTTACACACATTTTCTTTATAATATATGTCCCACGTTCTTCTGAAAAGGTTGGTTGGTCAAATGAATTGGTTACCTTGGTGAACAGGATCACTGATGAATCCCTGCCCCAGAGTCCGTAGGCAAAAAAAGTGGTACCCTGCTGATGGCAGCTGTTCGCGTGAATCATCACCCCCGTGGAGAGGAACGACAGGATGAAAGGGGGAGCTTGAAAACACAATGAAAGAGTTAATTAAATGGTAGTGTTTTTATAGCATACGCTACGTTACGTGTATTTCAGAAATATTCGGAATTGCTGGAAGGGATTTGTCGACAAATCTTACAAGATCATTGTAAAATGCATGCACCGGTAAAACTATTAATTCCTTAGACTTTTAGGTAGGATTGGCATTCTTAATGGCTATAACTTTACAGTTGGATATAACCCTATAGTTATTGCGTCTTTTTCTCGAATGCTATATTCATGATCCAAGCAACCAATGTATGTTGGAATACGAATAACAGACGAGATATCCGCATTGAAAAAAAACGACTTTGAATTTTTCAAATAAATTCAACCTAATCTATTCAAGTGAAATCTTCTTTGTTATAATGAATCTCCACCCAGCTCTAGAAGCTTTTTTGTAACGCTTTTAGTTTTTTAACAGCATATAGAGGTGGGGGGAGGAGAGCTAAATGTTGGAATCGACGCCATTTCGCTTGGTTTTGTTTCATGAGCGTGTCTAAAAGATAAAAATAGCTACTCTTGTTAATGTTTCTTACTTCTTTTTGTATTTGTTGTTTTTTATTTTTACTCTAACCGTTATTTACTGCCATTGTCATTAAGAAGAAATGTAAGAAAAATACATGATAAGAAGTTAGAAAAATTAGAAATGGAACAATTTTGAAGCCACGCTCTCGGCATGTAAAATCAAGCCAAATGGCGTCGACTCCAATACTTAGGACCCCTATCTCTATGTGTCGCCAAAACCCTACCTAAGCATCGAATCAAAACTGCATTTTACATCAAAGGCAATATCCTCTCATACGATAAAGACGAAATCCCGATTTCAGAAAACATTGGAGTATATAGACTAAAGTGTCAGTGCACAGCAGTGTATCGTGCCTGGGTCAAGCTGGAAGGAAGTTCCAAGAACGAATGAAGAAGCATAACGTCAGTGTCCAGGGTAAAAAACCCTAAGTCTCCCTTGCGAAATGTCTTTTGGACACCGAACACGAGAGTGACTTCATTCCCGAAGTTTTACATTTTAGGGAGGAGGGACTTCACCATGACGTCCTCGAACAATTGGAGATAGGGCAGAGTTCGAACTCTCAATTGTGAAATTCTTAATGACGTATTGTTTTCCTCCACGTCACCTCTGCATTCCAAACCTCGTGCCTGCAACCCAAACCCCGCCGTTTCCCCTCCCTCCGATACCTCTATGTCAACCTATCCACCCCCTATCCCGTCTTCCCCCCCGCACACTCGCCAATGGCCAACGACGTCCTGGAACCTCCCCCCACCCCATCTACTTAGGGTGTTTATATAATATAATGAAATTTCTGTTTTTTTACGTACATGTCTACCCGATCATGACGGCTTTGATACATAGGTCGTTTTAATATGAATGTCAGTCTAAGGAAAACCGAACACCCGCTATATTGTAACCGTGGAATGGTTTTATTCAAAAGCACTGACCGAAAGCGTTGATAAATTTTATTCCACTGGGAGACGAGATGATAATTTCCAGTTTTGTCGAAAGAGGTAGGTCGCTGACGGATCCTCAACCGAACCCACTCTTGCACTTCCTCGTCCAAATGAAACGCGTCCGCAAATGTCTTTCTTTAGGTCGCCAAGGATGTGATAATCGCAAGGTGAAATATCCGGACTGTATGAAGAATGTTGAAGTGTTCCCGAATAAGGACGTCAATCCTCCCAATCACATCAGGGCTCGATGGGCCTGTCCTGGGCGCGCATTGTCTTTCAGTGATGTGCGCCCTTCTCGGAATCTCCGATGTCACTCGTACACTCTCTTCAGGGACCTGCAGTATTCAGCGTACACAGTAGACATACGAAAATGAATTTCGCGTACTCCAGCACTCTTAGCCACCACAAAACGAACCACACCTCTCGATATCGATGCGTAACAACAGTGTTGTCACCTCTCACGCGGACTGTTAGTTGTGGCGGGTGTAATATACGTGGAAACTGGTGGAAACGTGGTCACTGAAGCAGGAAGATAGACGTAGATTGGAGGCTTTTGAAATATGGGTGTGGAGAAGAATGGAGAAGGTGAAATGGACCGAAAGGAAAACAAATGAGGAAGTACTAGGGATGGTGGGTGAGGAGAGGGGTTTGTTGGGAGATATCCTATGGAGGCAGGAAAAATGGATGAAAGGCGTATTGGGGGGTAGTGGAATGTTGAAGAAGGTAATAGAGGGGAGAATGTTGGGCAAGCGAGGAAAGGGTAGGAACAGGATAGGGATGTTGGATGGGATGAAGGGAGGAAAGAAGTACACAGAGATGAAGAGGGACCTGATGTAGATTAGGTTGCTGGATTGGGTTTTGTTTGGAGTTACAAAATGTTTATTTGATAGTTGTGTCCATCCAAAAACCTACCTTAACCGGTAGATTACCTAATAATATATATTATTATTAGGTAATCTACCGGTTAAGGTAGGTTTTTGGATGGACACAACTATCAAATAAACATTTTGTAACTCCCCACCTAGCAAACTAATCTATATCAGGTCCCTCTTCATCTCGGTGTACTTCTTTCCTCCCTTCATCCCGTCCAACATCCCTATCCTGTTCCTACCCTTACCACGCTTGCCCAACATCCTCCCCTCTATTACCCTCTTCAACATTCCACTACCGCTCAATACGCCTTTCATCCATTTTTCCTGCCTCCATAGGATTTCTCTCAACAAACCCCTCTCCTCCCCCACCATTTCTAGTACTTCCTCATTTGTTTTCCTTTCGGTCCATTTCACCTTCTCCATTCTTCTCCATACCCACATTTCAAAAGCCTCCAATCTACGTCTATCCTCCTGCTTCAGCGACCACGTTTCCGCGCCGTACATAGCTACGCTCCATATCAGAGTTTTTACGAGTCTTGTCTTAACATCCCTACTCAACGTCCCCGTCATCAACTCCCTCCTCTTTGAGAAAGCCTCCTTGCCTAGCGCAATTCTTCTCCTTACGTCCCTACCACTTTGACCGTGTTGGTCCAAAACACTTCCGAGATATGTAAACTGCTCTACCTGCTCTATTCTTTCCCCGCCTATTTTAATATTTAGCTTAGCCTTTTTCTTTCTAGAAAATCGCATAACCTTTGTTTTATTAATATTGATTCTCATCCCATATTTATCGCACTGAACCTCCAATTCACTCAACAATGCTTGCAACCCCTTGGCTGACTGAGCAACTAATGCTTGGTCATCAGCAAACCTAACCGATTTTACGAATTCCCCTCTGACTTTCATTCCTACCTCCAGTTCTTCCCATGCCTCTTTAATCATTTCCTCTACATATACGTTGAACAGTACCGGTGACAATGGGCAACCCTGCCTTAGACCTCTTCCTAACACTGCCCATCCGGACTCTCCGTTCCCCACTCGCACCTGAGCAGTCTGAGACATGTACAGGTTGCGGATCAGTCTCCTGTCCCTCCAATCCATTCCTATTTTCTGCAATACACGCATTAATTTTTCCCAATTCACTCTATCAAACGCTTTTTCGAAATCTACAAAACAGGCAAAAACGTCCTGGTTGTATTCTATATTTCTCTCGACTAGTGATCTCATTACTGCAATGGCATCACGCGTACCTCTTCCTTTCCTGAACCCAAACTGATCATCCCCTAAGTAATCATTTGCCTTACTCTCTATCCTTTTGTTGATGATCCTGAGAATAACTTTAGCTGCGTGGGATATCAAACTTATTGTTCTGTAATCCTCACATGACGAAGCCTTTGCCTTTTTTGGAATAGGAACTAACACCGATCTCACAAAATCTTCCGGCCAGATTCCTTCCTCATAGATGCCACGAATCAGTCCATATATGGCCTTCTTCCCACCTTTCCCTAACCATTTCAACATTTCTACAGGAATATTGTCCACCCCCACAGCCTTGTTTGCTTTCATCTCCTTTAATGCCCTTTCTATTTCATCGTCGAGTATGCCTGGACCTAAGCTATCTTCTTCTACCTCATGTTCCTTTTCTATGTCTAACCTTGTCGGCCTAAGTTCTTTACCATACAGTGTTTCTATATATTCCTTCCATCTCTCTTGGATTTTTCCTGGTTCAACTATTATCTTACCCCATTTATCTTTAACTGTTAGCACAGATCTTGCCTTCTTACTTCCCGATAATAACTTAACCTTGCTGTATAGAGCACCAATTTCACCCTTCTTCTGTAGACTTTCCATATCCTCGCATTGCGTTTTCCACCATTCTTCTTTTGCTTTATTTGTGGCCCTTCTCAATTTATTGTTTAACTCTTTGTACTTCATTTGGCCTAACTCTGTGTTTACATTTTTCCATCTTCTTCTCTCGTCCATCTTTGCAATCATCTCATCCGTCACCCATGGTTTCCTTATCCTTTTCCCGTTAACGGTTCCTATAGTGTCTTTAGCGGCTTCCAATATCCCTTTCTTGATAAATTCCCATTTATCTTCGATAGCACTCAGTTCTTTACCGTCATCCATCATTTTCTCTACCGCCTCCTGATACTCCTTCTTCGTTAATTCATTTACTGCTTCTAAATTCCATTTTTTAACCCGCCGCCCTTGCCTTATCTTCTTGAAACGAACATTACATTTCATAACAACTAAATTGTGGTCAGAGTCCGCGTCCGCTCCTGGGAAACTGTGCGAATTTATCACACTGTTCCTAAACCTGTGCCTAACCATAATATAATCTAACTGATACCTTTCTGAGTCACCTGGCATTTTCCATGTATACCTACGCCTTTTGTGGTGTCTAAACCATGTGTTGGTGATGACTAACCCCTGTCTCCTGCAGAATTCAATTGCTTTCTCTCCGCGTTCATTCCTCGTGCCTAACCCATAGTCCCCCACCTCACCACCATCTCTTCCTTCGCCTACCGTCGCATTCCAATCTCCCATCACTATTAAATGTTTCCCTGCAGGAACACTCGCGATGATATCCTCTAACTCATCATACATCCTATCGACTTCTTCCTCCTT
This sequence comes from Hetaerina titia, assembly GCA_037158775.1. Lineage (NCBI taxonomy): Eukaryota > Metazoa > Arthropoda > Insecta > Odonata > Calopterygidae > Hetaerina > Hetaerina titia. The sequence continues at coordinate 60,373,774 of CM073771.1, forward strand.
GTGGTTGCTCGGTGGCATGTATACCTGAATAATGACCAAGTTCGTCGGCTCTGCTTTAATCTCTACGAGTAAAATTCTATCTGTCGCTTGCTCTATGTTGACTACTATAATATATATATATATATATATATATATATATATATATATATATATATATATATTTGTGTGTGTGTGTTAAGATATGCCAAGTCTTCTCTTTCACGAGTAATTAGAAACAGTGGAGTAATAAATATATACCTAGTGTCGGCATTAACATTCTCATCGATCCTGGGATGCCAGCCTGGGAAGCACGGGAGCCTGTTGACGCCTACTTTCGGACAACCCCGCTAATATGCACGGAATTTGAGGAAATTATTCGTTATTTTCGGAAATATCTTGTTATCACCTGGAAAAAATCCAATCCATTATTGCATGTGCGGCGGGTGTACGGTTAAGGTCAGTGGCTACTATTTTTTTGTACGAGTTCTTAGTCCTTTATGGGTCAGCGTGAAGTGCTACACTAAAGGCGCCATGCCTGAGCGATTATGAAGGATGTCGGTGTACCTGTTTCCTCCTGTCCTGCACCGCTGAGACATTCACGTTGTCTCCAGTGGCAATGACCGACGGGAAAAAATGGGAGCGAACGCACTGGATTTTTACACGTTTCGAGAAATGATATACACTGATTCACTGGGGTGTTTTGAGAAAATAAATGAAGCAGATCGAATTGATTATAATCGCGCAACACGAGGGTGAAGACAGAAGATATGTCACGGTGTTTCACTGCGAGACATTCAAAAATTTCCATCAAAACCATGCCACTGTTACTCGACTCCTACTGAAGAAAGGGCTTATTTCAACATTAGTAATCACAATATGCTATCTTATTACTTAAAATAGGGTAGACGTGAGCGACATGAGCGGGAACATGTAAAATCTCTTTCCATCATTGGTGACTTGTATTTGCAGAGAACAAAGCATCTTGAATATCCATCGTGATTGTTATCCGAATCTAACCGCAATACCACGACGAAGAGGCAATTTGGGTGACATTAATAATGAAAGTTACGACAATTTGCTCATTAAAAATCTTTTTGCAAAAAAATCTTTTATTAGAAGTTTTATTGATGCTAAAATTCATAAATCCTCATTTTTCTAGGAAATCTCGTATATGGTAACCCTAAAATAAGAGCTATTGTCAATGGCGATTGTAGGGTCACATCTTAATTGTATATTAGTTCATAACAGTCGATCGAGGAGTTTTCGTCGATTAATGAGGAAGCTTGACCAATGTGATTTGTACTTTGCTTATTGGCTCAACCTCATAATCAAAGTCCAGTATGCTTGTGGCAGGACATTCTGGGGAGGCAGGCATTAAGGAAGGACGGCTCCCATTTGAGGGGAAAGTCGTTCTCCCCTTTTTGCATTTGTTCACTTGCGTGCTGAGCGAGCGGGAGAAGGGGAAACGTGTTCGTGTCTGCGCACGTCTAATATTCCGTATATGAACATCGCTGCTGTTGTTGTGCATGACAGGAGTCTTTCTGCGGCTTCATATTTTTTAATAGCGTATCTGATTCTTCCCTTCGACATGGCGGTTGGTTAGGACGACGTGTCGTTTAGCCTAGAGCACTCGAACATCACCCGCCTTCTACCTTTTTCAGTCCAGACCTCCGGTACTATTATAGCCATATGGTATGGAAAATGATGCCAAATGCCAATTCATGCATGCAGGCGCAAATGAGATTTTAACGCGCACCAACGGCTTAGGTGATGTAAAGTGATGCTTCCCCATCCGCCATCGCTACCGCCATGCAACCACTAAGCCACCGTTTGTGTGTGTTGCAGGGGGTGATTATAAACCGGACTACTTTGGACAGAAGATACTTTTCCTCAACCAATGTTATTCTGATCCATTATCTTGATCTGTTTCATGAACACGATTACCCTTTCCGTAGTACGATGAGGCTAATAATTCATTTTCAACATCATCGCTAAAGTGATTTCTTTCCCATTTTTGCAAGAGCTTTAATCTGTAATTTAGCATACTAAGGTTATCATAAAAAGTTTTACAAATCTATCTCCCCTACGCTGCACGCGATTCAATTCGGCAATCAATCCAACTTAATGAGGATGCCATATGCTAGCAGCATGTTCTAAATGAGGCCTAAACAGCGAAATCGGACATTTCTCTTTCATCACGTTTCCCCAATAATCTTCTAAAGTCTTAATTTTTTTGGTTGTCTCCTTATTCCATGTATATGTTTCACTTGGGAGAATTCGTGAGCGAGGGTAACGCCTTAATATTTAATCGACTCTACACTTTCTATTTCGGTATTTATGATGTAATAGTTGTCCGGGAGGGAGCTACTCATATTTCAAGAATTCATCACTACGCATTTTTTTTTAAGTTCCATTGTAGTTGTCAAGTTCTCCTTTCTTCGTCTGCGTGGTTTAATACCAATCGAAATACGAGTACATTACAAGTGAGTGCGGCATGTGGTGATGATATTATTGGTGTGGAAAGTGTGCCTTCCTTGTGCACAAGGGATAGAAGGGTTCTCGGCGGTCATGGAATCGTGTCCTTAGCGTCGGTATTTTAATAATAATATGTACACATTGATATTATTCTGAGATTTAGCATAAGTTTCAGCACCAAGGTGCAAGTAGTTTGGTCGAAAAAACATTACGAGATCTTAGAACTTGAACCCACCATATGCATCGTAATATCAGCAGAAGAAAACTAGTGATTACTAGTACTAGGTTAGTAGCCAATTAACAGTATTTACAAAATTAAAATCCAATGGAAAATGTTGCGAGAGAAATAGAGTTAGAGTCAAGTTCAAATGACTCAAACTCCGACCTCAAAGGCCTTCACTCAACTTCCGTTATCAAATTTGGATTCGAACTTTGATTGGGTTAGTCAACGATAGCTTAACGAGATAGTTGAGTCAACTGCTTACTCTTAAAGGGACATGTTTGCTTCGTAGTGTTCATATGAAGGTAAAAAATAATTAGTGCTATTTCGAGATGTGCACATACACACGTGAGAAACACACACAGAAACACGCGCGAAATTCAAAGTTCGGGACCAAGTGAGAAAGAATACTGGTTTTTATGGGAATATATATTTATAATTGTATTCTTTCTCATTTGGCCCTAAGGAAAAATTTTCTAACGATTCGAGGCCACAATGAAAATAAGGAACCGTCCGAGTATCTCCTTCTTTGGAAAGGCGCTTGGAAAAGGGGAGAATCTATTTTATCTTCCAGTGATATCGATCGCCCAGCTATCTCTCGCTGTCCTGGAAAATAGTGCCCATCAAATTTGCGTCGAGCCCTCTGTCTAGTTTATATACCTAATGGTTTATATATAAAAGTTTTTTTTAAATATTTTTATTATATATATATATATATATATATATATATATATATATTTATGCATAAAAGATGGGGCACTACCGTAACCCCCCCTGCACACACACACACATTTTTTAATCAGCTAATCTACCGGTTAAGGTAATTTTGAATGGACGCACTGACAAATATATTGTTCCTCCTAACAAAACACCTAAAATATTTCTCTATAACAACCAGCCCCTCTTCATCTTTGTGTATGTGTGTGTGTATATATATAAATATAAACTTAACAGATCATCTGCTGTCAATATTGTATTATTATGAGAGTATTCTAAAAAAATATCCATGATAAATGGCTTATGATATTTTATTTGTGTATCAAAGAAGCTTAAACCGATAGAAATGATTAAAATTTTAAACGGGTGCTACTCTTATAGAGTTGTGACGTAGATAAATGACTTTATTTCAGATTCAGAAACGATTAAATTAATTTATGCTTAGGAAATTGCCCTTACAGTATCAAGTTGATTCGATGCCTTGGATTTCTGTATTTTTCAAAGAAGTGTTATAAACGGACAACGACAGTTTTGCCTGTAAATATTTTTTAGAAACTTTAATGGAGAGAGTAAATCTTTGCTCCGAGAAGAGGTTGCAGAGTTTTATGTCATCCATATGTTGGAGGGAAATGCCCTAATTTATGTTGAAGAAATAGTCTCTTTTGGTGCATATCAATTTATCATTATTAAAAAATATAACAGCCTCTATTACTCCTCTTTTGTGTTGAGGAATCTCTCATGGATAATTAGGGTCATGCGTATCTTTGTCCAATACCTGCATGCAATTTTCTTTCTCTGGTGAATTTCAAGACGGGCCTGTTTCCATAGTGGGAATCTTTCGGCGTATTTCTCTTGAGTGCACCTAGAGAAAGTGGAAAGAAACCTGTCGTTGTGCGCGCACCTAAAATTAATGACCTCACTTTCATGTGGCTAAGTAGATTTTAAAGAATATCTTAGTGATTGAAAATGATTGATTGATTGAAATTGGTTGACTTTTACCTGCAAGTTCGGTTTTATTTTCCAGTATCTCCAGTTTGAGTTTTTTTGTAATTTTTACAGGGGATCGATAAGTTTTTCAAACGACTTTTTAAGTTATCACTGCTTTCATAGCCGAAAACTTAACTTACTTAACAGCATCTGCTCGCATTTGCACGCATAAACTTGGGTGAATAATGATTATTAGCATGAAGCATTAGTTGCTCAGACAGCCAAGGGGTTGCAAGCATTGCTGAGTGAATTGGAGGTTCAGTGCGATAGATATGGGATGAGAATCAATGTTAATAAAACAAAGATTATGCGATTTTCCAGAAAGAAAAGGCTAAGCTAAACATTAAAATAGGAGGGGAAGAATAGAGCAGGTAGAACAGTATATCTCAGAAGTGCTTTGGACCAATACGGTCAAAGTAGTAGGGACGTAAGGAGAAGAATTGCGCTAGGCAAGGAGGCTTTCTCAAGGAGGAGGGAGTTGATGACGGGGCATTAAGGAGGGAGGTTTGGACAAGACTCGTAAAAACTCTGATATGGAGCGTAGCTACAGTACGGCGCGGAAACGTGGTCGCTGAAGCAGGAGGATAGACGTAGATTGGAGGCTTTTGAAATGTGGGTGTGGAGAAGAATGGGGAAAGTGAAATGGACCGAAAGGAAAACAACTGAGGAAGTACTGGAGATGGTGGGTGAGGAGAGAGGTTTGTTGAGAGAAATCCTATGGAGGCAGGAAAAATGGATGAAAGGCGTATTGGGCGGTAGTGGAATGTTGAAGAAGGTAATAGAGGGGAGAATGTTGGGCAAGCGAGGTAATTATTAGGTAATCTACCTTAACCGGTAGATACCTAATAATAAATCATAATTTTTGGAGATCTTCTGCTGCCCACGCAATCTCTAGTTCTTAACCTCGGGAATATTCCGCCGGCCAGTAGTTAGGGAAAAAGTAAAATTCTTTCATTGGTAATCTATAAACCGTTGATGTCACAGTTTAAAATCTGTAAAAACACCAAGACGTCGAAAATTAGCTCATGTTTGTTGGGTATAAGAGGGACATTCATTGAGTGATAAATTTTTTGTGGCAAATCGTCTTTTGAGTTCATCAACGTTATTCTTCGAACTGGAAAATCCCTGTTATTTATATTCTCCACGCCCAGTTGATTTTATTTCGTGGCCTCCATCCGTTCGCTTAATTTGACGTTTTAATTGATTCCGACGTTTTCGTGAATGGAGCCTTGTTTTTCGCGAGAGCCTCTCTGCGTGGAGAATCGAAAAAACTTGAGCCCCTCCTTCCTCAACTTAAAGGCGTTCGTTCGTGGTCAGATAGCAGATATGGCACCAACCCACCCTCTCTTACTCCACTTTGGCTATTTGGCTTATCGTAATTTTTTTAAAGTCCTTATCTTAAAGCTGGGATCGGCAGTTTTTCCAAAGAGTTACAACGTAACGTACATGAGAAAACTGTATTTATGGATGTTATATAATCTCTCAAGGAAGTACAAACGTTTTCTTTGGTGTGGCGATTCCAATCTTTTCACCATTGGCGATTTCATGGACCTTGTGCCAGATAAGTGGGAGTGGTTGGCATTTTCGCAGAATTACGTTAACTGAAAGTGTATTTATTTCAAATTTATTAAATATGCAGACTTTGTATCTTTTGCTATTCAAACGAGTCCACCCATGCACATTTTTTATTAGCTACTGTTTTTTCTAATTCTGTTCCAGGGGAAAAAGAATCTAACAATTCTGAAGTGTGATTTTGTGAAGTAATTACGAATGAAAGTTTTCCAAGTGCAGTTTTTTTGTTTTAATTAATTTTTCACATTTACTCGTAGGATTAAGTCGCTCGGGCCGCTCTTGCTTGTGCTGGGAAAGTACTTCCTGTGTTTATAAAAGAAATAGCCGTGTGGAGCGTAATAAAGTTCTAAGAGAAAGCGAAATTTTCCCACACGTAGCTATCCCATTCAATGCTAATACCGCTTTCCGGATGCCGACGGAACTGAAAGAGATGTGAAATATCTTCCCGGAAAATGGGGAGTGACCAGATGTCCATTGAGACCCAAGTTTGCTTAAAATTAAAATTTAATGTAAACGTTGAGGGCGCTCCAGTTGATTCTCGAATGATTCGTATTTGAAATTCGATTGATGAAAAAGTGGGAATGAAGTTAATAGTATATTGTACGGCGTATATCTAATCCTGCGAATTAATTCTTACGATTGGTATCCTTCAATTCGTTTCAAGAATATCAATCTACGAAGTTATATTAACAAGTGGTTTCCACCCCCTTGATCAGATTCCAATCCAATATCTCCGGCTTATCTAGAAGATGTATTCGCTCACGGCGTTATATCCCGACTTCAGATCGGGGATGGGGGGAGGGTCATTCCCTCCGTTATAGTCCGAGAGTGTGAGAAAAACCCACAACATTATTATTTTATTGCTTCTTTATAAACTTTCTTCTTCCCCTGATCGTGTGCTCATCGGAGAATGACAGTGGCGAGTGGAATGAGCACCACTAAGTCCTAATTAGCCTAAATATTATCACAATTTTTAACGTAAACGCGATTCTTTGATTTGGTAATGAATCTAAAATAACGATCAATTTAAAATAATGCATTTTTCCACGATATAGAGCGATTTGTTACAGCGCATGTTCCGAAGATCGTCTCGAACGTGGTGATGGCTCATTGAGCATATATCTACGATGATGACCCAGTGGCTGTGAATACCTTCTTCCAGATCATTCCTGAAAATGTGACCTGAAATTAAAATAATTAATGCACAGATAAAAGTGGCCTGCGAATAAAATGGTCCTGATTCATTCACTTCAGCTTTTGTACTTAATTATACATGTTCGTATAAAAGTACGAAAAACCTACATAAATGCGTAAATATCTAGTCCACACCTACGTGTGTACTTGGAATAGAAAGAATAACTGTTCGTTCCTCCCCGAGTGTTGCCTTGTGTGCGCATGCGTGGTGGAAGATGACGGGTGAGAAAGAACGTGACTAACCTGTTCTCCGCGTTTCACGGGCATCTGTCCCTCTCTCCCTCTCATCCTCCTTTTTCTTTCCGCGATGGAGAGACGCCGTGACATGGGCACGCACCATATCACGCACCCGTGCAACTCTTGCCCCCTAAGCACTTGATACTCTCCAGACTCCCCCCCCTTTCCTTTCAGCCCCCATGCAAACACCCTCCTCACTCTCCCATCTCCCTCGCTATCTCTCACCCAGACCGCTCCCGCGTATCTGGGTTTCTGCGGTGTTGCGACGCGTCGGTTTTCAGAACTCTTTTTTTATCTGCCGAGATGCTTGGTGAGGGAAGAGAGGAAGTTTGCTCGAAGGAGTGGAAGTGTACTAGGTAGGAAGTGTGAATGAGTAGATTGTGAGACGAGAGTGACGACATAGACGGTTCTAGGAGAACTTTAGGTGTTCGCTAAGGAGCGAAAGGGTATGGATGAGACAGTATATTATCAGGACCTGTGGAAGGGTTTAGTTCAGTATTCAGTATTTTATTGTATATCGTGTTCCTTAAGGGTGTGCATCGATCGTAAAGGGTCGTTCAATATTTCTCATTGAGATCAAAAGGATCATGGAACGTAAATAAGTTCCAAAACAATTCGAAATTGTTTGTCAAATATGCCAAAAAGTATGTAATGTTGGTTGCCATTGGTCTAAGTTATCGCTTATCACATACGCGTATTCGTCTTCGGCTTAGTCTTATCAATTATATTCCTTTATGGTTAAAAATGGCGTACATATTATCATGTACGAGATTTGTACTCGTAGATTTGATGTAATAACCTTGAGGATACAATGTCCTCCACCCAAAATGATTGAAATAGTTATAATTGCAGGAAATTTCTTGAGAACAACAATGAGAACCACAAATATCCCTGCGAATAGGTAAATAACTTCTACGAACCAACGCAAGTAATATGCGCACTCGATAAAAGTCCCATGGTGTCGTGAAAACCAAAATCCGTACGCTGTCAGTTATTAAAATCATAATTTTAACCCGTTTTATATAGAAAACTTTGAAGATAGTAATGTTTGAAAGCTTTGAAAGATTACTTCATTTAAAAGGTTAATCAATGTATTTTTCGAGAGAGAGAGCACACGACATAGAAAATCGTGACTCTATAAACATGATAACCTAGGTTACATGACTATCATAGACTCCAGGTTTAATAAATCAATATATTTCTTAGAATGTAGTGTTTTTATGCCCCTCAATTGCTATTTAATTTTTAATAGTTATATTTCCCCCGATGGAATTACTTGTTACGATTGTGGAAAGTTTTCTGCGTTAGTGCAGACCCACGTACGCGTTGTTCGGAAAATAGGAAAAAATCTGCATCACATTACTAGCGGATGCTATAAATCAAGTAGTCTCAAGGAAATAGTTAATCATGGTGATAGTGAATTGGAAAATAACTCAATGGAGCTTAGGTTGCCGCGATTAATAGGAAGACTCTTTCCCCAGATCACGAAAATTAATTTATCAGAATCGTATAGGAGGAGCTGATTATTTAATGGAATACTTTCACTAAATAGCTATCATCTTATGAAATAGGGGTTAGAAAAAGGGAAGGGTCCAGGGGTAAATATGTCCCCATAATAGCCATGTTTATTTTGATTTCTAAGTCTTTAGGGTCTTTATCACGGTTCTGAGAAGAGTCCGCAGTAGGCTAGTTCCATGGTAATCCAGCTTAAGCTGTATATATTTCGGTGATAAATGTATCTTTCATCCAGATTAGGAGTTAGGAAAGTAGTTATATGGTCGATCTTCAATCGATATTAAATTAAAAAAACGGTCCTTCATGGATTTTGGTGTCAGAAGGAAACAAAGAAAGAAATAATGTGTGGCAAACCCGAGGAATTCAGGCAATTAATAGGTTTGGGACCGTCCAAAACCTGCTTTTAATAGGTGGATTACCTTTCATTGTAGTGATGTCGCCATGCAGAAGAATAGTAATATATTGGTGGAAATTGACATACGTAGGTGGCGAAGATGTCGATAGATAAAGAGGGCAGATATCAGTGGGTGATCAATGACGTTCGATAACTATACTACACTATGTACTATATATCGGCATATTTATTTTGGCAAAAATCAACATAGTTGCCTCGACGTGTTGAGAGTATCCTTTCGTCAACATGCCCACACCTAGTCCCCGTTCCGATATTCATCTACATCTACATCTACATCTACATAATACCCCGCAAGCCGCCGCAAGGGCGTATGGCGGGGGGTGTTAGGCCACCACCCAAAAAAAGGAAAAAAGAAACACCGCATTCAAAACCAACACACACATGCAAACCCCAATCCACAGCAGTGCACACATTCATTGCAACACCCCATCATTCGACGCGCATGCAACCACACATCTACCTATCCTCACTCCAAAAGCATGCAAGTACATACGCTTACCTACAACAAATAATTCCACCCTAGGATGCAGCAAGAAACCTATCACGAACGTGCCAGCTAGTTTATAGCAAGTAGCCAGGCGAAACACCACCACCACAAGAGCGTTCCATACAAAACTCTCTCCCACCCAAGGTGAGGAATCTGGCCCAACGCTGCAGGTGGGAGGAGGGCACACCCGCGGAGAGGGACAAGGGATGGAAGGGTGGAGCATGAAGTTCGTAAAGACGCTCGGGCATGCGGGAAGGGTTCTGACACAACACACAGGAGGCTAGTGAAAGTGCATGCAATTGAGTTCAACTAATTGTTACCTAGACGCGGAGGGTGGCAAGTGGCATTTTTGTTATCTCCGAGTGTAACCCTAGAGTTGTTATCCCGTATTGTCCGTGGGAAGAAGGAGTCCTTGAGTCTGCTAGTCCTGGCATCTATTTCCCGAATTTTGTACACATGATCCAAGCGACCTATATATGTTGGAGAGCGAATAATTTTCGAGACCTCGGTGCTGAAACATGCGGATCCGAATTTATTTAGTAAGTTTAACCTAGCATTGAGTCGTCTTTCTTCCAATGATTCCCATCCCAACTCCATAAGCATTTCAGTGACGCTTTTCGTTTTATCGTAACAGTTTTTCACGAAACGAGCTGCCCGGCGTTGGACCTTCTCAATTTCCCGAATGAGGCCTTTTTCACACGGATCCCATACGCTACATGCATATTCTAAATGGGGCCTTACAAGAGCGTGATAACAACGTTCCTTGACCTTGGAGTCACTTCTACCGACAATGCGTCTAATAAATCCTAATTTTTTATATGCTTGCCCGCAGACTTTACGTATATGGGTCCCCCAAGTTAAGTCTTTAGTGAATGTAACACCTAGGTATTTCACCGAATCAACTACTTTAAGGTCAACTCCAGCTAATTTGTAAACTAATCCCGTGGATCTTTTAAAGAAATTTACCACCGAACATTTATTAAGATTTAAAGGCAATCCCCATTTTGAACACCATTCATTAATGCTATTTAAATCACGTGCTAGAATTAAACGATCCTCATCCCCAGATATCTCCCGATAAATCACTGTGTCATCCGCGAGATATTCCTTCCATCTGTTGCACTCCCCAAACCTCCCGTCGCCTCCCTTAGTTCCGCCAGGCGGAATAAGAAAACAGTCCTCGGGAGTTCGCGTCTCAGAATACGTTCCATGTCTGCGTCTCCTCCACTCAGCTCCACCGACCTCCCCAATTTTCGCCTCCGGTCCGATCACCCCCACCAACCAACCAACCTCAAATCTTCCTCCTCCTCCTCCTCCTCCCACAACCCCTAGCTCCGCGTACTCTTCTCCTTTCTCTCCTCCCCCTTCCCTCGTAGGGAAGGAGGGTGATAGTCGTCTTCATCCACACGCTTCTCTTCGAAAGAGTTGGGTTCGAAGTAGTTTTCGGTAGACGGTGAAGGAGTGAGGGGTGCTCAAAGAAGAGCGTGGGGCACGTTTTGTGGCGTGTGGCCCGCGGGGATGCCTGGAAGAGAGAAAGAGAGAGAAGGGGGAAAGGAGACGGGGAAAGGTTGGTGAACGGGCCGAGTGAGACGGGCGGATGTCAGAGGACTTCTTAAAGAGCTCTCGCTGCCCGCGAGGGAGAGCCCTTCCCTGCCGACATGCGAACTCTTTCTTCTCTTACGAGCGTCTTTTTTTTATCCAGTCTCCCATCTACTCCGTCACTCCAGGACTACGACCTCGTGGTTCATATATATTTTTTGCTTCAACATGGTCGCAAGCGGCCTTACTTCGGCTTGTAATATTCGTCTTTCCGCTCGCCGGAACCCACGGGGATCGCGTGTTTCCGGGTGGCATTTCGTGTTCGATTTTGTTTCGGGTCAGGCGCGGGTTTCAGTTGCGATTTATTTGTCCTTTTTTATGACCCCGTCTCATTTCTCGAAGAAATGAGAATGTGGTGGAGAGTCTATCAGAGATTAGTTCGGTTACTCAGAGAAGTGGAAGAGTAAAATGAGATGTTGTGGGCAATCATTGTGTTTTTATGATGTCTATTTGAACGATGTTGAAGTAAATGAAATTGATATTTTCGTAGTCCTATTCATTTTGCCCTTTCCGAAACCAATAAAAATAACTTGTTTTGCCTGTTCCGCCATGCAGTGGATTTGACCAAGTTCTATAACACGCACCACTTTTAATATTTGTGCTTCCACGAAGCGTAGTTATGTATAGATCGGAAACGTATTTGTGGAGTCAAGATAGATAACCCCAGATTGAAACCTTTTTGGATGAGGGTGTGGAGGTGAATGGAGGAAATTAAATGGACGCATAGGAAAAAAAACGAAGTTCTAGGCATGATAAAAGGAGAGAGACCAGCTGTTAAGAGATGTTTTAAGGAGGTAGGACAAGTGGATGTTGGAGATACTGAGAGGCGATGGGATGCTTAAGATGGTAATACATGTGGAAGGGAGAATGCTGGGAAAGCCAGTAGAGGGGGGATTGCCATTCTGGATGGAATTAAGAGAGGTAGAACGTATTCAAAGCTGAAGAAAGAGTTGTTGTAATATGTACTATAGAACTTAAAGATGTTTATCATTTAGGGTTTACGAGTGCAGTAGAGAGAAGTACCAGGGTCCATCAAAAACCTACCTTAAGCCGGTAGAATGCTGCTAATGATATTAATTGATATTAATGAATATTAAAATTCCTTGATGGTTATGTTATGTTCGAGGTAACTTCCGTAAATTCCTTTGTTTGGATCTCTTAACCCGAGTTGACGAGGCTATAAAAAAATACAAGGTCTCTCCCAGAAAGTAAGTAGGATGAATCGGGGGAAACCTTAATTGCAGTTCAAAGTACAGATAACTAAAGCTCTTCAAAGCAGCACTTTTCTGTATCAACACACCGATGTCAACCACGCTTCTGGTGCCCTTCCTGGAGGGCGTCGACGGGAATTTCGTTCAGGCACCGCGTCACGGTCTATTTGACATAATCCAGTGGTCCAAAATGGTACTCAGAGCGGTTGGGTCGTACTTAAAGGCCCCTGTCTTGTCACCAGTAACCACCTATTCTAAAAAATTCGGGTCACTTTCACATTGGTCCAAGGCAAGATTGTCACACAAGTAGTCTTCCGACAGCACCTTGGGTTCCATCTTGGCGCACCTTTCTCATGAATCTCTAAATGAATCTCTAAATGAATTCTCTAAATCTTCTGTAGGAATGCAGTGGACTGTGTTTTCTGAATATTCTGATCACTCTGCTAACATCCTGGCATTTGGGAATCAATCAGAATTGAGAATTTGTCTCACTTTTTGCGTATTTTCATCACACTGTGTTGTTGGTGGATTTCCAGGGCATTCCTCATCGTCAAACTCATAGTTACCCTCCCAGAATATCCTGTGCAAGCAGAAAATCATCCCTAGGGACTTTTCTCCATCTCTATAAGCATCCTAAAACATGGTCATGGTTTCCGAACCCGAGTTTTACTCAAAATTTTATCGCATATCATTGCTCCATGGAAATGACATCGTGAATTCGTGACTCGACCCTCGAACAGGGGTTCAGTCTAGCAGAAATGCGCAGACTATAACGGTCCGCAGACAACTGACGCGGGTCGTGTTGCTTTTCCAAGAACACTCACCATTTTTCCCGCCACAAATCGCCCTCCAGCCTTACTTTCTGGTACGGACCCTGTACATTTGGTTGTTTTTGACCCTTGAAAATAAAGAGTCAAGTTTGTGAATTCAGAAACCCGCTTAGAACACGCGCCGTGATGTTAATCTTATGACATTTAGGTTCACGCCAACAATCGGACAATTATCAAGAATCGTAATGCTACCAGATTTTTCAGAATCCTCTCGTGCCAATTATTCAGCTACAAATAAGGTATAAATAGTGTGTGCAAATGTTGTGCAGTCGGAAAACATCCATTAAGTACAGACTATCGAAAGAGATTAATACCAAATCCTATTTCCTGGTCGATTTTAACTAGTTCGCATGCAACACTACATCTGTATCGAATGAATCATTCAAATGATGGATTTGTTGCAGAATCAGTCTTGAATGCACTGCTTCGATGCGATAGCTTGTGTGAAGTTTTAGCGAGTGACATTGAATAAATATCATATCCATTTATTTTTCTCGTGGAAAATTTTTTCATCACCGCCTGAAATCTGAAACTTGCGTTAACGTACATACTAAACCTTATGTACTAACTTAAGCAACATTTTTGGGGTTTCTATTGCGAAAATTACGTAAACTACACCTTTGATCTATTTGCGAATTCACGAAAATCGTGAAAATGTTCAGTTTTTCAAAACTCTAGCAGTGTTGGCTAACTCAAAACAGATTGCGAATATCATTATTACTTGTTTTCCAAAATATTTGTCCCGCACATATATTCAGTAGCACGCCGATGAACGTCGCGGCACGTGCACGTGATTCATAGTTGTGTTGGAGTCGCCATTCTGCAAGACCTTCTTGGTGCCTGATTCTTTGTGTGGTTTCACAGCTTGCGGAAGCTTTTTACCCGAATCCATGCACATGTATTTCTCAACTTTATGTGGTTTTGAAGAATAGTGAAGGGAAGTATGGAACTGTCCCCTTTCCTCTCTCTTATTGTTTACGATCGCGGCAGGGCAACAAACCAGCAGCTGAGGCGTTATGACTGTTTCAATGACTGAATCCATTCCCCGTAAGTATTGAACGTTTCCCTATTTTCTGCCATTAATCCCATTGTTGTAAATACTGGTCGCGGCCTGGAGAATTCTCGAAATATTCCACAGCGAAGGCCTTCGATTGACGTGTTTCCTTATCGCCTTCAGCCCTTGTTCATAGGGAGAAAAGAACGTTTCCATAGGCCTTGTTTACTGAGTTTCAGTTTTGAGTGAAAAATGGCGAATGCAAAACAAACAAATTTATGCGAGTGGAGTACCGTCATCGTATGCATACATTAATATTTATGTTAATCTCACCAGGGATAATGGTGATACCCGATTAATATTTCTTGCAAATAACCGAAGAAAATAAAATTTTGCCAATAATAAATTTTTCTTGCGAAGAATAGTTTATAGTACTAGGCAAACTATATTCTTTTTGTGCAAAGGGTTTCGCATATTTGGTGTGGTATCATAATTACTACTATGATGTCAACCGTAAAATGGTCCAGAACGATTTATTTTTTGCAAATGTATTCAATAACCGATTTTTTTCATGGTCCATCATCACGAATGCATGTCTACTGTTGTGAAAAAATCGATTGTATACTTTGATAATAGTAATAATGTATCAGTATTGTCGTTTTTATATGAATTTGGAGTGCATTTCTTTTTAAATTGGCTGCTACTGCATTGAAGTTGAAATTAAAACGAAATTTCCAGTTGTTCGTTGAAGAGTATTTGCAATCTCAGGGATTAGCAAATTCATTCATTTTGTGTTTTCTCAATTTTAATTATTGCCTCACTTTATTCATAAAGTCTCCCACTTATTGTTGAATTTATGTTCATGGCACAGTTCGTTCATTGAATAAGGTGATTAGACAAAATTTATTTCTCGATCGGCAAAATTGCATTTCTTTCAACTTCATTTGGGTGTTATTTTAACTTACGCCCCAGGCGTATCGTGACTGTATGATTTCTGTGATATGATTTGGGCCTGCCGTGGATTGCGGTTTTGACTTTATTTTCACAATTTCTCACTTACGTCTTGTTATTTACGTCAATAATTTCGTACAAATTCCTTAATCACTGTGCACGACCTGTTTATTAATGCATGGACTACAGGCTTAGACTCATTCAACTTTCACTGGAGGCTATTTTCTGTGGAAACCCAATTCGTGAAATTGTGATTGAATCGACGCCGGTTGTGATAATTGACCATTGAGAGTAATTTCCACGTTGGAAATTGATTTCTGCGTTAATGGCGAATAAGCCAATACGCTGGTCTTCCCATTGTAATTCTGGACGCTTGTACGTCTACGATAATTTAGAAGGGTTATTGACTTAGCCGAAATGAAATATTCGAGATTTCTCCTCGGAGCAGAAATCAAATTTTGATTGGGTACCGTTCGTGGATCGAAAATTTTATGATCATAGTTGGTTTCGGATTACGAATCCGGTAAAAATGCCTTCGTAGAGGTAAAGGTATCAGAAATAATACTCAGCGAAATGTTTTTGCGTCTTAATTCTGGTTCTTCTCACATCACTCTAGTTTTGCTCTTCAAAGTCCTTACCAACGTATCCAGGGTGTTTGGTCTTCCGAAATCACTGTTGTGGTCCTCTGCATCCACATTCTTCTTAAAATCTTGCATGGGCATTGAGACGCCTTGCAAGGAATAAACTGACAACGTAATATTTAATATTTTACTATTTTATAACCGAAAAACTGCTCTTTGCTTTTCGTTTGATTTCATATCACATTCTCCATGACCCGAATCGTATAAACGTCTTATTTTTTTATAATTGAAACCGTAATGACTCCAAGCGTTTCTCCAGTGACAGGAGTTTGGAAAGAAATACCGAGAACCAAATTCTGCTATAAGAGATTAGTTCTCTCGCGTTAACGTTTTCGTCGCGGATTATCATAAAAACATGTTATGGCTTTTCGGCCTTCAGAATGCAATCGTTAAGACTTTTGATCTGAGGATGTTACTTTTCCTTCTTCTCTCCTCACTTTGTTTTTGTGTACTAAAAGTGGCATGTTTGTTTTGATGGCCATTCCAAGGTCAACCGAGAGGGCGTAAATTAGCCCAGTAGTAGCGGGATAGGAAATACGGGATTTATTATCTCGTGTACTCGCGGTTGTATAGCATAATTATAGCTTTCGATCGTTCAGAAAGGTAGCCTACATCTCGGAATCAAAATGTATCCTCCTTCCCCATCGTGTAACATGTCAATATATTGTATTCTCCTGAATAATTCTCCTGCGTAATTATTTTCTAAAACTTTATAATGAAACTCATCCAAATTTCATCTCGGGATATCGACAGAGTTTCAGTAGTATTATTTTTCCGCCCAATAAAATATTTCAGTGTACTGATTGACAGATATCATAGAGTAGGCAAAATCCTGGTACAATCCCACCGTTGAGGTAATGAAATTTGTTGTCTCCGGCGTAACTTTATGGAATTCGCTTAACATATTGAAATGAAATTATTGACTTAGTAATTTCACACACTTTTTTGCTTGCACGCTTCTCATATGGGGCCGTGTCCCGGCGGTCTGACTCTTGCGAAACCTCATACTCTTCCAAGAAACTAATATTATTCTTCTGACCTACAGCAAGGATGGTGAAAACTTCTTAGTGGTGGATAAAAAGGTGGGACTAAAAGTTAATCTAGGGTGCGATAAATCTAGGGATCTAATATTTTGTGTAAGTTTGAAAACCGTATTTTGCTAAACCGTTGCGGTTTATGTAAAGTTAAAATATTGAAGCTTTTATGAAGACATTTGTATTGAAGAGAGTAATTACTGAGCCTGTGTGGGCTGGGAATCGGACATTTTCGCGCACTCTCGAGTAGACGAGTATCGGTAGATTCTCTGGTTGCCTATATCCCCCAAGGTTTCTGCTGAATAACTGTTCGTAGAGAGAGAGAGACCCTGTGCTCGTTAAATACGAGCTCGTACAACATATAGTGCGTCAGATTAATACGGAAGTTTCGGATTGATCTGAGTACTAAGTTGTAATTATGTGCTCGAAACATATGACTTCCCACAGAAAGTTAAGAATTCAGATTGAATTTTTGTAAGTATTCGAACTGTTGTGTTATAGCATCAAGGTTAAATGTTGCCCAGTAAAGAAAACATTTGTATGTATAATTCTTATCAATACGTAATGTGTGTAAATCCGGATTCCCTTTGGAAATTTCGATTTTTTGGCCGACACGAATATGTACGCACCTACCCCCCGTGAAATCCACAGGTAGTGGACGTGAACTTTCTCTGTCGCATTTAGAGAAGATTGAAGCGTCGGAACGAGAGCCCTTTAATGTTCCTATCTAAAAGTTTTCTATCGAAGATTTGAACTTTTCGCGAGAGGAATGTGATTTCAGCCAGTGCCTATGAATGTGTTGCTTCCCACTTACAAAATAATCTTCGGAGTGATCATCCAATTGATATGTCTATACTACATTTGTATCCTAGCAAGCTCTTAAATTGGGCAATAATATTCATTCTGTTCCCATTATTTTCGTGAAGAAATCAATACCGAAATATTTCCAGGAAAGCGTCTAGTTGTATATATTCTGTTTGCTCAATTGTTAAATCACTTAGTGCATTTGCTTGAGAACGTTTAAATTAATACCTGGTACTATCGTTGAATTGGCTATTAATGATATTTTTAAAATAAGAGTCGAATATTATAAAGATGTCATAGTATGGCATGGGTAATAATTAGAAAGAGATAGGGATTTATTGGAAATCTTTTTTAAAACTGACTTGGAGCCTAAAAAAAATAGACTCATCGAATTCATGAGCCAATTTTTGTAGTGTAAGAAGTGTACTTATTATCCACGTGATAGGTTCGATGAAATTCGATAACCCTTGAGATTAAATCGACAATAAATCGCAAGTTTTGCGAGAGTAATGATGAGAAAAAAAATCCATCATCACCACACGCATGGAAACATTTATTTTTAGAGCATTAATGCATAAAGGCCGTAGATAACATCAATGGCGGATTAATGAATGCACAAATTAGCTTGTATAAATGGGTGTGTGATTGTTTTCATTAGTGAATGTGCCAAATAAAGGATGCGCCCTAGACAAAAGTAGAACATGTAATGCCTTGGGTTTCCTATTGTCGATCGCGTTCGAATCTCTCCTCGATTCGATATTAATTTTATGTTTGTATCATATGTCCTTTTTTTCGGACGGCATTTGGAACGGATGGTGAAAAAGTTCAACCCTCAAGCGGTCTCCCTTCAACTGCCAACGCCTTAATGCTGGAGAAGATCCAATCATTTTTTTTTTTCGGAAGTTAAGAGAGTGCAATAAATCGTTGAAGATATAAATATGTCAATATCATATCTGTATATATATGTATATAAGTTTCGACCAAACTCTTTAGAAAGTTCTCATCCCGTGAATGAGGGCGTGTTTCGGTTTATGCAAAAAATTCGACTGTTTGGAAGCACCGAAAAAGTCGATAAGTGCGATATAAATGCTCGGTGTAGACCTTAGTAAACGGGGAGAGAGTTCTCCTTCCCCGCGGGAGGTCGCCCCAAATATTATCTACGCCCCGCGGAATAAGGACAGCGTCCACCCAAAAAAGTAACACGACGCTCGAAAGCAATGCCCAAATTTTTTAGCTTCTCATTCGAAAGTACTAAAGATTCTTTCATTAATGTTACTCTCGCATTGTTTGCTGATTGGTTTATGATTAATCTGCACGATTCTCGCCGATTAACTTGTTCGGTTCGCTGGAATCCTCATTCTCTTTGCAGTTTTCGTCGAATCATTTCTTATTTTTTTTCGTTTTTACGTATGTCTCGAAAATAATAGGAGTGGGTGCACGATTTTACGTGAGAAGCGTGTTATTTCCGGAAGTTGATTTTGTTGGTCCTTCGGAAATATGATCCTGGCCACAAAATAGTTTATTTTGTATACGTGTTTTCATTGGTGTTTTCTCAGAGACGAGTGTTAGTAAATTTTACCGTATTCATTCAAATAACTGCGGAAAATGCCGCGGCAATTACTTGAGGGAGCTTTCCGCTAATGTACACCGAAACACGACAGCTTCCCAGTGTATAAATAATTCGCCTTATTCGAATCGGTATTCGAACTCGGATCTTGATCCTATAAACCGCCTCGTGCTTCAACCATTTACGCTGACGAGGCGTTCTCTTAATTCGGTCTAGGCAAATGGTTTTTACTCTGGGAAATTCTCGTTTGCATTCGGTAAACTTTGAAAGTAAATAGGAGCCTAAGAATCAGTGAGGAATGTGTCATGATTGTGGGCGATTGATTTTAAAGTTAGAATTTCTCTCATTTTTTGTCACCAGCTGTGCCACTTTCAACAAAAATGCAAGATGTTAATTGCCATATTAAAATTTTAAACAAAAGTTAATGATTTTAATGCAAATTTACCTCTTACTTTGCTAGAAGCAAATAAGTTGTTAGGACACGTTATTTATGTATGTATCAGAGTTTTTTTGTAACATTCTTAAAGGAAGCATATAAACTAAGCTATAATATCCCGTAATCACTTAGATTTCATTTATCCGTACTTATGTTATGAGAAAATTTGACGAGGAAAGTTGAACGCTTCAATCCATCAGGTCGTTGCTATACTTCTCTTTCTATCTGGTTCCTGAACGTTGGGTTTGCCAACTTTGAGTTTGAATTATGTAGGGATTAAATTATTTCCAGGGAAACAAAATAAACTCGAAAAGAAAAAGTATTACTGAAGAAGATTAGAATACTTGTTCATTGCCAGTATGATTTCAATTATTTATCTTATGAACTAAAATTCGTCAAATGGTATGGAATATTCCACTCATTCGAAAGAATTTCACACGTGAGTTTTCAGCAAAGGATTTGTTACGCACCTCGGATAGATTCCATACATTTAAAGTCTTCGAATCGCTGCAATTATATTCTGCTTTTCCGGTGGGAATCAATGTCACGGATTTTTATGTTCGACGCTTGAACGATTAGCCGCCCGTCGCGGCTCATCCGGATGGGAATATTTTGCGAGTAATTGAATCTTTAAAATAAAAAAAAATAATGCGGGAACTCCTTTGGCGGCAATGTCGTGAAATATAAAAACCCAGTCTCGCTACCTTTTCATCTCTCCGCAATCTCGCCTAAACGATCATAAATCGCCATGAAATATGTTCGATTTAAATTGCTTTCGTGGAAAACTGCGCTCTTGCCCGGTAACCTGCTTTCTGCCCCTACGTTTTCCGGCAAATGGATGTAGACTTTCATCATATTTCGTCCATGCAGCATAATCTCCCCGACGATGTGCTACATTCTCGCCCCTTTCCGTGGGTCCTTCGGTGTTTCTGGGGAGACCCCTTCTTCTGTGGCCTTCCCCTCCCACCGTATGCGCTGTAATTACTTTACGCTGGTACTTTTCAAATCAAGGATATCCCCCACGATCAGGAAATGTATGCGTCGAGGAGAATTCTCCCCTTGGATTACGTACGGTTTGGCTCTTTCTGACTCATGAGTGACAGTGCAGAGGAATTTTTCGTGTAGAGAGGAGGGAGATTTTCCCTAAAGGGTTCCTTCCATCTCTTTCCTTTATTCGTATCGGGGCCTCCGAAATGGGGCTGCATGGTTTAAAGTGACCGCTCGCTCGTTGGTCACGTTATCTAAATTATATTTCCACTCTTCACGGGGTTCAAGGAACCTCACAATATTTGTGACGATGTTCTGATTGCAGTCTCGGGAAACCGGAAGTGCAGAAAGCAGCTCCTCTTCGAAGAATGAATTCTTCGTCGATGTTCACTTATCATGCCTCGTGATTAACTAATTCAGATTTGATTTTTCAATTCCGGAAGATAAGTGGTTTTGTGTTGCGATGATCACGCTTTTCTTGATCTCTGTATTACCATACGTCAAAGAAATAACGGAATTCGTGTTCAAGGAGTTCGTTCAACTCACCTGGCCTGCCATGCTTTTACCGCAGGCAATTGTTGCTACCCTGCATGAATATTTACGAAATTTACAGAATTATTATCCTGCTGGATGCTTTATTTTTCTTTGTAAAAATATAAAATTGAAGATATTTGGGTTAGTAAGGGGGCTGTGCCTAATGTTAAATAGAATTTGGCATGGCTGAAATAGTGTTGTTGAATTTTGCGAAATGATTTGTGCTTTATGCTGTCAGATTTATGGTGATCTTTCAGAATACTTATTCCAAATTTATGATCCTAATTATTTTCGTGGAAAACAACCCGGCCTTGTGGATTTAATCTACCAGTTTCTGGAAAATAGCTTGTCGTCAGTGGCCGATTCCGGCTTCGCAAATGGTGAAGTTTCAAAAAATCATTTGAAAGGGTTGATTTATTTCGTACTTTTACGAATCTTGAATTCCCAAATGAAAATTGTTGCTCCGGGCATATTATCTACGTGTAAACTTTTTAACCACAATTTATAGAATGTGTTAAAGTTTTGAAAATACTTGAATGAAATATCGGAACGGATCTATTGAACAGAAGGTTATGTTCCGCTCACAAAACGAAAGATTTATTTTCTGGCATTATTATATCTGACAGTTTTTCACAAAAATGCTATCATGCTGAGTTTTCAATCTCATCATTGGCAACTGCAACTATTATTGCTTGCACCACTCCAGCTCATTTACATTCGTCTAGCATTTTTCATTTGTCCTATTTTTAACTCTGTCCATGCTCCTTCACATCCTTTCTCTCCTTTTGTCTTTTCAAATTTTGGTTCGTTCCTTTGGAATTCAGTCTTTTTGCGGCAGATAGCAATCCATTTTTCTTGGTGGAAACCAGTATGAATTTTGCGCCAGGGTACATTTAAAGTATATTTATCAAAAGTACTGGATCCTTGTTTTAGTTTGAAATAATTTCGGTGAAGGGTTTTATTGCGGGTTGAAGATTCGAGCACATAGGTGTTCTCTTCTTCATTTAATTAACATTCTTAATTTAATTAAGTCATACTATCATCACGTACTGTCAATTCTAGATTTGGTTATGATACTCCGTTATTTTTGTCATCCTTATATGTCTTTATAGTTTCTTGCGATGGTTTCCTCCACTTTCATCCTTTACGCCCTATCCGGTTTTGCTCTTCTACCTATGTCTTCTTCTATTTTATGGGTTAAATGGAAGAGGGGACCTGAAGGTCTCAATTTCGCCCAGAATAAAGACCTTTATCTATCTATCTATCTATTAAAACTTCAGTAAACTCAAATTTTCAAGAAACTGCGGGAGATGCCGCAACAGTAACTTTTAACGGAGTCATCCGCTACGTTCCGGGTTCGAATCCCGGTCAAGGCGAATGATTTTTATGCTCTGAAATTGTTGCATTGTTCAGTAAACTCTTTTTGCCTCAGAATGAATCTAATTAAATGGTTCCCCTCAGTTAGTCAGTACCCTTTACGTAGTTTCTCTCTTCGTCCACTCTTTGAATGCCAAAGCTATCCCTTTCCTTTTGCGACGCGCCCTTGCCCTTGCGCGTGTGCGGATTCTAATGAGAGCACGAGAGGCTGACTCTCCTTATCATGCCTCTTATATCTCCAGAGGAGAGAAAGGGTGGAGGGATCGCAGAGAGGGGAATAGGAGAGAGAGAGAGAGAGAGAGAGAGAGAGAGAGAGAGAGAGAGAGAGAGAGAGAGAGAGAGAGAATTCTATCTCGTTTACGCGCATTTTTTCCCACGATTTGAGTTTTTTGATTCCCCGTCCGCCGCTAACTCTCCAGCCGCGACCCCCTCCCCCACCCAAGCGTCCCTTTAATTTCGCCCTCTCCCCGCGGGTAGGGCGAGAGTCGGCTACAGCACCGCGACCGTCTGGCTTTCACTCGAACCCCGTTCACGGGCACGGTCACGAGTAGTTCCACGTCGGGAGAGCGGGTTGGGGGGGGGACGTAGAAACATCCTCCCTCGCCCTCCCATCTCTCTCCATCACACGAGGGGAGACGGCGATTGCTGCCGCCGAGTGATCGGGGGGAGAGTTTGAGAGACTCTTGTCTTCGGACGCTCTCCCGATACGTGGTTTGAACTTTTACGTGCACCCGAGACTTGTATCGCCGCGGCGGGGGCGTTGCCTTCGGCGTTCCACTTCTTTGCCGAAGGACTTGAGAGAGTTCACCCTCTTTCCTCCCATCCTCCATCCCCTCGGATTCCTGTCTCTCTCTGAGGCATTGGGTTCGTTGTTTTGTTCCAATTCCCTGTCCAATCGAGAGTTATTAAAGCTGATTTCGTTGCTTAAAAAAATTCCGGGAAAATATATTGAAAGATTACTCATTTCAGATTCGTTTGAAAGTTCGTAGTTTTATTACAATATAATGTACCTGACATTAAATTGCCCACCGGGAAGTGTTTCGCTTGATTTCACCTCATTTCATCTTCGAATTTTGTTGCAAAATTTTTTCGGTCACTAAGATTTTTGTCATTATTTTCTCCTATGCAATGTGTAGGGAAACTTTTTGGTACGATTTCAATTCCTTTGTAGCCGCTATGCTAGTGTAATGCTATATAGGTGCTGAATTTGATATGTAGTGTCTACTCCCTAGGATGGTGAGAGTTTTTCGAAACGGGATGCTGATTCATAGTCAACCACAATGACAGGTCTATAGAAAGTTGAATCGCACTCGGGAAAAGCGCATAGGTCACCGAATTTGTAGTCATGACCTGCTCAACGCTTAATGCATTCCTTCAGTACCGCATGTACGGTTTAATTGAGGTGATTAACTGACGATCGAACTGCCCATCATACTGCGCCGAAGCATTTTCACGCCGGGAAATAGTACATACGGTCCGCAGGGGTTTTTATTATAGCGCCGCATGACCGTCAAAAGCGAGTTTCTTCGTGAGAGCAAGTGCGCACACCGCGTTTATGGCAACGGAGTGGAGGAGTGCTTGTTTAGTGGCCGCCTAAGTCTCTGCCAAAACGTGATGTCTGCAAGGGGAAGAGGAGGGTTGGGGTTGAAAGGTCGAAGATGGAGGGAGGATGGTTACAGAGGTCATGTGAGGCGGTGGCGAAGACTAGCGGAGAGAGAGAGAAGACATCAAACGTCGTCGTATTTTCTTTTCGTTCCCTTTTTCCGTCTCGCCACATTACGACTCCCGCTCGAGTCTCCCCCCACCCATTCCGCTCCGCACCCTACCCCTCCCCTCCGAAACAAGCTAGACATGCGTTTTCTAAACACGTTATTTCCTCTTTCTCTCCTCATGAGGACGAGTTTTTCATCCACGCCGACCCTAGCATCACATGAGCGATGCCTCCCCCCCTCCGCCTCATCCCCTCGCCTTCTTTGGCGGATTTATGTGCCTACTGGCACCGACACCCCTCTCCCACCGCCTCCAAGTGGGGAAGTTAGTTACATGAGGATTCCTAATTGGTCGAGTGACCGGGGCGTGCTGCCGCCTCGTCGGGAGGGATCTGGGTGTGTGGCCGGAGGTAGTCGCGGAGGTGGAAGGTTGGGTGGGTGGGGATGAATGAAAGGCAAGGATCGGTTGGGGTGGTGGCCTACTTATATAAAATAAGATGCAGTAGTACGTATCAATCCTGTCTTGGCCATTCTTTTTTTTTTTCCTTTGGCGATGGAGAAATTTTTTTTGCCCAATGTCGGCGGACCCGCTTTGCGATTTTCACCCGCCTCAAGTCTCTTGCTCGTCTTGTTTTCTGAC
Source organism: Hetaerina titia (assembly GCA_037158775.1). NCBI lineage: Eukaryota > Metazoa > Arthropoda > Insecta > Odonata > Calopterygidae > Hetaerina > Hetaerina titia. The sequence goes on from CM073771.1 coordinate 60,398,886, forward strand.
CTTCGATGGGTTAGCGTGTCGTTCCAGCGGGGCTATTTTTATAGGAGGAACTTTCATTGGGCGTCTTAGACCGTGGGTGACTGTAAACAAACTCTCACTACCTTCAAAAGGGAATGTTTCTCACTATCATCAGCCCTGTTTACTTTCCTTTGAAAATGCACTGCTGACGCTTAGTTTTATGCATTGAGCAAGTGGGGTTTGGATGTCGGAGGTAACTATAATTACAACTTGTCTACCATGTGCTTCGAAAAAACTACCCTTCGACCAAATCCATCACTCGAATGATCTTTTATGTATTTAATTTCTTCTCGCCCTTTCTGTAGTGACGTGTTTGAGTCTAAAATCTTAAGTTGCTATGTCCATCCAAGTACTTATATGAACAGAATTTCGATCTTATCTTAGTGCCGTTTGCTCTAGGCTGTGAGAAGTTCAAACGCCAAACGGTTTTGGGAGAAGGCGTGACGGGAAAGATGGAAAGCTGTGGAGCGGAATTCAGATGGCCGCTACTCGTGATATTTTAATCTAATTTTGCTCGCGCACCTACTCCATGTGAACAAGTACACACTGTACATTCACACTGCTCTTTTGAATAAATTTTGCATGATTAATATTTTGTAAGTAGTTTATGCCCTCATCGAAGGCGTTAAGTATTATTCTTCCAATGTTAAGCTAAAGTGGTTCTTCTTTTACATTTGCATGTAGTTAGCAAATTATTGTGAGATTCCTGGGGAAAATTGAGTGATTTAAGAGAAATGGCATAAATGTTTCGATGAATTGTGGATATTAGTATTGTTTCCCTCCATCGCGCTTGGAAACAGATATTTCATTCCCTGTATAATATTGCGTTGAGAATTTGATCATGGAGTGAGTGCCAATTTTTTTAAAAGTATCTCGAAAAATTTATTACGTGAAACACGATAAACGAGGCTGAATTTATAGCAGTGCATTTCTGTGGGAACTTGTGCTTATTTCCCCTACTTCTATGTTATCAAACAAATCATTCATAAGTAATTGTTCCTATGGCGCTTTTTCTATTTTGGATTTAATTTGGAATATAGTGCGCTTCATATCTATTATTACACATTGATTTTTCAAATTTAACTTTATCCCTTACGATGAGGCGTACTATCTCAATTCAAAGCTCTCTGTTCCCAAGAAAATTTCGAATTTACTCATTTTATTGCTGAATTTGCGAAAATTCCTTACGCTTCACTTAAAGAGCTTATCATGTGTCAGAGACAAAGGCCAAATGTGGAGGGAAGTAATGCCAATCGCAAAGTAAAGAGGAGACGCACTTGTTCACGTATCCCATAATGTTAGATTTTTATGAGCGTTTTAGTGAATGAATGTGCCCATAACCACATCCTAGTTTAAGATCTCGACACTTTCTCGCTGCCTCATGTAGAAGACGGGAAATTATCAGCCATCATTCTTGACCTCAAGACGGCTGCTCAGATCCACACTGAGGGGAATTTGACTTTCCAGGATGAGATATGTGGGATTTTAGGCCACTCTAGTGAGAATTATATGTGGAATGTGGATACCGTGGAATATGAGTTAAACACCCATTGAATTTAAAATACCCTTGGGAGTGTGTGTGTGAAATAGCATCACTTTTACTCACTTGCCTTTACTCTCTCCCCACCAACTCAATTGAAAGAGAGATAGGATTCACTCTTTACTTTCTTCGGCGTCCTGTAATGTTTACCAGGCGTGGAAAAAAGTTGCATTTAGGGCAAATATGAGAAAGAGAAGGTCGCCTGCCATTCATCCATTAATTGAGTTTGTGGCGTTCAGGGGAATCTGCTCAGCTTTCTCCATTTTATTAGGGAAGGAAAACTCTTGTATCTATACCGGCCGCTCTGCGATTCTGCCTATCTCATTCTCCCGATGGTATTATTCCATTGGACATGCTTTCCACCCACTCTTGTTCTTTCATTGGTGCCTCCTGAGTATTCCTCCTCCGAATGCAACAGTCGTCCTCTTGTCGCCTAGGTGACTTCAACGCGGTTTTACATATACATTCATTCACACATGAGTATATGTGGTTCTTAATTACATAGCAAACTTATTAGTTGTCATAGCTCGCCTGTGTAACGGTCAGTATGCACAAAACCCAGGCGCTGCTGCATTCACTTCTACCTGAACGAAGATGCAGAAAAAAATCTGGGCTCGCTTGTTTTTTTCTTGCTTTCAATTTTTATATATTTTTCGTCCCCTTCGCCATGTAAGGGTGATGGGGATGTTGTGTCCCATGCTTTATTTATGAACACTTTCTACTCACAGATGTTAGTGTATGTATTTGGTACCTCTTAGATTTCTTAATCACGCTATCAATATCATTAATCATGTGCCTGGTTACGACTCCCTATGATGATAGAATGGTGTACCTTTATCCTTTATAGCGTAGCTAGCTGGAGAGTTCTTGACAGCATCTTCCGTAGGATGCCGTTTTTTTTTTAAAACTAGGACAATGTCAATAATGTATTTCCGTCGTCGGTAGTTAGCTATTCATTACGTATTAATGATAAAATTTTTTTTAAATGTTTTTTTCGTAGAGGCATTACAATGCTTTCTTATTCCCGTTACAAAATACCAGAAATACCAAAATTTGTTTGGTTAAATCGAAATATGAGAAATTTCCACCCACTAATATATCATAAAACCAAATGAAATTTAACTCTCCAAGTTTTTTCCTAGTTGTTAAAAAATAATTAGCATGGCATTTTCACTTTCGGGGAAGACGAATTTTTGAAACGTTAACTGAGATCGCAATTGTTGCAAAAATGAGGCGGGCGAATGGTAGAGTCATGAATAGCGGGATTTACGGTCGTAGCAGAGAAATTTGTTTCCATGTTGCGGAAACATGACACTCATCACGAGTTTGATCAAAGGCACTTTCCTTCCTCAGAGTCTCAGTGATGATTGCTGCTGATTGCTGCACCTATCTTCCCTTCAACTTCCTCGAATCATTAAATTTCATCGCGTTTGATGCGACACCGTCGTTCACCCAGCCACAAACGCCGCCTGTCCTTCTTTCAGGGAGACGAATCTTTGGGTGCTATTAGTGGAATTGAGTGGCGACCTGAAATTTTACCCGAAAGGCTATTACAGCCATTAAATTGAAATACGTAAAATATCGTGCAGCGCATTTGGGAAATATGACGCGTGAACAAGGGAACAGAAAGCAATGGTTGACCCATATCTCGCGTTGATCCAATAGATGAGGGATTTCGCAGTCGTACCAACTTAACTGGAACATTTATTCGGTCACATGCCGTAGTCAGAAGCTGATCCAATCGATTCTTGAGCACATCATTTTGTTGAGACATTTTCCTAGGAGATAATTCACCACTGTGACTAATAAAAAGAAATAATTGATCTTGAACATCTTTATATTGTTAATTGAATCTTATTTGATTCAGAGAATTTTTAATGTAAGAAAAAATATTCCTCCATTATTCTTAACGATCTGATGTTATAACACAATACCATTTCTTATTTTTCATTTTAGCTATTTTACTCTCTCACGCCTTTCTAACTCACCTGCGTGACTGCTACCTACTAATTTTGATAAAATATGTTAATTATTACTTTAATGTTGGCATTCTACTGGTCAAAGTAGGTTTTGGATGGACCCAGTCAATAGAGAGGTACAGCAATTCCTTTCCTTGCATTTCCAAACAAAACGCATTAAAATAAATCCTTCTTCAATACCAATGTTTCCGTTCTCTTTAGTAACGTCCAACATGCCTATTTCTTCCCCTTACTTATTTGCCCAACTTTCTCCACTCGATTAAATTCTTCACTATCCCAGGGCCAATGAAAACGCTCTGCGTTCATATTTCCTACGACCTTCGGAATTCTCCAACAATCCCCTCTCTTTCCCCTTAATGCACTTCCTCGTTTGTTTTCCTTTCTGTCCATTTTACCTTTTCCATAGTGAAATACGCACCCATATTTTAAACCCACGCCCACATTTCAAAAGCCTTAAATCTACGCCTATCATCTTACTTCAATGAACTTGTTCCCGCGCCCGCTGCATACGTATGAAAGTTTTGACGAACCGTTTCTTAACATCCTTACTCACTGTCACCGTCATCAATTCTCTCCTCCTTGTGAAAGCTTCTTTGTCCAACTCAATTCTCCTTCTTATGTCCTTTCTTCTTTGACCGTTTAGGTCCAAAACACTTCTGAGGTACGTACACATTTCCGTCTGTTTTATTTTAATATTTGACTTAGCTTTCCTTTTTCTCAAAAACCGCATAATCTTTGTATGAGGCGAACGGTAACTACGGCCGTATGAAATAATGGGAAGAGTAGACCCCATAAAAGTACGCTGGGGTCAACTCTTCGCATAATCTTGGGTTTTTATACTTTTATTCTCATTCTATATCTCATTCCACAATGGCTTTCCACTGAACCAGAAATGCTTGCAAGCCCTTGTCTTACTGGCTTACTAAAGCTTGATTGTCGCCGGCTTTCGTACGTTGATCGTTTCACAAGTCCTTAAGAAAACTTAGAAAAACAAATTATTTGGATGGATGCTTTTTTACTTTTCAAAATAATCTCCTTTTAGCTCGATACACCTTTTCCAGTGTTTCTCCTACTTTACGTGTATGAAGCTGTCCAAAATTAGAATTTCACGTCCTCAAAATAGGCATTTGCGTTGGCGATGACCTCGTTCTGCGAATCGTTTTCCTCGGAACAATTTTTTTCAAATATGGAAGTAAAAAAAGTCACTGGACGCCAAATCTGGTGACTAGGATAGAACTTCACCATAATTTTCGCTATTGAAACTTCATAGTGTGCACTCGTGCATTGTCTTGATGGGAGAGAATTTTTTTCTTCGCCAAATGAGGACTTTTTTCTTGATTTCTTTGCTCAACTAGCGGAATAAATGCGCATAATACTATTTATTTTTTATTTATATCCTGGCATTTATCATTTGCCCTTTTTCCAATTAATTGATGTCGATGATTCCGCGTTCATCCCAAAAAACCGTTGTCGGCCGATTTCATTGCCTTCGCCTTGTTCAGAGACGGATCGCCTATAGAAACTCACTGTTTAGACTGTTCCGTTGTCTTTTCAGTGTAGTATTGTATCCATGTTTTGTCCATAGTATGTATCGACGTAGAAACTCGTCAGGATTGCGACGGAAAAGTGTCAAACCAATCTCCGAATAGACTACGCGATTGCCTATACTACTCACTACATTTTCTCCACTGAGAGCAAATGCGGCACCCATCTTCCCGAAATTTTTTCAGGCCCACTTATTCGTTAAGTAGTTAGTTTTTATGGGATTAGACCGACAGCTAAGGTTATTTTCACCATTAGGGATGGATGGGAAAGGAAGAATAGAGAGAAACCCACCGTCGGCATTAGCCTGCTCTTAACGAAAGGGTCCTCAGCTTAACGTCCCATCCGACGGACGGCGTACTCACTCAAAGTGCCCTCCACTAAGTACCTCAAGTAGGGATCGGGACACCACTGAAAAATATCTGCCGTCGCCGGGAGGCCAGCACGTTAGACATCGCACCACCCCGATCCCCCCAAAAATTTTGAGGCTCTATATTTTTAGAGTCGTTATGTTGTGTTCCTAATGAGAACCTGAAATCTGTTTCTGCTTGAATTACCTTATTTTTTGCCTGCAATCGCAGGCGAAAACTAGTAAGTGGATGTTCTTATACATGAACTTACACATGTATGTGAAACTGCGTGGCCATTGATTTGTTTCGAAGTGTGGGGAAGCAGACCGACGGGAGGTCTCCTGCTAGGAAGGCTTTTAATGGCTAAATGTTAATGTTGACCAGAATTATTTTGTGAGTATTTCAAACCGGAGTTTATGGTACGCTATTAAGAAACGTTCGTGAAAATGATGACCTGTAGAGATGTTAATGATTTTTGCGCGCTCCGTTCATATTTTCTGTAATGTGGGTATTTTGAGTTAAAATTCCATATCCATTTACCGAAGTCAAAAGATATGCCATGGATGTGCCCTAAAATGAAGTAACATGTTACACTAAGGTTCTCACTGTGTGTCGATTTCGTGTTCCTTGGCTGTATTAATCACACTCACGGCTTTCCTAAACCCTGTTTGGTGTCTAAATTCCCGTTTGTTTCGACATGAATGGAAAGAATCAGGGATAGATTATCCACGGAAGAGACGGAATTGGAACGCAAGTGGAACGTAAATGGATTGGATCCGGGATCGATACTGTCTTGAATGACTTCCCATGGGAAATCACACTGGAGTGAAGCATGGGTGGTGAGACAGAGAATTGCGTGATACTGGTGCCATCTAATTCCATTCTAGTATTTTCATGATTAGTCGTGTGATTCCTTCAACATTTTTTCTCTCCATATAATTTCAAATACATCTACATTTAATTTTCCTTGAACATATTCTTCTTTTCAATTTTTTATGCCAGAAAACACCGTGAGAACACAAAGCGTCACTCAATTAATGCACAACCTGAGATGAGACGATTGAAAAGAGACAAAGGTTTCTTTCGTATATTTTAGACTTATGTTTCATAGCGTGCTCGTGCCTCAAAATAAACGACGGCAATATCGTTTAATGAAAAAAGTTTCAATATGACTACCATTACAAGACAAAGAGGTAATATGTCTGAAGGTTGCAGGGTTAAAGGTAAGAATATGTACGACGTGCCTCATATAAATAGTGATAAAAACTAAGGCGAACGAATCGTACTTTTCGTGATATGATTAAATACATTCTAGCATTTCCAGCTGAGCAATTAATTATACCCGATGGTATACGTAAATTCTAGAATTATTGACGAAATCTGTAAAATTTGTCATTACGAAGTTATTATTATTATCGGTAATTAGTAATATAATTAATCGGTATTACCGTTTAAGGTAGATAGATTTTCGATGGGCATGGGCTACCAAACGGTGCAATTTTGAAAAAATATTTCGCCGTGACTTCGATGTATTACACGTTTTCATTTCATTCTTTGTGTGTTTCATGATTAGTTTATTTGTTATTTTATTTAGCACCCTGCGAGCCACCTCTTGGGTGCGTGGCAGGGGGTGATTACACACCAGAGTATCCTTGACCCAAAACACCTCTCCCTCCTAGTGCGGTCGGGAAAAAGTTATTTCATTTTGATCCCTTATCGTTCGTGGGAAAAATGACTTCTTAAATCTATCTGTTCTGCACTTAATCTCTCAAATTTTATTGACATGATCTCTCCTACCGTAATATGATAGGGCTAGTGGCACATTTTCAACATCATTGGTAAAGAGACATCCTTCCAATTTATGCAAGAGATTTAAATTCTAATTAACCTTCGCTCCGTGAATTATTCCAACCCAGATCATCTAATAATTTTGATGCGCTACTCAGTTTTTCATAGCACTGCTTCACAAATCTAGCTCCTCTACGTTTAAACGTGATCTAATTCGGCAATCGATCCAACTTCATGAGGATCCCACATACTAGTAGCGTACTCGTATTCTAAATGAGGCGTAACTAGAAAATGATAATATTGTTCGTTACCCTTTTTGTTGCATTTCCCCAGCACTTATAAATTCTAAATTGTTGTTAGGTTGTCCACATATTTCCCGTGTATGTTTAACCTAGGAGAGGTAGTGAATGATTGGAACGCCTAAGTTTTTAATCGAGTATAAATAAAGTTTCTATTTCGGTGTTCTTGATGCAGTAGGCGTTCGGGGGAGATTTTCTCTCTTTTAAAAATTCATTGGAACGCACTTTTTTAAGGTTAACTCCTATTCCAAGTTGAAGTACATTACATATTATTCCTGGTAGTTGGCTGAAGACTTTTCACATGATTTTATTTACTCATGTTATGACATATTGTAGTGCCGCGAGGTTTTTGGAATTGGTTTCAAAATAATCTTGTAATGCGTAATAGATTTTACTATCAGTTTGCCCCTCAAGTCGTGAAATAATTAAAAGAGAAGAACATTTCTCGTGATTTCGGACTAATTATCCAGCTACTTATTTATAAAATTTTTGTTAAAAAAAACAAAGTTCATTTTATAAATGAAGTAAGCGTTGAATTCATCTACATCTACATAATACCCCGAAAGGGCGTGTGGCCTTAGTGTCTTAGTGTGGTGTTAGGTCACCAAACGAAAGAGAGAACGAAACCACATGCAAAATCAACCCATCCATGCATACCTACACCCATGGTGGTGTATACATTCATGCAAAAACCCTTTCAACTTACACGCATGCAAATGTATAGACTGTCAACTAACAAACAATTGCACCTTAGAATTTAAGGTAACAATTTATCCACTAACGTGCAAGCTAGAATTTGAAAATTATGAAGGTGAAATTCCACTACCACATGGGCATGCAACATACAGTGGTCCCCTCCTGCCCAGGAATGATTTTTTAACTGGACCAATTCAAAAATCATTCCTGGGTAGAACCTTGTTTTTGATTACCAATGCCCAAATGAAACCTCGTCGTACGCATCATTTCTAGAGAACTCTGAAAAACACAATCTTAAATTGTCATCCCACCCCGAGGAGAATGAGACAGAGGCCGCCAATGCTCTGCCCCATTTTCACTAAGTCATTTCCTCGGTTCAGCTGTCGAGCTGCACACACGAGCCATCTTGCCAACCGAGAGGCGAAAGAGTCGGCACTGACCACAGAAAGTCCTGTGAACTCGTTCCTTTTTATGCAAGTCGATAAATTTCCGATACAAATGTAGCAACGCTTTGCTTATCGGATCGGGAAACAATCCGTTTCACGCGCGTGTGCTCTCTTTCGTAGTACACGACGATCGGTTCGCTCTGCGAGAGACACCGCTTATACCAAACGCTCGCACGCAGACAATGACTCAATGAACCTCGAGAATTCCGTTGCCACATTATTTCCGAGGGAGAATGAGGTAGGAAGGAGGAGGAACTTTGTTCCCCTTCTTTCTTCCCCCGCGTTGGGTTATATATATTTTTTTAAGAGTCGCGTCATGCGCCATTACTTGCCTGTATTTCACTTCCTCCTGCCATGGAATCATTCGGGGGAGTGGAATAGTGCGTAGCCATAGCGCAAAGCCGGTATTAAGTGCCCCGGAGATGTCTGCCTTCGCGGAGGTTGAGGAAACTAAGCGATTGGTATGAAACTGGGCGCACCGCTTACCGTAAGGAACGGTAACCAATGTGGCACGAGATTGATGAAATGTTTACGGCCCGTTCATTTCTTTCCGCCTTCCAACTTCTCCTTATTCTTTTGTTCCATGTTTCCATGGGGAAAAAGGCCAACATATTTCGCATTTAGTGATATTCCACGAAGGTTGGTAATAGTCGTCATCAACGGTCATCGGTTCTATGAATGGCCTGACGTAGATCTACGCCCAATTCCCCTCTTGGCTGGTCCCTTCTTGTTTTCACATTCAATCGCTATTGTTTGTTTCATGTCTCTCGCCTGAGGTCTTTCTTTAAAAACGTTTCCTTTAATTTTTCCTTCAAAAACAAGTCTACATCCAACCGTCGTTTCTTAAACTTGGTCCGGATGAAAATGTTCCAAATAATTTTAAGCGTTTTCATGAGATTTCCGTTTCGGTTCTCTCTACATAGCTATCTATCTAATATTTCCGATCGTTCTTCATCTTTTTCTTGTGGCTCCATTTTCCAATGCTTCAAACCGACTCTACTTGGATCTTGGATATTAACCATGTCTCACTATCATAAAGTCTATGATCAGCATAATGCGTTTCAGTCAAGTACTTTCTTTTTCCTGTCTTGTATGTTGATGTCACTGACCGTTTTTCTGCTAGGATGCTTTCTTTGTCAGAGATATCTTGACAACTAATCCCTGCTTGCTTGCATCTCTCCTTGACTGTCGACCCTGCCCCCTAATAGAGCAAAGTTCTTTCAATCTTGGCTTCAGAGCGAGCAGTTTGAGCTGCCATCTTGTCTTCTGTTATGGTTGTATTTATTTCATATGTTTTATTTCTTCATAGTCTCTTGCAAGTTGACAAATTACCTCCTCAAATCCCATTATTTTTCGTGCACTACATCTGTGACTTCGGAATCTGTGACTTTGCAAGTTGACAAATTACCTCCTCAAATCCCATTATTTTTCGTGCACTACATCTGTGACTTCGGAATATCACGACATGCCTATTTGTAACACTGTGGAAGTAATATTTCGGTTAGTTATAGTCTCGTTCGATTCGTGAATGGACGCTGTATAAGGACGACCGGAACGTCCTCGTATGTGTGTGTAATTTGCAATCGTGCTGTTTAATGTGAAAATCCCAAGTGGGTCAGTAGACTTGAAAACTTATGTTTGCTGTAAGACGCAGGGGGAAATCAGATAACGATTTCTGTCTATTGCCTGAAAATGAAGAAAGAAAAAGAAATAAAGAAAGAAAGAAAAAATTTATAAATATTGAAAAGAAATCCGCCTCCGCTGCTACCGATTTCTATTTTTAAGACGTCGGCTCAAACGTGAGGTAAATGACAAGGATTATAGCTGCATTACGCGGTAATCTATTTCTTTGTGGCACTTGATTTTGTGTGCGCTCTGCTGTACTTTCTTCTAAATGTGCTTCAGACTCATTCCTCATCGCAGAACCTTCATGGGCTTAAAAATCTCCACTCACCTTTTTAATTACCTTAACGACAACAGACATTGCCAATAAAAACAGTTAAGATGGAAATGCACCAATTTCAAAGTGTAAAAATCGTTCTCCTCGACCAGGCGAATAATGTTTTACCCTGTAAATTGTTGTATTTTAATGCACATTAAGCTGATGGTTCCGTTAAAGTTTTGTCAAGCATAATTAACATCGGTGGCCGCTTAGTGGTAAGCAGCAGTGGAAGCAACTTGGTTTTACCTATCAAACCTGGTTAACTCTTATCTGATACCACGAACCAGTTGAGCCACACAATCCCTTCGAAACCGGTTATCATCTCATATGTCATTTCGGCCCAGGGCTTTTGCAAAATATGTGGTAAATAATTGGTATTTTTCCAAATTCCTCGTCACCTTTTGTTACGTCAGCAATTTCATACGCCCACACGTCGCTCGGTTTGTCACTGCCTCGATGAGAAAGGGAAATTGCGAAAATGAGAACCACAAAGATTGCGTACTGGTGGTATTGGGCGGTCTAAGGCAAGTCACGTTATATCCTCTGACACTGTTGCATAGAATCAGGGTGTGACCTAGTGCAAGAGTAATTTGAAGCCGTTGAGTTGGCTTTACCGGAGAAGACACCGCTTTGCCACTCACTGTATCATTGTTGACGAATTTATCATCGATAAAAAATTGCTTTCTCTTCGAAAAAAGAACTAAAACTGGGGAATGTAGTTTGAAAATTCATTGCCTGTTGTTGTTCTGTGTTCATTTGAAGTTTAACTGTAATTTAAGTTCAAGTTCCTGCGCTCACTTCAAATTTTAAGTCGTGAATTTGCGAATTACTTTCCGTTCTGAGAAGGTATTGTTTTCAAGTAATCATTGCAGCTGATGAAATACATACATAAAACTTTGGCGTGTATGGTTATCTCGTAAAAATGTAACTTTGAGACTTTTTATGGTAGTTTTGTGTAATGTAAGTGTTATGATACTTGTTTTATATTTTGAGATAGCTTTTACATCATTCTTTGATTTCCATTTATTCCTTTCCCAAAACGTATGCTCGCCAACAATTTTCATGAACAAATAGTATGTAAAATGTATTCGGAAATGTGTTGGGTAATACAACGTTTACCATGATGAAGTGTTTCAAAAATAGAAAAATTCAGGTATTAAATCAATTTGCCTTAATTCTGTCACTCCATTTTTCATTTAGCTTTCCATTTTTTACTTCCTCTCCACCTCTTCTCTTTGTATCATTTGACTTCTCTGCCATAGATATGGATTAGGTAGTGGAAGGGACTCAAGTTTTTTAATTTCATGATAAAATAAAACCCAAATTATCATTCTTCTTCGTCTGTCGAACTCTCTCCCCATATGTCTTTCTAGTCTCTACTCTTTCGTGTCGTGTCTTTCCATGTTCTGTAAAAACCTATGAGGTTTCCACTCCTGTTTTCCTCTTCTTTCTAATGTTAATAATCTCCGGAATGGTTAAACGCTTGAATTATAAAAGAATCGTACATTTACTTAAAGTAATTTGAAAATCAAAGTGATAGAAGTCCCTCCAGATATCATGACTGTGCACATTTTTGTCTCCACATTGTAAAGGTTGTTGAGCGTCTTTGCGACTCAGTCAGTGGAAAATTTTCCCGTGACTGCTACGCGTCTAAAGAATTTCCAACTCCTTTCCAAGAGACCGACCATTCAACGATAATTGAGAAATCTTTAGAGTTAGATAAGTATTTATTGCGGAGAAAGACCGAAATCCTGCTAGGTTAACTATAAATCCCTCAACAGCCTTCATAACACTTCCAAAAAAACATTGGAATGAGCTGGAAAGCACTAAGTAACCACTTTAAAGGCGATCTATGAAATGTATGGAAAACGGGAAAAAAGACAGGAGAGTATATTTTTAGAAAGGTGCCTTATTGAAAATACATCCGCACTGGGCGGGAAATGGGGTCATAATTACCAAAAAATTCAGTCGTCTCAGGACCAATGCTCTGTTATGCCAATGCAATGAAAATATCCGTGGTTGATTTCAACTCGGAATTGTCGAAACGTTGGTTTGAAAGGAAACGCAAGTTTTAGGAAGAGAAGATGAGTCAGGAGATGCGGAAATGATGTAAACTTTTTCAAGAATGACTGTACTTGAGTAAATCAAACGAACATACTATACTTGCGGAGCCCAGGAAACGAAGTTGTAAATCACTTGATGTGAATCGACGAGCGATCACATGAGTATTTATTTTTTATTCTTTCTTCCCCTTTTAATTTTTGCTTCCATTCATTTGGCGACTCTTCTCGTTCAACTTGGAGAAACAATGGAGTGTAGGGTTTTCTTCGTGAACTGGAGAACACATGGACAATTTTAATTATTCAATTTAATTTTCGTATCATTCTTTTCAACTTACTGCCTGTTATTCATATTATTTTTTCTAATTATTTCGTCAGCTAAGAAGGAATTTCACTGCACTAAGTATAATTATGTGTGTAGAAGCACATTTGGCCTTTTAAAACTCCTTCTGTTAATACTTAAAACTAAGTTTTTCTCTTGTTCGGTTGATTATTTATTCAAAGGTTTATTTTTTAACCTTTTGGGAATCTAGAAGTGCTGCGATCTAGGGATGAAATATTATACCTTCTCAAATAGGTTTCGGTAATTGTAGGGACTTCCTACTTTTATCATTTTACTTTATAAGTATTTTACCAAATTTCACTACATTTTACTCCTCGTTTGGTTTTGACAAGTGACAAACAGCTCGCAGTATCCTTTTCGAGTCCCAAACTTAGAATACTACTTCCTTTGCTAACTCAAAAACCTTTGAGTTTCAATAATGTCTTAAGTTTCAATTGTATGTTCGAAATGAATCATTCGAACTTTTAAAAATTAATACTCATTTAGTTTTTAAATGAACTAGTGGATGAAAATGTATTGATTTTTATCCAGAATGTATTGACATTTTTGTCAACTCCGCTCGTATACCATATTTCTGATGGTGTTCGTTTCTAGTCTCGTGGATACAGGGGTCCCGTTTCTCAAAGATACTAGTTACTTTACAACTCCTTGTAATTTGCCCATATCTTCCGACGGTGATAAATAGTGCAACACTTGTTATCTGTCTAATTGCTCAGTTAGCAAATTTAAAAGTCCTATATTATATTTAGAAAAATGGATGAAAGGCGTATTGAGCGGTAGTGGAATGTTGAAGAAGGTAATAGAGGGGAGAATGTTGGGCAAGCGAGGAAAGGGTAGGAACAGGATAGGGATGTTGGATGGTATGAAGGGAGGAAAGAAGTACACAGAGATGAAGAGGGACCTGATGTAGTTTAGGTCGCTGGATTGGGTTTTGTTTGGAGTTACAAAATATTTATTTGATAGTTGTGTCCATCCAAAAACCTACCTTAACCGGTAGATTACCTAATAAAATATTATATTTAATACTTTTCCAAAGACCTGTTAATCGACTGTTAGCTTTGAGAAACGAAACGGGCCCCAGGGGTCGTTTGTGACCCAACTAATCTATTTATACGTGTGGATTGCGTCCATTGTCCGCACATCAACTTCGGCTCGAGGAGAATATCGAGAATTTACGGAAGAAATTGACAGCAGTGGTGGTTATTGCACTGGTACTTAAAGAACCAGTAATTACGTAATTGACGCTAAGAAGTGAGTTTGAATTCGTCAAGCGCCTCTACCATACAAATTTCTTCTTTTGGGTCTCATTTTTTTTACCTCCATTCCGCCTATTGCTCCTCTTTCTTTCTCTCTTGAGTGAGCGTCCGCGACCTCTCTTCCCTTACACTCCTTCGCCATGTCCTCCTCGTCCTCGCCCTCCTCCTCCCACAGAGTTTTTGCGTGTAGGCACGCGACCTTTTCTCATGAACTGGCTCCTCTCTTTCTCTCGAAGTCATCCTCGTGCCAACGACACTCTTCTACCATTCCTCCGCCTCATCTCTTGCCTGTTCGTCCCGCTTTCTTTCCCCCTGGACTGCCTCTTCCTTCTCTCTCCACGTAGGTAGTAGATACCTCTCCGGCGGAATCCACGGGAATATTGCCAGACGAAAAAATAAATAATAATGCGATCCGAGACGGGCAAAGGGTCGGCTTTGCGTCCCACTATGCACATTGTTACGACGCCGATCATCATGCTTCCCCACCAACAAATGACTCTTGGGAGTGTTTTAAATGTTTACGTATCGACTCGCTGTCAAATGGGTTCTGACCATAAACCAAAGGGTCGACTTCGATAATTCGATATACAAGTTGTATGTGGTAATTTCGATGGTCTTCGAATATTTTATACGTTTTTGGTATTTGTAGAAAACTTTGATCGTCACGTACATCAAATTCGTATTTTTTATCGTGAATTTATGCGGAGCAAAATATTGCGAGGGATAAAAAAATTCCCTCTGGAGATGTTGGTGATTGGCGTCCGCCAAATATCGACTTAACATGCATCTACACTGCTTCGAATTATTTGGCTCAAGAATACTTTAACTAATGTTTTCAGAAGAGTAAGAAAACAAATCAATTTTCGAAATATTCGGTCTTCGATATTTCCGACGGCTTAAAAATCATTATATTATTTGTAGTACTGTTATGCATTTAAGGCGTAAATTTGGCATAGTCCCGAAAGACTTATGGAAACCAAAATGTAATCATAGCCAAACTTGGCCAATAGGTCTCTTCTTATTCTTCGACTTCTGGGCAGCTGCCTCTTTTGAGTTTGAAATGTTCAGAATATCAATTAGTCTCCATGGCTCACGTACCTGATCCAGGGGGTAGTGCGAGTACATACCGCAAGGGATGACGGGTATGATGAAAGTTAATTGTTTTCATTCCCATTGGAATCAGTAATATTTTATTTTTTTGCTAGCGTAGAGAAAACCTCAAGCCGTTCATTTTTCCAAGAGGCGGGTTCACGAACGCGATCCGTCAAGATCAGGTTGCGTTGATAACCGCATTCTCATCCGAGATTGAGAACTACTCTGCTCGCATCGAATTTATTTCTTTTCTTTTCTCCAATTAACCGCTTGACTTGCAGTCGTCAGTGATTGGTGACGAATGGGTTGACCCGGTTATTCTGTGGCATTAGGTACAGTAAGAGTGCAAACGAGCGATTTCATTTTTTTATTTTTCTCTCCTCATGATCAATGAGTTACTTATTATCTTGACATTTTAAGTAATGAAACCGACGTTTCAAAGGTCAATTAGCGGATTTTGTATCCAACTTAGTGAATAGTACGGACTCAAGTTTAAATAAAAAGTTAGGTCCACCTTTCGCTCATTTCCACGCACAAGTCAGTTTTATCGCAAGGCTGACTAGCGAGAGTCCGTCCATAAGCCGATGTTGCATTACAATTAAGCCATTGAACATATATTAAACAGTTACCCATAGGTATGATATAGTATACAAGATATTGTAATAAATATGATTATTATTAAGTAATCTACCGGTTAAGGTGGGTTTTTGGATGGACACAACTACCAAATAAATATTTTGTTACTCCTAACAAAACACAATACAGCAACCTAATCTACATCAAATATGGACGATAAATATTTTTCAATTTCTAAATAATGATTTACCACCTGATTTACAAGGTATAAATCTGCGAGTCAGAGAAATCTGGGAATTTTTTTTCCTTAAGTTAACATCGTACAAAGAAGGTAATTAGTTAAGCTTTGATAAAGTCTGACTTCCCGGCCTGCCTTAGTAAGACATTCACCAGAAAATCTATGGGGCGTGCCGAGCAGTGTTGTGTTGAAATATCTTGTTAAATGTTAAACGGCTACAGACTCTTCCAGCGATATAGTCCATCATCCGTTTAATATACATGAATTAATTACTAGCATCGATTTGTACCATTTTCCACCGAGTATTTAGTGCCGCATAAAGTCACGATAAAAATGCTAAACGGGAAGCTGGAATGTAATCGCAAGAAGAGGTGGTCGTTTAGTACAGTTGGGCATCAGCTGAAGGAAATAATCTGCAACACAAATTACTATAGCAAAATTAAAATTGCCTCACGTCAGCTTCGATATTGCACAGCACTATTATGTAACAACTGATGATTTCATCGTTATTTTCCACCAAGAATCACTGCGTTAATTAGGTAGCAAATATATAGTAAGCTCTTTTTAAACATACTCTCCATTCTCGTGAATATTTTAAACTAATTTTTAGCTGCAATCATTTTTAGCTCCCTTGTTTTATTCATCAACCTCCTCAAAATTATAGAAATGTTGAAACTCACTTCCACGCTTTCTGTAACTAGGCACAGCTGGTATTTTGTACAAATTCTCGTACGAGTATAGTACCAACCACAAGGTAGCTTAGAACGATGGATTGCGTCTTTCTTCGTCGTGTCGCTCCTTCGGTGACGACTGTGTAGCATGGCTGTTAGGTAGCCTTGAGAGTGAATTTACTTCACTGAGTGTGGAAATTGCCTGCAATCAAGCTATTAAGTTGTAAGTTATTTATATCTCTTCTTTTATCTGGTCCTCTCTGGGGCCATATAGTACGGGAAGTTCCTTTCACTATATTGTGGGTTTTCAAATTAGTTATATTTTTTCAACCTAAATGTTTTAGACTCTACCTGAATTACCTGAGGACTCTTGTGTGTTATGAAATGTATTTTTATTCCTCTCTCCTGAGTATAAGTTATGCTGTAACAATGGGATTTGATTCTAAATTTTAGTGTAATTGTAAAGCGGTGTAGACACTTATTTGCATCGCGTCATGGCCCCTTTTAATCAGTAAGTCATGTATCTAGAAGGGTTCACTGATATTGAACTCCCATTTCCTACTCAATTGCATAGATTCCATCTGGTGTGTGTACATTTATTGAATGACCATTTTTTTAAAAGAAGTTATGATTATATTTTTGGTTTAATTTTAACTTAATGTGTGTTCTGCAATTTTTTTTGACGAGAATGCCTTTTTGAATGAAAATTTTGAAATACCTATTTGAGTCGACAGCATGCATCGAAAATAGTTTTTTTTTTAATATTCGCATGAACAAACTCTGTTCGATGTTCTTATTTCGTATGCACCCATCCCCCTTAACTGCGCTAAATAATTAATATACGTATACTATTGGTTTTAGTGGGGTTAGTTACCGTGTAGTATACTCTCAAAGGGACGTCATTCATAGATTTGGAACCTGAGAACTTCAAATTAGGAAACCACTATCAACACCAAAAATCATATGTGGGGTCTGCGAGTGCTTTATACTAAAAAAATACAAAATCTTATTAGTTATTCATCCTTGAGTGTTTTGGCAATGAAATAGAAGCCGGACACTCGTCTGAACCCAGGAATGCTACCGATGTTTTCTAAAACACATTAAGTGTGTTACTGTCCGAAATTGTAATGCTTTACTGTGGTTTGGATTGATTTACATGACTAAGTTTCGTATTTTTGAAAACCGATTTTTACCGTAGATTAGCGACCGGAATGTACGAGCTCGTATTAACTCGCGCTTCCACATTAAAACACCTATTCTCTCTCTCCAACAAAAGTTTTTTATATGTCAATTTCATTTTAAGAGGAAGATTTAAAATAATTTGATTCAGTGTAAATGTCTGGTACAATTGTTGATTATCTGGAACCTGGACTTTAACAAAATCATTTATATTACTCTGGCTAAAGTTGTATGTCAAACGATTGTGTTCAATTTCAACATGCACTGCCCAAAAATTGGCGAATTTTAATTTCAATGAGGAAAATGTACCGAAAATGTAGGTGACAGTTTGATTTGTATGTGTTGTTATAAATGTATTTGTAGCGGTGAAATTGTGAATGAGAATTTGGGAATCCTTACTGTAGGAATGATTCCCAAAGGATTGTAGGATTGATCACAACTTAGGAAGTTCAACGTGGTGCTTCCCATTTTAAAACATTTGATTAGAGAGGTTTTAATTAATTTTCTTCCACCGGTATGGACACTGCTTAAAGCTCCTCTCTCGAATGTTAGCGAAAGTTTCACTCGGATGGCTTGAAAGTAAAATTTTGTTCCTTCCCTAAGTACTCACAATTATTTAACCGAATGAAAACATTTTACAGTCAAATAATTAGTTCACGGCACATCTAAAACATGTGGTTTTGAGTGTACGATTTTTCATGCCACGTACCAGTCAAACGTACACATTCTGTCTTCGAGTGTATCAGATTCATCTGGCAAATTTATGTCTCTGTAAAATTCTCACTATTGTTTTGTAGTCTATTGTATGACAAACATAAAAAAAAACTTTTCTATCACAAGATAGCGAAAACCTGTTGAAATATGCCTACACTGGCAAGCAGGAAGGGTGGGAGACGTGTTTCGACACGGATGTGGAAACTACGCTTATCGATTCTTCAACATCCGGGTTTATGAAATTAATTTTTTCTACCCTCTTGTTGTTGAAGTAGCATATTATTTACGTACATCAAAGTTCATAGGAAATTTGAATGAAATTTGAACTTGGCGAGATGCCTAGAGCATTTTTGGTGGATACTAAATGAATTTTTCTGTGGGAAATCTAAGTGTTTTACCCTTCCGCGGTGTGTTTCGCATAGATTTCGAAGGGGCGTAATGGTCTCGCAAACATTTTCTCTTTTGAATCCATACGGGTTACCAAGGGAACGCATTGGTCAGCACTTTAGAATTGTGCTTTCAGGTTGACGTTCCTCCAATGAACGTTTTACGCGCAAGCACTGTCATAAGAATTCTTGTGGTGTGACTTGAGATTTCTGTAATTGGATCTCACTCTCTTCTCCCCCAACGGTCCGCGGAAGCGAAGGGTTGTCATTTTTTTCTGCTTAATTTACATGACCATCAGCGCAGCCGTCCGACAGTGCTGTTTGCATTATCGTTTTCATGTCACGTAGGGAAGAAGATAACGCACGGTGCGGGGGCTGACTATGCACACGATACCTGAGGCGCTTGAGTGCTACGTTACGACGCGTTTGCTTGGGATGCCGATGGTGCCGTAGGGAAAACACGCGCGAATGAATATTGCTGCCAGAAATTTTCATTTCAGTTAAACACGACCACGTGTTGCGAAATTCATTCTCGAAACTTACTGCTGCTGGCTCAGGCCTACTTCTCCGGCAACATCCCTCGATTCTTTGTCGAGTGTTTCAGCTTTTGGTTGTATTTTACACAACGAAAAGTAACATTTTTTCGCGGCACAATTTTAAACTTAACGATTAAAGAAATTGAAGGCTGCAGAATGCATCCCTTGGATTTTAACAATTTCTTATTTTAGAATCGTAGAAAAAGATAGCGTGTAAAAGTGTGAGCTACAAAGTTTAACTACATCAAAACTTAAATATAACGAAAGTTTATTCTCTTTAACTTTGAAAATTGGACGGATTAAGAATAAATAATGCCAGTTTATAACCTCTATTTGGTCTCTTCTTGAAAGCCTTCTTGGTTCATTTTGTACCATAGTTTTTAACTTGAGGATATGCATTTTAACTTTTGAACTAAAATTGTCTTACATCACATCCCCGAGGTTTATTTTTCACCAAATTTTTAGGTGCACAAACCGCCAAACTTAAGCTTAATTTCTGTATAATTGCGTTATTAACGATATTAAATAAACACATAAGAATAAAAGATATTCTACGTCAGGTTTGTACAAAAAAAGTCTAAAGAAAATTGAATTAATTTTTTAACGACATTTTGTTTCTTACGTACATGTTGTGAAACGCTTTAAGAAAACCTCATGCATTTAGTTGGTGCACAGCTGTGTAGTTTGTTTTTCGAATGACCTTCTAGAAGAAAACAAAGGTGAAGCAGCAACGATTACTATCGTGGTCGAATGCCAATAAATAACTGAATTCAGAGAACATTCTCAATGCGAGATTGCAAACGCAGAGTTTTTTCTTTTGGCAGTTTTCAGCAATATTTGGTGAGATGCAAACTTTTTGATTCCCGCATTATAAATCCTAATTTCGAAGGGCATTTGTTTTTGCATGAATTCTCTGGGGATATTTCAGCCATGACGACAATGATATTTGAGGACTTTTCGCGAATTCGAAGCCCTTATTAAAAGAATGAGATGTTTGTCATCCGTCCTATCTTTCGTGCATATTATTTTACTCGTTGCCATGCGCCCTGTTGATACCGTGAGGGCATGTAGGTATAGAGGTAGATTCTTCTAGATAAACGACAGATGATTGATAGTTTCCATGCATGTTAATATTCCACTTCGTCTAAGCCGTCTCATATTATTATGCTCCCATCGGATGGAAAATGACACTTGCCTTTGGCCTTATTTTCTATTTACGTTTTTTAAAATTAAATTTTGCACCACAATACATTGGTATGTCACGAACGAGTTGAGTTTCACCTTAAGTTGAAATAGCTTGAAGGTGACGTTATCTGCGTGGAAACTCGAGTAGTGCAAAGGTATTCCGTAGTGACTGAAAAGTTTTTTTATGAATATAATTATTTATTTCATCATGGTAACTAAATGCGCTATTTCATCATGGTAACGATGCTCGCTAGCAAGACCTTTTTGCTCATTTGATTGAAATACTTCCTGAACTCAACTGATGATGTGTTGGGATGAAAACATTTTGATTTCTCAAATTTAATATTTTTTATCTTTTTAAAAACATCCTTTTCCCTGTAGACCTCAAGTTTTTACCAATTTGAGTGACTCAATTAGATGAAATGGGAAATGAAACGGTTCCAGGTTCAGTTTTGAATCATCGGTTGGCCTTGCCTACCATCTTGCACTCCCAAGGGTGTGAGCGGACGAATGAAAGTACGTATCAAACGAAATGCGACTTTTGAGGCGAAATCCAGAACGGATGTTTTGTTATGTGCGAGGATTTTTTTTCGTTCATTCATGGCGAACATATGTAGAAGCTATTCACTGCGTTTAAGGTCGTAGGGCTTCCGGCGTGACTAAGGAATCAGAAGAGGGAGAAGAAGAAAGAACTCCTTATGTAGAAAGTGAAAGGTAAGGGAAGTGACGTTTTGAAGTCGGTGAATTGGTGGATTTGACGGTCGAGAGAGGTTTTTACAGAATCGGTGCTACTGCATTAATATTTTGTGCTGTAACTTCATTAAATATCTACGCTCATCATGTCTCATTGATTCAGTTCTGTCACGGTTGATTCATCGATAACATTTCGTGCGCAATTGTTAAAAAGTAAAATGTATTGCATGAGAAGAAAGAAAGATATCTATCTACAATGAGTAATAATTACGGCAATAGCGTCAAATATAGAAGTGTTAGAAAGTAAAATTAAAGGAAATGAAATATTTGGTTCTGATATCTATTGCCATAATGCAATTAATGGCCTGCGGATGAATAAGCGGTAATGATAGAAGTGAAGGATGGGTAGTAATAATCATTAAACCTGGAATTCTGGTCTTAGTATTATCATCCTATAATATTGTTTGCCAATATCAGGGATTATTTATCCGCTTATATTTCACATTACGATAAATGTTTAGTGCCAAAAAAACTGTTTACACTCTGAGAGCAAAAAACTTTAAAAGCTTTAAAATTTGCGTTGAAATATTTTACTTTCTCACTGCTGCTCTGTCGCTAAACTAATGAGAAGGAAAGTGTTTGTTTTTTTTAATTTTAAACCATGAAGAGTGAAACGAAAACCGAGTTTCTACCTGCCTTTTAATGATTTTCTTATTGATTGTACAATGGAACGGGATTCATTTATGCAAAAAAATGGATTACGACATTTTAATAAAAATATTAATCGAGGGACCTTTTGAATGTGTCTTGGTCATTTTCACATTGGTTTCATTTCATGCATACAAGTTTGTTTGCGTGCCTGTAATTTTGGTTTTGTGGTCGCCATAGCCCAAAACTATTATCAGCCTGAACCACGCGAAGTTCTGTAGTTTTAATTTGCTTTGTAATTTGAAAACCTGATTAAAATTTACTGTAATTGACAAGCTAGAAGTTACGTCTTACGGATATTTTATTGTTTTATAGATTTTATTAGCTAAAATTCGGACTAATTACAATAACAAACACTAATTTTTTCAACATCCACATTTTGAAAAATGCATTGATTCTGTAAAAAATAGTTTGTGAAGTTCGTGTGCTTCGTGTAAAATTTCAGGTTCGATGATGTGGAAATTGAAAAATTACACAATGCTATGGAAATTGGAATGGCAGTCTTATAATAGATCAATATAATAAATTTATCATCCACAAAAGGGGTATGACACGTGAATGAAATCTTCTTTTTGGAGTTCATTTAATTAAGAGATTAACAGTCAGGCTTCAAAATGTTTATATGTCTCGAGGTGTGTGTCAGCTAGATGCTACAAGAATTAGCTCCTAATTTACCAATAAGTGAAAAAATTATTAAACAAAACACAGACTTGAAATAAGTCAGTAAGGGATAATATATGGGGCTATGTAATACTTCACAGCAACCCTCAGAAGTTGGGGGGCTCGCGGGAATTTAAATTTAATAAAATAAGGTGAGGCATTCAAAGTATTTGTGGTATTTCTGCCATGCGCGCTACTTTTAATTTAAGGAATGCCAAACTTGTGCTATTAGGACTGCGTTCATGTCTTTCATTTCGTTGACCCATTATCTCCTTCTCTGGACCATTCTGCTTCTCGCCTAATAATGTTAGTAGTTAAGTAAGAACGCTGATGCGACCGATAAATAGCTTGTTCAAGGAGTATAGAAGTTTAGATGATTGCAATGATTTCAGTTTCATTTTTTTGTTGTCATACATTCTTATTATCCGTATAAAAAAATAACCCTTTTAGTTTTCATTTGTCCTTGCCCTACACCCTAAACTGATTGGACTGGTTTACTTTGGCAGTAGGAATGGTTCAGTTACTTCAAACGAACGAATGTAGACAAAAGAGAGGTTTTTGAGTGAGCGGATTTCAAACTGTTTTATTTGTTCAATTAAAGTTTTATCTTACTTCTTTAGCGACGCCCATTGTTCTTCTACTTCTCCACACAATCTTGCAGGGTGTTGGGTGATGTGGATCCACTGGCTGGTTATTTACTTAAGCCCACCTCTCGCAATTCTGAGCATTCTCTCCCTTTTCCCTTTACACGTGCACAATTGTCACCATTTCTCTTGTTGGGATGTCAATGTCTTTTCCCAAGTACATCGATTCCCAAAGCGCGGTCGCGAGGTCTCGGGTATATCTACCCAGTAACAGGTATCAGAGGCAATATGGACTCCATGGGAAGATGTCACGGAATTCCAAAAAGGGATTGACGTCGACAGTTTCAGTGGACTCCAAACACGCGGAAGAAACATCGGGAATGAGAATCCATGAAAGAAATGCTGACCCTGATTCATCAACTAGAATTATTATTGTGAAAGCGTTATATTTCCATGAAATATTTTTAAATACTCTTGACTCGAGTACTGTGAATGACTTGATGGAAGCCTGATTTACTTATCTTAACAAAGTTTCCGCATTTGAGCAGATGCTGGGTAAATGTGACGAAAATATTAAGGAGAATATTGGAAATATTCCAAAATTTCCTCCCTCATGAAATTGGATTGATTGCGAATTGACTCGCGTGCAGCGTAGAGGAGCTAGATTTGTGAAACGTTGTTATGATAAACTTATTAGCTTATCCAAAATATTAGAGCAGCTACGCTGGGAATCACTCACAGATCGAAGATTAAATTACGGATTGAAACCCTTGCATAAATTGGAGGGACGTCTCTTTAACAGTGGTGTTGAACATGTACTATTACCTCATAATACCACGGTAGGAGAGATCAAGTAAGTAAAATTGGAGAGATTAAGTGTAGGACAAAAGATATAAGATGTCATTTTTCCACGAACGATAGAGGATCATAATAAAATTATCCGACCGCAGTTGGGTCATATTCGGGTCAAAATTAGTCTGGTGTGCATTCACCCCCTGCCACACTCCCTATCTGTGGCTTAGAAGGTGCTAAAATATAAAAAAATCTACTGGACGCACGATCATCAAAAGCTGATGGTTACAAAAATGTTGGATTGGAGATGAATTGATCGTTCGCTCTGAGTCATCCCTCGCGTTAACTTTGGAGTGTGGTACGGTGTGTGAGACCGTTATAGTTCAATGGGTACACTGGTTTGTTCATCGGAGGGTCCGGATTTGATCATTTCCATACCGTATCTTTGTGGGAAACAATAGGCGTCAACTGGCGGTTGTCAACTGGCCTCCCTACTCTGACGTGTGAATTACACCCTCCGTTAGGCTTATTCATAGGTGCGCATTACCTAACTCTAACAAATCAACCTTGAGGGTGATTACTGTGATTTTTGGTACTCTGTGTTCGTCGTATTAATTGAACAATTGTCCTTGCTGATTGCATTGATTGTTTTGTACGCGTGTCGTTTTTGACCGCCGCACTCGCGTACATGGGCCAGCACCGCGAGGACGAGTGGCGCGCCCTCGGGAGAAGAGAAGAGTGGATCAATTTCCCGCGGGAATTCTCCCCAGAGATTAGCCCTTGGGCGACAAAGTCACGTAACGCGCCGCCGTCATCCGCAAATTCATATGCTCATATGATGAGAAGACAGACAGGCGGGGCTGTCCAGTCCATAACGGGGAGGGACACAATGATGTCCGTGCCTCGCGGTGCGATTTTTATCTCGCCGTTGGCGCATGTGAATGAGGAATGAGGAGAATCGAGCAAGCAAGCGCAGATCGGGAGGCGGCCATCCCGCGGACCCCGCGACGAACCCGCCCCCTCGCCTCGTCCCTCTCCCGATCAAGAATTTCTCTCTCATGGCGAGGCTCCGGGAACTCGCAGGTGTGCTGCCATACGGAGCGGCGTTATGTATCCATTCTTCTGTGCCCTCCCCCGCCTCAGTGCCCGCGGAGACGAGGCTGTGTCAGGCGTCGCCGACCAGTCGCCTTCCAACGTGCGTTGCGTGACCGGATGGTTTAATTATGCACGAGTGTGGATGCTCGGTCATTCGTCCTTGACGGGGTCTCGAATTTTTAATCGTTTCCGAGGGCGGCTATCAAAAAGGGGGCAGCAATGAACTTGGAGGATGTGAAAGGGAGTGTGGTTCTGCAAATCTTCTGCCGGGGATAGTCGTCAGAAACCAGTGGAAATGGTGCTTGATGCCAACTATCTCTGTGTATTTCTTTCACAACATTTCGAAAAATGTGAATCACTCTCTTCGCCTTCCCAAAGGAATTGATTAGAAGTCGCGCGTTTCTGTTTCACTTGATTTACACCTCAGTAGCTACATTTATTCGCTTTCTGTGCTTTCAAGGTGTATAGAAGGGTGAGATCTATCCATACCATCCAGCAGAATCGTCAATACAGAGCGTAAGACCGAACTCTTAATTGCAAGGAGATTCGAGTTAAAGGTTCCTCTGCTTTTCCCCTCGGGTGATTGTTTTGTTTCTTCTGAAAGTATGTGTTCCCCGGAATCTATTAAATTATATTTATCTGATTTTGTTTTAGTTAATGAATTAATGAAAAATCTTAATTTTGAGTAATTGGTTGTATCCAACTAGGGGTTCCTTCATTCGAAAACTTGAGTCTTTGAGTCAAGGTTTGGGCGGATTAATTTAACAATATTTTCCGTGACTAGATGGAAGATTAGCGTTGTAGGATTTTTAAAGATTCATCTCAATATTTTAGCAGTGTTCCGCCATCGCCTAAATGAAGTAAAACCTCTTCATTTCTCATACCATGCTTTGGGCACTGGCGTTTGACACGTATAGTGTTGTGTGGATTTCTAATATCAAAATACGCTTTGCTCGGATTCTCTCGATGCACCTTGGCCACCCATTTCTGCCACCGAGAGTACAGTTACACTTAAAAGGGTTCTTTTCTTCGGCAAAAATAGAGAAAATGACACCCGAGTATTGAATCACTCGAAAATAAATAATTACACTGCAACAATTTCAGAGAGTAAAAATCATTCGCCTTGACCGGGATTCGAACCCTGTTCGTTTAGGCTTTTCATTTCAAGAAACTGCGGGAGATGCCGCAACAGTAACTATTAACGGAGTCATCCGCTATGTGTGTATTATAATGCAACAATTTCAGAGAGTAAAAATCATTCGCCTTGACCGGGATTCGAACCCGGATCCCTTGATATCCGGCCGAGTGCTTTAACCATTGTTAATTGTTGCATTATAATACACACATAGCGGATGACTCCGTTAATAGTTACTGTTGCGGCATCTCCCGCAGTTTCTTGAAATGAACAGCCTAAGTGTTTGAAATTGGCTTTAACCTCGTGGACTGTGGCGCCTCGCGCACGACTACGAATGCCTGTGACATTGTATGTACGGTATTTCGTCACAACATCTTGTTCCTTTAAAGCCCCCAAAATTTCAGAGTGTAAGAGGACGTCTCGGTAGCTTAAATGGTTAAAGCACTCGGCCGGATATCGAGGGATCTGGGTTCGAATCCCGGTCAAGACGAATGATTTTTACTCTCTGAAATTGTTGCATTATAATACACACATAGCGGATGACTCCGTCAATAGTTACTGTTGCGGCATCTCCCGCAGTTTCTTGAAATAATTACACAGTAAGCAATCGGTAGATTGGTTTGATGGATGAGTAGAGCTCACCTAATGCGGAGCTCTATACGGCGTGCGAAATTCAGAAATTATGATACACGGGCAACTTCCTTTTCCTGTACCGCCTGTGAATCCCTAGGAAGATCTAGTACCCGAAGAAATCACGTAATTTTACTGAAGCCAAGGGTTCCTGGAGGCATCCCTCCCCGGAATCAGACCCAGGTCCTTCGGTCAATATTTCAACGTTCTTCGCACTGGACGGCCACGACTAAAATGAATATATAGTTACGTTAACTAATTAATGGGAGTCGTTTTTACAGAAAAATTTTAAAATGCCACCAGGAGTTTTCAATGTCACACGATATCTGGCATTAAGGAATATCTCTGTTCTTTGATTTGGATACGATGAAATATCTCAACCGTTTTCAGAACGACCAGACTCGGAAAGTGTCATTGAAATTGGCTTTCTCTATTTCTCAGCGTCATCATATGTATTCATTGTCATTCATAGATGGAAACAGTGTTGAGCTCGAACTTATCGGTGATTTACCGTTGCCTTCCACAACGCAGAAATACTGTAAAGTGTATAGCAGTTTTTCGAATTTATTGGTCCTACGGGGCAGTGAAACAGATCTAATAGGTTCGATAACTAACTAAGAAGTAGTACGATGAGAGGTGGAGAAGTTAATGGAAACTCTAATAGGAAAAAGGAATAACCTTATCGGGTTCGTTTTGGGATCTAATTTCCCGATGGAGACGATCTTCGAGGGAAATGTGAACGGGGTGAAGTACAGTCGAAGACTCTCCGTAATAAATGGAACTATGGGTGAAGATTTCAAAGAGAATAAATAAGTTAACACAGAGAGGTAAGCCAATAGCCGATTTGAGGGAATGATGACCGAGTCCAATCAGTCTTAGGATTGACGACCGATGATTATTAGTATGTACTCGTATGTCCCTCAGACTAATTGCGAATACTGTTAATTACGTATTCCAACCATCTTCTCTGTTTACATGTTCCTTGTCTTTACTTTGGACTTCATATTACTGCCCTGTTCATATTATGGAGGAATCCTCTGTAATTATCTCCTGACTACTTAGCGGCTCTCAAAGTGCGAATGGTTCAGCTTTAATTGTGAAAGGTTACGAAATAAGTGTCGAAAATTAATATTTGCATTTTTAGGACTAACTCTGTCGTGTGAAGAGGTAACTTATGGGGATGTCAGGAGTAGCGACTCCCCTTCTTACCTATCCATAGGTACTGTCGTGGACACGGTGCGAAATGACTTCAGGTGTTAAGTGTTCTCCCGCATTTGTGAGTTTAAGACCTTTGAAGCACGTGAAAGTGAAGCATTGTTAACGGTCGGAACTCGACTTAATAAACTACACGAAATCGGCGTATGAACTTCCCTAATATTTTTTTAAACTAAAGTCCGTTATTGGCGCTGTTATATATGTGACTGTGACTTGGTGAGAGTAACTTGGACCAGAATCCTGGTGAAGAAAAACATTTTTTTCATCCAGATTTTTTGTTCCGAAAAAAATGATAAACCCTTATCTCTCCGCCTTGGCTGAATTTTCTCTTGTCTTCGGTGTGGTGGCACGCCCGCCCAGCCAGCAGCCTCGGTCATCAGCTTCTCCCGCTCCTCAGTCGAAATCTCGACCCCGCCCCCACGTCTCTCAGCCAGTGTTTTTCATTCATTGCGACTTGGATTGCATTGGACTTTCATTACATCTCTCCTCCCCTCGCTCCGGAACATCACGATCTGTGCCCGTTTTCGCTGGGCTCTCCGGACCACTGCACATCTGAATCGTGTCCTCCGCGATTATCGTTTCATTTCTATCCTCCGCCTCATCGCCGGGAGTTAGGTCCGCGCCGGCACCCCAAAACGGATGCCCCGTGGGACGCGTGCATATGTTGTTTGTGTGTGTGTGAGATAGAGAGATGAGTATGGGAACGAGAGGGAAAGAGACGGCACGGAATCCTTCCATTTTTCACGGCCGTTTTTTTTATCCGCCCCCCCCCACCCATCGCTGCAGATATGTCGGCCGTACCCATCATCCCAAGGTGGATTGTTCGCGCGTGGAAAAGACCCCGGCCGCCGCGGGAGAAGAGCGAGCACCTTCTCCGGCCCGCGCGGAATTGGGCCGAAGAAAGTGAGCGATATCCTCGTACGCGCGCGCACACGCACACAAACAACGCGCGCCCGGAGCGGATGAAGGGGAAGAAGAGATTGTTGGGGAGTGGATGGTTTCGAAGGTTAAGGAGCAGAAGAAAGTCGAATGTGGCGTGAGGTTTAGGGGAGAGGGAGGGAGAATGGAAAGAAGCCGGCAGTTTGGGGGGAGGGGACGATGGGAAATGTGGTTATCTTGGAGGAAATCGGGGGTGGGAACCACTGGGCGTCGGTGGGACGGAGATAGATGCGCCTCTGAACATAGGAGAAACGGGGAAATTTCACTGTAGTCAGGTGATTGAACGCGCCCGTGTAAGATGTGAAGGTAGACGCATGATCCTCGAAAGATCGCACCCAGAGTAAACGATATCACTCTCGGATAAATTCTTCGCCCGTAGCACAATGGAGAATTTCGTTTCGCCGACGAGGATACAATTTCCCTGCCGGCTGATGCTCATCTTCTTATCTTTCTCCCTGTGAGGTGAAGATTTCCAATAGCAGTGCGCTGTAACGGTTTTTGAGCTGGCGCTCTGCTGTCGGATCCTTTGATACTGAATCCAGTTGACTAGAGAATCCTCCAACAAGAAAAATCTCTGCAATAGACACATGACGAGGATTTATTTTCGTGTGATTAGAAGGGAAATAGGAGAATAATAGTGGGTCTCGTCCCGCCTCTGCAAAAAAGTTTTGAAAAAATTATAATTATCAACAAAAGTTAAAGCAGGAACGGGGAGACTGGCGGGAAGGAAGGGCATAGGAAAGGTTATCAGAACAATAAACTGCAACTGGTACTACTAATTATTATTATTATATGAACCATGTTGCAATTAGGCATTTGTCCTGGTGGCAACGGTCCAGTCTGATCACTATTCACTCTTATAATGCACATACATGCATACGCAAGAAGAACAGATATGAGACAAATTCCTCTTTTATACATTGGCAGTGCTAATGGATCTCCAAGTGTGTAAGAAAGATGATCAGGACGGGATCTGTAATTAAGTATCTCTAATGTGACTGTAACTCATATTTTGTAAATAATAACGGTATTGTATTGGGGGTACCCCAAAAAATTGTTGCAATAAAGATTCCATCGCGCCTTTGCAAGGAGGAAAGATGGAATTGCGCGATTCTTATCTAACGGGCCAAATTGAATACTGCACGTAAATTTTGTGCATGAATGACACGAAAAATGCCACATAGAATTAATTGTAATTTGAAATTTTGCTGTAAAGCGTCTCATTTTAAAACCAAATTTACTCCTAACCGAATTCTTGAAACTAAAATGACAAGTTATTTAATAAGCATTAATACATGTATGTATCGGTTCTGTGTATTAATGTTATTGCGACGAGTTTATTTATCATTTGTGTCTCGTGGCATCAACATAATACAAAACGAAGTGGGCCAAGTTCTCCAAATCCTGAACCATACAAGTAGAAGTCGAAGCATTGTTCACGGAAAGGATTAAATTTACTAGATAACAGATGTATCTTGAATAAAAATTACGTAAGAATTAAAATTTTCAATATGGAAACCTAAGCCTAAAACGAGTTAACTTGCAGCATA
The DNA here is from genome assembly GCA_037158775.1 of Hetaerina titia. Classification (NCBI taxonomy): domain Eukaryota; kingdom Metazoa; phylum Arthropoda; class Insecta; order Odonata; family Calopterygidae; genus Hetaerina; species Hetaerina titia. The sequence goes on from CM073771.1 coordinate 60,429,723, forward strand.
ATTGTACAAAGGCTGTATTATGACCAAGTAATATTATTTCTGTGGGTCGAGTGTCATTTAACTTTGAGATGCACTTCATAGGAGACTTGGGTGCTTCCCTTCTGTACCTTCTATCCTTTCGGAGATGCAGTGATAAATTATGTCTGTCCGCTGTACGTTACCTTCAGCCAGTTTCTTTTACGACCATCATGATAGTAGGGTAATAGGGTTCTCCCAGACCATTGTTTGATGCATAAACACTTTGTACGTTAGAGAATGAGCTAAATGAAAAAGGTGCGTAACATCCGCTCAAATAAGCATCTCCTTATCTACACGTAATATGGCGGAATAAATTGGTTTTTGTGGTCGCGTGCTAGTCACTGTCACAGTCGACCCGGGTTTTATCTTGAGTAGAATAGGCTTTTTTGTTGTATAGTGTAGTGTTGGTAATGCGTCAGGTGCGGCATATTGTCTCTCGGGTGGTAAGGTGAATCATGCGATCCCTCCAAATTGCCTTTCGTTCAAAGAAAGCAAACACCGACTGCGCTTTCCCATCCGAGATTCTTATTGCATTTGTTCGAGATAAATATTTTAGCACAGCAACGGCTTACATTTTGTCTTGCGAGGTGGTTCACCTATTGTGGCGAATGATGTAATAGATATTATGAGTGATATGAAGGGGACATTTTAAAAATGTGAGGAATTGGAGCAAGGCAGAAAGAGGTGAAAGAATGATCGCGAAAACATGCGAGAATAATAATCAGGATAAAGAGCTTGGGATGGAGGATGGACGGTTTTAGTTTTCATTCTGTCTGTAGCAAGTTGTTATCATGACGGAACGGCGATGTATTGCACCAACTCAATATTCTTCCCGTCTTAAAATGTATTTTTCTGCGAAGGACTTGCTTATTTGATGTTCCTTCGGAAAGCATATTTTACCCTCGAGCTGAGGTATGAAATAATTTTTAACCAGAACCCTATGTAGGCTTTTTAAATAGCATCAAATCTGAACTGTTATGTTGGACTCTATCATGGCTTTAGTGTTTTCAAAGCGAAAGATTGAAGGAACGTATGCGATGATGTCAATCAACTTAAATAAATTTGGTGAACCAAGAAAGACCTAATTTGCCATTATAAAGCCTTTCGAACGCTGGAAAATGTTTGTCGTCAACACTCCAATTGGATCAATAATAACGCACCTCAGTACATGTATCGGAATGCTCTGATAGCAATAAAAAATTGTTTCATGCTTTTATTTATTTTCATGCTAACCGGTAATAAAGTAAATCCGGTCATCTAAATATATGTTTATTTTTTGTTAAAATATGACCGAGTGTTTTTGTATAATATCTTACATAAGGTAAATTCTGTAGAACAAGACTAATCCCAGTTTTTGATATCAGCTTGGAACAATACAGCGAACGTCGAAATATTTTCGACTTCTTAAGTACTGCTTGATGGCGTCAGCAGTAGATGAAGGGATGAGCTTGTTATATGGAAATGTAATTTTTGTAATCAAATTATTCGTTCTCAAACGTAACTTTATGGTATTTGTCAATATTTTAGAAGTAAAAATATTGAATTCCACGCGAATAACAGTTTATTTTACACTTTAGGCGTCATCGAAGGTTTTTTTAATTTGACCTAATTAAAAATTTATTTTTGTGAAAATACAAAGGGATTACTGTCAATTCATTAATAAAATTGTTTGAAATTTGGATATATTAAAAACTGTTTCGAAGTCGCATTTCTGCGTACCGAAGTACTTGCATGTATCGTTTTTTCACTTACATGAGCAAAATGTCACACATTTACAATGTCTACATCCATTTATTTACGCATGAATTCTCGTAATCGTTGATAAGCATTCGTCGAGTGTCAAAGTGAATTTTAGATATTTACATAGTGACGGAATTGTTTCCTAATTGAAGAATTTTAAATACTGATATAGGAGAATTTAAAGAGTTCTTAGGGAAATGGCCCGCATATTGCATGGCAATCATATCTGGCATTCGGGGCGTGTTGTGAGAAAAGCGAACCTGATAAATCTTGAGTCCGCAAGCTCATTAGCCATAATAATAAATGCCAAAGAAAAACTTCGTTTCAATCCACCACTTAATTTCAGGTACGACTAGTTTCGACGCTACGGCGTCATCCTCAGGCAAAGTTTTTCTTTGGCATTTATTAAAATGAACTTCCACAAAGTTGAGGCTGAAACTATGGATCTCATTAGCCATCCTCATTGGGACGTACGAAGACAATGATTACCGAATTCCCACGGTGTGAAATACGAATTCAAATAACTGTGAGGTAGGAGACTTCTATGATGTTTTAATCCTGAGCACCTTACATCGCGAAGCAATAAATTCACGCTAGTTGGGCGCCAATCTTGGTCGTTATGTAGAGAATGATTTAGTGTAAATTACGAGTAATAATGGAGCTAGTGCCAATCGAAAAATTTATATAACCAGAACTTATGTTTTTATTCTTCCATTGCGTAGTGATATCCTTCAGTTCGTTTAAATCGTTGTAGCATATATTACTTCAACTATTGAATAGTCGTAATAGTAAATGCTGGATAAATTTGTTCTGTGATCTTTTTACGTATCAGTGGTACTATTTTCCCCTTTACAAAAAAACAATGATATAATTCCCTTTTTAAATGGATAAATCATGTTTCAAAAAGAAAACTATTAGCCACACTAAACATTCATCATTAGGGGAAAATAGAGTATCATTGAAACATTAATAATATAAATTGAGCATCATTGGTGCATCATATTTAGAATATTTTGTAACAGTTTTAAAATGATTAATATTGCCGCCCAATTTAGTTTTAATGCTCATTGTTAATACATTTATTTCCCAGAAGCTCCTACACTACCGACTCCATTCGCTCTTGTCTCATAGGAAAAACCTTCCAAATTGCTTAGTCTTTAACAACATTAATGCGAATGTCTTCGAATTGAAACATTTCTAATACGCTAGAATGAAAATATGTCGCATAGCACTGATTCTTTTTATCATTTCTGCGGGTCACAATCTTAAAAGATTAAATTTGGCTGAATCACGTAGTTCTTAAAAGCATTAAACTCTCCTTTATCTAATTGAACTTATTTCAAAATCCTGCTAGCAAATTTTCCCCTCTCTTGCATGAATACTGTTCACTGCATCCCATTTCCATTAGAGACAAAGATGTCTCATTGCTTTACCGCATCATCAGAAATCGTACATAATTTTTTTTATTTTTTATGCGTAGGATATTTTATTAAAAGCAAAATATTTAGAAATGTCATGCAGTTTTATTCCTATGAATACATGCAACGCACATTTTATTGTATGGCTTGAAAAATCCTCTTTTCCGACGGTTTCTCCACTTGGGTGTCCTCTTCTTCAAGTCCCCCAGACCTTAGTGGGTTAATTTTTTTCCCGTAAGCCGGAACTTCCTTTCCGGAAGTGGTCGCATCTCTAATGATAAGTACACATCCTCCTTGCCTCACCCAAATGACCACCGATCATCCTAAATAGCTATGGACACACGTGTTACGGACGCCACGACTTTCACTTCGTTTTCACACCCCTTCTCAGCGGTGGACGGAAAGGTTTCCGTCGCGTTCTCAAGAATTTTTTTTACGCTTGCATTCTGGTGCGTCATGCCTTTACCCTCTCTGTTTTCCAGCATCTCGCCCCGAAGCCTACCGGGACCACCGCGCTGGCTGTAGCGGCGCTCATTTCCAGCGGCTGCCTATCGAACGGGCCGGGAGTTTTCAAACGCGAGCGCTACCGCTGGGGACCGCGACGGCGTTCAATGAGGAGTCGATTTCTTTTCGACGCTAAGGAATTTCCGGTGACTCAGCCCCTATCCGGTGGGAATTTCGAAGTGGCAGACAAGAGGACGCCTCGGGCCCAGGACCTCGGGAAGGATTCGAGAATCGAATGACCAATGAGTTGCAAATGATATCTACCAATCAGGTATGAAGAATTTTCATTCCCCATCCCCTTGTGTTTGTTTTTCTAGAGCATGCTTCTGCAACCCGGAAACACCCATTTTTATGCTGTCGTAAAACAATGCTCCGAACACTAAATTGGACTGGTTTCCGTACGAATGTTTGTCCGAAATTTCATAAAAAACGTTCTTTGAAAATATGTTAACTGATCGATCGATTGAAATTTCCATGTTACCATTTAAGAGCCAGAAGAAATGTTTAGAATCATTGTCGGTTTTTATTATGTGTTGTTCACATTAAAAAACGAGAAAAATATTAAATTTTATCTTAAGTTGTCCTGTAGTTATGAGATGTACGGATTGCCAAATATGGTACTAAGCTATCCAATGATAATATAGAGTAGGTAATAGTGTTTTAATAAATACCAGACCAACAGGCCTTCACTTAAACATAAGTGACTGTTGCTGACCGTGAAGAATACTTTAGGGTAACCATTTCGTCTAATCTAACTAATGGGTAAAATTTGAGTGAAAAATACCGCGCCACCTTGAAGATTCAATTTGTGAAAAACATTTTTGGAAACTATAGTGATAAAAAAAGAGGACAAAGCTATGCCATTTTTCATTGGTTAGGTCTCATCAAAAGGACCCATATCGCTGGACCCTTTTTAAGAATAGAACTATACAAATGAAAGCTATCCAATTAATGGAAAACTTTCACGAAATAACACCGAGTGTCTCAAAATTACAGAATAATCTCGATGCTCATCCCCAAATACTTGGAAATTCAAACTTATTTTAAACCCATCGAAAAGATAACGAGAGGGCAATTTTATTGTTGACTATTCGGAAAATATCAAAGATCTAAATTACATCGGCAGTTTAGACAATAGTGAAGATGTACTCTCACAAAATGTTAATGGTTAGGTGGAAGAAGGGACTATTTAGTCTCAACCTCGCCCAATTAAGTCGATAATAAATAAAATAAATAAAAAGATGTATCGAAGAATTTTATTCTCTTTGGCACCATTGATGACCTAAATTCAAAATAGAGGAAGACAGATAGACAGAAGATAACGCATTAAAACATATCTTTACTTTAAATACTTCTCTCCTTTCCACGGACGGCGTCTTAACGTTCCCTCCCACAGTTTGCGGTCCCTTCCGGGGATTGTCTAGATGTAGAAATGGTATTGCGAGCCCAGATATCAGTGAGTCAAGCTCACTGTCGTCTGAATGTAAATTCATCTCTTCCATATGAGCAGTCAGCTGCTTTCGACTTTCAAACGAAGAGAAAATAATAATAGTATCGAAACAATTCTCGGCCCTTCGGGGATTTTGCTATATGTTGATTGTACCATGTAATGTTTGCCATAAGCGGGTGATTCGTTTGTTTCTCACAACTTCCGGAGGAAACTGAAGCAACATCCCCCACTCTGGATATTTATTGCCTTATGGATTTCATATTTGCTCTTATCTTTCTCCAGTTCCACTTGTGGGCGTAAGCTTGCGCTCAATTTAATTTCTGGAGAGACAAATATTGTAGAGAACGAACTCTCTCCTAGTTTTCTTCTCCAAGTACTGTCAAGCCTTTTACATTTTCTTCTTATTATTGCCTTGATTCCGCTGATTGACAACCAATCATGCTGCCATATTTTTCATACACAATATATCGCAACTTGAGAAAACAATAAAGATTCATGGATTCAGATGATGTGACTATTTGTCGGAAATGATTTAATCCCAAAGTACTCCGTGAAACCGATACTTGATTAAAAATCAATATTTTTTGAACTATTTTCTTGGTTAAAACTGTGAATTTGGTGCCCTGTACTTGGTTCGAGGTATATTCTTCTGTTGTTCGTCGGGAATTGTGGGTACAATAATGTAAATTTTCGTTTACGTAAGTTATTGATGGCAAGTTAAAATAAAAAAAAATTAAGTTTGTGGGAAGTATCACTTCAATGACAGCAGATCTCAGCATTGACATTGTTCTTATGCGAATGCAATTGATTGACAATAATAAACCAACATTTTATGTTTCAGCCTTCTATCACCTAACCTACCGTCTACTAGTTATCCGTTATTTTACGATGTCGTTATCAAAATTATGTAAATTTCATGTTAAAGATATTATCTCGTTTTTGGAAACTGGATAAAGAAACGAGCTATTGACCTCCCATTTCAAAATTCCAGGTATTACCATAAATGCTTTCAGTTCCCCTCCATTTTAACTTCTCCGCGTGTGCATTCACTTTGTTGCCAATAAGATGTGCTAACAGGTGTCTCTTTCGTGCTGACTTCGTATGTGTCTCGGAAGTGATAATTTCTGTCATCTTTAAGTTAGTTTTCTTCTTAGCTTCCTTGATTTTCAATCGTAATTTGCGGGATCCCGTGCCGTAGCGGTAGTTTTAATTTGCTTTTACGTCTATTTCCTAATCTTTGTTTACATAAAATCACTTTCTTCGCTAATGCCTTTGGAAGGACGTGATAGCTTAATTAGCGGGCGCAGGGTTTTCCAAATCTGTGCTAAAATGTGTTGGCATCAAAGATTATTTCAGTTCGCTGAGTGTTTGGAGGTGATTGTTTTTGGTTTTACTTTTTTTCCCAATTCAAATGAAATCGCAAACAAATAATGTTAACCTGCAGAATGTTAAGGATGTGTTAATCGTCCTTCGAAGGGCTGATACTATCTTTCAAAGCAATGGTCGCGCGTGGTCAACTCAAAGTAGATTCACGAAATATTATTAGAAATATCAGCTCTTGAGTCTTCCACGTTTGGATATTATTCCTGCAATTGAGTAATCACATGTCGACTCAAATACATTTCCATTTCTTCTTTGAGCATTAAATGAAAAATATTATACCATTTGATGCCGACGGAACCCATCTTACTGCAAGAATCAATTCTTTTGCGAGAAGAGTTTTTACGCTTCGCTTATTTCATAATTTTGTACATACTATTTTGTGATATTTAACGTTATCATCGATGAAGATCGCTGATTTTCCTATCTTTCTATATTTAGCGTAATACAATATGTACGCATTCGACTGACAGCGAGAGTGAAGTCAATATTTATTTCCAGAGGGAAGATATTATGAAAGCTAACCTGCACGTTATGATTTTTTTATGCAGGATTAACATTTTTCATGTTAATTTTATATTTTTAAAATTAAATACAAAAGTGCAAAACCAATCAGTCCAGAATCAAGCCCTTTACTTTCCACGCATTTTATGCATGGTCGGCTGATCAGATTTATCGTAACTAGCAGTTGTCGTAACTCGTGGATGAACGGGAATCCCATATTTTGATTTTAGTGTGTTTAAAACCTAAGTGGAGGTATAGGTAATGTCAGAATTCATTTGGTTCATTTACGCTATCATCATTATTTATCTTTAATTCCTTCCACCGTTTATTTTGGCGTTAATCATTGGAAAATAACCAAAGGTTACTTAGTGAAACCTAACATAAAAAAATCTTTAACTCTGATCCGCTTGGGTGATTTGTTTTATTTGCTCCACTAGAGCGTTCACAAAACGTAGATAATAATAGAATCCGTTATGCCAACATGCATGTTTCGATAATTAATCAAGCTTATGCGTGATAAATCTATCCGACACAGTATCTAAGCAGCTTCGGTAACTCGCGTACGTCACCATCGTGACCATTAGTAGTTAGGGATATGGATTGGTGAGTAATTTTTCTCATTTCAATGAACAAATATCACGGGAAACAAAGCTTACTCGTTTCTGACCTTTGGCTATACCAACCCTGGTATACGTATTACTAAACAATTCCAATCTATAATTTGTTTTAGGCCTGTGCTAAGTTTTATATCCGTTGGAATTACTTCATCGTGTAGGAGAGAAATCACTTCCGAGTAGCTACACCCATTCTGTTGATATTACATCTCCTTTATTTAGGTTTTCACAGTATGTCAAAAAGCCTTCACAACTCGCGAGGACTCTTTGGCGTAAAGAATTCCATCCTTGCTGGAAATAATTTAATGTTACGTCAGCCCGGCACCGTATGTCACGAAATTGGGCGGTCGATCCTCCCGACCATTCAAAGTGTTCACACGCCGTGCATGTGGAATGAGCGGTTACACCCACGCCTCGTTCCCGTCCAAGTCTGCTCCGCCTCTCCTACCCGCTCCTGTCGTCCCTCCTTCCTCTCTCGATACACATCGTCATTCGGAGGGCTCAGGGTTGTCTCCGCGGAGTTTCGGCGGACAGCCACCGCCGATTGAGCAAGCGGCAGGGCCGGCAAAGCATCCAGAGGGCGTGGCAGGGGAAGAACTGTTTCTTCGCCTCCTTTTCTCTCTCCTCCCCCCCTACGGCGACCTCTTCCATCGCTGGGGGATTGCGAAATTCGAGTACGGCGGATCGAATTAAATTAAAATATTCCTCGCCTTGTGGATTCTTTTCCCTTCAAGGTAACTCAGGGCGGAGTATGGAATCGGCTAGAAAATTCGATTGGATCATTTGAAATGATTTCTCTCGCCTGTGGCGCAATGTATTCCTCTCGTTAATTTATTTTTCTCTCGTCTGGTCATTACACCGGGGAAGGTGCTATTAGGCTCGAAAAACTTTTCCTGCTTGTATGTTTTTGGGATGCAAATGATGGCATCATTCTCTGGCCAAAGTAACAATTATTTTTGTTCGCCCACGATTCATGGGACAAAGCGGGTCAAGGCAGAAAAGGAGTTAACGTTTGGCGTATTCTTCGAATGGGACCTTTTCCGCTGTGATTTCTCGCATTGCTTACAACTTTTTGACAAGAAAGGCTCACTCGGCTGCTTACTTGGGAGGGATATAATCCACCAAACAGGTTTTTGAGAGCGATTACATTCTAAAATTTGCTATCATATCAAATATAAGGCATGAAGCTGCGGTGGAATTGGATAATTTCCTCGCCGCGGTTTCATCTTCATCTGATCAAACGTCATAATTTGCGGGCATTATTTAAGATTATTTTATGTATGTAGTTAGTAAAATTGTCCTTATCACTTTGCCGACGTCGACTCAGTGGCATTTGTTGAACGCCAATTCCTGAAGAGTGCGCCATGATCAAACATGATCAATTCCTTAAAGCTGTATTAAAAACCTTATGAAACTGTTCCGTATTTGGGTCACCTTAGTCGCCAACTGAATTAAAATTTCTTTGTTTAGACTATCCGGTTTTGGGTTTTGATAATGTAATGTATTGATTGTTCCTAATTTGGTTTTGCTTTTGGAAACCAGGCTCGGATATTAATTCAGTGATCCTATGTACTTCCGATATCAGTTTCTGAATTTTCAATCAGATATTGAATTTTCTCCATCGAAATACTTTTTAACATGGTAAAAGTCACTGAAAAGAATGTAGTACATAAAAATGTCTTTATTCGCCTGTAGAAGCAATTAAAAGTTATACGTACATGAGAACCTGCAAGCTTCTATGAGATGCACACATCGCAGTCAGAATCCGTAATAAAAATCCGCTGGAAGTTTAAAGCGTGGAGGTGATATCACGAGGCGCTTATTGAAAAAGAAAGAAAATACTGAAAATTTGAGCCTCGCACATAAGATTTAAGGTGACGGGATATCATTCACGGACCATTTGCACCTTTCCGAGATCCAATAATAATTTGGGAAGATAATGCAACATTATTAATGCCAATTATTAAATGAAGAAGGTTGTCCTAAAATTTATTCTTTGAGTGAAAGGCTCATGAAGACACCAGTCACTAAACGATATTCTCTCTACGATAGTAAAGGAAAAATGATGGTAGTGAGATGCTCCTTGCATTACGAGCGAATACACAAGAGGTAATTAAATGAAATTCCCTAGTCGTGACGAGAATTGGGGTTTGCGGTTTATACATTTGGAAGGGAAGGATGGGTATCTCTTCATCTTAATCGACATCTTAGTCCTGTGCGATCTCTAGATTTCATTATCAGACGGTCGGCAGGAGTGATTTATGGGATTTAGGTTCAAAAGTGTCTCGAAGTTCGCAGGGATATGAATGAACATTAGTTTTGCTGCTTCCTCTACTTGATAATTTGTGAAACTCCATCTTGATAGTGATATGCTGTAATAAATGTTGAAGGTGCGAGAATTCTCAATGTCACGGATGCTGTTTTGGTGAGGACAGGTTGAAATTTAGAGGAACGGAGAGAAACCTGGCGTCGGACTGGAGCTGATCTGGTAAGATAAGGCGCAAATGCGACCATATTCTAACGGCCTATCCAACAGACTGAGTTTTATCTGCAGAGCTATCCGAGTCTTTATCTGTCTGTTCTCCGATCTGCAACCCTAATTGGACCTATCCAATTCCACCTCCTCCGAAATACGAACGTAATACCTGTGCACGGAAAGGGGGTGCCTCACTGCACACGACCTGATCACCCTACGGTGTCGTCGTTTGAGGTATTCTGTGATGTTAATTTTCTTGAAAAGAAAATATTTTTGTAGTCGCAGATGAGCCAGAAAAGCAATGACATGTAGTTTGTGTCAACCGTGACGCTACAAGTACTGTTGTATTTCAGGGTCTTAAAATTGGTTTTTACGTATCATTCAATTCCCCAATTAATTCCACCTAAAGTCGAACGACCTTTCGCGCTGCTGGATTTCCGCTTCCCAAGTAACCAGCCACGCACAGTCTTGGATCGCATGTTCACTTCATTTAAATCGCTAATTGTCGATTAAAATGTTTCCGTTGGCTATTTTTTTTCGTTATTCCCTGTCAGAAACCGTGCACCGGTTAATTTGGATCGTGGACAGATTTTTTTCTCATTTCCGGAGACGTGGCCGATTTGGCAAATCTCTTCCCTCTCTCTCTCTCTAATCAGGCCAGTCAGAAGCGACAACAAAAACCGACGTCCTTGCGAAAGTCCTTGTGTAACCTCCTCACACGTCACTTACCTTACTCATTTCCAGCAATAGGGATTGCGTCGTGTAATTCTCTCAAGCCGTGTGTCCGGAGCGTCAGAGCGAGCGTTAAATCGTAAGGAATAAGGAGCGAGTGTCCTCCATTTCACCCGTTATTCCCATTATTTCTGTAATCCGACACGTTTTTAAGGCTAATTTCAATCAGGTTTTCCAATTAAGAAGCATCAAAGCGTCGAGGATTGAAATGCTAATTGGCAGGTTTCAGCAAAAAAGCTATTTTTTTCCTTAATGAATACACCGTTGGCTGGCTGCGGTTTGTGGCAGTTTTCATGGTGGCGAAAACAAGTTCACGAGCCCAGATCTTGGTTTCGCTTTGTGATCAGTGAAAATGAATGCTTTGATTTAGGTTCCTGGTAATACTTCATGAATAAGGTCCCTACGTAAATACGGTCTGGTGCAGTTCCTGGATCAAAAGGTTAACACTGTTTTTGTTTATGGCATAAATGTTCACTAATTTCTCTTTAGAATATTCCTCTATTTTCGTTGTTATTGCCAGTTACAACATCGGTATTTCATTTAGATTATTTTTCTAAACTTTTTTTTTCGCAAATCCGAAGTATTCTCGAACGAGAATTCCATGTGGAGATGTGACTGTAACTTGGGATTCTTAGGCTTACTTTAGGTCTGTGCTTGGATTTTTTTCATTCATGTCAACCCCATATTTTTTGCCCTCTTACCGCTATTACGTCCTTATTAAATCGAGCTCTTATCTTAGCTTTCTGCTTTCGTTTTCTTCGTTACCACTCTGCTGCCGGCCCCACCGAGGTCACCAGTTTCACCTTTCAAGTTTTTCTGACGTCACTCCTCGTCTCGGTGACGTATCGACGCTGGCATTTCAAACTCCGCGGAGTGGGCGAGTGCTACAATTTCCCTGGCTCGATGGATGTCGCCGTGACGATCGCGGACACTTATTTATCTGCCGGTGGATGCCGGGCAACGCAGGAGAGAGATAACAGAGCGAGTGGCACGTACCCCGATCCCAAATCGATTTCTCATTTCGTCAGTGTCAACTTCCGCTCAGTTGATTGAATATATGTTTTTCGGCCTAATTGGATAGAGAAACTTTTTAAGGGGTATGCCTTGACTGAATGGTGAAATGATCTTAGTTGTATTTCAAATTTGTTCTGTATTTTATTTAGACACACACCTCTTATTTAGGGTGACGTGTTTTCCAGAACAGCTTAATAGCTTAGAAATGTTTATGCTAATTTGTTGAGTGTAATCTTCATCTATATGGTACACTGCGTCACACCGGCAATGTGTGTTGTAGAAGAGTGTGCGTCCACACCATGCATGTACAGCACACGAAGAGATTGTCACATACCATGCATGAGATGTAATGGCAGAAAACAATTCTGACATGCAAATAAATTTGCATTCATGTATCGGATTCAAGTGGATTACACAGGGTACCACCACAGTTACCAGTAATCATGCAACCACAATGATATGTTAATTATTAAATTTCCACGAATGAAATTAGAGGGAAAAGTATGTTTATAAATCTGTTTCCAAGCTTTCGTGGAGGTCGTTCATTCAATGAAGCTTAATAGTTGGGTAATATACAGTTGAACCGATTTCATTATGAGTTTATTTACATTTTCCATGGGTGTATTGAAGTCAGGGTCGAATGAAGATTGCGTAAGAAAGATCAAAAATGATCTCTCCATGTAGCAATCGTTAGGTGTTTTCAAGCTCGTGACCTTCATTCTAGCCACACACTGTCAAAGTGACACCATTGGTAGCTTGTGTTTTTCAAATGCAGTCATTGTTTCTAGAGTGAGGGCTGAGTTTGATTTCATAATGAGCGGCTGAAATGATTTGAAATGACATAGAATCACTTTTTAAAAACCAGGGTACACTCTAGATGAGTATTTATGTCAGGTGCTTGTTTGTGGAAATTAAGCATATTTTTAATAATAATTGTGTCATGTTCTACTGTTTGCAATGCCTTGCAACCCCCCCCCCTTTCAATGCCTATGCATCATGTATTGTACCTGGTAATGATGGATAGGTTATTGAAACGTACGTAATAAATTGCTGTGGAAAATTCAAAAACTTGGCTATTTCACGGTACGCTGCCGATAATTTTCTCGTTTTTTTGCAGTTTTAAAATATTTTTCTCCAAATTTTGTGTTCGTTGACAACAAATGAGAAATAAGGCCTATTTAAACAGATTCAAATTCTGGTTTCCCTTTTGGTTTTCTGTGTATTTTTCGTGTTCGCATAATTACTTATGTTAAACCTGGCCTCAGTTTCTCAGATATAATTTCCTCTCAAAGAGTTCAAGATGTATAAAAAAAGAAGTGAGTATTATCAATTCCATTATTATTTAGTTGAATCTATTAAGTTTATTTTCACGTTTAAGGTTGCAAAGACCTCACCGACCATGATTACGTTACAGCACTAATATACGAGGGTCATCCGGAAAGTAGTACCCGTTCGTGAAATAAAGACACAAAAGTAAATATTAACAAACATAAAAAATTTTATTTGAAAGAGGATACTTTAAACTACTTCTCAACATAATCTCCAAGCAAATTAAGGCATTTGTCATAACGTGTGACAAGTTTCTGTATTCCTGCTGCATAGTCCTTCGCCGCCAGCTCATTGAGATACAGGGTCACTCCTTCTTTAAGTTCTTCATCGCTGTCAAATCTTTTTCCTGCCAAAAAGTCTTTAAGCTTTGTAAAGAGATGAAAATCTGAAGGGGCCAAGTCCGGGCTATACGGTGGATGGTCGAAAGTTTCCCATTTGAATTGCTGCAAAAGTTTTTGTGTTATCCCAGCTGCATGAGGCCTGGCATTGTCATGAACGAGAATGACACCAGTAGACAATAGACCTCGCCGCCGATTTTGTATTGCCCGCCGTAATTTCTTTAATGTTTCACAATACGCATTGGCATTAATAGTGTCTCCCACGGGCCATAAAATCAATAAGCAATACACCTCGTCGATCCCAGAAAATGGTTGCCATGAGTTTCCTGGTGGACAGAACTGTCTTGAATTTTTTTGGTTTGTTTGGTGAATGAGCATGATGCCACTCCATTGACTGTCGTTTACTCTCAGGTGATGCATAACAAACCCATGTTTCGTCACCAGTAATTATGCGAGTCAAGAAAGAGTCTCCTTCATCAGAATAACGTCCCAAAAACGTCAGTGCTGCAGCCATACGCTTGGTTTTGTGCTCATCTGTAAGCATGCGAGGGACCCATCTTGCACAAATTTTTGCATAATGCAGATGGTGTTTAACAATTTCATGAACAATTGTTCGAGAAACATTGGGAAAATGCTCACAGATGTCATCAATTGTGACGCGCCGATCGTTCCTCACGAATTCGTCAACTGAGCTCACCAGTTGGTCTGTAATGACAGACGGTCTCCCCGAACGCTCATCGTCGTGTGTGTTCCCCCTCCCCATGTTGAAGTTGCGACACCACCGCCGAACAGACGACTCGTCCATTACATTGTCTCCGTACACCTCCTTTAATTGGCGATGAATATCACATGGGCGAACGTTTCTTGCATTGAGGAATTTAATCACTGCCCTCACTTCACAACTGGCGGCGTTCTCAATTTTTTTAAACATTGTAAACAATCACAGAAACAACACAGGCAATGCTAGCGTCACGCAACTTGGCTCAGAGAAGGCAGACAAGCCACTGAAGCTATCTGACCTCGTCCAGCGGCTACTCGCGTCGTCAGCACTTCATGCGGCACGAACGGGTACTACTTTCCGGATGACCCTCGTACTAATGTCACATCACATCAGGACTTTGACCTTAAGTTAGAGTCTTGAAGTCATGATAGACACGTCTCGTGTGACCACTAGGAGCTTCAAATATTCCTCTCAATAATTAGGTTTCGTTGTTAATGTTGAATATTGATTATTAGTAAATAATAGGATCTCTACCCCGTTTCAGTTATAATTGAATGGTTTTCCCCACGTCCTGTCAAATGTTGGTCCTACTGGTTTATGGTTTCATTTACTTCCACTAGGATACTGCGAAATACGTATGCAGTCGTTTATTGGCTTTTGGATATTTTACTGTGAGAAATAAGGTGAATATTTTTTACCCAGTAACTCCTTAAATCTCCGTATTCTTCCTTTCAAGGTAATAGACTTTGTATCTCATCCTCGCCTGTCGGTTCTACCACTACGCGAGGATCTCGAGAGGGTATTTTCCCCAAAACAGAGAGAGGATGACATATTCATGCATTCAAGACCCTACGATTACGCGATCGAATTCTTGGAGAGCTAGGTCGATATCACTTTGTTAGACAGACGTGTATGTAAAAGATATATGCGTATGCAATATATCTTTTGCTCTTCAGCTTTTTCCAGTCCGATTAAACATAGGAAAATGAGAGTGAGGTCGAATGTTGCAAGCCTCTTGAATACGCGTGTCCTACCGTTATTCTAGGAAACGTTCAAGTCAGATTTCTCATGAAAAAACAATATAATGACTCCATCTCAATCGTTCGCGTGACCTTATTAGATGCCGCACTTGACTTCATCGCTGCTATTCTTCGGTAATTAAGGCTGAGTTAGGTTCAACGGCCCTTGAATAAACGAATAAACGGAAGTAGCAGTCGATGCATTAAAATTTTGCTCTGTCGCAATCGAGCGGAAACGTATCGAAATTTGCAGCCCGTTAGGTGAAAATTTATTGTTTTCTATTGTGCGACTTTTTTTTGTTAATATTTTTCCCGTTAGCGACGTTGATGACCCTATTGGTTTGACGACGCATTTCATCAGGACATGTTTTTATGCAGCGTTATTGGTATTTGGTATGAGCGCGACGTGGTCTTGACGTTAAGTGAGAGAATAAACGGAACAAAGGTCGCTGCTCGTGTCTTGGGCTAACTTCGTCACGTCCAGGCATTTCGTTGCATGGCAACGGGAACTCGTTTCCTCGCGAGCTGTCCTCTTTTTTGATTGTCTTCTCAGACATGGGTTGAATGCACGTGGATTAATTGTAACATTGTTGGTTTTTTATGTCACGCGTAGAGGCATCGTATGAGCATTCTCTACCGGTATGCGGTTGAGATGAAGGTGATTGATTTCATTGAAAGTCGGTGCGTCGTAAAATTTTACGTTTCCTCGTTCCGCAACAGGTTTGTACCCAGACGTTTTTGCTCACAAATTGATATTAAATCAAAAAGACGGCTGATTGAGAACTTACCAAATGATAATTGGAGTGTAATTGTTCAATATGGATTTAAATAATACAGTTCTGTACGTCCTACCCTTTTTTGTTTTTTTTTTTGAAGCTGCCAATCATAATACTAGTAAAAATTATTTTCGATCTTCGCAATGCATTGACATGTTACATTACTGATAAATCTTTAAAAACTAATTTAATAATTTTTAAATTGTACATCTCTGTGTTAATGGAAGTATTATTTCTTTCTGTGGAAATCGGTGTAGAAAATTGTGTCCGTTTGGAACTTTACAATATATCAAATGCGTGTATATGCAAATTTAGCTGAAAGGTTCATTCAAGAGTTTCGTTTCAGGAACTGCGCAATGCGCAGGAATTTAAACTTGTGCATTTGATGCTAAACGGACAGCACGCACCTTTTAACTATGGTTACTTGATTCCAGTTAATCTGGATGCATTTAGTAATGATTGCAACCAAATGTTATTAATGATAGTGTAGAATGGGAAATTAGAATGACAGATAAAAGTAAGAATGGAATTAGAAAAGGTTGATTTAAAAAATGTTGTTTTTCTCTCAACCTAGATCTCAAAATGGTAAGGTTTTTTGGTGAGTAACTGTGTAGAGTATTAATTGGGGGTTTTGTTTTTGAAATGTCATCGACTTATTTATTTTCACAAAAGGTCGTGGTTGACAAGCGGCCAGAGTATTAGTCCTCAGCTGACTTTTAGGTAGTGTCCAGTCGTCATCATCAGCCTTGAGTAAAGGTATTTCCCGGTCGTCCTCTTTCTCCCTCCCCAACGATTCGCATATTTCATGGCGCACACCGACCCACGCACCGGCAGGGGGTATTCATTCCCTTGGGTGGTCGGTACTTGGCAGGCCCATCCCATCGGCAGCGCAGGGAAGACGGTGAAGTGAGGCCTTCGGTTGCGAAGTTTGAAAAAAAAATCGCAACCGATGGCCGTCGGCCGAATCGAACGATTGCTTCATCGGAATCGTCCGTCCCTTCCACACCACGAGACATCCGAGACGTTCTTTTATTTCCTTCTCATTATTCAAGACCCATTTTCCAGTTTCGCGTACGCACGTACATGCCTCGCGATCCTCCTCGCATTATTGCCCACGGAGAAGATTTTCTCATTTTTTTTCTTTTCCCACATTGTTTTAAGATTCCGAATCCGCTATCGATCCCGTCCCACTTAATCCGCGACCGTCACCCCCCCCCTCCTCCCTGCCAGCGTTGGCGGCGACGGGAGTGACGACTCGCGGGGGATTTCCGTCCGTCTCTCCCTGTCGCACGTGCGATCGCCTCCGCGGATGTGATCGAAATATTCAACGTCTCGATCCGCGATTTCGCGAGGGGCGCTCGCTCACTTGCCGCGTCGTTTTCGGGTGTCGCGAGACGCGTCGCGGTTGTGAAAAAAAACTCTCGCCTGGGGATGATCAAAAGGGGAAAGCGTCACGAAAAGCGGGTCTTCTGGCCATCCCCTGCCCACAAACGCTTCGATAAGAAACCGGCGCCGCTATGATGTTTACCCTGGGACAATCGGAAGATTTGGAGAGGTTGGGTTGGGTAAGAGTGGGTCTTAAAAGGGGAACAATTTCGTGATGTAGTCTTTTGAAATATCGACTATTATAAGACATAATAAAGTTATGGAGCATTTATTAGGGGAAAATCAAGTTACATATCGAATCTCCGCTGCTACTGCATTTTAGTAATTAAAACTTTTCAGTCCTGATTTTGGATGAGCGTAGGTCTTTGATTTAATACCCTTCCGTATGAACAAGTATCGGGAATCATGTTGTTGCCTAATTCTAATCCTCATTCCTTGCACCAAACCGATATTTTGTCTAATTCGCTATAGAGTAACCCTCAATCTTCTGGGGTCCTTATTACCCCGTATACCACCGTGTCGTCTGCAAATATTCTAAGGTTGCTATAACGCTTGGGTTTGTCATTAATGTGTATTAATAATAGAAGCAGCCCTATTGCGTTTTGACATTGTTAGGTTTAATTTATTCCACTACTAATAATGTCATTCAATAGTTTTTCTAATATTTGGCGTAGTGGCTCTGAGCGCGTTTGGCTACTGAAGAGTTATTGTTTCGAATCCCGCATGACTGACCCATCTGAAATCAAAGATGTGAGGTTTTATGGTTACCAGAACTTCGTGATAACTGGTGGCACAGGGTAAGGAAAGACCCCCCCCCTATTCTCTATATGTGAATTTCACATGCCTTCGGATTGAACTTGCCAACAAATGCTCACATTCGGAATGATTGCTCTGGATTGGAGGTCTCTAAACAAATTCGTAACAGCGCGCTGTTTGTAATTAATTTTCTGAGTCTCAAAAATATTTTTCGTGGAACGTGCTTAAAATTGATTTGTCGCAACAAATTTTACTGGGAGGAAAGAAAACATATGTGAAAATAATTTATTATTATAAGGCTTTTATGAATTGAAGATGCTTTCTTTATGCATCGGGCTCGACCAACTCAAAAGACTTTTTTTACCTTACAAAAATGTGGGAATTTAATTGGGCTGCTGAAGACTCGCTATCCAGTAACAGCTACGTGAATTATATGTAAGGTCATTGTTTCTTCGGAATGAGTGCACCTTACGTCATCTGCCCTTAAGTTGAAAAAAATATCTAATTTTAAAACAAATATATGCTATTAAGTTTTCAGATGTGCCGTTAATGCCATCACCAAATATTCCACAACCTTTATTCACACATTATTCCTCTTTCTTGGCAATTTTAACAGATTCCAAGCTGGCCTTCGTTAGACCTCGCCCCGCACTAATCACATACTGCTCGAATGCCTGCCCAACACTATATGCTCACGCGGTGTGGACGTGCTATCTACATAATGACTATGTTTTGAGCCAGCCTATGAATATTCATTCAACTATTCGATGGCACATACGTTGGTATTTGAGCGGGACTACTTTTTCTATTCGCCTCGATCGAAGTTATGCGCTCCTCAAGACCTTGTCCCTTCCGTGTCTGCATGGCAGCCTTGGATTCCAGAAATGTTCGCCGCGGTCCTTTTAAGCTTCCCTCAGCGATTTCAAAAGCGAATGCCGGGTGACATAGGCGGATTCTTCTCGTTTTGCGACTTCGTCTATTTTTCTCGATGGACAAGCAGAGTGCGTGGCGCGCCTTGGTGAAGTGAAGGTCCTGAGATCACGTCGTTTACATGAAGGAGAGGATAGATTTAGAAGGCCAAGTGCGTGTTTGTGTTACTATTTGCGAGTGGAAAAGTGATTCAGAACGTCTACATGTTTAAAGAGCGTTTAAATCGAGATTACCTGGAGTTATGCGGAGTTGTTGGACTTACGGAGACGTTTCGTTGCATAGGAAGCGAAGGATGGATATATCGAATGCAGTCATCTGAAATCGAATATTGGAAAGGTACCCGCTCTATTTTTAAATTATTATTATTATTAGGTAATCTACCGGTTAGGGTAGTTTTTGGATGGACACAACTATCAAATAAATATTTTGTAACTCCAAACAAAATCCAATCCAGCAACCTAAACTACATCAGGTCCCTCTTCATCTCTGTGTACTTCCTTCTTCCCTTCATCCCGTCCAACATCCCTATCCTGTTCCTACCCTTTCCTCGCTTGCCCAACATTCTCCCCTCTATTACCTTCTTCAACATTCCACTACCGCTCAATACGCCTTTCATCCATTTTTCCTGCCTCCATAGGATTTCTCTCAACAAACCCCTCTCCTCACCCACCATCTCAAGTACTTCCTCATTTGTCTTCCTTTTCGGTCCATTTCACCTTCTCCATTCTTCTCCATTCCAACATTTCAAAAGCCTCCAATCTATGTCTATCCTCCTGCTTCATTGACCACGTCTCTGCACCATGCATAACTACGCTCCATATCAAAGTTTTTCCGAGTCTTTTCTTAACCTCTCCACTCAACGTCCCCGTCATCAACTCCCTCCTCCTTGAGAAAGCCTCCTTGCCTAGTGCAATTCTTCTCCTTCCGTCCCTACCACTTTGACCGTATTGGTCCAAAACACTTCCGAGATATGTAAACTGCTCTACCTGCTTTATTTTTTCCCCGCCTATTTTAACACTTAGCTTAGCCTTTTTCTTTCTGGAAAATCGCATAACCTTTGTTTTATTAATATTGATTCTCATCCCATATTTATCGAACTGAACCTCCAATTCACTCAGCAATGCTTGCAACCCCTTGGCTGACTGAGCAACTAATGCTTGGTCATCAGCAAACCTAACCGATTTTACGAATTCCCCTCCGACTTTCATTCCTACCTCTAGTTCTTCCCATGCCTCTTTAATCATTTCCTCCACATATAGTATACGTTGAACAGCACCGGTGACAATGGACAACCCTGCCTTACACCTCTTCCTAACACTGGCCATCCGGACTCTCCGTTCCCCACTCGCACCTGAGCAGTCTGAGACATGTACAGGTTGCGGATCAGTCTCCTGTCCCTCCAATCCATTCCTATTTTCTGCAATACACGCATTAATTTTTCCCAATTCACTCTATCAGACGCTTTTTCGAAATCTACAAAACAGGCAAAAACGTCCTGATTGTATTCTATATACGAGAATCTCTATATCTCGTAGTATTCCTCTCGATTAGTGATCTCATTACTGCAATGGCATCACGCTCTTCCTTTCCTAAACCCAAACTGATCATCCCCTAAGTAATCATTTGCCTTACTCTCTATCCTTTTGTTGATGATCCTGAAAATAACTTTAGCTGCGTGGGATATCAAACTTATTGTTCTGTAATCCTCACATGACGTAGACTTTGCCTTTTTTGGAATAGGAACTAATACCGATCTCACAAAATCTTCCGGCCAGATTCCTTCCTCATAGATACTACGAATCAGTCCATATATGGCCTTCTTCCCACCTTTTCCTAACCATTTCAACATTTCTACAGGAATTTTGTCCAACCCCACGGCCTTATTTGCTTTCATCTCCTTTAATGCCCTTTCTATTTCATCGTCGAGTATGCCTGGACCTAAGCTATCTTCTTCTACGTCATGTTCCTTTTCTATGTCTAACCTTGTCGGCCTAAGTTCTTTACCATACAGTGTTTCTATATATTCCTTCCATCTCTCTTGGATTTTTCCTGGTTCAACTATTATCTTACCCCACTTATCTTTAATTGTTAGCACAGATCTTGCCTTCTTACTTCCCGATAATAACTTAACCTTGCTGTATAGAGCACCAATTTCACCCTTCTTCTGTAAATTTTCCATATCCTCGCATTGCGTTTTCCACCATTCTTCTTTTGCTTTATTTGTGGCCCTTCTCAATTTATTGTTTAACTCTTTGTACTTCATTTTGCCTAACTCTGTGTTTACATTTTTCCATTTTCTTCTCTCATCCATCTTTGCAATCATCTCATCCGTTACCCATGGTTTCCTTATCCTTTTCCCGTTAACGGTTCCTATAGTGTCTTTAGCGGCTTCCAATATCCCTTTCTTGATACATTCCCATTTTTCTTCGATAGTACTCAGTTCTTTACCGTCATCCATCATTTTCTCTACAGCCTGCTGAAACTCCTTCCTCGTTAATCCATTTACTGCTTCTAAATTCCATTTCCGAACCCGCCGCCGTTGTCTTATCTTCTTGAAACGCACGTTACATTTCATAACAACTAAATTGTGGTCAGAGTCCGCATCCGCTCCTGGGAAACTGTGCGAATTTATCACACTGTTCCTAAACCTGTGCTTAACCATAATATAATCTAACTGATACCTTTTTAAATATATTACGAAAATTAATGAGGTGTAAGAGACTCAAATGGCGTAATCATATTTACACCCAAAGTGGAAAACAATAAGTAAATATTTCAAAGTGAAGCTAATTCCGGCGGCAGGAATCAACTAGCTCATAAATATATCCAACAGAACCACCCTCAGATTTTATTTAAGGGTATTGCACTTCCACGACAGTGACATTATTTAGTTCCCCGTCAATCAGTTCACAATTCCCCCGCCTTTGTATTCCACGTTTGGTTTTAATATCATTGCGCCCATTGGAGTTTTATTTTCACTTTTTAATTTAGTGAATGCCGTACAGCTCTAATAATATGATGATACCGTAATAAATGTAATAATTTCTTGAGGAATATTGATTTTAAATCGAAACTTATCGACAATACTTAACAATTAGATCGTTTGGCTTTCGCAGCCATATTGTGATTTCGAGGTGGTTGTTTAAGTGTTTCCGCGCATGAAGTACCGCTTTCATCCTGAATGTGTCTGTATATACAGCTGCACGAGAGAGAATGAACCACATAATAAATGCTCCGTACGAAGCAGCACCAGAAAGTAGCTTAAGTATCAATTAAAAACTGCCGATGCCACGATGTGAAGTGGTCGCCGGAGTATGCTTTACGTGACGACTGCATGAACCCAAGGCCGATGCATTGTTGGCACACGTTTTCTCGCCTGAACATCGATTCCATGATATATTTTAATCTTTTCCGACTTTAATACTTCCTTCTTTATGTCACTTAATGAAAAAACACGGGATTTTATTCTGTTGAAGAAACTCTCTACGTTCATAGAACTGGGCATTATTTAATTGATATTAACGTTTTTACTTTCTACCGCTCTTCATAATTGCCTTTTTTTCTAATAATTGAACGGGAGCCATAACCAGATATGTTGTTGGTGAAGTCCTTGGTGGTCTGCAATCTCGGTTCCTTTCTCAATTTCTTGAGACATTCTCAAGTTTTTTAAGGTTCCACGTTTCTGTTTCTTGGTTCTGGCATAGTTCTCGACAACCTCCGATTCCACACCGTATAGCAGACAAATTTTTTTAGATTTACGTAGTACCCTACAAATCGCCGCTGGGATGCGGTAAGGGGTGATAAACA
The DNA here is from genome assembly GCA_037158775.1 of Hetaerina titia. Classification (NCBI taxonomy): domain Eukaryota; kingdom Metazoa; phylum Arthropoda; class Insecta; order Odonata; family Calopterygidae; genus Hetaerina; species Hetaerina titia. The sequence goes on from CM073771.1 coordinate 60,452,635, forward strand.
CGCCAGATTATATATAATATGACCCCAACGTATTACGGTCGGAGGGATCACGAATATAAGATTAGAGAGATAGACTGCAAAACTGACAGGTTTAAAATGTCATTTTTTCCCAGAACGATAAGAGACCAGAATGCTTGTAGTCGAAATCCCCCAGGAGTCAGTTGATTACAATAAGTATTAACTTATTAGTATTAACAATTAAGGTTAGGGACTGCGCGTGGATATGTGTATATATTTCTTTTGTGACAGGTTCCCCCCACCTTCCCCCACCTATTTGAAAAACCCCCAACCCCCTCATCCCTTACCCTTTCTCCTGGTGTTACACCCCCTGCCACACACTCTTTTTGGTGGCTCGCCGCGTATTTATGTAGCTGTAGACTACCGTCGAGCCAAAACACCTTTTCTTCCTAACGCGGTCGGGGAAACATTATTTTATTTTGTTCCCTTATCGTTCGTGGGAAAAACGATATATTAAAGCTATCTGTTCTGTACTTAATCTCTCTAATTTGGTTTGATATGATGGAATTTTCCCTTACTGATGTACACGTCCTGTTTCAGTACATTGCATGAGTTTCTGATGGAACTTTAATAAACGTGGATAACGCATATGCGGAAAATTTCAAACGCTTTTCGGACGCTTTTATGTATTCATAGAGATAAATAACATCCGTAAAAATTACTTTTTCAATAATTTATTCATGAGAAAAATGTGTTAATAGGGTCATGCATCTAACACAGTAGCCGTTCATTGATCGAGTCCACTTTCCGATATCCCCGGCAGTTGTAAAACTGCCTATATCCACTTTCACCTTTCTCTGTGGTTCTGGGTTTTTATATGGTTCCCAAGTTATGGGGTGGGTTTACCAGCCGTTTGCGTCCGTTTGCCTAATGAAATGCCGCATGAAATATGGCACGGCTTCGAATTACGCGAGGGAAAAGTTGTCCCGGGAGAGACATCTTTGACTGCCTCTTTACTCGGGTTTTCCCGCTGCCTCAAATTATCCCGGGGTGAATTTCAGAAAGAAAGTTTTCACTTTTCTTGCATCTGTTATGGAAGCAACGTGGAAACCGGGATCTTTCTTTGTTTGTAATTAATACATTTATGCCTTACTTTCTTATCGCTACGCATTGTGCAGTTCACAAGTAATGCTATCACTTGATGGTTATTCTCATCTTTGTGTGTGTTTCAGGTGGAAGTTAGTAGTATTATGATTCTGTAATATCATATAGGAATTTTGTCGAATTCCTTGAGTCGAATGAACTTTCTCTTTGTTTGTCCAGTGTCAGTACTCACTGAAACGTTAATTTCAATTCAAACAATTTAGCCTCTGATCACACACGCACTAATCACTTAGTCTTTGATAGCTATTTTTTGACTGCTTCGACAAAAAATATCCTGATATATATGGCGCATCGTAATTCTATTTCTTCATTTTTATACCTGATACTAGAATGTAAAAGGTATAAATACTGAAAGAAAATACTATTTTGACCAAAAATACATTGTGGATGCGATTAATTTTTTTCACTGCAAGTAGAAATCAAATGTGTGGAAAGTAAGCTTGATTGAAGCATTCAAACCCGTTTAGTTTTCATGGTTAGAATACTACCACGGATTAATGCAGTTATACTCGCCTCGTTAATTGGACCAGACTTCATGTCACTTGCAAATTTTGCTTGGGTTAAAGAGACACTTTAATATAACCATTCATTTAAAGCTCGAAAGTTTTAACCGCAGGCACTAACCGTTGGTGAAGCCAATTGTTTTTAATTTCCATTGGTTGGCTCAGTTGCTTAAACTCCTCCATTAAACATTGCGTTTAATTTAATTTTTTTGGACAAGTATTTTTTCTTCAATCTTCAAAGAAACTGCGGGAGATGCTGCGACAGTAACTTTTGACTGAGTCATCGGCTGATGCGCACTACATTTCAACGGATTGAAAGTGAAAACATCATTCGTCTTGACAGGGATCCGGGTTCGAATTCCGGTTAAGGCGAATGATTTTTTCACTTTGTAATTGTAACCTTATTTTCTAAATAATTGTGGATGATAGCGTCCGACAGGCAGTGGAGGGTTGCTAAAATGAGAATCGTATATGCATTATCAGTTAATTTTATCTATCAAAGAGTTGATTTCCTGCAGCTCATTGAATAGAGAATTACTGTGTTTCAAAACAATAATAATGAATAATAATCAAACGTCTTTATTGGGGCGAGATTGAGACTAGATAGTTCCTTCTTCCACCCAACCCCTAGGTGGGCTAACGATAAGACTAATCTAAAAGCGAGGCAAACGGTTTTGTAGGATACGAACGTCTTTGAATGAATTTCTTTCCTCAAACCGTCATCTAGAAAATCTGCAATAAAAGAATTCGCATTTGTGGTTCAGATGGAACTGGAACCCGCGATTGAACTGTATGGGCGAATGAGTAACACCTCAGGCTTGCTTGGCGTCGTCGTTCATTCGCAGTACCGACAAACCTCCAACGAAGTGGTAGCGCCAGGGATTACGAATTAATTTCCCGGAGAATAAAAAAAGGATACATTACGAAAAATTCGGGCACATTGAAGCTTAAAAAAAGACAGAGTTGGCTACTCTAGAGCCAGACGGCAATGTAAATAGGATTGGCACTGGGTTTTTCGTCAGCATGTGTATGGATTTGGACCACGGTGAAAGAATTTTCTAGGCTTTTGAGTGGAAGTTTTCCAATTTCCTAACCCTTGAAAAAAAACCCTCTCCCTTATCCATTTTCCTTCCCCCCCACCTGGTGCTCGCACCCCATGCCACACAAAAGTTTTTGGTGGATTGCGATCTATTTATGTAGTGTATTTAGCGAGCGTGTAGCACAGGGAGGCAATGGCAATTGTCCACCCTCCTCGAATCCCAGGAGTGGGGAATTTGCTAATCATTTCTGACCCAGGGAAAGGCGAAAAGAATAATTTTAAAAATCATTTAAAATTGAGTCTCAACAGCTGTTGCGCTGTAGCAGAACCTAGGTCATAATGAAAAAAAAATATTATGTGGAAAAGCAAAGGGTCTTCGTTCATCATGAAGGATTTCCACCATGTTACGCCTGTAACTGTCATTTATGCAATGAAGCGTTAAGTCGAGTTGAAAAGAAATTCATTTTGAAAATATATCTTGGTATATATTTTTAGTTCATTATTAAGGAGCGATTCGTGGCGTGCATATGTGCGTATGTGAACAACCCGAAGGTCGCTTGGGTAGGTAATGTTCGCGCATAGACCCAGGCCCTCTGGTCAGTAGTCCAACGCTCTACCCCTTTACTTCCGCGATACTGCTCATATATATACATATAAATATATTCCGTGTATCTCAAGCGCTTTCATGCCGGTTGTACGCGACAAATAAAACTTTCTGCGCATCCATCATTTAGACTAAACTTGTATTTTTCAATGGCGACCAGTTAACTAATTCTGTTCGTCTGGAGTAAATATAGTTTCCGCTATCGACTTAATCATTATTCGCTTATGGACACTGATTCGTTCATGGAGGCAACCACTATTTGCCTTGTTAAGCTTTTTATTAACCCTAATTGTATAGCAAGGTCTGCGTGGCTGCGTTTGTGTGTATTTTTTTCCGTTTCTTCGAAAAGGAAGCGACAACTCGCGTCCCTGACGTCTCTATGGAAACGGGCGGGATGCCATGCAATTAATTGATCTGGCAACGGTCGACGTTAAAGGGTACCTCGTTTCCCTTACTCCCACTTTATTCCCTGCTGCCTTTTTTTTAACAGTTTCCCTTGTCGGGAACAGGTACAGCACAGACTTGAGTAAATAATTTTTAGCAAGCCGCTTATGAGTCTCGCTAGATGAATTTAATCTCGAAAGTAATTTGACTACGTCCCTGAGACTTATCCGCCAGAAATATTAAAGAAATCGCACTCTAATAGCCGACGCGGGATTGGGATTTCTTGTGGCCGTGCAAAAAACTCGAGGGTTTAAGCAATTCTGCAAATTGTGAGTTCCAAGTATTCTTGGACCTTGTCAGCATGCGTGGGCTTGCCGGAGCTAATATTTTCGTTCTGCGTGAAAAAATGTACCCACGGGGTAATTGCAGCTAATGGGCAGTGCATTTTTTTAGTAAGCAGGTCGAAAATTTTTTTGTGCTGCCGACTATATATCCTATTTCATTGCGTGACGCGTTATATGCAGATTGCTTCTTATATTTACCGAACATTGCCCATAGAAAACAGAAGATGGTTTGTTCAAAGAATTGTCGGGACGTAACATTACTTATTTGTTGAATTTGTGTCGATTTTTATTGCGTCGTTTGATAGAAAAGCCATGTTTCACAATTTTATATTGGTTTTAGCGAATTGTTTCAGGCATTATTTCGTGGAATTGCTTCATTATTCAAAGTAACTAAGAAAAACTCATTACACGTAAAAAAAACCTTATTACATAACCCGCGTTTCTCAACACAACATCTTCCGATGAGTTGCAGAAAATTTATCACATGCAAACTTGAATAAACTCCGTTTTGGGAGGGGAGAGAATGTGTGACAGAGGAGGGTGGCGGTGTGTATTGGAATGTGAGGGGAGGCAAAGAGTTGTTGCTGGGGAAATTGTGGCGAGGGATATGAAAATGGACCAAGTAAAGGTACCAGTGCAAGGCTCGGCAAGGGTATGATTGCATTGTTGGTGGTTGCCGATTAGCGGGGAGGGAGGAGGAGGGGGTTTGGGTAACTGGAGCTTGTGTTTGGGACGGGGGGAAGAGGTAGGGGAATGGCTGGGATGGTTTGCGGTTTTTGTGGGGTAGGTACTTGGATATCAGGAGGTTGAGAAGGGGGAATGGGGACTACACATGTATCCATTTTCAATATTATATTTAGTTTAGGGTAGACACTGTTATTTAAAATTGTTCGAGGACATCAAATCTGGATCCCTTTATTTCCCGGTGGAGTATTTAAGGGATAAAGCAGCTGAGTGGATCTTCCTCGATCAAATGTTTCAAGAATAAAGGTGTCATGTTTTCGTTTTTCAAACAAAGAGTTGATGTTCCACGAGTCTCTCGCTGAATTTACTTCGTGATTGCCCAGTGTAAATAAACTGTATCGTGATTGTCACAGTTTAGTTCATGTACTCCACCTTTTGTGTTGTTTTGATTCTGTTTTTGGTGTGACTAAATTCGCTGAAACCCATCAATGATAAAATAGTACACATCTTATAATATCGCTTAAAACAACATTATAAAATTACCTTCAAATGTTTAGAGCCATAAAATTAATTACCACTCAATGCCAAGATGACTAATGATAAGAGTACCGAAATAAGTGCCCTTTCTATCTCTCCCAATATCGTACGACTTCAAATGTCTCCTTTGTCGGAAGTTTCGCAGTTAGTAATTTTGCCCTATTTTGTCCGTAATTTGTGTTTCGCAGTCTTCGGAGATCGTGTTGGACGCATTCAAATATTTTAATTTAACAACTGTATATTTTAATAGAAAATATTAAAGCAAAATTTTGAAAGTAGGTAGTTAGCTATGGTGTCATGAAAAAGAATTGCAGATCTTAAACCTTTCTCGAAGTCTATTAGGGAGAAGTTAAATGGGCTCATATGGTACTCGTGGTAACTGAATATACGAGTTATATAGCAGACTATCCGATTGTTCCCGAAGCAGTCTGAAATGAGATGTACGTAAAATCAAATAGATGTAAATTAACACTAAATAGAACTGATGTTTTATTGTGAAGCACATGAGTCACGATTTAAAAAAACGCTACTATATACTTGGTTCAAAATAAGAATATACGATATTAATACTCGTATACATGTACGAATAAATGAGACATGGTTAGTTACATTCATTGATCAGTGAAAAAGGTTCATATTGATGTATAACCACTATGTAATTCCAAATAAAAAATTTTTACAGAGCCTAGGTTTCGATTTACAAAGTGAAATTAGACGTACTGTGTACTTGAAGATATACGAGTACAGTATCGAAATGCTCTTCATGTTATGCCTCTCTCATAAAAAAATTTAAAAAACTCGTTTTCAATGGTTTGATGTCTCATGGGACATCAAAATTGTAATAATAATAATTGCCCTATTTGCAATAATAATTACCCTAAGGAACTGAATTGTAAATATAATTGCATGCCAGTTCCTTTGGTCAGAATTGCTCTCGTTTTTATCTTTCAAGCTTACTGCATTGTATTACGAGCGTTATTCATTGCAATTTGTGATGTTCTTTGCCGTTTCTGGCGTGAAAACATAGGCAGAACTCGATTTTATTCTGCTAATGGGCAGAGGCATTTTTTAGTTAGGTCACAGGAAAACGCGCGGTAGATTTGTTCAGGGAATCGAAACGGAAAAAAGTGGCCTTAAATATTATCTTCTGATTGGTCAAGGGATTCAGTTTTCTTTTTTAACTGGTTCCCTACTTTTGAGAACAGGAAATACAAGGCCTCCCTGTACACCCTTCTGCATGATGAAGTTGTTTTGTCTTGAACGAATTTCAGCCGTAATTGGGCAGGTTGTGAATCACCGGGTGAAAATAAAATAGTTTACTAAAATGCTACCAAATACAGAATCTTTTGAATCGTGAATTCTTTAGGCCTGGATCGAATAAGTTCTTTCATTGAACGATGTTCGAAGTCTTCCAAAACGAAATATTGACTAAGTCGGTGGCCATACGGTTTCCTAGACAGGACATAGAATGCAGATTCTGAGTGAGTTTCACATGATAGGGATATTCACGCGGCGTTATAAAATTAGAAATTGTTCATTTTCTTTAGCAATTTATTTGTTCCTACTCCGCGTTGCTCTGAAATGTGTACACACGCAAAAGTTTTTAAGGATCAGGTCAAATTTCTTCGTTGAAGTTTAATAAAATTTACTAATTGAATGACTCTTACACTGATCTAAGTCTAATCCCCATGTTTGATATCAGAAAGCTCAGCATTTGTGTTCTGATAACCTACTGTCCCCTGAGCGCCACACGTTCCGTCAAAAGTCATTAATTTGTTCTAGCAATGAGTCTTGCAGTTGGCATTTCTCATGGAGTCATTTTTTCTCGATGGACGAAACCAACATGACCATATTTAAAGTGACCATTAAGATAGCTTAAGTTGGCAGAAGAGTAGTTTTTCCCAGACTGAAAAAAACACTCGGAATGGCAGACGGTATCACATTAAGGTGGTGCGATGTTTAATCGAAAGCCTAAAAGAGTAGGCTGGGTCAGATTTCAGCATAAAATAAACGTTCCGGACTTGTTTTTGGAATATTCCATGAGGTAAGTTCAACAAAAGGTCAGAAAAACAATAATAGGGGTGGAAATATCTGAAAGAGCTTGAGATGGAACAACAAGCAACGAGGCAAGGTGTTTTTCATGGAAGGTGATTTCTCCGAGTGAAGTGTTTATATAAGTTAAATGCTGATGGAAACTAAGTGTTTGAATCACAAATATCGTACTCGGGGTTATTGTGATTAGGGTATTGCGTGACAAAAGTTGAAAATTTATGTGGTGAACTGTTTGCGAAACAAGGAATTACATACCTTTTGACTGAACTTTCAACCGCCTGTCCTTTTTCTCCCTTCTTAACTCTCTTGCCAAGCCATGGCGTATTTTAATATTATTTCCCCAATTTCATACTCGTATTTTCAATCATAAATACATAATAAACAAAACGACAGTCAATATTAAAGTATTCCATCCGCGGGTTCTTAAGTGACCATTATTCGCCCCCATTCCCTATGTATGGTCGCCACTGAGACAGATTCACTCCTGTTATTTATTTTCGGAAATTACGGGCCATTTTATTTACATTTGCATTACCCCTCGGTTATTTATTTACCTGTTTTTGTCAAATTATTTTGCCAAATTACAGGAAATAAGTGTTTTAATCCAGATAAAATGTGATTTAATGAAAGTATGACGATGAATAATTTAAATTACTAACTTATTGAATTGACCACCCATCTTAATTAATTGTACATTTTAATTGGAGAAATATTTGCTAAAGTAAAAGATGGCTCGTATAATAAGTTTCCTTTTTTTTAGTAAAAGATATTGGCATACATTGTTGAAATTCACTCATTGTCTCACCTTCGTTTTTGTTAGACTATGTCCGTCACCTGATTTAAAATGATTTTTGTATTTTGGTATGACGTAAATGTAGAATAGGCACGTAGCGATCGGTTCTACGCTTAGTTCCATTAACTTTTCACAATGGTTTCGCCTACCAATGAATCGCGACCCTCGTATTATTCCTACCGTATTTGCGTTAAGCTTTAGTGATTGGTATTTTTCTATGAGTCTTAAGGAGCTCCCCTAATTAGCCAAGGACTTCCAATGACAATGTGACGCCTTCCGTTCGTTCATAGCGATTGTTCACGAAACTGGTAGATTTAGTTTTTATCTTGTTCCATTCCGTAATTTAAGTGCTGCTGATGCGAATGGTCGTAAATACTCGGAGACTTCCTAAATGAGGACTTACGAACATGAAATGACATCTGTCCTTGATTTTTTTTCATTTCAGTAATTCCTCACGATGCGTATGATGAACCCTGGTTTCCTTAATGCTGCTCAGCAGATGTTCCTGACATGTTTTCCCCGTGTTCTGGTCATTTGACGGTCATACACGCTCGTTTCACAGATGCATATCGATTCGTCCCCACTATGCGTGAGTGTTCCCATGGAATCCTCTGCAGTCTCTCTCGCTCTCTCCTCTCCCCGCAACCCGTCAACGTAGCTTCAGGTTGGGGAGGACGGCCGACGGACGCCTCACATCCCTATCAGGATGACTCATCGAGTTAAGGGAAGGGGAGGGATGGAAAGCCGATTCTCCTTCGCCGCCTCGCCCTACCACCACTATCCTCTCCCGTTTCTCTGTGTGAGGCTTCCGTCTTGACAGTGAGCGAGAGGTGTCCCACGGACTGGTTCTTATAACAGTCAACAACACTCAAATCTCTCCATCGGCCGCGCCTCTAGAAGTGTGCGCCTCCGGCGTTGAACAGCTCACCTCTCTACTCACGATGCCCCACCCACAACTCGGCGCCCGCTCCCCTATGCCCACGAGTCGAGACCCCGTTCGCATTACTCATATCTCTCTCTCTTTCTCACCCCTTCCATTCCTCCCCGCTCGTCATTCACCCGGGCAAATGATTAAATAAGAGGGGTGGATCAAATATCTCCTTTCGCTACCGTTGACGTCTTGTTCGTTTTGCCGGTTTCAAAATTGAATTGATGAACGGTCAGAATTACCAAATTAATTCAAGAGCTGTGCATTAAGTTCAAATAAACTGCTGGAGATACCGTGTGAGGGTAACTTTAAATGGAATCGTCCGCTAATGCGTGTTAGAGTGCAACAATTTAAAAGCGTAAAAATCATTCACTTTGACCGGGATTTGAACCTGGACCGCTCGATGTCCAGCCGAGTGCTTTGGTCAGTTGAGCTACCAAAACCTGGGGGATCCAGGCTTTGGTCAGTCGAGCTACCAAAGCCTGGGGGATCCAGGTTCAAATCCCGGTCAAGACGAATGTTTTTTACACTTTGAAATTTTTGCATTGTGCGTTGAGAGTTTTAAATCCTTCTCGGATACAACTTGGAAAAGAAGAAACGGACGGATTGGACGTAAAAGATAAGAAATTGCCTCGCAGTTCGCTCATTCACGCGTTCTAGCATCTAGCTCCTACTTTTGCTCTGCCTGTATTGACTATCATCTCCAAAAAATTTTAACGGTCACATCTACATCTACTCAATACCCCGCAAGCCGCCGCAAGGGCTTGTGGCGGGGGGTGTTAGGGCACCACCCGTAAATTAGGGGGGAAAAAAACCGCATGCAAAAGCCACAAATTTACAGCCCACAAACCAAGCATGGTAAACATTCATGCACGAACCCTTTCGCCCCAACCCTTTCATTCACATGCGAACCCACAAACTACCAACAAACATACACATGCACAATCTTTGAATTTTTAATTTTGTTCTGACGTGTAACTTAAATGTTTTTAATATTTCTAAATGGACTTCGGATTCTTACTATTATGATTTCTGATTGTTCTGGGGAAGAATGATTATTTGAATCTATCTGTATTGGAATCTATCTCCCTTATTTTATCTTTGTGGTCTGATCTACCTAAGTAGTGTGGGGCCATTATTATTCCTTTTGTGTCATCGTTAAACTCGCTGGTTCTGAATCTTTCTAAAAGTTTGTCTCGCTTGTTCTCTTCGTATTTCAAGGGGCTCCCAGCCTAAATCCCCTAAGAGACCGTACATTTGAATGGTTGTAGGAAAATGTATTGAAAGGATTAGGGACTCCCCCCCCCTCTTTACCCCAATTTAACCCCTCGTAGAGATAATTATAACTTTTATTAAATTGGTTGTATGAGCTACGAAGGGTCATAGGTGTCAATTCCAATAAATCGAGTCTAACCTCCTTCACGCCCAACTCATGACAAATCAGATGGAAACGCTGCCGTCCTTGACTTCTTAGCTCGGCTGTCCGCCAGGTATTCGGTAGGTTCAATTCCCTCGTAAACCTCTGCGAGGGTCAAAAACCACGAATTTTTATATGCCTACCGTTGAGAAAATTGGTTCCTTACGCGGTGTCACTTCTTCACAGCAATGGAGGGGAACATGGACTTCCGGCACCTCAGTGGGAAACTGGCGGGATGCGTCACCGTGGAAAACATAATAACTTTTCCGAGTCAAAAGAGAATTTAAGCTTAAAGTAGCTATGGATTTCAGCGAATTCACACGAGTTCTCTCTTGTTAGGCTTGGAAAATTTAAGTGATAACTAAAGCCCATATAATCAAGTGGTTTTCAGCGTTCAGTAAAACAACGCAGCAGTCTTAGCACACTTAATCGGTTATACTTTCACATGAATCCTCCTTCGTGACTCACAGTACGTTCCAAGTGACTCTTGATTTTATCTCATATGTTTTTCACCATATCCGTTTTATCTGTACCTACACTAATGCGTAATTAAAGATTTGAGCAGCATCACGTATCTCGGTGGCATAATCTAGTAAAGAATAAGGGTTGAACATGGATCGACAAGAAGTGTGTTTCATTGCTTTTAGTGTTCTGATGTTGTTAGAATGGTGTGCTAGTGAATAAAATCGTGCTGTGATGCTCCGTGGGCATTTTGTCTGCATTAAAATGGAGTTCATACCACCAAGTTACGAGTAGCTTTTTTTTTTAAATTCTCGTAAGAAATGGTATCAGATTGATGTGGTGATTAATGTACCTACCTCCCACGCCTCATTCCTGGTGGACATGAGTTTTCAATTGCATACTGGTCAATAAACATGAAAGATTTGAAAAGCTCAAAGTAACATCCAATTGCGTTCAACGGTAAATATTTTTCCGTTCTCTAACTCAAGACTCGGGTGATATCTCAACTCGGTAGCTTGGGACTTTCAACGTCTACATTTCCCGTACAACTCCCATTTTCTGAATTTAGGTAGCTCAAAAAACAACCAACTTTCCATTTTTTTTCTCCGAATGTTGTAAATAACTTTTTATGTATTTAAATTGTTTTCCTACGTATCCTGAAAAGTCTGTATAGTCTCTAGGCTTTTATTAAATCATTGTAGTCTATAATTCACCGACGTAATTCGGAGAAAAGCTCCGACACTAGCCATAGTGACTAATTCCAGGAGACTTTGGAGACAAAGAAATCTTGTTTTTCCCAAATTGCCACTCCGTTATTTTCGAATGCTTTTATGTACAATTTAATTTTATCATCCAGTAGATGAGATCCCCTTGATTTGCATCATGCGTGAAAAAAAATACCAAGAGTCACCATTGTGTACTAGTAACCACGTCCTGGTCTTTGCAAATATGACGTAACTACTTTATATCCGCAAATTTAATTGAGTTTCCTCCTAAGGAATTTGATTTTTTCGGATATTCCCCCAGGGTTGACATTTCTTTTCCGATATATGCATAGGATTCCAAGGTCTGTGACCCAAGGTTAGAAAATTTATTTTCTGGCTCATTGACTGGATAAACGAGTCTTTCCTCCATAGGTATTCACCACAGCGTCACATGCCAACACTGACATCGCTTTTTTGATCGATTTTGGACCAATACGTCTTTTCTTTGAGTTCATTTAATTATTGTTTGTTAGCTCTTGCTTCACCGTGTTATCGTTTAATTTTAATTTTCTCTTACTTAAAAAAATTAAGGGAGAAGATAAACTCCTGATTCCTGATATTTTTGTAGTTCTATATGTATAATCTGGATAAAACTGGTGAGTTGTATCCAATGAGTGTTTTCAGAAAAAATTGATTTGCCGTAATACCATACTGACTGTTAAGATATCTTTAATTAATGAATGAAGTGTCGCAGAATGAGATAAAAATGAACTAATCAGAAATTAGCTTATAGGCTTATAGATAGATAGATATGGATACTTGCGCAATCACTAAACTCTTATGGAGTTTTACAGCAATTTTCACATGTATTGTAAGCTGAAGTCTTTCTGCACTGAGAACTCTTTCTTACTCTAGATAGTGCGTTACTCTACTTGCATACTTGAGACAGTTGCCATCATTTTTGCGGAATATATTTATTGCTTGGAACAATTTGAAACCACTTACTTGTCTCTTCTTCTCCGTCATTAATTTGTAAAATAATAAAGCAACAAAATGAGAAAAACATGTTCGGATCATGATGCTCCAGGCTACATTACATCTGATGTTGTTCAATTGCTAATGGTTTTAATTTGACCAATATCGGTAAGTCTTTTCGATATATCTTAAACTAAAGAACCAGCAAAATTGCCAATTTAACATGAGCGGAGAATTCTTTATGATGTTGATGTCTTTATATGCTCATACCATTCCAATTTTCTAACTTACCATACTTGAAGAGGAGTGAAACGGACCGGTAATTACTATCCAAGTGTGTGTGAAATTAGTGACTGTTTATGGTTGCTAATTTTTTATGTAACGGGGAGTTTTTAGGTGAAGCCTTGAAAATGGGTTTTTTGGTGACATTTTTATTGTGTTGTCGAACATTGGGCATCACTCAATACATTTTTTGTGATGATGTTATCCCGCTTGTTCTTTTACCCTTTTGCATGCAATTTCGACCGCCGGGAGAACGCATCTTCTCGTCGTCTTCCGTGATGCTTTCGTCGAAAAGGGCAACCCAATATTTCGTCGTTTTTTGCCTCGCAAACACTGATTCATCCAGCTACTCCATCCTATTCTTTCCGTCTCCGATCCATCCTCCACCACTGCTTCCTCTCTCCAACCCCCTCCCCCCTAACCTCCTCCTTCTCACTCTCTTTCCTCATCCCCTCGCGTCCAATTATTCGTGACTCATCCTCTCTCCTCCCTGCCTTCTCTCAACACACCCCTTTCGTTAGCTTTCAGCGCTTGGTGAGCTTCGTTTTGTGTACCGAACTTGTTGTAATACTCGTCATTTCCTTCCGATTTTGTTTTTTCAGTCCCTGACGCTCTTTGTGGACAATTTGGACGTGTGTGAATTGTCGTGATAAAAATAAGGGCAGCGTTCGTGCGGACGAAAATACTTCACCCCCTTGTCTTCATATTTTCATGTTGACTCCTTATTCTTCTATCTAATATCTTCGTGGCTTACTGCGCACCACGTGAGATTTAATGTATAATTCTTTAATTCCATCGTGCACTTATTATTGACGCAAATGGCTTTTCCCGATCGTTCCGTCCGTAGTGTTGGCCCAACTGGTTATCAACTCTCAATCTGATGATCCCCTGTCCAATAATTCAGTAATTCATAATACTGAAAGTCTTCGATATGTTTAGCATTCAAATATCAATTTTTATATAATTTAAAAAGTAATTTATAAATTTTAATTGTGTTTCCACTAAGTAAACTGGCTACATTTAAACTTTAGGGAAAACTACTATCATCATCATTATTTTATACGAATCGGGAAAAAACCGTCGTAAATAAGACACTATCTCCTCCTTCGGAAAAATCGGATTGGTTTGAATATATTTAATGCAGCAGTTAGCTAATGTTGAAAATTTATGAGCTGTGTCGGGTCTAGTTTTAGTTGGGTTTTGTGTGAATGCACTCCTATATTCCATTTCTTCTCTAAAACTTAACTCACTGCATCGTCAAATCATGATTAAATACTGCCTACGGGATGAAAACCACTACATTCCAATCAATGTATCGGACGAAATGAAAGTGAATTAATGGTTATATGTATTCCTTCCCTTGAATTTCTCAAATTCTTTGCCGCTCATGTATAAATGTATGTCCTCTCTCAAATAAAACAAATACCGGTTTGGCTGGTTAAAGTGCATGAAGCTTTTTTTTATTCCGGGAAGCCTCCGGCCGACGTGGACTTGCAGCGTTCCATTCACCCAAGGATTTCCAAGAAGAGCCAAGCGAGGAAAATGCCTTTTCGTCAACCATGGCCATTATTGGAATTTCGGCCTTAACTTTAGCTGATCAATGTCGGTTTGTTACCAAATACGTGATGGCCGCATCCATAACAATACGATGGCCGCATTTCTGAACGCTGATTTGTCGGAGCACCTTGGTTTTCGCTGCTAATTCTGACCTGGATTGTAGAATATTTACCAAGTGTGCATGCTCGACTTCTCTTCCATCGCTTGAAATGTTTTGAAACATGCGGTTTGACAAACCGTATGTTCTGGAATTGCCAGAGAAATTCTTTACACATGAAATATAATGGAAAGCGGACATTCAATCTTAGAAATCGGTCAAATTATTGGGATACACCCAGATCGGCATAAGTCCAAACTTGATGACTCATTTTATTATTTTAGATATGGAAAATTAAATTTGATGGAAATGGTTCAAACCTCGCAGCTGTGAAGACAGTTCCCCAAAAATATTGTGTGTTAAAATTTTCCTCGTAACTATTTGATGGTTGAAGCCAGTGATGCCAGAAGCAAGTCTTGCCGATTAATGCTGCCCTGAACTCGCGTTTCATCCAACCTCGTCAATCATCTCAATAGGTAAGAAAATTTTAGGTGGGATAAATGGAAAATTTTACAATCATTAACTTGAGATGAATAATGTAATATTTTTCAATCAGTTTGGCGGCCAACATGTTTACTTCTCATATTTTTCAATATGTGCTGGTCGTGATTATTATATACGTTTTGACGGTGAAGAGATTTCTGCAACTATTTCAAAATATTCATTTCTAGAGTTCTAAATGTTCCAATCATTCTCGAGAAGAATCTGTATTTAAACAGACAGACTAAAAGAATTAGCAAAAGCTTATCTTGAAACTCACGGATGGTGGGGTCAGGAGGTGATACCTTCGTCATCAGCAAAAGCAGTTACAATTTGTAGTGCATACTGTAAATGTCGTTAATTGTGAGCTTATGAATTGCATTCTAAACAAATATACGCAACCTGTATCGGTTTAATAGCTTCATAGTGATTTTTTCAAGTGATAGGCTTCTGAGTGAACGGAGTTGAATAAAAAGGCACATTAGTTATTCTGATACAGCGGTGTCGCTAAATATTCATTTCAGTGACACATTTTCTGATGGCGAAACTCTGGAATCACTCTCGACTTGGTTGTATGCTGCTGCGTGGATAGTATGTTTGAGTCACATCTTATAAAAAAACTACTAACCCGACCCCGAAACGACTGCTGTATGGAATGAGAAATTCATCGCCCTCTGATGAAGCCATTTTATTGGGACAGTTATGGTTTAAATATAGTTATGTTGTTAAAATAACACCAACTTCATATGATTAACTTTATTAGCATGTTAATTTGACCTAAGCAGACGTGTCTTCGTAAATAATAGCACGAATAAATGGAAGACTTAAAATTACAAAATACTTCTCAAGGACCAATAAAATTTCACTAAATACGCCAGTAATTTCGCATTGCATGGAATTATATTTCTGTGTGATATTCTTTTAATCTCCCTTAATTAGAATAGGCGACATGAGGAAAAGCAGAATGTATAGGAATTCCAAGAATAGACAAGCGTTAAGCAGGCGACTGGTATATTTTCACTGCATTCTACTGCTTCTTCTGGAATGTTTACCGTAATGATATTCACTGCAATGCTAATCAGGGATTAGAATCCAGAGCCTTTAATAAGTTCCATTTCATTATTTGCTTATTGTTAATGATCATCCAAAACCTTGCACCGAATGGTATTCTACTCATAATTGTTATTATATTTGATTTAATCCTATTTATAATGGTGATTTAATATCGTATCAATCGTGCCTAAAAAGCGGAGGATCGCCCTCTTCACCTGCTGATATAGTTCCCATAGTAAAACTAATCACATTGCCTCGGCATCGTTGGGGGACTGCATGTGAAATCTGGTCGTCTGTCTTCTTTCTGCTAAAATCTATTTGACTTACTGCTAAAATCACTTGACGTACACAGCGGATATAAAAATACATCAACATTTCGAGCCCAATATTTAGGTATTCATTATTGGCTCTTGAAATGTTGTATGTAGATTCGTCTCTCTTCATTTTTACTACTAATTAAACATGAGGGCAATGGTCGGTTGGGTCGAGCGTTCGGCTATTGACTGTAAAACTCGGGTCGGATTCTGGGTGACGTCCCTGGTTGTGGGTTGTGCAGCACTGACCATTAGGGATGTATAACATCGGTGATGCCAAAACAGATGTTGTTTTTTTTATTTTGAAGAGTTGGCCGAATGTTATTTAAATTGAAAAATAATCTGTGACATTTCATGGCGATTCACATCCGGAATCGCGACCTCGACTTTTTGTCCCGTTCAGCGTTCTCCAATCATCTTCGGTGTGGTTGCACATCCCGACTCGGGACCATTTCTATCCCGAACTTTCCACTCCGCCCGGCCCTTAAATCTCGCTTCCAACCAGCGCTCCCTCCCACCACGTTCTCCTCCGGCCCCGGCCACCCCCGCCTCGCGGGACGCGATTTTCCCCCGCCCACCGCTCGATTTTTTCTTTCGCTTTCCGCTCACGTCCTAATGTCGTTCCTCCAGGCACAGTCTCTTGCCCTTCTCTCTGCTCACCTCTTTCTTCCTCAGCTCCTGCGATATGTCTCTCGCGCGATAAGTTTCCTCGTTCGTCGCTCCTTCCGCTGCCAGAACGCTGACCGTCAAACTTTGCTCCGGAGGGACAAAGTTACCGAAGGATCGGCACATCTTTTTCGCATGTTTCAGTCTCGCTGAGTGGACAATAAAAAATGTTATGTTTGCATCCGGGTCTCGATCTCCGTGTTTCTGTAACCGACGAAATGAACGCGCGAGCCGCCGACTGCGCCTTCTTCCGAAGTCCGCCGTAACTCGTCGGTACCAAGATTTTGGGAAAGATTTATTTCTATTTTCCTGTTTGACTCTGTTAAGAGTATATAATGATTTATCGGCTGTAATTTAAGAATTAGTATGAGGTGAGCTTTCTCCCCCTAAACCAACCCTCGGCTTGAGTAACGTTGTTTTCTATGTGATATCGTTATTTATCGACTGCAAGTTGGACCCACCAAGCAATAAGATGTTATTTTTTTAGATCTATGCCGAAATAAATTTAGACCCCTCTAATTAATAAAATATTGTGGCGAGGAGTGAAGATTTAGTTATGTGTAGTTCTAGATCTCGCTATGATGAGAAATAATAAAAGTGTAGGAGCAATGTAGTCAGTGTATGCTCAAGGAAGGCGATGCTAGTCGAAAGGAACATTTTTTTCAATTTGCACGACAAATACGATCTTCTGAATTAAAATCGATGTCCGCTATGAAATACGATTCCAATGCATCGGCGCTTTTGTGATTTGCAATTCACAGCGCACCATGGTGTTCAAATTGGAAAATTTCACATCCCATTTGTACAGCCATGAATTCCCACTTATTTCCCATCTTAGTTAATTTTATAGTTCCCCAGCGCCGTTCTTTTTGTTGGAAAAGCGGAAAGGAACTATTGAGCCGAACCAATCAACCGTTTCTCCGAATTTACGGCAGATGGCTCTCCAATGCGTTTTCTAATTGCTAGGAGAAACGGAGTTCGTTTTTTGACCTTGTCAAGCATGAAAGGAAGTATTCCGAGCGAGAAGGGAGATACATAAAATACTCATGAACTTGGATCTCCTGCGCCTTTTTTCTTCCAATTGGACGGTTAACTTTTGATAAAAGATTAAAGTGTTGTTTCCTCTCGTAGTGTTCAAGACCCGGGACCGGACCGGATTGTCCGGTCCGGACAACAAAAGACATTTAAAAAAAAGACATAGAGCAAAAGCCGATACTAGGCAATATCTGAAATAAAGCCGTCAAGGCGGCAAGTCACTCAACTAAAAATTCTGTAATCTACAATTACTTGCAATGAACAAACCAACTATGCCAAAACCAGTCGACATTTTTCATCAGATGTCAGTTGCACTATTTTTTAAATATGTCAACTTTGGCGGCTGTTAGTACTAGTGAAAATTATTTTGTTTTTCATTTGTAAATAAGTCTAGGAAAATGGTGTGCGTGTTTCTTGGGTAATTACATGACAGGGAGAGACATGGCAAATAGAAATGAAACTCAATTTCGGTAACTCTTGAAACAATGAAATGGCAAATATTTTAGATATCTGTGGGCGAAATGACTACGGGGGAGATCATAGGGATAGGTAACATGTGTACGTATTGTGAACGTCGACGCTTGTGATTTATTTGCAGTAAAACATGATTTTGCAGTAATAATCATTGCCAGGAAGAGGTTTTTGGATGTTTTATAGACTTAGAGTAAGCTATAGATAGAGTATGAAAAATTAGTTCATTAGCCCCTTTTCGTATTAGCATGAGCTTCTTTTAATAGTAAGCTAAAATGTCCGGTCATTATTATTCTTTTCCGGAAGCTCATAATAATGTTAATCAAACATCTGAACAACAACAAATTTTCTGTACTTTTCTGTTTTCAACACCTACCGATATTTTTACGGCAGTAATTCTAAAACCTTCCTTTCCAGTTATAGAACTCTTAATAAATTTACAAACCCATCTTTTCCATGAAACCTGTGGTAAGTTATGTTTCAAAATGGGACTACTTTGCTTACATATTCCATCGTGTAAATAAAATTACCGAATACGTATATTATCGTTGACAGAAGATTAGTTATTATAGCAGTAATTCGTTGTCATGTGTGTGTCCATTGGATGGATAGTAAAGAAAAGACATCTGATTGTTGACTTTCAGGATATATTAGATGGATAGTTGATAGGATTCCAGAAAGTTTGGTTATCGGAATTATTTTATAATATTAATTTCTAATATTGTTGTGAGTGGTTCAATGATAATATTCACCGATAAGCTGTATCTGTTGTTAGAAGTAAAAAAAGTGGGTCGAAGGAAACGATAAAGCAAGGATTAGATTATTTTCAGTTTAAAAGTTTGGTGTCCAAAATATGTGGTTTGGAAAATGACGCGAGTAAATGCTTGCTTCTGTGGTCTCTCATCTTCCAGTTCGGCGGGTAAGGGCGAGACTCGCCAAGTGGCCAGCTCCGAGTTTCGGCAACCACTGGTTTAGAACTGTTCATTCAGTGCTAAGAATTCTATGAAATCATTGATTTGGAACTTTGGTTTGACTTTGGTTAAATGAACCAATTTGGCCGCTCCAGATGCGTTTTTTAGATTTGCCGAACAATCCTGTTTTAAGGTGCCATTAAATATGTACGAATAAGATTCTGTAAATTGAATATATTAAATTATTTTCCTAAGCTGAATATGTCTTTTGTTCATGTCATGGACTAAATGTATTCCTAAACAAAATTATGATTTAACGACGGGTTCAGGCTAATACCTTTTATATAATTATTAAGTGACCTTGAGTACAGCTTAACTTGCACCTCCGATTTAATGATATCACATTCCCAGAATGTTTATAGTAGTTTAATACGTATTTACCTGATTTGATCTGTTTTTCCTAGTCAGCGGCCATAATAAGCGATGACGCTGCTATCTCAAGGAAATAGGTCTCGAGAATTTTAATCTAGGTCAAAGACTTTTTTTGCAATACGCAATTAAAGTGTGAATAACCATCATTAAATTTCGATAAAATTTCTCCATCAGCAATTTATCTCTCATGATTTCTTACATGGATTTTGAGTAAATTCTTTAGGTTGCCTTGACCTTAAATCTGCGTGAACTGCTGTAAATGTTTCCCTATTGGCTGTGTAGACCAGTCAACGGCTATCTCATTCATGATCATAATAACGATTCACATATTGTGAAGCCTTTTTATTCATATAATTGGAATCGATGCTAAAATGGTCAATTTTATCAATAATAATAATAGAATATTTACTCTTTTTAGATTACAAATCAAGAGGTTACGAATTAAATAGAAGAGAACACAGTCATTCGATTGGGTTACTTTGGCTAAAAGAATTATTATTGATCTGGTCCTCAAAACGTGCCATGACACGGTGTAGTTGGTGACTTATCCTAAAGTATTGATGCGTCGTCATATGACCGATAATGTTGCTTATTGCATGGCATACGCTGGCCAGCAGGTAGTGTTATATTTGAACACTTATGTGTTTGATTGTTTGTTTGAATTATGTTGTTTATTTCTTAGATTTTAAATATTAAAGAGACATAAAAATACAGAACTTGCCTTTTCTGTTAATTATAATTCCGATGAAAAGTGAGAGCACACGAAAATGTAACTATTTTCTAATTCCCAGGCAGACATTTTGTTACCTGGAACTTAATATTTTTCATTCATTTAAAACCACGATAGATTTTACTCCTTTGGTGTCTTATTTGTGCCTTGAAAATAGTTATCTGATAAAATTTATCGGTTCTTTAAATTATTTCCCTGTCGCTCATTGAGTATCTTTATTATTATTAGGTAATCTACCGGCTAATGTAGATTTTGGATGGACACAACTATCAAAATAACTATCTCCTAACAGAATATAATACAGCATCCTACTTTACAACAAGTCCCTTTTCATCTCTGTGTACTTCCTTCCTCACTTCATCCCGTCCAACAACTTTTCTCTCCTATTCTTGCCATTTCCTCGTTTGGCTAACATTCTTCCTCCTCCTCTATCACAGTCGTCAACATCCCAATACCGATCAAAATGCTTTTCATCCATTTTTCCTACCTCCTTATGATTTCTCACAAAAATCCCCTCTCCTCGCCCACCATAACACTTTCTTTGTTTTCCTTTCGGTCCATTTCACCTTCTTCACACGCATATTTACATATTAAGCCTTCAACCTACGTCTATCATCCTGCTTCATTGGCCATGATTCCGCGCCGTACATAACTACGCTCCATATCAAAGTTTTGACGAGCCTTTTTCTTGACATCCTTACTCAGCGTTCACATCTGTATTTTATTTTTTATTTTATGCCCTTTTATCCGTAACAGCTAATGTTCTCCTCCAAAAGAGGCGACGAAAGAGAGGCGTGGCAAAAACATCACTGGATCCCAATGAAATCATTCCTTTTTCCTGCTCACCTTTTCCTGCCGGATCTCAATTCCAAGGTCCAAGAGTTGTCCCATAAACTATTTAAGTTGTTCTTTTTACCCTTGATTATAATTATCTACGCATCTGAACCTTTTCGGCATTCATCTCTAGGAGAACATGCCACATAAGTTATGTGTTATAATTTCTGCCTAAAAGTCATAACAAAGTTAACCACCAAGCTTTGGGCAGGAAGGCAATCATCTAAACACCCATGCTTCTTTGGCCATGAATACTGCAGAATCAATGCGTCTGTTGCCATAATTTTCATTGAAATCATCCTGCCGTTTCTTAACAAATCAAACATTAATGGTCGAATTTTTAATGCATAATGATTTCACGGAAAATTTTCAACGTTTCTCAGTCTTTTATATGACGTGTAGAAGGAAATACTGTTTATAAATCAATCAAAAATCATGGGCCAAGATTACTTTTAAAATAACTAATGATTCCTGATCAATTTCTGCTTCTAATTAACTCGTTGAATTTAATCATCCATCATTTGTTGTTAAAACTTAAAGTTGGTTGAATAAATTATTATTTCCTTAAGCTTTCCTTGTCTGCCTCTGAGAATGATTTTAATTTACTGACTTGATTATTTTTTTGTCAGAGTTTTGCCGACTTTTGAGAAGCCAACAAATGCAAAGACTGCAGAATTTCATAATATAATCCATTCTTTCTATAAATTCCCAGGCATGTAGCGCGTGATCTCATTCACTGAAATTAAAAAAATAAACTGCTTATATTTTCATTGTTGAAATTTAAAAGTCAGCTAAATCGGCCACATTCGTTGACTAAGATAACCTTGTTGGACAAAACGGCAAATGTTATCTGATGATTAATGGTCCAAGGGACCCATAAGTATCTTTAGTAGGTTGTCGCTGTTTAGGTACCGTTTTTCGTGGTGGTTCCTAGAGCTAATGTTAAGTGCTCGCTAGTGGAAAGAGTAGGATAAAGTGGATGAATGTTGATTTCTCATATGGGATCTAGATTTCTTTTCGGCGGATGTAAACATTTTTAAATGGTGTTCCGGTTTATTAGTATTGTTGATTCCATGTTGTAAACGCCACAATTGCAATTCTTCACATTGGACCGACCCTATGATCAGTTACGTACGAATTAATATCCTGAATATGAGATGAAGCCATAATCGGTATTATTTCTAAATGGTACCCGACCATCAAATTACACATCTTTCTCCAACATGCAACTTTATCAGTCGCGAATCTTACGCAGTAACTAATGACCAAAACTTAAATGATTATTTACTAATACGGCGGTAAAAGCGCTATAGGAAATCATTTTTCATCCCACTGAAAGAAAGGACTCACTCACAGGAACTCTTTGTGCCGCCTTAATGTGACCGCCTTCCCTAAGACGCCCATTGGAATCGTCCAATTAAATGTCGATTACGTATTGCGTTTCACTTCGGTTGATTTTGTTTATCTTTTGTAGAGGAGGAGGAGAGCGCGAGATAAGGTGTATCCAGAATTCCGCAAACTACTGCCATATGCAATTAACCCCCAAACTTCCCACTCTCTGTTCCACGAATCCGGATTGAACCCCGCCCAAGGCGACCGTATCCCTTCCGCCATTCCCCTCAAAATGGCTCGACGCCCTCGGCTTTGACTCTCCGTGAACTTCCTCTCAATCCCTCCGCCCCTCCCTTCCACGCGTGCACCACACCCCTCTCCACTCTCCTCCCCGATTCCCTTCCTGACCGCCTTCTCAGCGCCCATTTCCTTCTTCCTTCCCGAACCTCGAACTCTTTCCCGCCGGTCCTCTTCGTCTTTCTCTCCCCCCAAACCTCCCTCTTTCGTTTCGTCCTCTCTTCATCCGCCAATCACAACTCGAAAGTTAAGATTCCCAACACCATCCATTAAGTCGGGCGATCCCGCGAGGGAAAGAGAGAATGAAAAACTTGGGATTTGCATTTTCGATTTCCTTACCGCTCGTACATTTTTTCTCCTCTATCATTTCATGCCTGTTATCCTTTTGTCCTGTTTACGAAACCCACCACTCTGGGCATTCCAACAGTTTTGGCTGCACCTTGATCGCAATTGGTCCTCCTTCCCTCCCCTTCCCCGTCCCCCCATTCCCCGCGCCCTAATCCTCACAGAATCCTTTGCCAGTAATCATTCTTCCGCGCAATGATGCTGTGGCAACTCATGCCATTATTGCCTTGATATTCCACGCTCCAGTTGTCCGTGCCGGTTGCCTTATAGAAGTCGTGAGAAAGAAGATTGTTGCTATCTCCTGGAGTCTGTCTCGAAGCCGCGAAAGTATTTTCAGACCACTGAATCGATTTTCGACAATCTTCATGATCGAGCTAGTTCTAGAGAAAATGCTATGGCAATGATCCATAATGAGTTGTGATGGTATATTTATAGAAAAAAATGTTATAGATAATATGTTAACTGTTAAAAAAAACGATACATTGAGCATTAATTTACCCGTGTATCTTTTATTTAACCAAAAAAACAAATACAATTTTTTGTTGTTTACGATTGGCTCTTGATATCTGCTAATACTTGTATTAACAATAACTCATCTTATTTAGCGTAACATCCTCTGTAAATATCAAATTACTAATGCACTTTATGGCTGTGCCAATCAGAGTTGCGTAAAAAAATGTTTAATTCATTATTTGATCTCTTTGGAATATTCCCGGTAACTTCGTTTTTACTTAGCTCATAAAATGATGCCTTAGCGCCAGAGAGTATCTGATTGGAATATACGGGAAATAGTGTAACATTTTTATATTGTTTTGCGAAAAATAGTGTCCTCTGGGAAGACAACTGTCTCTGTCACGCCTTCAAAACGCCATGATAATAGGTGTGCGATATCATCAAATTTCATGATATTTTATCCAGGTAAAAAAATGTCTTTTCAACATCTGCACCATAGGAATGATTCACATCTACTTCACATTGATCCCAAGCTTAATAACTAGAAAGCGTCTTAGTCCTAAGCCATGTTTTGTTCGATTTCCGTGGGATACCCTAGTGTTGATAACTAACTCATTTTCTCTCT